>CM037878.1:242743467-243408467 GCA_021292165.1 Shinisaurus crocodilurus | reverse complement strand
TACTGTGAAAAACATACACTTATCAATAGGAAGGAGTATCAATAAGGAGTTAGTGGGTGGTTCCTCTGACCGGATGGAGGGTGTTCAACCTATTCTAGGTGGGGTTGCACTCCCCTTGAAGGAGAAGGTTTGTAGCTTGGGGGTGCTCCTGGAGCCACCTTTGTCACTTGAGGCTCAAGTGGCCTCAGTGGTAAGGAGTGCCTTCTACCAGCTCCGGCTGGTGGCCTGGCCCAGCTATGCCCCTATCTGGACAGGGATAGCCTGCTCTCAGTAATCTATGCTCTGGTAATCTCTAAACTAGACTACTGCAATGCACTCTATGTGGGGCTTCCCTTGAAGACTGTTTGGAAGCTGCAGCTTGTGTAAAATGCAGCTGCCAGACTTATTACAGGGATCAGACGGTCCGAACATATTACACCAGTTCTGGCCCATTTGCACTGGCTGCCAATATGCTTCCGAGCCAAATTCAAGGTGCTGGTTCTAACCTATAAAGCTCTACACGGCTTAGGACCACAATACCTGACAGAACGCCTCTCCCAACCACAATCTACCCGGACACTGCGCTCAACATCTGGGGCTCTCCTCTGACTGCCACCTCCAAGGGAGGCTTGGTTGGTGGCAACAAGGAGGAAGGCCTTCTCAGTGGTAGCCCCCCAATTTTGAACTGGCGCCAACCTTACTATCTTTTCAGCACCAGGTTAAGACTTCCCTCTATGCCAAGGCATTTGATATTTAATCTGTTCAAAATAGCACATGGGAGGGGGAGGGGGGTGACCTGTAGACTTAGTTGTATTAACCTTTAGTAGTGTATATTTTAAACTGTGTTTTTAATTTTGGTTTTTAATTTTTTAATTACAGTGTTGCTTTTATTGTTGGTTTTATCTTGATTTTTATTGTATGGACTGTTGTGAACTGCCCAGAGAGCTTTGGCTGTGTGGCGGTATAGAAATGAAAATAATAATACGGTAATAATAATAATAATAATAATAATAATAATAATAGCTAGGGCTTAGTGGAGGGTAGTATGCTGAGTCCTCTGCAGGTTTAGAGACCATCCATCACTTTTTTTCTCCCTCTCCTCTGCTTAATGCTGCCATATGTATCCCAGTTGCAGGTTCCCTGCTTGCTTCATTATTATTATTATTATTATTATTATTATTTTATTTTTTTCCAAATTTTTTTTATTTCTATATGAAACAAACACATAATATCAAACATATAACAATTAACAAAACAAAATAGACCTCCGATTTTCTTCTACAGCAAATACAGGTAACAATAATTTTTCTTACTCGATAATCCAAATGAGAAATCTTTCTTCCCGTTGTCCCAAATTCACTTATTATTCCATAAATCCACAAACAAACAAATCATTATTTTCCAGTCTCTGCAAAAAGTCAATTAGAGGTTTCCACTCAATAACAAACGCAGATGTTGTCCTTTCTCTAATTAGTGATGTAAGTTTGGCAATCTCTGCTAGCTCCAGCATCTTGACCAACCATTCTTCTATCGTAGGCACTGCTGGACCTTTCCATTTCTGTGCATATAGTAGTCTCGCTGCCGTTGTCATGTATAAAAATAAAGTTCCATATCTTCCTTCTAGCTGACTGTCCATTATTCCCAATAGAAAAGCCTCTGGTTTCAATTGAAAAGTAATCCTTAAAATCTTTTGCATTAATAAATGAATTTCAACCCAAAATCTTTTAGCTTTCTTACATGTCCACCACATATGATAAAAGGTTCTTTCCTGTTGTTCACATTTCCAGCATATATCTGATGCACCGCTATACATTCTAGCCAGTTTCTCCGGCGACAAGTACCAACGATACATCATCTTATAAAAATTCTCTTTAAGACTAGAGCATAAAGTAAATTTCAAACCTTTTAACCACATATTTTCCCATTGTGTCATTAATATATTATAGCCAAAATTTTGAGCCCATTTGATCATACATTCCTTCACTTGCTCTTCCTCAGTTTCAAATTTCAACAAAAGCTTATACATTCTTGAAATAAGATGTTCATCATTTAGACATAATTCCCTTTCAAAGTCAGATACACTCTGTTCAAAATCATACAACCTTTATCAACTTTAAACCTTTCTACCATCTGTAAATAGGAGAACCATTGACATGTATGACCTTCTTTTATCAGTTCTTCTCTTGATTTTATTTTACATTCATCTTGTGAAAAATTCAGCAAATCATGATATGTCAACCAACTGTATTTACTTAACATTTCTCTTCTATGATGGACTTCTTGTGCTGATAGCCACAATGGTACTCTCTGACAAAACCTAGGTTTATATTTATAGTTTATAAGACTGTTCTAACATTATCCCTCAGCTGTCTTTTAGGTAAAAAACCACATTGATCTTCATGAATAAATTCTTGAAGAATTATTTTTAATCTTTCCGCCAATATCATTGTAAACAGCTTGTAGTAATTATTCAGTAATGATATTGGTCTATAATTTCTTGTTAAGGTTAAGTCTTGTCCCTCTTTAGGTATTAATGTTATATTTGCCTCTTTCCATGTCTCCGGCATCCGGCTTCCTTGCAAAATAGAATTCATCGTTTTTTGTAAAGGTTGTATGAGTTCATCTTCAAATCTCTGATAGTATTTACCAGAAAGTCCATCCGGTCCCGGCGCCTTTCCTGGTTTAATCTTTTTTATAGCACCCACCAATTCACTTATTGTTATAGGACCATTCATAATATGTCTCTGTTCCTCTGTAATCTTAGGTAACTTTTGTCTTCAATATATTCATCTATTTTTTCTGATGAAACATTATGTCCTTTATATAAATTCGAATAATAATAGTAAAATGATTTTTGTATCTCCTTATTGTCTGTTAATACTTTATCGCCCTCTTGTATTTTTATTATCATTTTCTTTTCTCTTTCTTTTCACCATCTATAAGCCAACCATCTCCCAGGTTTGTTTGCAAATTCAAAGTTCCTCTGTTTCATATAGTTCAATTTTATTTCCATTTCTCTTGTTGTTACCATAGATAACTGTTGTTGCAAAATTTTAATCTGTTGGAAAATATTTGAGTTTCCTGGAGAGATCTTTAATTCTTCCTCCTTCTTTTTTATTTCCTCCAGAATTTTTTGCATTTTCTCTTGTCTCTTGGCCTTAAGTTGAGTATTATACTGTATAAAATAACCTCTAATAAAAGCTTTACTTGCATCCCAAACCATTCTCAAATCTGTACCCTTACCTAATTAATTTCAAAAAATTCTTTTAGTTTCTTTTTACAGTCTTCCAACACAGCTGTATTTTGTAATAACGTTTCATTTAATTTCCATCTAAAAACAGTGGATTTTCTTTTGCAAACCATAGTCACAGGATTATGATCTGAGAAAGTCTTCGGTAAAATCTCTATTTTAGAAGTTTTAGTAACAAAGTCTTTAGTTGTCAGGAACATATCTATTCTCGAAAATGATCTGTGTCTCTCAGAAAAATAAGTACATTCCCTTGAATCACCATTCTTTTCCCTCCATAAGTCCACCAGTCTCAGATTGTCCATCAGGTCAAAAAGGCTTTTTGGGAGTTTTCCTTGATAACTTGTAATATTTCTTTCTGAAGTTCTGTCCATTTGTGGAAGCATAACCCCATTCCAGTCTCCCATCAAACACCAACTTTCATATGATAAATCCATTAGAATATCCATAAGCTTCTTATAAAACACCGCTTTATCTTGGTTAGGTGCATAAATTCCCACCACCATTGTCTTAGATCCATTTAATTTGACTTCTACTCCCACAAATCTACCTTGTTCATCAGCAAATACTAATTTTGGTTTTAAATGGGATTTAATATACAAAGAAACTCCATTTTTCTTTTTAGCATGTGCCGAGATAAATTCTTCACCTAATGTTTTATAGACCAAATACTTTATATCTTTTTTCTTGATATGAGTCTCTTGTAAACAAATGATGTCTTGCTTTAATTTTTTCAAATAGTAAAATACTTTTTTCCTCTTTTGAGGGGCATTTGCTGCCATTAATATTCCATGTTAAACATTTGTAAACCATAATCAGTAAAAATTTAAAATATACATATATATATATATTAATCTTAATCTGTGCCTGTGGCCAAGGCCATCATTTCTTCTCCCCGTTTCATCTCCTCAAAGTCTCTTTTAAATCTTTCTAGGAAATCTCTGGCTTTTTGAACTGAATTCAACTTGAATCTCTGATCTTTGAAGGAAAAAAACCACACCTTCTGGAATCTCTCAACGAAAAGCAATCTTTTTCTGTTTCAGCAGTACAGTAAAAAAGGCATAATCTTTCCGTTTACGTAAAAATCTAGTAGGTACTTCTTTCAGAACAATTATAGAAATCTCTTCCGGGTGAGGTTTTTCGGCAGGCAGACGCTCCCTGAAGACGGGGAGGCTGATAGCGGTAGAAAAACAGCTGGAAGCAATTTCAGCTGACATAAATCACCCCAGTTTATTGGGGAGAACGAAGAGATTAATCACAGACACCCCGGGCGATCGGTATCTGTGTATTCACTGTTTAAGCAAAGGCTTGTTCAGTGGAGACATTACACCGGTCAGGGGGGTTGGAAACTACATCTTGCTCAAACCGCTAATCAGAGCTTTAAAAGACAGCCTGCAAAAAATCTTCATTTCCCAATGATTTATGGATTACAAACTACCGTATATACTCGAGTATAAGCCGAGTTTTTCAGCACATTTTTGTGCTGAAAAATGCCCCCCATGGCTTATACTCGAGTCAGCGTCTGGAGCAAGTCTTCAGTAGCTGGCTCACAAATCACCTCCCCCCTCCCTGCTCGCTGAGTCACGAACAGCAAAATCTTTGCTTGAAGTTGAAGCTGGCTTGAGAGATAGCTGCCAGAAACTTAAGCTTTTGTCTCTTAATTGGTGGTACATCTACGTAAACTTTCTTAAATCTTCTAACTCCAACTAAGGAAAACCAAAACCTCTATGCACTTATGCTAATCCTACTAACAAACACCAGGATTTGTAATGCTAATTTAACAGCCTCTGCCTCTCTGGCTACTAGATTGAAAGGCTAGCTAGATTGAAAAATAGACTTACATTCCTACATTTTACTGAAGCTGAAGCTCTGTTTGGACATACAGATGATGATGAGGAGAATTCCAGTTTTGAAGGATTTTAGCTCTTGTGTTTTAGCTTGGTTGCTGATTGAGCTAAGGTTGTTGTACTTTTAAAGTTATGGTATTTTTGATACCATATTGTTTTTGTTGACCCCCTTTTCCACTTACAGAGCCCCCCCCTCCCTGCTCGCTGAGTCACGAACAGCAAAATCTTTGCTTGAAGTTGAAGCTGGCTTGAGAGATAGCTGCCAGAAACTCAAGCTTTTGTCTCTTAATTGGTGGTACATCTACATAAACTTTCTTCTTCTAACTCCAACTTGAGGAAAACCAAAACCTCTATGCACTTATGCTAATCCTACTAACAAACACTAGGATTTGTAATGCTAATTTAACAGCCTCTGCCTCTCTGGCTACTAGATTGAAAGGCTAGCTAGATTGAAAATATAGACTTACCGGTACATTCCTACATTTTACTGAAGCTGAAGCTCTGTTTGGACATACAGATGATGATGAGGAGAACTCCAGTTTTGAAGGATTTTAGCTCTTGTGTTTTAGCTTGGTTGCTGATTGAGCTAAGGTTGTTGTACTTTTAAAGTTACGGTATTTTTGATACCATATTGTTTTTGTTGACCCCCTTTTCCACTTACAGAGCTAGTTTACTGTTTTTCTTTGAAATAAATATTCAAAAACATTTAACCTACTGATGCCTCAATTAATGTAATTTTATTGGTATCTACGGTATCTTTATTTTTTAAATTTACCAATAGCTGCTGCATTTCCCACCCTAAGCTTATACTTGAGTCAATAAGTTTTCCCAGTTTTTTGGGGTGAAATTAGGGGCCTTGGTTTATATTCGGGTTGGTTTATACTCGAGTATATACGTATCTATGACGAAGGGAGTTTCCTACTACAGCAGTTAAGGACTATATTATGGTGAGATAATTCCTTTTTTCCGGGACTAAAAAGAAGGGGGGTTGCGAAGAACACAAGACGTTGGAGGCTTTAATGGCTAAAAAATTCGGGCAAAAAGTTAATTAAGGAGAAGAAGAAGAAAGCAGATATCCTATTATGACTATCCTTTCTCACTATTTGCATTTTTAATAATTTTATCATTGACAAAAGTTTGGCTGTGAAAAAGTTGCTAGAAAAGAGCTGGCTGCTGTGGGATTGTTGCTGGATGTTCTGGTTATGACTTATGAGTTCCATAACAAGCAGATAAGAAGTCTAAGCCTGCTGTGTTAGAGATATGATTCAAGAGGTCTTGAAATCTGAGCTCTTACTAGAGGAGGTTTTTTTCCCCCTTCTCTTCCTCACTTTTTTTTTTTTTTTAAACTTGGCTCTTTGATTGTATTATACAATGGCTGCGAAAAAAGGTTCAGGAAGTAGGAAAGCATCTTTGGATCTAGGTTCAGATAAGATGGTTACGCCAGAGTTACTTCAGAATTTATTTGAAGAGTTGGGAAATAAACTGGACAGTAGGATGGGTAAGATGGAAAACAGGATTAATGCCTTTGAGCAAAGTATGGATGAAAAGATCTTGAAAATGAAAATGGATATGACTGATGCAGTTAAAAAACTGGATGGGTCAGTAAAGCAAATCTCGGGTGAGGTTAAACAGATTGCTGATAAAGTTGAAATATTAGAGAATAAAACTGAAGTGATAACCAGAGAAGTTGAAGGGGAGCTAGATCACATGTCCCTACTGGAACTGAGAGCAAATGAACACTGTCTGAGATTTAGAAATATCCCAGAGATGGAAGAAGAGGATACTAGAGATAGAATGATTAAAATTTTGGCAGATTTTCTGGCCTTGGATGAAGGAGATATGGAAATAGAGCTTGACAAGATTTATAGAGTTAACTCTGCCTATGCCAGAAATAAAAGAGTACCAAGAGACATCATGGTTCATTTTGTTAGGAAGAACACAAGGGATCAGGTTCTTCAAAAACATTTTGCTACAGGATTGAAGGAGGAGCTTGCTTCATTATTATTGTGTTAAATGTGTATGTACCATAGCTATGTATGCATCCATCTTATAAGAAAACTAGAATGTAACAACTGTCTGTCTGGATCAGACCAAATCAATCTATTCTGGTATTCTGTTTCCAGTAGCAGTCAGCCACATCTCTCTGGGAACCTCACAAAACTGGCCTTTAAGGCGACAGCCTTTTCCTCTTGTATCTCCCTAGCCTTTTCTACCTGGACCTATATATTGCCTCTGTATAGGGAGATTGCATTTAGCTGTCATGGCAAATGGTAGATTGTAGATTGTTCTTCAGGAATTTGTTAATGCGTCTTCATTTTTTAATTGTTACTGGATGTCTGGCTGCTGATGTGTTTGAGATGGGGTGGTGGTTTAATCTTGTTATGTATGTGCTGTGGGTAAGATGCTGTCAATATTTTGACAAACACTTTGGCCACATTTTTTTAGGGATCCTTGGACTTAAATATTCCCTACCATTGCACCTGTCTTTATTAGTACAGAATTTGGTAATTAAACACTCACACATAAGAAAACATGGAGGAAAACGTAGACCATACCTGAAGTCAAAAACGTTTGTGATGTGTGGCTCTACAGCAGTGTTCTCCAACCTTGGGTCCCCAGATGCTGGGGCTTGCTGGGAGTTGTAGGCCAAAAACATCTGGGGACCCAAGGTTGGAGAACACTGCTCTACAGTATGTTTGGTGTGTGTTTCAGGGGGTGGAGAGAGCCAGAGTGCTGTCATAAGTCAGTGCAAAATCCTAAATATGTAGGTTACTTTTGACCCTCCTTAGGTTACCTTAAATTAGCTACAATGTATCTCTGTTGCCTCAATACTATTGTGTCAAATGTGGATGCACCTATGCACCTCCATCTTATAAGAACCGCCTTGCTGGATCCGTCAATGTAGTCCATCCTGTTTCCAGCAGTGGCCTATATATAACCCCCCCCCCCCGCCACACCTCTTTAGTTCTGATCATAATGTCACAGCTATTTTTAAAATATTTTTCTATTCTCTTCTAGTTGTGTCTCATATTAACTCTATGTTCAGCTTTCTGGGTAAGTTCTTGAATCTCTTATGTAACTAATATGCTTTAATAAAATGCATACAAATTTTCTTTGCTGAATTTGTGACTATTTCTTTCCCTTTCAGTGGCACAATAAGGGACTTGCCGTAATCTTCTGTGTTTTGCAATTCTTTGCCTTGGCATGGTAGGTAACAACTTCTTCTCCTAGCATGTCTTCTCCACTGATCAGGAAAGGCAAGGGTAGAGCAAAGTGGACTGAGCCACAGCCTCAAGGAGTGCTCCTCAAGGTCATGTCACAGTCACTCCCACCCCCTATCCTTTCTTGGAGGAGGTGGGACATGGGGAGGGGCAGGGGTGTCACCTTAGCCTGTGCAAGGCAGTCTGATGGGCTGGAGGTTCCACATCCCTGCCATAAACATACTGACTTTCAGAAGAAAGCAATTTCTGGAGGCTTGCATACATTATAAGGGAGAGATTTGTTTCTCCACTCCATGTCAGTCATACATCTTGGACCACCTTTATAAAAGACTACCATAATGGAGCCAAATGTCCACCAATACAAGACTACTTTGCCTGTCATACATCTTTGATTATTTAAACCTGTCCTCCATAATCTCTTACTGGTTGTTGTTGTTGTTGCTTCCTTGACTTTAACTGCCTTAACGTAGGGTCCCTGAGATCCAGCTTAATTATTGTAAGTTTTTTTCATCTTCCACATTTGGCCACTTTCCTCTTTTATAATATAAGTGGTAACTTGGGAGCAGTACTGGTCCCAAAAACTGCTGCCATTGAGAAATGAGTTCCTGTCTCATATTTCACTGTAGGTAAACCATGGCTCTGAAAGAAGTAATATGAACTCATGGATGGTTTGAAAAATAAACTGAAGTGGAGGCTTGTTTTAATTTTACAGACCCTGTAGTAGGTCAGACTGCAACTACTTGCAGCCTACATGCCACCTATGCCAGCTTGTCAGTTGCTTGACAGGCCACAATATATGGTTTCTTGACTACTCTTGGCTTGGGCCGTGTGTTATTCAGGTCTGCTTTAGGTACAGTGTGGGGAAAAATGTGTATTTGCCCTTGCTAATGAATGTATTTATGTTATCTCCTAGGTACAGCATTTCCTACATACCATTTGCAAGGTAATCTTGACTTTCTCCTTTAGTTTCAGAAGGCATCTAGTTCATAAAACAGATTTCTTCTGTGATTTGTATGGCTTGGGAAATTAATCTGAACTTTAATGAATTGCTACTCTGTGTACCTGAGATCCAGAAGTAACGTATAAACTATATGGCTTAAAATAATTTGACAGAGGAACAAAAATGCTTCTTTCCTTTAAGGTTGGAAGGACAGTACATAACTGACAATATACAAAACCCCAGCACCCTTGTAAAATATGCTTCAGCTATTGGCAGTGTAGATATGTAATAAATAAATTTTGTTTTAATTGATGGCACTATATAAACAAACTGCAAGTTGCTTTACAGAGTACAAGTGAGTAGGTCCCTGCTCTGAGGGGTTATAATCTATATTTCTGCATAAGGAGACAATAGAGGAAGGGGATGGATATGGAGGCATGGGTAAATAGGGAAGAATATGTGGTTATTTCAGA
Source organism: Shinisaurus crocodilurus (assembly GCA_021292165.1). Classification (NCBI taxonomy): domain Eukaryota; kingdom Metazoa; phylum Chordata; class Lepidosauria; order Squamata; family Shinisauridae; genus Shinisaurus; species Shinisaurus crocodilurus. The sequence goes on along the minus strand of CM037878.1, from coordinate 243,398,760 downwards.
TCCACATACCTACTTGGGCTTAGTTACAATAGGGCACAGGGGCTAAGGGATTGTACCAAAGCTTCATGGAAAAGGTGGGTACTGAGGAGGGATTCGAAGGGAGAGGGGACATAATGCAGTTTTGTTTCTGGTAAAATTACCCACATATGTATGTCAAATCTGTGTGGCTAGTTTGAATTCTTAAGGGGAAAATGTCTTTGTTTCATCAGTAAGTCTGTTTTTCCACAGGGATGCTGTGAAGAAATGTTTTGCTGTGTGCCTCACATAACAAGCAAACAAACAGCTTGGTAAGTACTAAAAAGTATAGTTGTATCATGGCAAAATTGTTATATCACCAATTCCTTCTTTATAAGCAACGTATAAAATATACAATGTATTATAATATTTATAATAAAGAATGTATTAGGTCTCAATGGGCATGTTCGCACGTCACAACAACCCACCCTGGCAAGAAGCCAAGATGGGCTGGTTGTTCTGCGACCAACCCACAGTGCATCCGACAGACGATCGGGCTCCCCATGGGTTGTTCGCCCCCCTCCCTCCCCCGCCTTCCCCCTCTGTCCTCCTGCAGGTATCCCAGGGGACCCCACTGCAGGACCATCCTGTTTCCCCCTCCCTGCTGAGATTGTGAGCCGTTTTTGGCTTCCTGTGGCTTTTTTGTCCCTTTAAATCCCCCCCCCCCCAGATTGCAAAAGCTGGCCTGACAGCCAGCTTTCTCTATCCCCGTTTTGACAGTCATTGACAGTCCCTTTGAAGTGCCCAAGTGACACATTTGAGGGGCTGCCAGTGGTTGGTAAACAATTTTTCTTAATTTTTTTGTTTGTTTGTTTTTAAATGTTGCTGCACTTGCATAACTGCATAGTTCTGCAGTTCCATGAGTGAGGCAATTGGAAGCCTCAGCTGGCTCAATGTCGTGTGGGGGGGTACCTGCTGTCACAGTACAGCAGGTACCAACCCTGTACATTGACCCAAAGAAGTTCCAAAGTGGGCTTTTCTTCCCTTTGGTTTCTCTTGACAGCTGTCAAAAGATGAGCTGACAAGGGAAACCAAAAGCGTGAGTGATCTTTGCTCGTGAAAAGGGGGTGGTGAGATTTATACCCCCTTCGTGGCAAGATCCTCTCTCTTTTTGCATTAGAATATCCTAAGGATGAGCTCAGTTTTCCAGTTGTTCCCGAGACTCTAGGTGCTCGGGAGCATGAAAAAGTGCGAGCCACCCCCTTTTAAAAGGAACTGGCATGTTGATAGCTAGCGGTTCCTTTTAAAAGGTTTTTTTTGACAGGGCTTCCCATGGTTTCTTGACAGGGACATATGCAGGCCTGAATGCATATGTTCCTGTCAAGAAACTATGGGGAACCGCATCAAGAAACCCCTTTTAAAGGGAACTGGAGTTTTGACAGCTAGCTTAAAGTAACCCCCACCCCCGAAACACTAAAAAATAATAGCTACCCAGAGGAATGCTCTCCTGCACACTGCAGGTATTTAAACTGGCACCCCAGTCCTGAACAGATTTTACTAGGAAGTAAGACCATATGACTTCAGTGGAGCTTCTCAGCCATGTGGGACAGCTTAAAGATGTTACTTGCCAAGATGTCCCCATTTTCCCCTCACCTATCATCACTGCTGGTGCTGCATTGTGGAATGAGAAATTATAGTTTTGATATGACCATTTTTAGATGCCCATAATGTTGGCAGCAAAGGCCAGGAACGTATTTTTCATTTTTAAATTTTCAATGGCTTTTCTAAGTTCAGGTTCCAGTCTGGATATGTGCACAAGCAGAATCCACAGGTGTAGTTGGACTCTAGAGCAGGAGTAGACATCCTGGTGCCCTCTAGATATTTCAGACTACAACTCCCATAATCACTGACTATTATCCATGCTAGCTGGGGCAGTTGGGAGTTGTAGTCCAGAACATCTAGAGAGCACCAGGTTGCTTACTCCCACTCTTGACTAGAGAACAGTCTGTGGGGAGAGGTGAGGTGTGGGAAAAGAAAGGAATAGGCACTTCTCCGTGTGCAAAGTCCTCTGTGTACCTATAAAGTGCCTTGTGTGATAGCATCCAGTAGTTCCAGTACCTTCTAGTACTTATAAATGTGTCTCCAAGCTCAGATTTGAAACTATAAGCCACATTCCCTAGAGAAATGGCTGATATATTTTAGCTTCTGTTTTCGAAAAGGAAAACCATTTATAGGATGAACTAAAGTAAAAATTGGTTAAGAACTTTAATCTTCATTTCAAAATACATTTTGCTGCTTTTGTGCAGGCCAGCAAGCTAAGTTTCATCTCTACACACTGAAATGTTACACGGAGGACTAGAAGACCTGCACAACCATATGACCTATGTGTCTGTACACACTCACCTAGGAGCACAGCTATTAAACTTGCTAACTAAGCCTGTGAACTACAGGACAAAGCTACCAAATATTGTTTTCCCAAGGATAATGAATTTTGTGATAAGAAGCCCCAAGATCAACTAAACATACTTTTCACTTGCTTAGCTAAGCTGTTGTATTAATTTGGCACAAAGTTGTCTACTCCTAATTATGCAGTTTTGTTAGAGAAATGGATGTTATGGTAATCCCACAGTAGATAGGATTTGAAACTACTGTTTTCTGTTTATACATTTTTTTACTTACAGGGGTCTGAAGAACTGCCTACACATTGAATAACACAACTTCCTAGCTAAAAACATAGATTTTCTGGGGCTTTACATAAAGCTGTTTTTGTTTCTTAATTTCTAGAATTCATTGGTTACCTCCCAAAGTCCTTTGTACTTCTAACAGTTATAGGAGACAATCTTGTAAGGGAACTTAGTGGAGCTAAGTTAATGTCTTCTAACAGAACAGCAAGTGTAATTCCTTATCATAATATAACTGTGCATTAATAGTGAATCATTGTCCATCCAGCAACAGAAGCAGCAATGAGCAGGTACAAATAGGAATCATAAAAGCAAACAAGTGCCCTTCCATTTCTGCTAGAAGTTTGCTGCATTCCATTTATGGTCTCTTAAAATGGCATAGAAAGCCTGGATCTGAAATAACATGAAGACCTCTGCCTTAGTGCTAATGTTGCCTCATGAATTATTTCTCCACTCTTGCTGCTGCAGTTTTATTAGAACCCCCCCCCCTTCTCTTTATAGTCGGTGAAATATGATTTTGTACAGCTCAAAAGCAGACCATTGTCTATGTATGGAGAGGATCATATTGTATTTTTAAACTGCTTCCCCCCCAAATCCTCTTACTTTATATTTGCTTTCTGTTCACTTTGGCTGCCTAACTTATACTTGTTACTCGTTGGAGGGGTTTGTGCTGTGTTTCATATTCTGGTTTCCCAATAGGAGAATATCATGTAATGATTTGAGCAGACTCCCAGAAACTGGAAATCTTTGCTACATTCCTTTTCTCTGATTCAAATATTGTCATATTAACTGATTTTGTCTCTATGTAAGGGATGCAGTGTGCGTGCTTGCTTGCGCACATGCTAAGAAACTTATTTGAGAGTATTTGAGTAACTAGTCTCTTGATGCTATTTTAATGCTTGTGTCTTAGAATTGTCTTTGGAGTACTTTGAAAAATTGATAAGCTATAGATGTTTGGTTCCAGAAGAAAAGGGTCACTAATCAAATTCCCTTCTGTAGTGGCTTGTAGAACTTATTCTCTCCATTCATTATACCTCCCAGTCTGCACTCTCCCATCGTTTGGAAGAGACTAGCACAGTGTATCTGAGCATAGAAGTTTCCCTGAACAACTCAGGAGTACCAAGATTATACTTAATTTTGTACAAACTGGATACAAGGTTTATATCTCCATAATTGGCTAACTGCAGCTTTTTTGTTGGATATAGTCAGCTATTTATAACCTCTGGCTTTTGGAAGCTTATTTATACTGTGCTATTTTGCCAAGCAAGCAGATTTAGAGATTTACAAAATTAGACACGCATTACCGTAGGTTTTTTTTATAAAAGGACAGGATTCAAGGACTGTGGCTCTGATGTCAGTAAGCTATAAAAATGTTAAAGTTTCTGAAATTTCTTGGTTGCATTTCTCATCCACTTTGTGAGAAGCAGTTGGAAAGCTGGATTTTATCATCATGTATGCACTGAATATGAATAAAAAGGGCCAGGAAAATTGAGACTCGAATATATTAAAGTTAGGGCTACACTGTTTAATAATTTGTAGAGTACCCTGCCACTTTTAATCTCTGCTTCATGTATGGTTGTTCCCCCATATGCTACCATCTTCAGGATCATTACCTTTATTGGTAGTTACTTATTAGATTGTCCAGAGACGTACATGATAGTTTTGAAGTTTCTGCATGCATATATATAAATTAGCATGCCCTTCCTGTTCACATATGAAATGGTACAGTGCCACTATGAATCTTTAACAAGAGTTCTACTTTTCTTTAGTGGAATGGCTGACTTCAGGTCTGTAATATAGATGCTGAAGAGATGAGGGGGTGAAGTATAGATATCAGTCAAGGTGGTTACTGAAACACTATCTAGGGTTGCCAGTCTGCACCCAAGAGGGCTATTGTTGTAGCACAGAAGGCAGAATTTTATCTGGTGTGACTTGCTCATCACACTGCTGCAGTGACAACAGATGCCAAGTAGAACTTTCTTAAAGGCACAGGGTCTCTTCCTAGTAATCCTAATTATATTGCAGAAGTATTTCACAAGTGACCCATTGTAGAGAAGGGGCAACACAATGTTTCATAATTATAAACCTGTCTCAGAATTTTTGGAGGTTTCTTGAACAGAAAATGATTAAGAGGGTATGTGTAAACTTGAGCTTTTTCTGAAGAGTGAAGTACCTAAATCCTTTAAGGTCTGTCTTAAGATACCAGCCCAGATCATCTTACCAGCTTGCCTTTTAGGCTCAAGACAATAGTTTCTTCAGAGAATTGAAAGTTATTTGGAAGAGGGATTGCTGCTTATGATGTGCACATTCATCCAGCTTCCAACTCTAGCAAAATAGTATTTGACTTGAAGGGTAACAATGGGGGCAAAAATGCATGCACGTGTATTTCATGAGAAACAATGTCTGTCAAATCACTTACAGCTCTCTCAAACTGTTGTCTGTCTCCAGCCTCCCTTGCTGATGCTGCAAAACATAGAATGGTAACAAACTAAAAAAAAAAGGCCTTCAAGTGGTACATATAGTATATTGCTTCAACTTTACAAATCTTTGAAAAAAGCATTAGCAGTCTTGTCTAGCTTTCCTCTCTGTAGCAATATGTTCATTTGAGGAAAAGAAATAGGGAGCTCTTTTCACAAATCAAAGGTTAGGTTTTAGATCATTAGTGTACTTGTTTACCGAATGTGAAGCTATAGGATCAATAACTTTCGCATATTTAACACATATATTGTTTGAGACATACAAGCCAGCAATGCTGTCTCTCCTCTAAAATAATTTCTCTTAAAATATTAAAATACATAATTATGAAAATGCACTTGAAATATTCACACTGATGCTTTCTAGTAGTAATTTTTCTACCTAAAATCTGCCTTCAACTTGAGTAAATTTCAAATTTTGACACTTTTATGTTAAAGATGTGTATTTTTTGTATTTTTTTAAAAAATCACAATTTTGTTAAAGGTATTGGGTGCCTCTAAAAGCATTTTTGACTTATGACAGGATTATTATTTTTTTACTGGAAAGTACAAAGTGTGCTAAATGTGCAGTAAGGGGGCAAGGCAGAGTTGTTGGCATCTTGACACAGTTGCATGGCCTAAGTTCCCAAAAACTTTAAAATTCTCTAAATACTGAATGAAATGTTTGCTGTTGGTCAGCCTTGGTGTTCTGGGATATGTATGGCATTTTTGCATGTTACGGGAAAGGATTAGTTCACCTGTTTTCTGATTTTCTTGCCCTATGTTTATATTTTTCACTTAGTCTAAACAATCTGGGCAGCTTGTTACTACACTTACCACATAACACAATTTAGTTAAACCCAATCTTTGCCTTAACTGCAATTTTGTCAGTGTCATAGCTTAAGGCTTTTCAGGCACTAAATATAAAGTGGTCTCTTCAAGATGTCCTTTTTTTGGAAAACAAAGTGCCTACCTACAAAATTTAACACAATTGCATTAACAGGGACTTTTGTAAAACGGTTTTGATTTTTCAGCTTGAATTAACATTCCATTTTTGTACACTTGTTGGCTATTGTACCTTCTTCTATATGCTGAGTTGTTTTCTGCCTTAGGGAAAATACCTCTTTAAATGAACCCTTTTACTGCACTATTCCTTCTGTAATAAAGCTGATTTCTCAACACAATTGCATGTCTTTTTCTCCCCCAATAAAGTCGACATTGCAGAAAATTTCAGGGATGGTGAAACTTGATACTGAGACTATGATGTACTGTGCTAAACTAAAAGTTTCAGATGAAACACTTTAGGCAAATATCTTCACATTTTGGCACATTATTTCAAGTCAAATTTACTGGTTTTGGTCATAAAAATAAAACAATTGCAATAAAAGAATAGTAGGCTGAACAGATACATTTAGGCATTCAAATAGCAGTCAAGTAAATGAGCAGCAAAAAAAAACAAAAACTGGACAGAAGTGGGTGGCTGCAATGCAACTACTTTCATTTATGGATAAACATTCTCATTTCTGTAGTATTGAAGCTTAGCATATTAATGTAAAGCAAATGTTAAACAATAATATACTAGTAGGTGGTTTCTGTAAAACACTTCATTGTTCAGCTTGCAGCTAGAGAAAGCAACTTAGTTTGTGCATAGTACTGAATCACCACTTCCTATTTTTAATAGGGTGTTAAAAAGCACATAGGTGTTCCCAGATGGAGGGCTCCTAGCACTATCAAACTACAGTGTGCAGCTCTTCCATCTCTTCCTCCTCAATGGATTTTTGTGTGGAAAGTTGGAAGAAGCAATGTAAAAACGCAAGGAGGTCACAAGTGGGAGATGTCATAATCTAGGCAACTTGTAAAATTCTGTGAATGGCACAGGACAATTGCATGATAAAAGTCACTATAGACAAGTTTGGCCCTTTTAAACCCTCTGAAATAATTAATCTGGAGTAACTTCCAACCAGTACTTCTGCTCTCTCACAACTGCAAACACGTCAGAATTGTCACTCTACATAAGCATGCATTGAAAATATGGGGTTTTTAAAACAATATTTTGAACGAGGAAAGGGCTGTAGTTCAGTGGTTGAGTGTGTGCTTTGCATGTAGAAAGTCCTTGGCTCAATTCTCACTAGGTAGGGCTCAGAATGAATCTTGGGTAAAATCCTGGAAAGCCGCTGACAGTCAGTGTAGACATATTGAGCTAGATGTGTTTGCTCCATATAAGGCAGCTTCCTGTCTTCTATGTCCTGTGAATGATTACAGTGTGGTAAGTGAATTAACTTATGTGATGTGGTTAACTTATGTGATGAGGAGCGAGAAATACCATAAACTGACATATATGTCAAATTAGACCCAAACCATAAAGTTTGAATGCCAAATCAAATTGCCATAGGGTGCTTCTAGATGAAGGTTTTAACTCGCAACCACACACAGAATTTTACAGGAGGTTCAGAGAATGTTATCTTCCATTTGCAACCCTCTTAAGTTGTCTCGTCTTTTTTTCTTACCAGAAACAAAGTCTGATAAGGAGGAAAAGATGGAATAGGTGCACAATACCTCTTGATTGGTAGCGCTTGGAGCCCTCTGTCTGGAGGCACCCATAGTGTGACACCACATAATGCACAGTCTTGCTTTATAATACATTTGCTAATTACCATCACTACAATTAAAATTAAAACACATACGTGATATGAAGGAGTTATGGATAGGTAAAGGCAGGGATCATAATTCTGTCAAATGCTTTATATATCATTTGCTCACTCAGGTTTATTAGTGAGCATAATTGCCTAGACGTTGCTTAGATTATTTCTTGGTTGATTAGCAGATTAAACTCAATCTAAAACTCTCTGAAGGTAACAGCTGCTCACATACAACAGGCAAAAACCTGAAAGGTCTTTTTCCTCTTTACCTGATATTTGATAGCTGTTTTTTCCTATGGACTTTTCTACTCTGTAAAAAAGAAAAAGGAAATTCTTGATCAAATGAAATCCACGAGAAGAAAACTCATTCTTTCCATCTCCCTGGCGTCCCATTTGAATGTACTCCCGTCCCTGTACGTTCAGTTCCAGAAGCCTAGGGAAACCAAATATCTACCTAGCCATGACATCCAATGCCAAGTCATAATTACAGAGGACAAAAAGACAGCTGCTTTGCTGGTGTTTTTAATCAGGGTTTGACACCGTCAGCAATTATCGGACATTAAGTGATTTAGGAAAGATTAGTCTTTTCATTACTTTTGCAGGGATCAGTTCAAATAAAGGGCCAATTAACCATGTTTCTAGTGGCTGAGACAGGCAGACTGCAGGATTTATGCGCAGCAGAGATTAATAGCTAAGGTGATCATTCCTAACAGCGCAAAAAGAGACCTCAATTTTCATGGAGTCCAGTGAAGTCAAGAAAAGTATGGATGGGCAGTCAAACTTTCCCAAAACATGGGTGTTTTGACTCTTGCTTGGGCCAAATGTTGCTTCTCATCCATTCAGTTGCCAGGAGATACCTGACCCTGACCCATTGGGCAATGGAAATCAAAGGTTGTCAGGCATGATGCTGATACATTCTCTCCCTCATGAGCCATCCATTGTTTATATTATGAAAACATAATGAAAGAATTGGAATAATTCATTACCATAATTATAAATATACCAATAATTACCAAATGAATGATAACATTGAGGTTGTATTTATCCTCCATAAAACTTATGAAGGGGGGATGAAGCTTCTGAATTCTATTAGAAATCTCAGCATTTGGTATCTTTTCACAAAATCAAGGAATACAACATTATGGAGTGCAATCCCTATAAATAACAGTAATACATACACCCCAACCTTTTTGGTTGTTAAAACACATAATGAATATTTTATCATAATATTTTTGACACTGGCCTGTTCCAGAACTTCAAGGGCCTAGTTAAAGCACTGCCAGACACCAGGTACACCTATCTGTCAGCAAAATTACCTCAGGGATATTCTGTATATTTGACTGACTTTCTGAGGGCAGTATTCTCTGGACATTTGCGCATGACTTCAATATTTGATTCTTGAAGTGTCACTACTCTTTTTTTCCATAAGGGTTACATGCCCATGATGAAAACCATCCTGCTATGATCCAGTCCTATATTAAAGGTGACAAAATATGGGTTATTTAACTCATGGTTTGTTGAATTCTGGAATGTGCTGAGCAAACCCAGCTGCACTAACTAACCATGGTTTGTTAACCATGAATAACCCAGAAAGAGAACCCATGGCTTGTTGTTTGGTTGTGAACTCTGGGTTGTTTAAACCACGGGTTGTCATTATGTGTGAACCAAGAACTTTGGGTTGTGAAGCTTTTGACTCACTAAGTATACATAAATTCACAAACATCAACAAAGATCTTATGCTTTAAAAATAACTATTTGTGAAGGGCCAGTTTGTGTAGCAAATTACACTTCCCTGAACCACTGACTAGTGTGGCTCTTGTTGATTAAAAGTGGAAATAGCTCATGTGCTCCACTCATCCCCAGCAATTCCTGGGTTAAACAGCCCAGGAATGGCTGTGTTACATGTGAACCGGGTCCATTTGACAAAACTAATTGCATCATCTGCTTCCCATCCCATCCCCCAGAACTAGCTACTTAAGCTCAAATATTGGAAACTTACACAGAGTTGTTCTCCTGTTACAAGGCCACAAGAATATGGTTTGACGATGAGCATAACCTTTATTGTTGAGAATTATTTTGTGAAATGTGTACTTGCATCAAGAAAGACCAACATATTTCCACAGATTGCTTTTGAATGTGGTTATCTCTCCCCTCCCACCCCCCTTTCAGCAGGAATTTGCATCTGCACAGACCGGCTTTCCGTTCATTGTTTCAGTTGAGACATTAAACCATTTTCATTAATGGAAATATAGTTCTTCAGCAGAATAATTAGACCCTCCTCAAAAAGATAAAAGCTTAGTGATTTGAATGGAAGATTCTTCTTCAGAGCCAGCCAATTGCCTAATCAGGCTGCCTCCCACCTGACAGTCAGTAATTAGGAAATGGTTGTGTGTGCATGTTAAAACCTTAACACACAGGTGTCATCCTCCTGTTGGGACACAGTGGGGGGAAGAACGAGTCCGTGGCAAAAGGCTGAGGTGAGCACATTTGTTCCACTGTGGCTAATTAATTGGTTTAGGTTTAGATCTGGGGGGCAGGGGGGATTGTTCTTGCTTTTTCTTTCTTTTTTTAAAGTCACCTGAGAAGTTTCTGACATTAAAGTCACCATGACTGATTTGGGCTGCAAGAAACATAGCGACTGCACCGTCTCCAGGCTGCTCAATGTAGTGGAGAGTGAGCTCCAAGCTGGGAGAGACAAAGGGGACCCCACTGAAAAACTGCTCCAGGTTGTCTTGGAGGATGCTGCACTGTGGCAGAGGTTCAGAGAAGTTACTAATGAGATGATCGTCACCAAGAATGGCAGGCAAGTATTATCTTCTTCTTCTTGGAGGAAGTGAGGGATGGAGAGAACAGACGTATGGAACCGCAGCTAACTGTGCACCGAGGTTGATCAAGGATCCACTGGGGACATTCTCCTGCACAAGCCCCATTGAAATGAATGGGAGTTGCATTAGAGTGTACTTTTGCGCAGCCCAGACATTTCAGTGGGGCTTGTGCGGGTTATCTTCCCAGTGGATGATGCCCAAATACTTTAAAAAAAAAACCTTTTCAATACTAAGAAGTGGTTGGGAGCTGCTGTTTCTGTAGACTTACGAGCAAATGAAACATCTGAGTGATGTATGCAGTTAATGAATATTAATACCTTGTGTCCATTTTAGTATTTGTGTCCGTGCAGGCTATTCAATAAAACAAAGTAAATCTAAAGAAGCAAGACATTATCTTCTGGGACAATATCTGCTGGTAACAGCGTACAAACTTACCAGATGCACAGAGCTTTGTGTTGTTGTTGTTGTTGTTGTTGTTGTTGAAAGATTGTCTCTAATGAGGGCCTCATCAGATACAATGAATTTCCTAGGCATATGTCCATATACCCTACATGATTGACAGCATGTACAGCAGATGTACAAATGTTGCTTTATTTAATTTTATTTATAGCCTGTTTTTTAGTTCACAACAGGACCTACAAAGAGACTTAGAGCATAATTAACATTAAAAGACAAAATATAAAGTTAAAAAGCCTAAAATGCTAATAAAATAAAATAAGAACAGTTAAAATGACTGGCAGGACCCCCATCAAGGGAAGCACTGATCACTGATGGGTTCTCACGGCATCTATACATGGTGAAATGGTCGTGTGTGCTTTTGTCACATTTGGCAGGGTACACAGAGGGCATGTATAATATCCCACATGGACATTTATCCATTTGTAAGTATTTGGAGTGAAGACTGAGTCTCTTCCTCTTTGGATGGCACCAAGCCATTCCTGCTTCATCTCTAACTGGCAGGATTTGGAATTTTGCTGGATTCCTACATAATGACAGGAACAGTCCTCTAGAGAAAGGATACTTCCACCATAAACGAGGCAAGAATGTATGGGCTATTCTTTCCCAACTATTACAGTGAGATATAGCATTTTATCCATATATCTCAATTCCAGTGGGTGATATCATGTCATCATTACATCACAAATAGGAAAACTGAGGGCCAAATGTTGACCAATTGTTACTATGTAATGCTGCTGCACTCCTGTCCTGCTTGTGGGATCCCATGGGCAGCTGGTTGGCCACTGTGTGAACAGACTGCTGGACTAGATGAACCCTTGGTCTGATCCAGCTTGGCTCTTCTTATGTACTTGTGTGAATGTATTTCAAGGACATGTTTTTTTGCTATTAAAATAGTAGCCATGAGGAAGTCTGTGGGACTTTATTAGGAAGGAGAAGTTTCTCTCTCCCTCCCTGCCATGGTCCCGAGGAAGCTGCTATTTGCATTTCAATGGAAACCTCCACTGGTGCCAATGGGAACTTCCTTTGAAATACAGAGGTGACCATGGCAGGGAAGGGAAAGAACTTTGTTTCCTCACAGCCCCACAGTGCTGAGGCTCCCCCATGGCTGCTGCTATCTACATAACATTAAAAACAATCTTGTTTCAGTAAAAGTGAATGTAAGTATTCCCTTGCTGATTAGAAGCAAGGGTGGTCAAATCCTGCATTTTGTTACTAGTAGCAGCCAGGAAATGCCAGCCTCTGTAAACTCGTAAGAGCACAGACATGATAGCTGTACCTGTTGTGTTATACCCAGTATTTCCTCAGGGATATCATGTCTCTGGACTAGGGGAGGGGAACTTTTTTTTTCTTTCCTGCTGATGGCCATGTTCCTTTAGGGGTCATCTGTCAGGGGCTGCAAATTTACTGGTTTTGGTCATAAAAAATAAAACAATTGCAATAAAAGAATAGTAGGCTGAACAGATACATGCCAAAAGTGGACAGGACCAGGGCCAAAAATGGATGGGGTCACCCCATTTCTCTCTCTCTCTCTCTCTCTCCTTCTGCCACCCCCTCCCTCCCTCCCTCTTCCTCTCCACCCAGCAAGCTCCTGGGAGAAGGACAGATCACTCTTGCCAGAGGTCTGAACAGATTTATTTATGTATTATTATTATTAAATATATTTCCTTTTTTTCCTCTTGGAAGGAACCCAAGGCAGCTTACATCATGGTCCTTGCCCTCTCCATTTTATCCTCACAACAACCCTGTGAGGTAGGGTAGGCTGAGAGTCAGTGACTGGCCCAAAGTCACCCAGTGAGCTTCCTGGCCGAGCAGGGACTAGAACCCGGATCTCCCGAGTCCCAGTCCAGCACTCTCACCACTACGCCACACTGGCACACTGGTTAAACCTTTGTGCAAATCGTTTGTTCGGTGCAGCAGAGACTGAAATATCAGTCTGTGCTTTCAGTAACCCAAAAACAAAACAGAAAACAAAATGTGCAGTCAAAATATTTCAGTGATCCCACTTTTGTTGTTGTTGTTGTTGTTGCAACTTGCATCATTTACTCAGCAGGACTCACCTATCAGGCAAATATTGATATCCTCCTTTTTTCCTGCAAGGAACCCAAGGTGGCTTACATAATCCTCACAACAACCCTGTGAGGTAGGTTAGGCTGAGAGTCAGTAACTGGCCCAAGGTCACCCAGTGAGCTTCATGGCTGAGTGGGGACTAGAACTTGGGTCTCCCGAGTCCCATTCCAATACTCTAACCACTATACCGCACTGGCTACAACGCCACTGCACAGATCACTTGCAGAGTGCTTCCCTCCATCCTTCCTTCCCTCCATCCATTTTGGTCCCCCCCCCATTTCCCCTCTCGCCCTCCTTTCTATCTGGGCTCCCCCCACCTTCCTGAAATTAAACTGAGGGCAGCATCTGGCTGTCGGGCTGCAGGTTGCCCACTTCTGCTCTGGACACTTAATGATCATGACTAATGTTCATGCGCAAGAGGCATATGGAAAGTTTGTCTAATCTTTTTAAAAAATCACTTGAGCTAGTAGCTGTCACCACATTTTGATATCCTGTAAGTTATTTATTCAGTGTGTGAGAAAATCCTTCCTTTAGAGAACTTACTGCCAATCAGCTGCATTGGACATCCACAATTCTTTATTATGAGAGAGGGAGAAAGATTTATATGCTCTCTCCAACCATTCATAATTTTATAAACTTCCGTCATGTTCCCCCTTAGGCACCTTTTCCCCTAAACTCAAAAGCCCCCAAATATTTAGCCTTTTCACTGATTTATATAATGGCATTCTGTTCTTTTTGTTGGGGGCAGAGGAGTAAAAACTAAAAATTAAAATATCTGACATGAACTAAACTTGTGGTTTCTGTTCCAGCTATGCAGGTCAACGTATAAAAAATATTTGAGAACTGATATTGATTACGGGACCACAGTGGCAATACCTTCCAAAAATGCATCCCTTTAAAAAAATATATAAATATTTTATTTACTTTTCAAAACAAAATATAACAAAATACAAGTGCACCCCCCACCCTCCAAGGGACCAATTAATATACTTCCATCCCCTTGATCAAATGAATTCCAAATTCCAAAAATATAACATATCTTGACAAGGCATGCTCCCTTTCCCCTTTATTAATACGTACTCTAGTAATTGATTCCATATATCCATAAAATTATTATTCTTTAGCAGTCCTTTTTTGCATTTGATACTACAAGTTAGTTTATCGTTTAGGGCTATGTCCCAAACTTCCTTATACCAGTCTGTTATTAGGAAAACATGTTGTTCTTTCCATTTTCTCGCTATCATTAGCCTAGCCGCAGTTAACAAGTTTACAATTAACTCCTTCGTATTTTGGTCGCAAATAAGTTTCTCCGTTATTGATAACAGTGCTAATTTTGGACAGACCTCTAAATTAATACCAATAATTTTCGATATTTCTGTAAAAACCTCTCGCCAAAAAAACCAGTACATTTTTACAACTCCACCACATATGAGCATATGTCCCTTTTTCCTGACATCCTCTCCAACAAAATGCAGAACAATTATTATCTATTCTATTTAATCTTACTGGAGTTAAATACCATCTCCAAATTAGTTTATAAAATTTTTCCTTTATCCTAGTTGACATCACCTTCACAATCCGTCTATCCCATATATTGTTCCACCCTACCTTCGAGGTCACCTCTTCAAATTCATTATCCCATACTGCCTTTAGTTGGTCCTCTTGTTCTTCTGCTTTTTGCCAAAAATGCATCTCTGTAGTAAGTCCCCTCCCCCGAATTTTTAGGTACACTCACCATCAGCATGATGTGTTCTGGTTCAGAAGTAATGGGAAATCATAGTTCCTTGCTACATGAAGAAGCTGTGGTGAGCCTTGGACTTGTAGATTACCCCCTCCCCTCTCCTCTTCTTTCATGGGCCAGAGGAGAGCAGAAGAATCTATTTCTCATTTTAAACTAATCACAGTTCCCCATGATGTCCGAACTCAGTGAACTGTGGTGTGTTTAAACTATGGTTTCAGCACAAGCTAGGGTCTGAAACCATAGTTTGTGTCTGTCTTTGTTCTCGACAATAGTTTAAACAAACCATAGTTCCCCGAGTCCAGTTGTCACAAGGAACTGTAGTTTGTTTAAAATTGGAAGCAAAAGCTTCCCATCTCCTTCTTGCAGGCATGGAAGAGGAGGATAGAAGTCGGGGAGCACACTGTAGGTTGTTCATATAGTTACATCTGAACCAGGTTGTATCTGAACCTGTTACCTGGTAACCTGTGAGTTTCCTGTTTCCCCACCCACAGCAGCTAATGATATGAAGCAGGGATGGAGGAAAAATATACGATGATGATGTGTCACATGGTGAGTGTACTAAAATATTATGGGGAAGGGGCAGACCCACCATATGGATACCTAATTTGGCAGTATCTGCATGACAGACATAATAACATATATTCCTGCTCTGATTCTGTTCTCTCAGTGGGCAAAATTCTGGAGGATGTGGTATTACTACATACAAGTAGCATGTTGAAAATTTCACCCCGTGTCTACAAAGTTAAATCTCCTCCTCCTCCTCCTCCTCCTCCTCCTCCTCCTTGTTCCTCTCTTACCAGAGGTTGGACATCATCATGGCTAAACAGGCTTTAGATATGGCCGCTTAAACAATGATATTATATTGCCCCCAACCCATTCTTTAAGGTGAATTATCTTCTTCCTACTTCTTTTCCAATTTTTCCCTCTTGTATAATCAGCTGCAACGTCTATATTTTTCATTTCTCATTATATGACCAAAATACGTTTTCTGTGTTTTCTGTGTTCTATAATTTCTTGGTCTTTATACATTCTCTGTAATACTTCTTCGTTGGTCACCCTCTCGGTCCATGAAATTCATAACAATCTGCGATAAATCCACATTTCAAATGCTTCTATCCTTTTTTTATGGTAGTCTGTGTTAAAGTCCACTATTCCATGCAATACATTAGAATGGATAATACATAACACTATACAATGAATGTTCTCAAGGCTAATTTTAATGAGTTTATCATAGAACACAGCAATATTTATCATAAGACATTGCAATTGTAAGACTTTATGGTACGGGAGGGTTACAAATAGAAAATAACTTTGTCTGGATCTCGTGTAAAATTCTGTGAATGAGGCAAGGCAATGGCACCATAAAAACCTCATCTGGAAGCACCCCTGGTGAGTGCCAGGAAGGGAGATGGTCTGGAAACTCTATGTACACCACCTTGAGTTCCATAAAAAAAAAAAAGAAAGATGGGCTACAAATGTAATTAAAATATTTTCCAGAGCTTGTCCTGGAAAATTGAAAAGGATGCAGAGAAGATTACAGGCAGTCCCCAGGTTATGAACGAGTTCCGTTCTTAAGAATGTCTTTTAAGTTGAATTTGTATGTAAGTCGGAACAGCATAGTGTTCTATTGTTAAAATCAGCATTTATGCAAATTGTGTAAATTACGCAACTTGCGTAGTATGCTACGCTACGTACTCTATGTAAACGACGTAGCGCCGGGGGACCCAGAAGTCCGTTCTTAAGTATGGGTTGTCTGTAAGTCGGACGTTCTTAATTTGGGGACTGCCTTTAATGACAACTTATAGGGGGTACAATCCACTGAGAAGTTCTCCTGCTCGGACCATATTGAAATGAATGGGAGCTGCACAGGAGCACTACTATGTTCTTGCAGCTACCAATAATTTGAAGGAGGAGGGTTGACCCTGCCCTACAACTAGGGATGGATGACTCTGTCAATTTCCGTTTTTTCTCAGTTTCTAATTTTTCCAATCTTGACTTTGGTTTGTTGCAAGCTCTGAGATATATTTTCAAAGTATGAACATTCATAGCATTTTTGTGTGCATTTCTCCTAATACATGTGTTTCGTAATCGTAAGCCTACCTGCCTAATGCACACATTTTCCCAAGCAATTTCCTCAGTATAATGCATTTTAACATTATTTTCCATAATAAACACATTTTTGTGTGTGCTTTCCCCTAATATGTGCACTTCTGTGTGCATTTTTAACTGGAGAACCCCAGTGCAAAATTCAGAGAAGTGTGAATTTCAAAAGATAACTGAGTTTTGGTTCGCTTAGTGGCTTGAAAGCGTGAAATGAGGTAAGTTCGCATTAAAATGCAAACTAAACAAACTTCTCCTGCATCCCTACCAAGAGGGTGACTTCAGGTGGTACCATGATGGGGAGGGGATAGATGAAGTAGCAATCTGTGTCTGAATGGTGCAGCAAGACTTTTTAAAGTCTGTTGGACCTAGCCTGGGACAGGGGATGCACAGGGGCTCCACTTCAGGTTGCAAAATGTCTTGGGCCGACATTGTGAATGGTGCTCATGCAGGAGAATTTCCCACTCAGTTGTGCCCAGGTTCTAGAAGTCAGGCCATACACAAAAAAGGCTGGATTTTTGTATTGTGGCCAGTGTGACGTAGTGGTTAGAGCACTGGACTGGGGCTCAGGAGATCCAGGTTGTAGTCCTCACTTGGCCATGAAGCTCACTGGGCGACTTTGGGCCAGTCATTGACTCTCAGCTTAACCTACCTCACAGGGTTGTTGTGAGGATAAAATGGAGAGGAGGAGCAAGGTGTAAGCCACCTTGGGTTCCTTGCAGGAAAAAAGGAGGGATATCAATATAATAAATAATAACAATAACAATAATGTTATATGTTATAGAACATGTCAACTGTTCACAGATGTAAAAAGGTGTTGGAAAGAACAGAGAAAAATATTTCAGCCTATCTGCTAAGGCTAGATAAGGAAGTAAAGGATTAAAAATGCTCATAGATTTTAAGGCACCCCCCCCCAACCCCCACTTCCCCACTTGAAGGACAGTTCAAGTATATAATGTGCTGACTGGGGAACTTATGAAATGTCATGCCAGTTTTCAAGAATAATTTGGGTAGGAATCCAGGACACAATTTGTGAAAAGATCAGTATCTGGGCCCACACAGGCTAGAAGTCTTGGTCTGTGGCTTAGAACCCCTATTTCAAGATCCCACAAATGTATTTATTTAAAAGTATTTTTTAACCACCTTTAAGGGTGGATCCCTCTCACTTCCGGGTTGTGGAGGCCGGTAGCCTTAACTTTGGCTTGTGCCTACCCTGGTACTCTTTGTTCTTTCAGTTTGCTTCCTTGCTGATTCTCTTTCTTTTTCTGCTGCACTAGTATGTTTGCAGAACACACATGTAAAGACCAGCCTAGGAAGACTGAGTTTACTCATGTGTAGGTGTGGTGCCTATTTGCAAATAGAGTTAATCAAGAGTACTGTATGTGTGCTCCTGATTGCCATTTCAAGCAGCAAGTGTAAAAGTTCATCACAGTGTCTTTTCAGATGTCGGGAAGAATGTTATGGGGGAAACTTTAGCAAGATAATGACTTTACCAGGACAAAACCTGGAAGTGGAGCCCTAATTAGGGACAGTATGTGAAATGTAGTATGGACTGAACCAAACTGTTCTCAGAATGCTTTGTGTAATATCTCAGGAAAAAACAAGAGCATCCCAGCTAGTAACAATAGTGCCAAGGGAGACAGGACCAGTCAGCCCAAGGCATTTTGCTGCCTGAGGTGGAATAGTAGTGTTACTTTGCTCCCTCTCCTCCCACAAGTCAAGGTACGGTACATCATATCCAAGGCTGGCCAAGTTATTTTTGCACCGGATGCAGAAAATCCCAAAAGCGCCTCTCTCTCTCTCTCCCTTGAAGTAAAAATACAACAATAATAAATTAAATAGCTAACTATTTGCTGCCCTTTCATAACACGCCAAATCAATTGTCTAATGGTAGTGCTGTCCCTGCCTGTGTATATATGCCTAGAGGATCTCTTTATTACTTCACATCTTCTGGGGCTGCATACTGAAACAGGTTCCAGAGTTATTTATTTATTTATTTATTTATTATAGTTATACCCCGCCTTTTTTCCTGCAAGGAACCCAAGGTGGCTTACATAATAACCCTCCTCCTTCTCCTCTCCATTTTATCCTCACAACAATCCTGTGAGGTAGGTTAGGCTGAGAGTCAGTGACTGGCCCAAAGTCACCCAGTGAGTTTATTATGCAGCTTCTGTTTATGGACCACCCTGAGCATTACCAATTGAGTGGAAAAGTGGGACAAAAATCCTGTAAGTAAGTACGGTAAATCTTATTTCAATGGAACTTGCAGAGAAATACTTCCCAGATTTTTCTCCAAGCTAAAAAGCACTGATTACTGGAGCACTAAACAATATCATATAAGCCCTGTACAGATTATTAACATGGGAATAATCAGTGGATTGGGGGAGGGGGAGTGGCATCACACACACTGGTCCAGGCTCCGTCCTCTACAGGTTGATTGGCTCCATGGCACAGAGTCTACACATGTCTTATTTCAATAGGGCCACAATTGTAATAACCAAAAATCAGGGGAGGGGGCAGTAGGTTCTATGGCTTTTACTGAGAAAACAGCTCAGTGGGCTGATCTGAAACTTGACAGTGTAGGAGAGAGGGGTTTGAGGATGGTTCATGCCAATTTTGAGGTAGAACAAGCAAGGAATGGCTTGTCTGTTTTTGCCCTATAGACTTATATGGGGTTTACTTTGTAGTAATGTTTTATCATCTGTTATGATGAAACAGTTTGGAAAACAGTTTGTCATCTTAGGTAAGGGCGAAGGTGTAGTGTATCCCAGAAAAAGTAAAAGTATTTGTAGGTTTTGAAAAAAGTGTGATTTTCACCACATTTTGGGCTATATGGAGTTGAAAAGCTCATATTCACAGGATGGGAGGGGGAATAGAATTCCACCATCTCAACTTTTTGACCCTGATGAGACGCTGTAGGGAGATTCTGAGGGGGCAGTATAAAAGGAAAGAGAGACTGTGAGGAGAGATTCTGAGGGGACAAGCTCTATTTGGGTGTTCAGAATGTGTGTTGAATAAACACATGAGGAGGAAGAGTGCTCTAGCCCTGCCTCTCTCCTCACATGTTTCTGTTGCCCTAGAAAAAGTCAGGGTTCTTAATCACACAGAGTGCCTCCACAGATACAGGAGGTGCTGCTCTTCAGACTGTTGCGCTACAAGAGTACAGGGTGATGGAACCGTGCAAGTAGGGGAGTGGGGCTAGAGCGCGCCTTCTCATGTGTTCATTCAAGTCAACACACATTATGAATGCCGGAACAGGACTTTGGAGGAGAGAAAAGGAGACAGATTGGGAAGGGACGTTCTGAGGAAACTGTGAAAAGAGAAAGACAGAGACCAAAAAGAGAGGTCCTAAGGAGGCTGAGTAAAGACTTAGTTACCAGAAAGCAGTGGCTCTATAATCAGCACTTAGTAATGGAGGCCTACAGTTACAAAAGTGTCACCACTGGAGTTAGCCAATAGTTTTTGTGGGGCAGGGGGAACGCGGGGTGGGGAAGAGAGGTTTCCACCATTTGTTGTTCTGCAGTGGTTTGCCCTCTTCCCAGAAGCTTCTTCTTCTTTTGGTTTGTAAATGTTGCTGCGCAGCTCCGCACCTCTGAGCAGGCTGCTTCGGGGAATTGTGTGTCGGTGTTTTTTAAAAAAATTGCTGCTATGCATATGCGCACCTCCGCATAAGCAGGGGTTCTTGTTTTCTGGCTGACCAGAAACCAAGAACCCCTGCTTCTGAAATGGCTGTTTCCCCTGCATGTGACAGGCAGTACCCCCCAGGATAACCTCCATGGAGTTTGAGAGGAGACAGGAGGCTTCCCCCCCCTTTATAAACAGCTGCGTTCACCCCCGTTGCCCTAAGAGCAGGGAGCTGTAAATTAGCCAAAAGGGATGTCTACTCAGAAGTAAATCACATTCTCTCCAATGCCCTTACTCCCAAGTGTATCACACTAATTTAACAGGAGCCTTGTGCTCGGGAAACTCAGAATGGGAGCAACAATTCTTTTTCCTTTCTTTTTGTAAAGATTGCGCCTGTGCTCGTTCGCACCTGCACAGAGATGATGAAGCAAAATAAAATTTAAAAAGCCCTTTTCAAGGCAACGCCCAGTTCTGCCTCTACAGAGTTAGGTGTGGGGTGGCAAACCCGGATGACTGCACTACATTTAATGATAGTGTGCCCTGTGAGGAGTGTCTGCGGAACATGAATATAGCAGTACCGTTCAGCTAACTTGACAATATATGGTGTAATGTGGATTCCCCCCCCCAAGTCGGGGTTAGCAACCATTGGTTCTTTTCTTGGTTGGCAACCATGAAAAGAACCAATGGGAGCAGATCCAGCACCCCCTCCTGCTTGAGAGGAGACCTTTCAAGCAGGAGGTAGGAGGCTCCCTCCATGTCCTCCCCATTATGCTTCGGGGCATGGGCCCTGTTTGCACAATGGGGACTTTCTGACAGCTGTGGCGAGCCAAAATCAGCTTGTGGTAATGGCTGTCAGAGAGGAGCCTCATTCCTCCCCATGGTGTCCCCTGGGATACCTCTGGCAACCCATCGTGGTGATTTACCAGGATGGGTGCGAACCCACTCATTGATTACCCCCAGATTAATCATCAGTACAGGGCTACTATATCCAGTAATATGGTTGCTAGAGTGTACCAGTCATAGTCGAATGGAATTGATTAGGTTACTGTATTTCTGAACATACTCTCAGATATCATACAATTTAGCCATATGATGAATGAATAGTCCATTCTTCTTCTCAGATCCTTTCCTTCATGGTTGCTGTACACTGCTCTTACAATTATATCTAATCTTCCTCTTCCGCCTCCTCCTCCCCCTCCTCGTTGTTGTTGTAGCATATCAATATAATATAAATCTGGAAGTGATCTTTATATTATTGCAGCTTACAAGTAACATCAACATACATTCCTAAAATCACAATAAGAATATCAAAATAAAACTTCAGGGAACATTTTGCATGCATACAGTAATCTTAACATTTGGCTTTTGCTAGGGAGGGGAGGGGTCAAAGGGGGCATAAGGCATAATTGGGAAATATGAGGCATAATTGGGAATAAAGGCTATGTAAATTTGGAAAGTGAGGTCAGATGAGGCCCAACAATAATCTGGATTGTTCTTGAAAGAATGACAGTGGTATATAAGTGCATATGCAAACAAACATGAATATACCTGCATACCTGCAGATGTGTCATAGCATTCAGCATGGGAAATGTGAACATGGGATTTGGTAGGGGGAGGTTTCTCAACTTTTATGCTGACTGATGTTTTAATTAGCGGCTGCCCTGTCTCTTTGGAGCCCTGCCCCTTAATTTTATACATTGTTTTTATTATACTTTGATTAATTTTATTAACTTGTTAGCTACCTTGAGTACTATATTTTTAATAGAAATGTGGGATCTAAATTAAAAGAAATACATTAATACACAAACTTTTTATTTTCCAAAATTTTGACATCTCAGGTTAAGTGGTTCTGAATGTGTCTAGAGTTTATTATTTATTTTATTATTATTATTACATTTATATCCCACCTTTTTTCCTCTTCCAAGGAACACAAGGTGGCTTACATGGTCCTCCTCCTCTCCATTTCATCCTCACAACAATCCTGTGAGGTAGGTTAGGCTGAGAGTCAGTGACTGGCCCAAAGTCACCCAGTGAACTTCATGTCCAAGTGGGGAATAGAACCCGGATCTCCAGGGTCCCAGTCCAACATTCTCACCACTACACCACGCTGGCTCTGCATTGTTCTCTCTTCCTGCCATCCAGAGAGCACAGATTTTTAAAGGACTTGAAAACCTATCTTGGAGGCGGGCCCCTCCCTGAAAATAGGAAGCCTGCCCCTGCAATGGTTCCATGTGGATGGGTGGGTGAACTTCACAAGCATAAGCCCCCTCCACCACTTTGCCAACCCCAGTGAATAGATTACAGGGACCAAATGCATTATATAAGCACATCCATTCTTGTAATGGGAATCGCGGAAGATGGCGAGGAGTACAGGAGTGTTGTACAGAGTTCTGCCTCTATGCTCTGGGTTTGCTTTAAGAATCAGCAACCGACCTTGATTACTTGGCTGCTTGCCAAGCTGATGCAACATGCAGTCAAGAGCAACTCACCTGCACCTGATCTGGCTGCTGGCCAGAGGGATGACACTGCAAACAGCACAGGTGCTAACAATGAAGCACGAGGTCTGCAATCCAAGAAGCTTGGTGCTATTTAAGAAGAGCAAGTGCAGACTGAGGTGGTTGTTGTTGGCGGTGGTCGTTAGTCGGTGGCGTGTGAAGTACTGAAGAACTGGAAGGAGCAAGGAGGAGCAGAGGACACTGTGCAGAGAGCCTTGCAGAAGCCCAACGTGGAAAGCCAATACCCAGGCAGAGAGCTGCTGGACCTAGCATTCGGGTTGGTTGAACCCAACCAACTAAGCAGCTAAGGGGTGGGATTTCCATCAGGGAACTGGGAGTAGCATTGTTGTACTTGTGGCTCGACTTTACAGTAAACATGTTTGGCTTTGACTTCCTGGAGGAGTATTTATTATGGTCAGAAAATCATTCAAAGAACCTTTGCCAATCCCTTTTGGGGATCCTGTGGCAAAACAACTCTCCAGAATAATTGTTATGGTGCTGACATGTCCTTACATGTAGTGTCTTTGAGAGAGCTTGACAAGTAAGACTGAGTCCTGATCTTGAGCAGCACACTCGTACAGCTGTTGACTCGATTACACTGAGTGCCCTCTCCAGTGTGTAGAGCCAGCTCTGCTCCTTGGTAAATGGGGGAACTGCGGTCAATGAAACAGGCTGGTCATCGGCTAGAGCACAAATGGTGTAAGACTTGAAGTGAAGACAACCAAGCACACTCTGGATAGATCACATAATCGTGTCTATTGTGCAGCAGTGCAGGCAACAAAGAAGGCTTGCTTTGCTGGCTCCATTGCTTCCTTGAGTAGCTGGGGTGGTCCGGGGGCCGTTAGCGCACTTCCCAGAAAATGGGTCCCTGGTCCCTGCAAGGACCTGCTGTAACCTTTTTGCATTGCACTTTGAGGACAAGATCACTTGTCTCTGCAGCAAACTTGACACTTTCGTTAGTCCAGCTCCAGTTGAGGTGTCTGATGCCACCATCTGCCCAATTTTATGGGATCAATTTCAGTTGTTGCAGCCTGATGTGGACACGGTCCTTGCCACAATGCGACAGACCATGTGCCCTCTCGATCCCTGACCTTCCTGGCTAACTAGCTGAAGGGATATAACCGGGTGGGTCCAGGGAGTCGTAAATGCATCTTTACGTGAAGGGGTGGTTCCTGCTGTCCTTAAGGGGGCAGTAGTGCGACCACTCCAGAAGAAACCCATTCTGGAGCCAATGGTATTTGACAACTACCGCCCAGTCACAAATACCCCTTTCTTAGGGAAGGTACTTGAGAAAAACGTGGCAGAGCAACTGCAGGCACTCTAGGAGGATACTGATTATCTAGACCAGCGTTCTCCAACCTTGGGTCCCCAGATGTTTTTGGCCTACAGCTTCCAGCATGCCCCAGCCAGCTGGCTGGGGCATGCTGGGAGTTGTAGGCCAAAAACATCTGGGGACCCAAGGTTGGAGAACGCTGGTCTAGACCCATTCCAGTCTGGGTTTTGACCTGGTTATGGGACTAAATCAGCCTTGGTCACCCTGAAGGGTGATCAGGAGAGAGACAGTGGCAGTGCAACCATGTTAATTCTGCTCAATCTCTCATTGGCTTTGATACCATTGTCCATGGCATTCTCCTGGATTGACTCTGTGGGCTGGACTTTGGAGGCACTGCATTACAGCGGTTCTGGTCTTGCCTGTGGGGTCAATTTCAGAGAGTAACGTTGGGTGACTATTCTTTGGCCGCTTGGCAATTGAGCTATGGGGTTCTGCAGGGTACCATCTTGTCCCTAATGGGACTGCTGGCTGCCGCTGCAGGACCGGGCCCAGCCAGGAGCCACCCTGCCCCACCTGCAACTGTGGGGCCATAAAGATCCGGCCCCAGGCAGCTGGGCTTCATCTTTCCATCGCCTCTGCTGGAGAGGACCAAGCCAGGCAGGTGGCCTAGCCTTGCTGCTGCTTGCTGCCTGGGAGGGACCGCCCGCACCACCGGTGGGACTGCTGGCTGCCGCTGCAGGGCCGGGCCCAGCCGGGGGCCGCCCTGCTTCACCTGCAGCTGTGGGGCCATAAAGATCCGGCCCCAGGCAGCTGGACTTCATCTTTCCATCGCCTCTGCTGGAGAGGACCAAGCCAGGCAAGTAGCCCAGCCTTGCTGCTTGCTGCCTGGGAGGGACCATCCGCACCACCGGTGGGACTGCTGGCTGCCGCTGCAGGACCGGGCCCAGCCAGGAGCCACCCTGCCCCACCTGCAACTGTGGGGCCATAAATATCTCCCAGAGTGACACCAAAGGGGGCTGCCCCTTTGGGGGAGCCACTCGGGGGTGGCACGAGGGCGAGGGCCTGTACCCCTGCTGATGGGGATATAGGTGGGGTTGGGGGTTTTAAGAGACCCTTCTTTTTGAAGGGCTGGGGGTTTTTTAGGGGTTGATTTTAGGGGTGGGTCTCCCGCCTGATCGGTGGAAGCGAGGGGGCATGTGCCTCTCCCAGGGAGATGATGGAGGGAGTTCTGGGGGGCAAGATATACCACTGTTGAGCGGCAGACGCTGGCAGAACGCTAGGGGCAGGCCACGCCAATTAAGGGGGACAAGGAATCGATGCTTAATACCTATCCCTTATCCCGGGCCTGCCCAGAGCCAAGGGATAACTGGGGGATGTGTGGCTCCTTCCCCCGCCTTGCGTTTGCTGTTGTGCAATGCCAGGTCCGTTACCCAAAAAACATCTTTCTTCCATGACTTGATCCTGGATGAAGGTGCGGTCCTGGCTTGTATTACGGAAACCTGGCTGGGCGAGGCCGCTGCTCCAACTCTGGCGGCCTTGTGTCCGGCTGGTTTCTCGTATGCCCAGCAGCCAAGGGTTGGGGGACGGGGAGGGGGAGTGGCTGTTATCTATCGGGAGTCCTTGGTCCTTACCAGACTCCCTCTCCGGGAGACCAAGTTTATTGAGTGCATGTACTGGAGGTTGGGTCCAAAGGGCAGTCTGGGGATTCTGCTCGTGTACCGTCCACCCCGCTGCACGACAGACTCCCTGGCCGAGGTGCTGGAGGTGGTCTCTGATGTGTGTGTGTTGTCCCCCAGGCTATTGGTGCTGGGGGACTTCAACGTGCATTCGGGGGCTGCCCTCATGGGGGCACCTCGGGACTTCATGGAGACCATGGCTTCCTGGGAGCTGCACCCTGTATTAACTGGACCTACCCATGTAGCCGGTCATGTGCTGGACTTGGTTTTTGTTTCTGGAGAGGGGGGAAATGATCTGGAAATCGGGGGTATATCCACCACCCCCTTGTCATGGTCAGATCACTATCTGGTGGGGTTGGATTTCTCGATGCCACAACCCCTCTGCAGGGGTGAGGGACCTATTAGGATGGTCCGCCCCAGGTGTCTTATGGATCCGGATGGATTCCTGAACGCGCTTGGGGAATTGGAGCACACAAACGGTAGCTCGGTTGAGACCCTGGTGGACGACTGGAATGCTGCAATCACCAGGGCATTAGACCGAGTTGCCCCGAAGCGCCCTCTTCGCCTAAACAGAGCTCGCGCGGCACCATGGTTCACTCCGTCGCTGCGAGCTCTGAAACAAGAGGTGAGAAGGCTAGAGTGCCGATGGCGTAACTCCCGCTCCGAAGACAATCGAACACGGGTTAGAGCTGCATCTTCAGCCTACCGGGTGGCGGTGAAGGCAGCAAAAAAGAATTTCTATGCTGCCTCCATTGCGTCTGCGGAGTGCTGCCCCAGGAGGCTGTTCCAAGTGGTCCGGAGTCTGGTCGGTCCAGTCGCTCCGGACCCGATGGAACAGTCTAAAGCCTCCTGTGAGGCTTTAGCGAAGCACTTCGCAGATAAAATCGATCGGATTAGGAGTGGGATATCGTACGTTGTGGACACAGGGAGTGAGCGGGAAGAGGCCAATGGCAGACCGGTTTTGTGGGATCGGTTTCGGCTTCTTCCTTCTGATGAAGTGGACAAGGTGCTTTCATCTGTGAGGCCGACCACCTGCTTGCTTGATCCTTGCCCATCCTGGCTCATAATGAGCTGTAGGGAGAGACTGGGTGAGGGGATCAAGGCGGTGGTGAATGCCTCCCTCGAGGAGGGAGTTATGCCATCAGCCCTCAAGGAGGCAGTAATAAGACCGCTTCTAAAGAAGCCCTCCTTGGATCCCCAGGAATTAAACAACTTTCGCCCAGTCTCCAATTTACCATTTCTGGGCAAGGTGATCGAGCGGGTGGTGGGTGCTCAGTTGAAGGCACACTTGGATGAAGTCGATTATTTAGATCCGTGCCAGTCGGGCTTCAGGCCTGGACATGGGACGGAAACGGCCTTGGTCGCCTTGCTGGATGATATGAGGAGGGCTTTGGATAGGGGTGAATGCTCCTTTCTAGTCCTCCTCGATCTCTCAGCGGCTTTTGATACCGTTGACCACGGTATCCTCCTGGACCGCCTGGAGGGGTTGGGCTTGGGAGGCACTGTATTGCAGTGGTTCCGGTCCTTCCTCTCTGGAAGGTACCAGAGGGTAGTTCTCGGGGAGGAGGCTTCGGACCCTCGGCCGCTCACTTGTGGAGTGCCGCAGGGTTCCATCCTCTCCCCGATGTTATTCAATATCTACCTCAAGCTGCTGGGAGCTATCATCAGGAGGTTTGGGGTGCGATGTCATCAGTATGCGGATGACACGCAGCTCTACCTCTGTTTCAACAAGTCTTCACCGAGGTTGGCCGTTGAGACCCTGTCCAAGTGCCTGGAGTCAGTGGCTGGCTGGATGGGAAGGAACATGCTGAAACTGAACCCCGACAAGACCGAGGTACTTCTGGTGGGGGACAAGGGGAGGTTAGGGGATGTTGACCTGGTGCTGAATGGGGTACATTTACCCCTGAAGGTACATTTACCCCTGAAGGACCAGGTCCGCAGCTTGGGGGTCATTCTAGACTCCCAGCTGTCCATGGAGGCTCAGGTGTCAGCTGTGAGCCGGGCAGCGCTGTATCAACTCCATCTGATTCGGCAACTGCGCCCCTACCTTCCTAATCATCTGCTCCCATCAGTGGTTCATGCCTTGGTCTCCTCTCGCCTAGACTACTGTAATGCACTCTACGTGGGGTTACCCTTGAAGACGGTTCGGAAGCTACAGCTGGTACAGAACGCGGCGGCTCGCCTGGTTAAAGGCAGCCGCCGGCGGGACCACATCACGCCAGTGCTCAAGGAGCTGCACTGGCTACCAGTTGCTTGCCGAGCCAAATTCAAGGTGTTGGTTTTGACCTTTAAAACCCTATACGGCTCCGGTCCAGTCTATCCTAAGGAGCGTCTCCAGCAACACCAAGTGGGCCGCTCAACAAGATCTGCCACAGACGGCCTTCTCCTTGTCCCTTCAGCCAGAGCAGCTAGACTGGTGGGGACGAGGAACAGGGCCTTTTCTGTGGCGGCCCCCGTATTGTGGAACTCTCTCCCGAGTGACCTCCGCCATGCCCCCTCTCTGCTAAGCTTCCGCCGTTCATTAAAAACCTGGCTGTTCAGGCGGGAATATGGGGTGGGTTAAGATTTTTTCTTCTTCTTTTAATTGTATTTTATCTTGTTTATAATTGTATTTTATCTTGTTTTTAGCCTCTGTACATTGCCCAGGGTGGCTGGTTGCCGGCCAGATGGGCGATTAACAAATGTAAATAATAATAATAATAATAATAATAATAATAATAATAATAATAATAATAATAATGTTGTTCAACATCTATATGAAGCTGTTGGGAGTGGTCATTAGGGGATTTGGAGCCAAGTGCCATCTATCTCCCCGTGACATCTGAATCAGGTGAGGCTGTGCAAGTCCTGGATCCGTGCCTAGACTCAGTGATGGCCTGGTTGTGGGCTAATAAACTGAAGCGGAATTCCTGGCAAGATCGAAGCCCTGTGGGTGAGTGGTTGCCGAGTCTGGGAGAGCAGGCTCATTGCTTGTTCTAGATGGGGTTGCACTCCCTTTGAAGCCAGTGTGGCATAGTGGTGAGAGTGTTGGACTGGGACTCGGGAGATGGGGGTTCTAGTCCCCGCTCAGCCATGAAACTCACTGGGTGACTTTGGGCCCGTCACTGACTCTCAGCCTAACCTACCTCACAGGGTTGTTGTGAGGATAAAATGGAGAGGAGGAGGATTATGTAAGCCACCTTGGGTTCCTTGCAGGAAAAAAGTCAGGGTATAAATATAATAAATAAATAAATAATATCAGGTTCGTAGTCTGGGGGTATTCCTAGATCCATCATTGTTGCTGGAGTCCCAAGTGACCATGGCAGCTCAGAGTATCTTTTACCAGTTTTGACTGGTTTGCCAGCTACAGCCTCTTCTGGACAGGGATAGCCTGGCCACAGTGGTACAGGTGCTAGTAACCTCAGGACTGGATTACTGCAATGCGCTCTATGTGGGACTGCCCTTGAGGCTGGTCTGGATGCCAGAGCTAGTGCAGAATGAAAATATGTTGCGACTTCAAGCAGCTCTGTATGCACTGTGATTTATGTAATGAAGCTATTGAATAAGTAATTGCAATCAACTACCGTACTTCCTAGTTTTAAAAGGATTCCATCATAATTTACTATGTTGGGTTTCTCTTACAGACGGATGTTCCCTGTTTTAAAGATCAGTGTCTCAGGCTTGGATCCTAACGCCATGTATTCTTTTCTGCTGGATTTTGCTCCCACTGACAGCCACCGCTGGAAGTACGTGAATGGAGAATGGGTACCAGCTGGGAAGCCAGAGCCATCGACTCACAGCTGTGTCTATATTCATCCAGACTCTCCTAACTTTGGGGCCCACTGGATGAAGGCTGCGGTTTCTTTCAGCAAAGTGAAACTTACCAATAAGCTGAATGGCAATGGGCAGGTACAAGCACCATATTTCCTCCATTCTTCTTGGCTTTGGTCACAGGCTACTACCAATCAAGAAATATCAAGGGTGCATTTATGCAATTAGAAGGGCCCTTTGAGGCCTCTTCACCCACAGATGCCAATTATTCCATGGAGTCCAAATGTAAACAGGAATAAACAGGTCTTAATTGGAGCTTTCAGATTTTAATGGACTCCTTGATGTTAAGAGAGGCAGCGTGTGCTGTGGTTTAACCATCAGGGATTTCCTCCCCCATAGTTTGCCTTGTGTGTTGAGGTTTTTACATAGGACTTCAGAGAAGGGGAAGATGATTGTGGGTATTAAGGTTTTGTTTTCTCCCCCATGCCGTTTGGTGCATAAGTGGAATGTTGGCAATAGTCAGATACTCGAATAAAAGGCTGCTCCTAAATGAAATAATTACCGTACTTGCTTCTGCTTCATGATAATTATCAATATTCTATTGAATCATCTTTGGCCTTTGGAATAATAATAATAAAAAGCATGTACCTGTACCAGAAAAGAAGTGGTGTTCTCTTCGAGACCCTTAAAAAACGCAAAGAGGAAAGTTGGCTTTGTTGGGCTGTTTGTGTTTTTAATATGCATCTACGAATACAATGTGATGCATTACCTTTGACTTGTTTTATACAAAACTCCTACATACTGTAGGAATAAATGTATTGGCAAAAGCCCATTCACAAACAACAAACTCTCAACTTTGTATCTGATTTACATCTGCTCTGGCCTGTTCCTGGCAATTTCTACACTTGTCTGTCCACACATTAGGATCTTAATGAATTCAGCATTTCGAAACCATATGAAGGAGGATATGGTGCTCAATATCAAATGGGAAAACACAAGTGTAGGGGACTCCATGTTGCTGGCCCAATCACTATGATGGAGTAATGGCAAAGTTGAAAATGGAATCGCTGGCTCCAGGTTTTTGAGGGCCCTTGGCCAAGACCCCCTCCCTCAATGAGTCCGCCTTCTCACTGCATCATCATCAGCTGCTATTGCTCCTCATCCTCTTTCTCATCATCGCTACCAGTTGCTTGCTTGACAGGCAGAAAGCCAGTGAGTTAGTTGGCAGGGGCATCGACTGCTACACTGTCTCACCTCCATCATCATTGTCTGGACCAGAGCAAGAGGCAGGTAAACAAGCAGGTTGCAATGGTGAACAGGAGGAGCAAGTCCAAGGGGCTCTTATCAGTGGGATCCTGCTGGGGTAGATGGGCCCTCGGCAGGTGCCCAATCATGCCTACCTTTGATGCCAGACCTGACCTATATCCTCAATAAAAGTTGTCCAGTCATGGAAATTATCCTAAGCAAAGGGGCATACCAGGTCATCTTAAATAGTTAACAATGGAGAACAGTTACAAATAAATTTACACATTAAGATACAGGTGCTTTGGATCCAGAATTTGATGTGGGCATATGTCTAAGAGGCTGCTGTGGTTGAAACTTAACAATTAAGTTTATGGGGTATCAGCGCAATCCTATGCAGTTGCCTGCCTGGGACTAAACTCCATTGAATGTAGCAGTGCTTCTGACTGCATAGGTTCAACTTGTAAAATTCAGTGAGCTTTAACAAAAGCTCTTTAGCAAGTTGAACTATAACCGTTAGTTTTTAATTAGAAATGCAAACAATCTTGCAAAGAAGTGTTACCATTTAAGTGACATGAAGTAGGAACTCCATCAAGGAAAAGGAAAGAATAATTTAGCCTCTGCTTGATTAGTTTCCTCATTCTCTGAATTCCTCTATGCTAACAGTAAATTTACAATCGTAAAACTTGAAAACTTTGCCATCCCCTCATTCACTTGTTGGAGCGAGGAGGCTCTGTCAATTACCCTGGTGCTCTGGCAGATGATGTCAGTCACAGCTCATGCTCTGGTCCTGGAAATGTCCTCCCCGCACTACACCACTGTGTGGTGGTACCTAGAAAATCAGGAAGTTTTGTAGTCCAGTAACAATAACTGCCATAGACACCTGTAGCTAAGATACTGCTCTTTAAGGTGCCACAAGACTTTTTGGGCTTCTCTACGTGAGGCGTTCAACCTGGTGTTTTAATTAGGCTTCTTCTTCCATTTTCTTTGGGGGATTAGGAGTGCGTCCTTTTACGCATGTTTCCCCCCACGGGTTTTTCTTTCTCTGCCTTCCTATATGTTCTATTACACAACCACAAGGTGGCGCTGTGGTATAGTGCAACTACAGAAATACATGTGCATATTTTAGTGCGATAGCTAAATAGTAGCTCATTATCCCTGCTCTAAAAAACAAGGGGGAAATGCTTGGAAAGCATGGGAGAGGCCCTGGAGGATGACGATGTTGTGTAAAGCCCCACAAACTACTAAATGTATTCCTCATTTAGTGAAGCCCTTTGTTATGATTTTTGTGTATTTCACATCAGATTTCCAGAGAAAGACCCTGCAACACAAAATGCCTTTAGCCAGTTCTCAAATCTCTGTTTTTGTTTCCTCCCAAACTGCAAAACAATTGTTTTGTCACACACATGTACTCAACACACACACACACACACCTACCTCCTCCCCTAAGCTGGAGAGGGCAGGATTGAAAGGGCGATGACACGACCCTGAAGGTGTTAACAACCGATCCACCCTGAAAGGCCCGCCGGCCTCGTGGAAAAGCAGAGCGCTTCACTTCTGTGAGATGGAAGATTTAAGATCCTATTTCTGTATGTAACGGCCCATAAAGCTACACACAGAATTGCAGACCTGTCTCTCCCATCAGCAGCATTCCAAGCGTATCGGATTTCAGCCAGCCCAGCCTCCTCCTGCAGCTTCCAGTAATAAGGAAATAACTCCGTAGACTTCACAGGTTTCTTTGCTACCTGTTTATTACTACAGCAAGTAAATCCTACAGAGTTTACATTCCTTCAGTTACATATGCAGAGTATAATGCATAGCAAGTATTAATCCAGTGGAGCAAGGTTTCACTCCACCTCAGCTTTAGACGTTACATGATTGCAATTAAGTCCAGCAAGCACTTGTCAGAGCAACAGAGAGAAGAAGAAGCAATTCCATCTCTCTACTAAAATGGCTACAGAACAGAAAGCTAACAAATCACACTACGTCACCAGAAAGTACAAACCATGTGACCAGCTCGTATTTCTTTCACACCTACTTTTCCCATGAGAACAGGACAGGAAGTAGAAGACAAAACATGACTTGTTTTCCAGCCATTCTGTACTTTTCCAAATGTCAACAATGTGCCACAGCTGTTGTTTGTGTTACATGTCACAACAAGGATGTGTCATCCTATGCTCTGATTATTTTTCTATTCAGAACCTTAAAGAGAAATCTCCAGCTGTTTTCTAACCCCTAGCTCCCATTGTAGAAACCACCCAGGGCCATTAACAAATGATGGTGCTTGACAAAGGAGTGGCTGGCCAGCAACTCTAATGATATTTTGATCCACTTTTCACTGTGTAAACAAATTATTGTTGCTCTAGGAAGTCCAAAGTCTGCCTTGTATCAGATCTGTCTTTCTGTAACTAATGGGGTTGGATCAGATTTAGTGATACTTAGGGTAGGGTAGTCCCACTGAAATCAATGGGATCTAAGTAGGCCCACTGAAATCAATGGGACTTAATTTAGTCATGACTAATTTAAGTTCCATTGATGTCAATGGGACTACTGTAAATATGACACAGGCTGTATCCAACCCATGATCTGGAAGAGAAGAAGAAATTAGCCCAAATCACATTAGCCAGGACTAAACTACATTGATTGAAGCCAGTGGAACAAGTTACAGTATTTTTCCATGTATAAGACTATACTTTTTCCTAAAATTGTTAGACTAAAAATTGAGGGTCGTCTTATACACGGAAGTATAAGGAGAGAACCGCACGGTTGTGAAACTGCCCAGTGGGGGGCGTCTTATACATGGGGGCGTCTTATAGACGGAAAAATACGGGTAGGTTCAGCTAATTAAAGTCTCATTACTTTCAGTGGGATTTAGTTACAACTAGCTTTAGTTAAATCCAGACCATTATCTCTGGCTAATCTCTCACTCCCTTTTTCTCACCACAGATTATGTTGAATTCTCTACACAAATATGAGCCTCAAGTTCATATAGTTCGAGTAGGAGGCCCACACAGGATGGTAAAGAATTGTTCCTTTCCTGAAACTCAGTTCATAGCTGTGACTGCTTACCAAAATGAAGAGGTAGGTGGATATAAAATATCAGAACAATTTAGTCATTACTGGTGGGAATTATTTTTAAAAAGCCTACAAATGAGCACACCCAAAAGTGATCTGTCTCCCTGCTTTAATCTGAATACTAGTATTAAAGATATATTGGGGGTTTTTTGCTTTTGTTTTTGATGGCGGTTTGGATTGTACACCATCTTTGAAAAATTTAAAACAAAGCAATATAAAGTTGCCCTCATCAGAATCTGACATACCTAGCCCCAGACAAATGGATGAAAGTTCATCTTGTCCATTTCCATAGTAGGATGGTCTATTTATCTCAAGCTCCCATCTTTTATGTAAGATTTGTTAAACCAATCCTGTGCCTAGTGAGGTAATACTTTCCCGAAAAAGTTACTGCAATGACTTATTGGGGTGTGCGTGGGGAGTATTAGTCACTGCTCATTATTCTGTTACCATGCAATGAAGAAAGTCCCAAATCCTTATCAGGCTCCTGTGGCATTTTACCAGCTTTTTGTCTTACCTACTGGCACTGTGGATGCCTTCCATATACGCCTGCTGCTCAACAGCATATGGAAAAGGCATTCATAGAAGGCCTGAACTAGCCAAGCTAGACGTTCTGTGCATATATTCCTCTTTCTTCCAGCAGCAAAATAACTGCTGCTGCTTTAGAAGGGGCACTCCTTCAGTATGGTGAACACAACTGATACAAGAATGTAAGAAGAACTGTGCTGGATCCGACCAAAGACCTATCTAGTCTAGCACTCTGTCCCCACAGTGGCCAACCTGATGCCCACGGGAAACCCACAAGCAGGACAGGAGCGCAATAGCACACTCCCGCTCATGTTCCCCAGCTACTGGTATTATTGAGAGGCATATACTGTAGGTCAGTGTTCTCCAACCTTGGGTCCCCAGATGTTTTTGGCCTACAACTCCCAGCATGCCCCAGCCAGTGTAGCTGGCTGGGACATGCTGGTAGTTGTAGGCCAAAAACATCTGGGGACCCAAGGTTGGAGAACACTGCTGTAGGTGATGTATAGCCATCAGCAGTCACTGATAGCCTTATCCTTCATTGATTTGTCTAATCCCCTTTTAAAGCTATCTGAGTTGGTGGCCATTACTACATCTTGTGGTAGCCAATTGCACAGTTTTGACTAAGTGCTATGTGAAGAAATACTTCCTTTTATCTTTCTTGAATCTCCCACCATTCAGCTTCATTGGAAGACCTTGGGTTCTAGTATTGTGAGAGAAGGAGAACAACTTTCCCCTCTCCACTTTCTCCACATTATGCATAATTTTATACACCTCTATAATCCCCGTACATTGCACTGTATGGTTAAATAGAATGCATGTTTGCAGCATGAGTGTAAATTATCTGCAGCAGAACAAAAACTCGTTTGACCTTACTTTGTAAAATGCTGGACTTCTAATGATCAACTGTGAACTTCAAATGATCTTGTTAACATGACCCTTCTTCTTTTTTGAAATGCAAGATAACAGCTCTCAAAATCAAGTACAACCCCTTTGCCAAAGCCTTTCTGGATGCAAAAGAAAGGTGAGTTCACTTCTTAGTAAGACGCATGATACCTGCTGCACTTATGGTGCTGGAGTGATCTTAGGCCAGTCACTCATCCCCAGCCTTGCTATCTGCACGATGGGTGTAATAAACAGAAGGTTTTTGTAAGGTGCACTATGCTAATGCATCATCTTCATTATTTTGTAATAACATTTGTATCCCATCCTTCCTCCAAGGAGCTCAGGCCAGCATGAATGCTCCTGTCCTATTTTAACCTCGCAACAAGCTTGTGAAGTAGGTTAGCCTGAGAAATATTGAGTGGCCCAAAGTTACCTGGTGAACTTCAGGGATGTGTGTGGGAGGTATCTGTGTAAGATTAGTTTCACTAGAATCAAAGTAACTTTCATATTATTTTTCAGGAACCACTCCAAGGATGCTCCAGATATTGTCTCTGAAAGTCAACACATGACATATTCTCATGGTAAGTTTTGTGATGTAGGTAACCTTTTTGGCTCCATGGGCACATTTCTATATGGGGGGGGGGCTGAGGGCACATTTGTTCCATGGTCATCTGGGCCCATAGGCATTTATTTGGGGGATTCTCTTTTTTCTTGCCCTCTTCCTTGATGGATTCTCCCACTTCTTGCCCCTCTTGCTTGTATTCTCCCTCTTCTTTCCTTTTTGTTTTTATTTCCTGCTGCCACTTCTGCCCCTCTTTCCTCCCTCACCCGAAATGTCCTTCCCACTGCTGCAACCCTTCATCCCTGCTGCCGCTGCACTCACCTCCACCTCCTCCTCCCTCCCCTGCCCGAAATGTGCTTCTCACTACCGCTGCAACGCTTTCCCCTGGCCATCATGGTGGCCCTTTCCTGCCACCGCCACTGCTTCCTTCACTGCAGTGCAGAAGATAAAAGAGATGAAAGGATGGGGTTGTTAGGGGTCTGGAGGGCACATTGGGGGGGGGGGGGGTTGTGGCAGGCGGAAGTGTGCCCTCAGGTGCTGAGTTGTCAACCCCTGTGTAAGATGGATCATCAGTGGGCGTTACCAGAGGCTTCAGAGATGGTAAAGGCTTCTTATAAAAGGCCCATCCTTCCCCAAAGTAGCAACCTTCCAGATGTGTCAGACTATAACTCCCATAATCCCCAGCCAGTGATGGGAGCTGTAGTTCAACATATCTAGAGGGCATCAGGTTGGGGAAGGCTGTAGTAGGCAATGGTGGGAC
This sequence comes from Shinisaurus crocodilurus, assembly GCA_021292165.1. NCBI lineage: Eukaryota > Metazoa > Chordata > Lepidosauria > Squamata > Shinisauridae > Shinisaurus > Shinisaurus crocodilurus. The sequence continues at coordinate 243,361,976 of CM037878.1, read as the reverse complement.
AACTGATTTTCTACATCAGAAAAGTTTATTCTGTTCCCAACAGCTACAACTTGACAAGTCAGAAGAAGACTTTTTAAACACTTTTAAAATGGTTGAAATTGTTTAAAATTACTATGATGTCCCTATTACAACAGTTTCTCCTACTGCTTAGCAATGCATGCTGAATATCCTCTACTTGCTAGTGGATGACATCATCATCATCATCATCATCATCATCATCATCATCATCATCATCCACCTCAAACACTCATTTTGAAATAATGAATAAATAAATAAATAAATAAATAACAAAAAAGTTGATTATCTCTCCCCATCACGGAGTTTGTTTATTTGCTTCTTCCTTTTTAACCCTAAACATTTCTATCATATGCCGACAGTTGATGTAGTTGATGAGCTGGTTGCATTTTATTCATTAAGGGATTCCTGTGGTTTTACTTTCAGACTAAAAGGGTATTTAAGTATCTTAAGTTTTTTTGTTTTTCTCCCCCCGCCCAGTCTAAAATATTTTTGGTGCGAAGCAAAACATAGACAAATGGGTGGGGGTTGAGATGGTCATTTGCTGTTACTTTCCTTATTCAGCTTTGTTTTCTCAATGTCTCCTTAGTGGGTGGATGGTTGATTTCCAATCCAGATGCAGTGTGTGCAACTGGAAGTTCCAGCTATCAGTACAGTGGGACTTTTTCTCTGCCTGCTCCACATTCCCACCATGGCTGTGAACACTATTCAGCCCTTCGAGGACACAGAGCTGTTCCCTATCCAGCTTCGTACATGCAGAGAAATCACTCGACATCAGGCAAGTTTCTGTCATTTAAAAAAAAATCTTTATGGGAAAAGAGCAAAGACTTGAAAAGCATCTAGAACAGGGCTCTCCAACCTTGGGTCCCCAGATGTTGCTGGCCTACAGCTCCCAGCATACCCAGCCAGCATGGCTAATGGCAAGGGATTCTGGGAGCTGTAGGCCAGCAACATCTGGGGACCCAAGGTTGGAGAGCCCTGATCTAGAATAATGAAAGAGAAAGTGTCTCTGTCTGTCCATCAGCCCCATAGCGCCACAACGGTGAAACCTAGAGACCTGACAACTGACATGAATAATAAGGGGACCCTATGGGTGAGCACCTCAGGGTTATTTGGTTGTTAAAATGCATGAATTAATTTTAATCAATTTAAATTTGTTCATGTGCTTGAAGCCTGCAGTAACATCTTCTTTCCCTAGGAGCAGACGTCCCTAACCAGCAGATAATTTTACATTCCATACAGTTTATTTATTTATTTATTATATTTATACCCCGCCTTTTTTCCTGCAAGGAACCCAAGGCGGCTTACATAGTCCTCCTCCTCCTCTCCATTTTATCCTCACAACAACCCTGTGAGGTAGGTTAGGCTGAGAGTCAGTGACTGGCCCAAAGTCACCCAGTGAGCTTCGTGGCCGAGCGGGGACTAGAACCCAGATCTCCCAAGTCCCAGCCCAACACTCTAACCACTACGCCACACGGGCTCTCACTATGCCAGGGGAGAATAGGAGGCTGAGGGACAGCGTGACACACGTGCCCCCTCCCGCTGCTGTGGAGAAGCCACCCCTCAGGGGAATGGAATGGACAGACCCTTCCCTCGGAGGGCTATGGGGTGCACCATGGCAGGGGCTGTGCCTCGGGGTGCCAGCAGGCATGGCCTCACTCAGACAGGGTGGGTGGGTGCAATGCATTCAACTCTGTCAGCTGTGTGAGTTTGCCTAAAGCTTTTACTGTATCAAACTAAGGGCTATTCCAACCCAATGCAAAGCTGGTCCCGCTTGCTAGTTATTAATAAAATACCATGTTCCATCTCCAAGTACTGAAGTACATCATGCAAAAGAAATAATGAGTAAATCAAAGTGCAAAGAAATTGAGAGAGATTTCCTGCTGGCCCGTATTGATTTCAGAAGTGGATACACAGCTCCCCTTTCCTTTTAAAATTAAGAGCAAAGATAGTCAAGATTGCAAAAGGCAGCAATGAAGCCCCACCCCCCACCCCCGATTTATGAGTGCATGGCCAGCATCTCTCTTCTGTAACACTCCCCCTGACCCCTGAAAGTGAAATAGCTTTGTACTCTGCACAAAATGAGTCAATGGTGCTCCTTGTCTGCAGTGATAAAACTTATTCTCTGGAAAAGATTCTATCGGTAGGCCCTTGGTAGCGACCTAGGAAATGGATTTTTCAAGCCCTGCCTAAGAGATGCCAGGGATTGAACCCAGAACCCGTTGCATGCAAAGCTTGTGCTCTACCACTGAGTTACAGTCCCTCCCTCCTAAGCAATAATCACATGTGACTGGAAACCTGGTGTGGGTGGGTCGGTGTCTAAGCAGTCCCTCTGTCTTCCCATAATGGCGCCCCTGTTTAAAGCTGCCTCCGATTCAGCCATAAAATGTGCACCAACCAGCAGCAAGTATGTATAAATAATGGCATAGAGCGGCATTATCTCAGATATGTGGATGGGGCAGCAATTTTATTTTTTTTTAAATGGCGGGTTCCTGCCAAATTTCCACGGCAACCTACAATGGAGGCCTAAATTGGTCCCTCTTCAGCCTCTGCTGTAGTTTACCACCAAAATTCAGCACTGAACTGCTGGTGTTTTTTTGCTGTTGCTGCTGCACTGCCAAATTTTGGTGGTGGTGCTGCAGCGGCAGCAGGAGCGTGGTCTGCCGGGGCGGGCGGAGGGAGGGATGTTGCCCCTGGATTTCCCAAAGTTGCCCACCCCTGGTCTAAGATTTACTCCTGCTTATCTTCTAATTAATTTTTTAAAGAAAGAAATCACATATACAATCTGATTTGGTATCTTAAAAGAAACTTGTTAGAAACGTGTCATAATTGTTAAACTCTTTTTGTTTTCCCCTTCTAAAGTGAATTTATTAGAGAGTACCAACAGTGATCTTCAAGTGTCCCCAGGTCATGAAGGCTGGACTTCAGTCCCCTCCAGTCACCATGCCAACTTGCTCCCAGTGCCACATAATAGTGGCACTACCACCCCAGGGCCTAGGTAAGCATACATTTGATTTGCACGTAGAGCAATTGTGCAGAACCTCGGGCCCAGGGACTAAATCTGGTCCTCCATGGGACCAAATCCAGCCCTCCGTGGTTCTGCAGAAAGCCCCCCCCATTTCCCTCAACCACCAATTGTTTAGTGGTTTTCTGACCTTCGTTCAGCCCCCCCCCCCATTCTAAAAAGTTGAGACGGATCTCCTAATGCTTAGTTACTGACAGTAAGAGCTTTAAGCTAAAATAGACTGGGTTTTTTTTGGCCCCACCCCCTTTTGCCTTTACTCCGCCCAACACCAGCATGCAGCCCCCTAGAGCTTCTCTGAAATAGAATTCGGCCTCGGGCTTAAAAGAGGTTATGCACCCCTGATGTGGAGTCAGCAGCAGAAGCAGCCCAGTGACCTTAGCAGCCATCAGGATCCCCGTGTCAGTCAAATGATCTGAAATTTTACTGCCGGGTTTTCTTCCTTGCTCTCTCATTTCCATCACCACATCCTGGGGAGGACAAGAGCCTGGTATGCACATGCAGCAGAATGAGGTACAGGAATACCTTGGATTGCAAGTAACTTGGTCTGAGAGCGTTTTGCAAGACAAGCAAAAATTAAATTTTTTTTTTACTTGATAAACAAGCAACCTCTTGCAATAGAAGTAGTGTAGGGATGTAACCGCTCGCCTCGAGCGGGCGTAGCGGGCCGAAATTGGCCCCACTCACGCCCGCCAGAGACTCGCTTTGATATAAGAGTGTTTTGGATTACAAGCACGGTTCTGGAACGAATTATGCTCTCAATCCAAGGTATTACTGTAGTAGTATACTGAGGTGGTAGAATGGACTGTACCACTTCAAACTGCAGGCAGGGGATTCAGTTTTTTTTAAAAAAATATGACATCCATGTGAAAGGTTTTCTGGATTGGATCCAGGATCTGCCTCCTGTGGATAGAAGGGCTCCTCCTACCTGCAGAAGGCTTCTGATCCAGCGGGGAATGGGGGAGGAGGAGATTTCCTTTGATAAGCCCTCCCACTGCAGTCCCCTATCCCTCCCAGCAAAAAACTGGCTTTGGAGGGTTGGGAGACTCTCCAGAATAGTGTGGGAAGTGGCACTGGGGGCTGCAAGGGCAGGGCCTGCCCTATCATTAGGCAGAGTGAGGCAACCACCTCAGGCAGCACATGCTGGGAGGCAGCAGTGGTGGTCCCCAGCCATTCTACTCTCTTAGGAGAACAAAGATGTGTGTGGTTCCCAGCCAATCCTACATCCCCTAAACTAGCCTGCTTCCCTCAGGTGTGATGTAGGCCTCTATCCTGTTGCGTGTGTTGAAGTAAGGTTCAAGTGCCAGTCCATTTGGTTTTTGTACCTGGACGAAAGGGGACGTCATGTTGTCCTTTGTCTCAGGCAGCAAAATGTCTTGGGCCAGCCCTGTGCAGGGTGAGGGGGAATCAGTGAATATTGCCTCGCCCCTTCCCATTAGCTGGATCATCCTGAGCAGAACTTTGCTGAAGAAGTGCTCCAGCTGGTGGGGGGAAACACTGGAGCCAACCCTCTGCAAGTAAAGAACTAGTACATCCAAGGGAGAGATTCTGGCCCAGCCTGTTCCTTCTGCTCTAGTTTTTCACTTGGAAATAAATAAACACACACACACACACACACACACACACACACAGAAATATTCAGTTTAGAATGATGGAATATGGGATGGCAGAATGAAAACTAGTGCAAAAATTCCATGCACCAAGGTCTCAATCGGGGACTGTGGATTCCTGTCTCATTACAAAACCTAACAGAAGAAAGGACAGTGTCTGATTTCAATATTAATATTCCACCAATGTGATTTCCTTATAATATTAATTCAGTTGTCTTTATGTGCTTGCTGCTGCTGCTTGATCCATTTTAGTGTCTAACGAAATGGACCATAGTCTCCAAAAGTTAATGCTCTTAAAATAAAATAAGAGAGCAATCCTATGGCCCCTAGACATCATCAGGGGGGGGGGGGCATGGGATACTTCAGATTCCCAGCTCTGAGGTCAGAGACAGAGCTCCAACCTTAAAGCTGGGATCCGCACTCCAATCCCCCCACCCCACCATCGCAGCCAGCATGGACAGAACTGCAGCGGCTGACTCTCCAGGGTCAGGAACTCGACCTCAGAGAGGGGGGTAAAGGGGGCGTTCCGGTGGGCAGTGAGGGGAGGAGACTGCAGAGGCCAGGATACCAGCTATCCCGTGTCCTCTGCAGCCTCCTTCCCTCCCTCTCTGAAGCGCCCCAGCTAGACAACTGAAAATATCCGTCTAGGGAAAATGCAGAGTGGGAAGTGTGGAGAGGTGAAGATCGTCCCTGTTGCTGCTCCTACTCTGCACAGGATGCTCATAAGCCTCCAAGTTTGGAGTCTTATGAGCATTGAGGGCACAACCCATAGGATTGTGCCCTAAGTCGGTCTTGAAGGGGCTACAAAGACTAACAGTGCAACCCTTTCCATTGGGGTGGGCCACTTGTGGCCCTCCAGATGTGTTGGCCTACAAATCCCATCGGCCCTAGCCAATGTAGCTAATGGTGAGGGGCGAGGGGAGTTGTAGACCAAAACATCTGGAGGACCACAAGTTGCCCACCCCTGCTTTATATGTTTCCTGAGAAGTAAATTTCACTGTGTTCACTGGGGCTTACTCCATAGTAAATAGCCTAAAGCTGTAATCCTATGAATACTAACATAGGAGTAAGTCCTACTAAACTCAGTAGGACTTAATTCTGAGCAGAGCTACATCAGATTGGGCTTTCATAGACTTTCATAGAGTTAGAAGGGGCCTACAAAGCTATAAAGTCCAACACCCTACTCAATGCAGGAAACTAGAGGAGGGGTCTCCCATCCAAGTAACAACCAGGCCTGACCCTGCTTAGCTTTCCACACTCAGACAAGCTGAGCCAGTGTGAGCCACAGGCTGCTGCAAGTGTCCCCCCCCCCCTTTTAACACACATTTCAAGCATCCATTAATTTGGAAGTTTGCTGGAAACCAAGGAAAAAATAGTTGTAATTTAAAAGTATATAGACTTCAGTCAATGTGACATGCTGCCCCACCCTTCAATAGGGGAATTACACTCCAGTATTATGTTAAATAAACTTCCTGTCTGACAATAGGCTCTTTCAAATAGAAGGAAGGCTTGCATCCTGCTTTGAAAGATTTCCATCACTTCCATTTGGCTGGGATTTTCAAAGGATTACATGATTAAGACTGGTAACTGGACAGTTTATTGCAAAAAGTGCTTCATACTAAAGCTGTACTGAAAATGCTGCCTCAGTTTTGTGGGCCCTTTCTCAGGTTGTGAAAACAGGGCAGCATTTTTGGTGAAGTTCTCTAGGGCTAGGAGGATAAATTATTAAAATTTTCAGCCCCTCGAAGGGGCTGAACTTAACAAGGGGCCAAGCAGTGTGTGTGTGTGTGTGTGTTCTTTCTGTAACAAATTGATCCACCCCCACTTTTACCAACGGTGCTCCAAATGACGGTGTCATTTCAGAGGCACTGAAACTTAATGGCAGCCCCTATAAAAACCATGGTGGCCATCACTAGCCAGTGAGAGGTGCCACTTTTTAAACCTGCAATGCCTCTGAAATGATGCTGCATCTTGATGAAGAGTCATTTCCAAGGCACTGGTAAGGAATACAGTGGCCTGTTGGGATACCGGTTTGGAGCTCCCTCACCACAATCAGCAATAGGAATGATTTGTTACAGAAAAAAATACAAACAAGCCAGGTGGCAACTTGTTAAGGTAAGCTCTCTCTAGGGGCCAAACATTTAAATAATTTATCTTGGTCACCGCAAATTTGGTGGTGCTGGTGAGGAATTTCTGCTCAGTTTTTGCCCTTTTGTTTTTTGTTTCTGGCAAAATGAAATGAGCCAAACATTTTGGTTCAGTGTTATTTTACATGCAACGCCTGCAGTGCTGCAAAGTTCAGCTGTTGTATTTTTACATTGCTTCATTGTAGCCACTACCCATGCCTATGGACAGTCAGTAACAACGCCATTAATGTTGCCACCCTTGCGAGTGATATAAGCAGCAGCCCCCCAGGAACGTTCCTGCGAAGCAATATCACGTTACCTGCCACCTCCTCGTCTGCTTCAATTCCTTTGCCGGGAACCACTGCTAGCGGCATGGAAAGTCAATTGGAGTCTGCTTTTCCCAGACTAGCCGATTCCACCTGGGCATCGGTAGCCTCCCATTCATTTTAAAGGATAAAGAGCTGCACAAGAATGCCCAGTAGCATCTTGAATGGAACAAAACTGAAGCCTGCCATTCTCACAGCAAAAAAGGGAAACACACTGTTGATGTACCAGTTTCTACACATCTTTAAATTCCACCTTAGATGGTGAGTCAGTCAAATACCATAGAACCACAAAGAAAAAGAAAGGGAGGATTTACTGGAGAATCTCTCTGCTGCTGTGCTACAGGCACAGAATAAAATGAAACTGTGGAGGAAACATTGCTACCAGTCATGTCAAAGAAGAGAAGAGATGGAAAAAGGCTCCTTGTAAGAACACACATAGCTGCTAATTATTTTAACCTGATTTCAGAATACTCTTGGCTGTAATTCTGGTTGGTCAGATGGTTGCTCAGGGACATACTAGTTATTAGGAGACATCATGGGTGCTTCCAGACAGACGGGTCCTAGCTAGCACTAACAATCGGTGGCATTGTGCAGTTATTCTGTCTTTTCTTCCTTAACGGGTTTTCCGCAGTAAGAGAAAAGATGGAAGAAGTGGTGGGAAAACATGGGAGGCTTACGAGTGGAAGATGCTGTCATCTGAACCCCTGTCAAATTCCATGAATAATGAGGCCTGGTGATGCCAGATAAAGACTCATCTGGAAGCACCCTATATCGCAGTACTCTCCTTGAATAGTGAAAGGAAATTACCTAGACTTTCTGAATTACCTTCAGAATGTTGATACTAAACAATAAGAGAGTAATTCAAGTTATCTTTCATAGGACCAACTTATTGCTGAAAAGGTAAAACTGTCCTGCCCATCTTCGTTGTTCTTGATTTTTTCAATCATCCCTGCCTTGTCTGTCTAATGTAGGTTGTCATCCCTTTATGGTAGGGACTGTCTCTTTTCTTTGTTCTGTTCAACAATCCACCATGCCCACTGGCATGAAGTAAGCATTCAAAATAAACTTGAAGAGGGTTTTTTTTTTTTTTTTTTTTTGCATTTCTACATGCCAGTTCATACAATGGAAGTTAATCTGAAATACTGTAATGGCTGGAGTTCTTTGGTGTTTCTAAAAACTAATTTCACAAGCTCTTTGTAAATGCTTTATGCTGCTCTCCAGTATAGAAGATGATTTATTCTGATTCTCTATGGACTAGTTTTCTCTGTGGATTTCTGGCCTTCTCTGAGTACCTGCTCATGCTGACAAATTTAATCTGTGATCACATTTCTGTGACTGAGCCAGGTGGAGAAAAATAAATGGAAGTTATTATGGAAATTGCCAGTAACAGCACCGGTGATAATTTGAACTGTATGCATGGCTTGTTAATGTGAACACTAGCATGAGGAAGGGTGCAGTGCACATGGTCAAGAAATGTGTTGTGCAAATCAATCCTATGACCATCCCTCTCCAACTTTAAAATGTGGTCAGTATTACTTCCTCATTGCTTTGTAGTGTTTGTGCATTAAAAACACCATCCATCGTGTTCCTTCCAACACCACTGAATGTGGACTACATTTCAGTGGCAGATGAGATCATTCTCCAACAGAGATTGTGATGTGCTTTGATGCTCATGAGAATGAACATATCTTGACTGAATGTAATACATTTTCGAGAATATTAATCTTGAATTGCTACCTGGTTTTAGCAGAAATAAAAGGAGCTTAATGGTGCTGTGTTGTTTTGATATGCCAACTCCCCCCCCCCCCCATTTAATTTGCATTCTGAATTCTCTTCCACATCAACAGCATTCATACATGAGAGGAAAAAAATGGGAGATTCAAATGCGTTTTTAGTTCCACAGAATAGTTAATGCTGATGACAATGTCAAGTAAGATGTGGAGAGATGCTTGGGAAAGGTCTGAATGGATACTTAACAGGCAGATCAGCTTGGAGAAAAGTTGATTGCTCTTAAACTGCAAGTCTTAGACCAGGGCTGCAGAACCAAAATTGGGTGAGAGCCGAAAGACTCCCCCGTCCAGCCCTCCGCAGGCCAAGTGACATCAGGTGGATGTGGCCATGGCCACTGACGGCAGGCCCACCTGACATCATTTGCTCCTTGGCCAAAGTGCCAGGTGGCACTTCGCTGCATTTGGAGGCCATTCCTCCCCCCTTGGGACCCACCGGGGCCACTCCCGTGCCCCATGCCAAAATATGGTGGTGGGATGGCAGGTGATGATCCTTCATCGTGCGGATCCGAGCGCCATTCTAAAAGATGCTGTTGAACAGGATGCTGTTGTGTTCAGAGTTTACTACACCATCTCAGTCACTAGGTGGCCACCTTGCCCTAAAAAATGTTTTCCTAAGAACAAACATCTATAGAATTCTTGGTCTGTTCATAGGAATACAATGCCCGGCTAATAGTAATGTATTTATATAGGCTTACAGCAGGCCAGTGGCTATATGTCATCTAGTTTCTCTTCAGTGAAGCCATGAGACTTGGTAACATTGGGACCAGCCCTTATAGCAGGCAGTGGTATATTTGCCTGAACGCTTATCAGTTTGCTAACTTTTGAACTGGCACCTATAGCTGTCCTCCTAACAGCAAGTTTTCCCTGAAGATGATTGTGTTTAGCTCCATGACTTCACTTGCTCGTTTCTGCATTTCATCTGTTAAAGGTTCAGGAAAGGCCAGGCCCTTGACCTATGGTGGGAACAGTGCTGCCATTTTCTGAGTATTGCTGCTGTGATCTTGGCTCTTACTAGTCCAAGGAGGGTGGGTGAGGGGCAGCTGAGCAATCACCCCAAACATTTTCCATATTGGGTTATCAAATGTAGCACAGGGAATTTTGCTGCACCTGCCTAAATCCCCTCTCCTATGCAACTGTTAAAGGTAGAGGGCCTTGTCCTCCCTCGGTCACCCTGTCCTCTAACCCATCCTTCTCCAATCCAGTGCCCTCCAGATGTGTTGGACTACAACTCCCAGCATCCCTCAGTCAGCATGGCTGGGGAAGGTTGCTCTAACCACCTATGAGGCCAGACTGGGATACATCTTGGGTTGCTTCTACACTGGCCATTGTCTCTGGAATTTACATCATTCATTCACTCCATTTTTATGGATAATCCAGATTATGTAGCTGTTAAACTGTTGCATTCCAGTGGTTTCCATAACTGGCTAATATATAAATATATAAATAAATATATGATCAAATGGTGGGATTGCTTAGAGTTCAAGGAGGAAATGTTTAACCAAAGCACCAGGAGCTGGCAGAGAACATGGAGTTACTGATAAAAGAGAAGTCTTTTGTAATGCTGGGCTAGAAGGTAACAGGTAATGATTACATAAAGGGCTGATTTCAAGCAAGAGACCTTTGTTGATTTAAATCAAAAGGGACTTACTTCTGTGTAAACTTGTGATATTTGCCCATGAGATGGGGAATACAGAACCATATTTAGAGTGATGTGGAACCACAGTTTTCTATTTAAATTATAGTTGTTATTTTAAATGTGTATCTATACTCATAAATTAGCACATGCAAATAGTATGCAAATCTGTGGGAAAAAAACCCTCTTTTTTTGGTTAAATCATTTCCTCTCTTTTGGCAATGCATAAGTGGTTACCCTAAAAAAGCATGTTCCGCTTATCCATTCTCACAGGAACAAACTGCTTTGAGAAGTATTTAATCCTTCCCAATGCTGTGGACCTTATTGAGATTCAAGGTAGAAATCTTGCTGTTCAAAGTCAAAGCTGTTTCCTTTCTTACTATTAGTTTGAATGACCCAATGGAAATATGACAGATTATTAGACAGGAGGATGTGCTCAACCACTATCTGAAAGACAAGAAATGAGTGGGGAACTTTCTTGATGGGAGGAGACTTGAAAGGATGATGGAAGGGGCAGGAGGAGATGGTGGAAATTCTGGGTGAGTGTGGTTAGTGGGGATTCTATCAAAGACGCAGGCAAACTGTCAAAAAATTTCCCTGAGCTTTCTTTGGGGAGGAGAAAGGGAACTATCATATAGGGCAGGACTCCACTGCCTGAATTGCCCCTGCCCTGACTCACAGGAAACTAAGTTGACAGTTTAACACTGCCTGGCCGCATTCGTTTTAGAAGACACTTTTCCTGTTTGCCCCTTTTGTTTAAATACATCCTCTCAGGTACATCAGTGAGTCTCGATACATGTGCAAAAAACCAAAACAAGTCCAGAAAGTATTTTAGGGTACATATCGTTCTGGTTTCCCCTCAGCTGGTGCCACTTTGTACTGGAATTTTCACTCTCTTAGGGTGGCCACATATCCTCTAATTGAAAGACTGTCAGGGGACAGTCCTCTGTTTGAAGGTTTTGGTATTTGAAAGGCTGTCCAGTCTAAGTCCAGTTTAAAGATTAAAAAAACCCTAAGAAGGGAGAGCAGCAGGGGCCTCGAAGTTGCCCATCAACAGTTAGTACCTGGAAAGCAGACAGAGCAAGCACTCGACTTACCATTGGGTTTCTATTTAAATTAGAGTAATTCTACATATAAATTAGCATATGCAAATGTTATGCCCTCCTTTTTGGCAAAGTGCAAGGCCACCCTGCATGCAATGTATATTCAGTCAGAGGTGTTACATGTACCAAAACCCTTGCTTTGGAGGATTAAAGGGAGGAATGATGACTTGACTCTTTGGGAAGAGGGTTCCCAAGAAGGGAATATTCGATTTTGGTGTAGTATAAGTATGTCTGCTTCCTCGCTGACTTCTTGGATTTACAGGCCTACCAGTTGCAGTTACACTCCACCCTAACTGAGCTTACTTGGAAGTAAATCCCATTAGTCTGAATACATTTGCTTAGGATTCCAACCTGACGGCACACACCTAAGCACGTTTACTCAGAAGTAAGTCCTAATTTCAGTGGGTCTTATTTAAGGGTGATTAAGATTGCAGCCTTGATGCTATATGCCATGTCTGGCTGCTTTATCCTTTTCCACTGTGGTCCTTGTCCTTCAGATTAAGGCCAGACAACAACAGACCTTGGAAATGAATTTCTGAAATATATGTCTCTCTATCTTATGTCAATGCAGATCCAAAATATTGATGGGCAAATTCCCCTCAGCTCAATTTGGAACCAACTTGGTATTTATGAACTTTCTTGGAAAATTCATGGCGAAAGCTCATCTGTTTCTGAGAGTCTGTTCATGCTCCAAATATTTGCATGTATGTAGCACCCACTCTGATGGGGATACGTTCAAGCAAATATTGTATTGCCCCCAGGAAATTATAGTTTGGTTTCTCCTGCCTTGCACCCACCCCTTAACACCAAGAGGATTTTAGATCTTGGTAAAGGACAACAACAACAACAACATAACATATTTGAAAAGAAACTATCAGGGGAATTGATTGACCCTAGCAGAGGAGATGTTCACTATATGAAAGGCTGCTTTGGCATGTGGCCTGGTCAGATAGTTCCCAGCAGGGATAGGCAACCTCTTTGGGCCATGGGCACATTTTGCAATTTGAGAAACTTTCCTGGGCACTACCACAAAATGGCTGCCATGGGAGACATGGCAAAGGACAAGTAAACTTCCCCAAAGACTGAGTACCAGGCAGAGGTGGCATCAGAGCCCCAACACACTAAAGAACTCCTTTGAACCCAGTTTTCAGCACCAACTGAAACCTATTTCACAGCAATCCCATCTCCAAGTAAGAAAATGTGTTAATTAAAAAACTAAAATAAAAGGAGGGCTAGGGCACCTTCACAGATGCCAAGAAAGGTGTCCAGGGGCACACTGGTGCCCATGGGCACCATTTGCCTATTCCTAGATTAAAACAACTAATGAGAGTTTCACCAAGTGAACTTGGTGAAAGAACTTCTGTGCTGCACCTACAAAGTACTGGATATCATAGGCCACAAAAGCCCTGTTCAGGTATTTGACAATGTGTAAGGGCTTAAAGTGTGTAGAGGGATGGAGCTGTGTGCATTGGCCCCGCCCCCTATGTGTCTGGGTGATCTGGCCCCACCCCACTCAGTTCAGACCTTGCTGTGTTGAATTGGCAAGATCTGAAAGGGAGTTCTATTCACATTCACTTGGACATGAGTAAAACTCTCCATGCAGTTGGGAACCCTGATAAGGCAGTCTCCACAATCATGCAGAGAGTTCTACTTGAGTAGAACTCTCTGAGTTTGCTGATTCAATATGGCAAGGTCTGAACTGAGAAAGGCGGGGCCAGCGTGCCGGGAGATGTAGAGGGTGGGGCCAGTGCACACGGCTCCATCCCTCTATGCACTTTAAGCCCTCAAGAGTTCAGGGAAATGCCTGAACAGGGCTATAGTTTCACAGCAATCAGTGACAGTTTCTTAGATGTGCACCTACAAAGAAACCTGCTCACCCTGAACACTGATCATGCATATGCAGAATCACATCTTATATTCTGTACCGGAGAAGAAATTCTGGGGGAAATCATAATACACTGAATCCTTATGAGCCAGACAAATTTCTGAACCAGGGTTATATTACACATTTCAGCAACCTCTTTAGTTAAAAAAGAAAAGGAAAAGAAAAAGCGCTGTCTGAATTTGTTTCAATCCAAGATTCAAATAATTGGCAGCAGACGTCGTTCAGATTACTCATTGCAAGGGTTTTAGCCTTGGGAGCACGTAGATCTTTTTGTGACTTGTCTGATAGAAAAGGTTGATCTACATGGACAGCTAGATCAGCACCTTGAGATTGACGTTTTTTTGACAATAATTCATCTGTCATTGCTCTTGGTATATTGTGTGCTTCCAGGGCTGGTGCTTCCATTAGGCGGACTAGGCGGCTGCCTAGAGCGCGTGGGCTAAAGGGGGCGCGGCCAGCCGGGTGGGATCCGCCGCTGCTTCCCGCGGTGGCTCCTCTCCAGCTCCCTGGGCGTGCGCCGCCAAACACCAGCACCGGCGGCGGATGGATCCGGACTTCCTAGTCCTCCCCAGGGGCGGGGACGCTCCTCTTCCTCCTCTACACCCTTCGCGGTGAGGGAGGTGGGGGGAGAGCCGAGCCACCGCCCCGGAACTACCGTGGGTTGAGCAGGAGGAGGAGGAGGCTGGGCTGGCAACAGCGAGGCTCGGAAGAAGACGGCGGTGGGCGCGGCGAGCTCCTGGATCTTGCCCTCCAAGAAGGGCAGCCGCTTGCGGAGGCGCACGCGTCTCGATCCGCGGCAGGAGCCAGGCTGGGACTCCTCCTGCCTGTGCGCTGAGCACTTCCTCCCCGCGTGGGCTGCGGGCTTTCTTGGGCATAGGGCTGGAGGGAGGGAGGGCTCAAGTGGGAGGGGGTGTGTTAAATACCTGAACTTGCCTAGCGCGCCAAACTGTCTTGCACCAGTCCTGGTGTAATCCCAGACAAGTCTCATTCCTCTGGTAGCTGGTGTCCATCAGTTTTGGTAGGGCACATCTGACCCATCCATCAACTCAGATCTCACTGTTGTTCAGCAGGCCTCCTGGCCCACTGCCTCACACCCATGCTCTTCTGCACACACATGCTTAGCTTTGTCTGGCTGACACAGGTGGGAAGGAACTACATATCTTTTCCCCACCCATGACCAGAGAAGCGTGGGGAGGAGAAGCAGCTCCTTTACAACTGCAACACAATATGACTTCAACTTGGTCTTCATAATAATGAAATGCAAATGAATGCTGTGACATGCAAATGTTTCAGGGTGCCAGGCTGCCACCCGTGAAATATGCATATGGCTTTAATTTTTCCCGGTGCAGCAGGAGCTGAGGTAGTTGTGCAGCTTCTTCTGCCCATCCCCCCCACCCCCGGAGGCTTTTGTTTGCCCTTTTCCCTTTGCATGAAGTAGCAAGCAGGACTCCATGTTTCACCTACAGCACAAAGAAGAAGTGGGTGGTCAACGGGGGGAGGACTGGGCAAGAGCAGCCATGACGGCCTCCCCTCCTACTTTGATTTAAAGCATAAAGGTGTGTACAAATTCTCCGGCTCGTGACCGGGTGCTTCTGGATTGTTCTGCCTGCTTCTGATGTGTGGAAAGACAAGGGGTTGAGAGAAAAACTTCCCCCCCTTTTAAAATTGCCTTCAGAAAGGGAGATGGGAGAAATTGTCCAGTGTCTGTCATCATCCATCTCTGGTGCTCCCAACAAAAGAGGGTCTGATAATCTGCTGTTTGCAAATTTGCTGGGAGAATAATGGCTGCTGCTTTGCTTGCGCAGTCCCTGGCTCCCTGCACTGCAAAGGTATGACTCATCGCTGCCCAGGAAGACTTCTGCAGCAAACACACGAAGCTGCCTAGAATTGCAACCCAAATCTCCAGAAACCTCATTTTAAGCAGTCCTGTCTCCTTTTGTGTGTGTGTGTGTGGGGTGTGTGTGTGTGGGGGGGTGTTGGTTGGTTGGTGTGTGTGTGTGTGTGTGTGTGTTTAGAAAAATA
This sequence comes from Shinisaurus crocodilurus, assembly GCA_021292165.1. Lineage (NCBI taxonomy): Eukaryota > Metazoa > Chordata > Lepidosauria > Squamata > Shinisauridae > Shinisaurus > Shinisaurus crocodilurus. Next base: position 243,346,444 of record CM037878.1, on the reverse strand, counting down.
GGAGGGGTAACATGGTTAAAGTGCAGAGACACAAGGCAGAAGGCCGGAGTGTTTATTCATGAGTATATCTGCTGGCAGGAAAGGGATCCAGAACATAAAACAAAGAAAAGAGAGGAGGAAATGTCATTTTCAGCAAAACCAAACCAGTTCTGAAACTAAAGAATTTCCACAACTGAAAGAACAGCAGCAGCAGACAGCAGCAGCAACAGACAAGTAGCTGCATGGCAAGTCTGTTAAATTCAGTGTCCCTTACAGGGATATAGTGTGCGGTTATACGTAAGGTCATAAAAATGGCACACAAAAATGTTGTCAATATGATGATAAAAAGTGGGGAAATGAACTTGTGGTAATGTCTGACTTGGTGAGAAATGGCACTCCACCACCAGCAGCAGTACTCCTTTGAATGCTTGTGGCAAAATCTAATTTAAGGGGAAAATGCATTTAATCATGAGTATTCATAATGAAGAACGGACACACTGATCACAGATGTGGATATCAGGAGACACTGAGGTCAATAGGTGTGGTAGCTTCAGCTTGTCCATTAGGAACCCCACAGCAGGCTCCTGAGTGTGTCTCGCCCCTCACTCTTTTCAATAAATTTGCATGAATTCATCATATATACTAACAGCGATTACAATTCTTTGATAGCCAACCCTTATGTAGCCAAAATGGCACAACCTATGCTCAAAAGGGAGGTATCAGCACAGGTTCAGGGAAACCCCAACGTTTGCCAAAGTACAATAAATGTTTAGGGGGGACACCCTAAGGGGGGAACCTCCCTCCAAAAAGTTCAGCGAGAACTGAGCATGCCCAGTGACCATGGAATGCTGACTGACATGGGGAAGGAATGGAAAACCAAAAGGGGGGATAGAATGGAGTATCCTGGAAGAGGACATTGTTCCAGCCAACCAGCCAGTGATGAACATGAACACTCGACATTGCAACATCCGACTTGTATCTACCTATTTAAAATGTAGCTATGATTCCACAAGCTTAACCTGAGATGCCCGCAATAGAAATGGCCATCCTTCTACAGTAATACCTTGGATTGCAAGTAACTTGGTCTGAGAGCGTTTTGCAAGACAAGCAATTTTTTAAAATAAATTTTGACTTGATAAACAAGCAACATCTTGCAATACAAGTCGTAGGGATGTAACTGCTCGCCTTGAGCGGGCGTAGCGGGCCGAAATCGGCCCTGCTCATGCCCGCCAGAGACTCGCTTTGATGCAAGAGTGTTTTGGATTACAAGCATGGTTCCGGAACGAATTATGTTTGCAATCCAAGGTATTACTGTATATACAATAAAGCAGGGGTAGGCAACGTGGTGCCCGCGGGTACCAATGCACCCAGGACACCTTTCTTGGCATCTGCCAAGGTATCCTACACCCCGCCCCCCTCAAATTAACACATTTTCTTACTGGCAGCTGGGATTGCTGTGAAATAGGTTTCTGTTGGTATTGGAAACTGTAGGTTCAAAGGAATTGTGTAGTGTGTTGGGGCTCAGACCCCACCTCTGCCTTGTATTCAGTCTTTGGGGCAAATTACATGCCATGGTAGACATTTTGTGGTGTTGCCCAGGACAGTATATCAAATTGCCAAATGTGCCCATGGCTCCCAAAGGTTGCCTAGCCCTGCGATAAAGGGTGTCAGCTTCAGCACCCTTATCATTAGTCTGACTTTGGTGGTTCCTTGATATCAACACCAGAGATGGGATCCATCTTGTGGCAGCAGTCTGCAGCACCCCCTTTTAGCATATTTATTCAGGGCTCCAGCTTGCTAAACAAGTGGCACGGTAGAGGCCCCCCCCCCACCTGTGAGAAGAGCTGTTCACAGGTAGTCATTCCAGATGGCTTCTTGAAACAGCAGCAGGCTGTGTGTGGTCTGCCATTTCAAGCTGCGAGCTTGCCCGGGGATGTTATTGATAATGCCTGAACAGACACCATGAGAAACAGGCATCACTGAGGAACTGATCCCCCCCCTGAATACCCCCCCCAAGTGGAATCCTAATCACCATGGGATTAAGCACAGATCACACCAGTTTTTCCTAGAATGTAGATCTCCTGTGGGAGTTCCAGTCTTCACCATTTCATAGAACAGAGTGGGTGTCCTTTGTTTTCAGGTCCTTTTTTCAAAGTGTCAACTTGGCACTAAACCTGCAGCTTAAATGATTGCGTCCTCTCTTCCTTCCAAAACAAACCTCTCATCCTTGCCTCGTCAGATCACCCCTGCATTATTTCAGTACTTTGCTGGCTCTTTTGTTTTCCGCCTCACACTCCAGCAGATGGTGTCAGGAGGCAGTGGAATGACTCACACACGCAAGTTGATGAGGGAAAGGGATCATTTTTGGCAACGAGACTGAAAGTCTTTCATGCAAGCTTGGCAAGGCTATGTGTGAAATACAAACGCTGATTATGGCCAGTTGCCTGACGAGTCTGTTAAGCTAACATATATGTGGAGGTGAGCGTGAGAGTCCATACTGATGACAACCATAGTTTCCTATCATAAAATTAGAGCCAGGGTGGCCAGCAAAAGGATTTTATGAAATCTAAAAGCACTACATGTAGGCTTGCATGGTGATCAGGTGCACGCATGTGTGTGTTGTGGTGGTGTTGGTGATCTATGTGGACTCTGAAGTCGGTTTCATGACGTGTGAAAATAATGTTAGTATTTAGCATCCAGTGGGGCTTCTGTTCAGGAGGTGGCATCGAGAGCATATCATGCAGGCCACATGCTGAAGCTAAGCAGGTATGAGTTGGGTCAGTGCTTGGATGGGTGACTGCCTGGGCTGCCCACATCTGTTCTCCTGCACTGAGCAGGGGGTTGGACTCGATGGCCTTATAGGCCCCTCCCAACTCTACTATTCTATGATTCTATATTTGCTCAGCTCTTGGTCAGAAGAGGGGTTCTTGGTTGACTTCATTTATGATGCCTGATTGATGAGTTTATACCATTTCAATATAAATGGATGTTTGTTGACTTCCCATTCTTTTGCATGCTTCCTCTTAGAATTTCTGACAGTAACTATTCTGAGACAGAAAGAAAGGAAGAGAAAGAAAGAGGAGCCAGCTGAATGACTCAGCAAGCCAGACTCCATAATAGCACAGCATGTCAGCTCAGCGGTGGCACGCCGTGATCGTATAGTGGTTAGTACTCTGCGTTGTGGCCGCAGCAACCTCGGTTCGAATCCGAGTCACGGCAAGTTTTTACTTATTGGCTGTCAGGCAGGATGGCAAGATAATACCACACAGACCGCACACCTCCGTTGCCACTGAAAACTAGAGAAACCTTTGATTTGGTCCAGCAGGTTTTCTAAATAATAAAATAAAAATGTTACTGTGTTAATATGCTGTTGTGCACAAAGAGCACCTCCTAAGTAGGGCTGAGTGAAAATATCCTCCCCAAATTTTCCCACCCTTTTTGCAGTTGGCGAAAGATGTGTGTGTGTCTGGGAAGTATTTTGCCAGGTATGCTCATGCGGGCAGCAGCATTCTCCAACAGTTTGTGGGGAACCCGAAAAGGAAAATTCTGAGAAATTTCAGTTCAGGTAATACTGAATGAAATTATATTGTTAGTTCTTATTGGCAGATGATGGAAGTAAGTAATGCGCTAAGAGAGGAGAACTGGAAAGAATAGGGGGTCAAGCCCATTCCTTCCTTCAGCAATATTAGAATACTATTAAACAGGGCTTTTTTTCTGGTGGAACTCACCGGAACTGAGTTCCAGCACCTTTTCTTCTATTAATTGCATTACAATTTAATCGCCATCTACTCCCGAGGAAATGTAATCCAAGAGTTCCGGTACCCTTTTCTCCAGAAAAAAAGCACTGCTATTAAACAATATTAAAACTGGGTCCACAGCTATGTCCCAAATTATCTCAGAAGCAGTAGAACATAGGGATGGAAGAGTAATTGGTTCCATCTGCATTCTAAAGTGAACTTGCCTAATTTTGCACTTTTGAACCACCATGTGAACCGAAACTCAGTTATCCTGTGAAATTTGCACTTCTCCAAATTTTGCAATGGAGTTCTCTGAACAAAAAAGTATATACAAAAGTGCGCATATCAGGAGAAATAATGTTAAAAATGCATTATATTAGGACAATTGCTTGCAAAATGTGTATGTTAGGCAAAAATGCATACAAAATGCATGCATCAGGAGAAATGTACGCAAAAATGCGTATGAATTTTCGTGCAGACTTTTAAAAAAAAATCTCAGTGTTCAGGACAGACCAAATATATGACTGGAGAAATTCTCAAAGTTTGAGATGAACCAGGTTTAAGATCAGAAAAATGAGAAATGGGAGAGAAATCAAAATCGACAGATTCTCCCATCCCTATTTGGGGGTCAGTCTAAATGACCTTACAGCCCAGTGCATCTGACCTCAAAGAGAGTTAGAATCCCACCTAACTGTAATTCTTGATGCTAAGATTTCTATAAGTAGAGGCTGAGGCAGCCTGTCTCAGAGACCTGACAATAGGCAGCTGATAGCTGACAATGTTCTAGCAGTGTGTTTTAATGAGAGCTGGGGGGCCAAAAAAGGCATTACTTTAAATCCACATGTACTAGCACCTATGCCTTTTTAAAATGTGTACTCTAGAGTTGGTTCCAGGGTCCCAATCCAGATTGGGACCCTAGTATTGGGTGGTGGTGGTAGAGAGGCTGTTAAGCTCTGGATTGCACCCCTGCACCTACTTTAGAGTAAAAATGAAAAAAGGTGTAGCTGCTAGATATGGATTTAAAGTAAGTGTCTGTTTTAGCTGTGAGATGGCTGAAGAAGACACAGTTTTTCAGCGAAGGTGGCTCAACTTTTGCCATTCTCAATCTCTCCCTGCTCCTGAATGGCTGTGCTAATTGATTCTGATGCCACCATTCTTCTGTGGAGAGAGAGGTCCTGGGTCGGCTGGCAGTGTCCTAGACTGCAGCAGCCCGTCCAGAGGATTCAACCCGCTGGGACCCTAGCATTGGTGGTGGTGGTGGGGTAGAGACTGAGGCTGTTAAGGTTTGGATTGGGCCCCTGCACCTACTCTAGAATAAAAATGAAAAAAAGAAAAAGAAAAAGATGAAGCTGCAGTATCTATTTTGGCTATGAGATGGCTGAAAAAGTCAGGTTTTGGGTGGAGATGACTCAACTTTTACCATTCTCTCCCTGCTCCTGAATGAACGTGCTAATTGATTCTGATGCCACCATTCTCGGGGTGGTCATTGGGTGTCCCCTGGACTGCAGAGCCCTGGACTTTGTCTCTGAGGTCCAACCCCAGCTGCAGTACTGCTTGCCCAGCCTGGAACCGGGGGCAGGGGCAACGCGCTGATCCAGGGGAGGCTGGTGACTCCTCTTTCGGTGGGGCTCCTTTTCCATTGCGGGTTTTGCAGCTTTTATTTGGAGCTTTATAGGAGCTGTCCACGGTGCTCCATGATGGCAAACCTATTTTTGGGGGGGCGGGGGGGTGGGTGGGTGGAGTTCAGCACCATGGATAGCTCATATGAGGCACCAAATAAAACCTGCAATAGAAAAGGAGCCCCGCCGAAACGGGAGTCACCAGCCTCCCCTGCACCGATCTGAAAAGCAGAGAGTGGAGCAAAGCGACAGCTACACCACCAGTGTCCTTGGTAACACCGCCAGCACCTGCCGAACATGGGCCAGCATTGTGATGTCAAGGAGATGACGTAGAGCTGCATCCATCATGTCACCCAATCCGCTCACGGTCACAGAGAGATGCTCTCACTACATCCTCCCCCACCCAACCTCACCCACCCACAACCTGCCAGATACAATGACGCCACAGCATTTGTGGCACAGGCAGAAAGACACCAGCAACCAAGAGCCTCAGGCATCCCCCCGCACAGTGTTTTGATTCCCCTTATATCTCACACGACTCACAAATACCATCCCCCCCCCATCACGGCACACAAAGGGAAGGAAGGAGAAGCTATTTAACAGTGTCCAAATAGCTCCCTTGGCAAGAGGCCTGTAGAGCAGGTGCACAGTTCTTCTTGAGACAAGGGTTCAAGACCTGCTGAGGGGGAGAAAGAGTCTTTTGCCAAGCAGACAAAGGGAGAGACCTGGGCAGGCAAGAAGAAGGGAAGCACATAACCACACACTGGCAGCATCTTCCTCCTCCAGTAGTTCACTGAACTGGGCTCAAAGTTGGGAAACTGGAGATGTGAGATACTCCACTATCATGGAGTATGGAGGGAATATGGCCCCAGTCAGCTTTTGCATGCCTGGCCAGCATCAGTCATGGCAAAGAGAAGAGAGAGCGGGAGGGAGGGAGGGAGGGAGAGAGAGCGAGAGAGAGTGAGAGAGAGCGCGCTCCCATTATTCAAACCCACACTGAATATACCACAGAGCAGTTCCTACCCCTTCAGCCAGGGCAGCAAACAGGAAACAGAGACAACATGAGGCATTTATCTTCTCCCAGCAAACAGCCCCGAGGATCCAATCACAGGCACTAGAACATGGGTGGGCCACTTTGGTAGGTTGGGGGGCTGCATTGGCCCACTGCAGTCCGCATCCTTCCCATGCTGCCAGAAGTGGCCATGCAGCTGCCGGATTCCCAGCAGTTCTGCTGAGAAACAAGATGAGTGCTCTTTGCATGCCCTGTTACCCAGCAGAATCACACTCCTCCCAGCTCACCAAACTGCTGTTTGTCATGCTTCAAGGAGTGCAATTCTGTTGGGGTCCCAGTGGGGGCAGCAAGAGGCCCGCAGGCCATGTGTTGCGCACCCCTGCACTAGGATTAGTTTGAATACAGGAGTCCTGGCCTGGTGGAACAGCTCAGGTTTCACATGCAAGGGCTCCCAAGTTCTAATCCAGGATAGAACCTCTCACTAGAAAAGGTGTGGAGGAGCTCTCAGAGTCAGGCACATCTGAGCCAATCAGTGGGGGAGCTGCATGGACTAATAGCCCTTTTGGCCCACCTCTCCCCATGGCAACCAGCAGTGGCTGGTGGCTCCAATGTCAGTGGGGCATGCTAGGTTCCAGTCTGAGCTTTAAAGGAGCTATCCATGCTACTGAACGTATTTTGGGGTTAGGGTTCAGCACCAGGGATAGCTCCTTTAAAGCTCAGACTAAAACCTGGGGTGGATACGCCACCCCACTGACATTGGAGCCACCAGCCTCCATTGCTGGCAACCCATGGGACCAATCCTTCCTCCTGCTAGATTGCCTGATAGGTCAGCCCTGATGGGATACAGCACAGCAAGCCACATCATCCTTCTCCTGCAGTATTCCTCCTGCACATATTTCAGGATGCTACCCATGCAGAGTACACTTCTCACTCTTGTTCTTGTCAGTTGTGTGGGCTGGCAGGGGACCAGTGCAGCAGACAGATGTCTTTGTGGGCTTCACAAAGTTTATTTGACCATCACGGTTCAGTTTTTGGAGCTATTAGATGGGCCAAACTAGACATTATACATGAAAATGGCATGTAATAGTCTTCCAAGTTTAGTATTTTTAAAAGAATAAGGCTGCCAGTTTGAATGGAGGCAGCTTAACTTATCCCCTCAGGCTTTTCCCCACTCAAAATCTGCTTCCAAGTTGGTTTTCCACATGTAGGTGAAACAGTAGGGGTACCTATATCTTACCTGAATCTTTTGCCACACAGGCAGAAAAGCAGTTTGGGTTGGGAAAAGGACCAGAGGAGAAAGTGTTAAACAGCCTCTCCCCACACAGTTCCTCCAGTCACTGGCAACCTCTTGTGGATTCTTTTCATTAAGCAATACTGTCTGTGTTCCACCTCTCCCATGTACCATCTGGTTCAGCTCTATATCACTTTCCTTTCTAGCCTAGGTTCCTTCTTTCCTTTTTTCTGCTACACAGAGCAGCAAGAACGCAGAGGAAAACAGGAAGTGACATTATCTTATATCAATCTTCCAACATTTTCATCATTAAATTCCATGCCATCTTGAGAACTAGAAATGTCAATTTTCAAGGAAATATCACAAGATCTGTTTTCATTTCTGGTTTGAAAAATGCAGGCAAGTTGAAGTGCAGCATTCATTTTTAAATGTAAATTTGTGTGCTCAACTACTGGTATTAAAAATGAGCCAGTTTTTCACTCCATATTAAAGCAAGGCCTAGCAAAATATCACATGAAACCTGTCCCATCGCATATCCAGTATTATAAAAGAATGTTCAGCTTGTTAAATAGATATATTGAATGATCATATGATGTGAGCCGGGGATATGTGGATATGGTAGAAGGGATTCTTTGCGGTGTTGTCTTATTGGGTGTCAGAGGAAGGATAGAGGGATGGAGAGATCAGGATAGGGACTGAGAAGGTAAAGCTTTGCTAACAGACTGGTTCAGGAGAGGGAAAGACATGTTGGAATATTCACACACTCAGGCCAAAGCTCATTTTGATCCTGATATTCCATGCTGAACTGCAAAAATGTTATGATGGTGTCCCACAGGTGAAGTAGTAGTAGTAGTAGTAGTAGTAGTAGTAGTAGTAATAATAATAATAATAATAATAATAATAATAATAATAATAATAGATTTGCTATGGTGTGCAGGAGATACAAGGGAGAGCACAATATAATCAGAAAACTTCATTATTTACAATTTCCCTAATGAAGGACCATATGAAAGGGTCCAGAATGCATCGGATCAATACATGTTTGTTTTGCTTAGCACATTGTCTTTTCTCTTGGTAGTCAATAGAACCATAGAGTTGGAAGGAACCATAAAATTCATCTAGTCCAGTCCCCTGGCAATGCAGGAAATCTGTGGCCACAGCCTCCCTGACAGGTGGCCACCCAGCCTCTGCTTCAAAACCTCTAATGAAGAAGAGTCCACCACCTGAGGCAGCCTGTTCCACTGTTGAATAGCTCCTACTATCCTACTTCCTAATGTACTGCCGAAATCTCTGTTCCTGTCATTTGAACGTATTAGTTCAGGACCTATCCTTTGGAGCAACAGGAAGCAAATTTGCTCCATCTTCTATGGGACAGTCCTTCAAATAGTTGAAGATGGCGATCATATCACCTCATATTGCCTCTTCATTGTGAATTCTCCAGGCTCATATTGCCCCTTCATTGCCTTTTTATTGTGTCAGACAAAAAAAACATGTTTTCTAATGTATGAAGGTCTGCCTGAGTGTTGATTCTGCTGCAAGAACAGTAAGTCAAAACATGCCTCCCAATTTAAGCAGGTGATCCATACTGTCCAACCCAGGCCTTTACAATGGAAGACACAATTATGCTGCATCCCATACATGTTGAAATAGAGATCAACCTCCCTGCTTTTTTTTTTTTTTTTAAGTGAATTTTGTTAGGAACAAAAAGGACTTTAGTCTGAGCACAGGAATTCCATGATGAATCTAGAAAAGTCAAAAGTAGATTCTGTGGCCTATTTCATGCATGTTAATATCTCCCATGTGAAGTCATTGAATGCCTGCAGGCAATTGGAGGAAATAGCACACAAGCCAATCTCGCTCTGCTGGGAAATGAGTGTAGATAAAGCAGCCATCATGTGGGCATAGCAAATTATGTCTTTCCCACCCAATTGTTGCCCTTTGTCCTGGTTGGGTGATGATCAGGTGGGAAAGGTCATACAGTTGACCCCAGCCATGTGGCGATTTCATTCATGCACATGATTACCCAGTGGCATGGGATTACCCCATGGGGAGGCAACTTTTAAAACATCCACTGGTGTGTGTGAAGGAGGATGCAGACCTGCATTTGGATTTTCTGCCATCCCCCACAATTCTTAGGGTGTCTGAATGTGAGGATTAGCTTTTGATGCATCTCTGTGACAAATGATTGATGGAGGGGCACGTTAATTACTGAGCATGTCTGATATGACACTTCAGGGCATAATTTATGCAATGCTAAGAGATATGCTTTAGAGCAGTGACAGCTCTTTAGTGAGAAGATAATATATTCCATTTTGTAGATATGTTCTTGAGCAACCAAGAATAGCACTTACGTATATTAAAGAAGAATAGCGCTTGTGTATATCAAAATGTTAAGGGAGCTGGCACCAAGGAGAAGCAAGGGAAAGTGTTAGTGAGAGTGAGTGCTCACAGCATGCAGTCCTTCTTCTCCCCTGTGTGGTTGTCCCACATGAAGGGGAAATGCGCTGGGATCTCAGCGTTTACATTTCCTCCTGATTTCTGTTTAGTTTCTGAAATGATTTGGAAAGCTTTAATACCTACTTGCCATCATTTCCCAAGTGAGTGAACATGAATATATAGTTTGCACGGGTTCACACATATCTGAATTACCGTAGCTAATTTTTTAAAAGGAGCATTTTTAAAAGTTTTGTTTACAAAACACCTGATTTTTTTCATCAGAAATGAAATGAAAGAAGATCTGGAAGAACCATGGAGAGGTGGGGTTTGCTTCCCTCCATTATGTGTAAAGAGTAGGACACCCCCCCCAGCCCTATTTTTTATGTGAATGGGTAAACACATGCTTAAGATGCATGTGCTTGTCCTGTACATCTAGTTTGACCCACATATGCAGCATTTCTAATCTACTGTTTGGCTGAAGCCCATCCCAAGGAAGCATCTCTGCAAGTGCCCTAGGTAAGCGGGGAAATAATGCCGGTGCCTTCTCTCTCTCTCTCTCTCTCTGTGTGTGTGTGTGTGGCGCATCAAGTGCAACTCCCCCCAATGCATATTGTATGGGTTTGGGGATGGTCTGAATTGCCTTGCAGCAGGTAATCTTTTACTGCCCAATGCCTCTGACTGCAAAGAGGTTTGGGATCCCGTCCAACTCTAATTCTTGGTAAGGACTTCTATAAGCAGAGCAACCAGTGTGGGCCCCCTGGGACAATACCTCTTAACGGACAGTTGAGGTAACATTCTGGTGATGTGTTTCAATGAGAACTAGGATGGTCTAAGAAGGCATAGGTGATGGGAAGAGATGTCTCATTTTTCTTTCCCCCACTAGACAAGGGGAGGGCCGAGAGAGGCAGTCTGTGCTCGAAATGGATCAGAAAAGCAGACTTTGCTCTCTGCAGGACATCCTATGGTGCTACGGGCTCTCTAGGCACCAGATGGGGAATACAAATCTGTTGGACTGTTAATGTTGTAAACCCTCATTTTACTATTGTATACTGTAGACTTGTATTGTATTATAGATATTGTTATATTGTATTGTATTTTATTGTAGATATTGTTGTTGTATTGTAGATATTGTAGAGTTGGACAAAGTGCATAAAAGGGCAACTAAAATGATCAAGGGGCTGTGGCAACTCCCCTATGAGGAAAGGTTACACCATCTGGGATTGTTTAGCTTAGAAAAAAAGATGAGTAAGGGGAGACATGATAGAGGAGTACAAAATTATGCATGGTGTGGAGAAAGTAGACAGGGAGACATTTTTCTCCCTCTCTCATAGTACCAGAACCCAAAGGGGTCATCCCATGGAACTGATTGGTGGGAGATTCAGGATAGATAAAAGGAAGTACTTCTTCACACAGCGCATAGTTAAACTATGGAATTCACTTCTACAAGATGTAGTGATGGCCACCAATTTGGAGGGCTTTAAAAGGGGATTAGACAAATTCATGGCTATGAATGGCTAGTAGTCCTGATGGCTATATGCTACCTCCAATATCAGAGGTGGTATGCCTATGTACGGTGCTGTTGCACTCATGTCCTGCTTGTGTGTTTCCCATGGGCAGCTGATTTGCCACTATGTGAACAGAATGCTGGGCTAGATGGACCCTGATCTGATCCAGCACTGTTCTTCTTATGTTCTTATGCTCATCCAGTTTATATGTGTAAATAAACCTTACATCACAGAAATGTCATAAATCTCCAGTGAACTCCTTCTAGGGAAACTGGACCATGAGTAAGCCCTGGAACCCCTGAAACTTCTCACCACTTGGAAGTGGGCTGCACACACACATAACAATATAGTACATACTCCATTAGAGCTATGTGGCTGTCACCTTAGGAAGCAGTTCAAAAGTGATAGATAAGCTGATGGACTTTTTCATTATGCACATTACAATACTGATGAAAGGAGATTTTGTCCATGGCCACACAGTGAGTGGAAAAATGAATGCCAAAATGTTATTCGGGGAGCCTGAATTACAGCATGGGTCTCTGATGCCATTTCTACCTCTATCACATTCAATACTCAAACCTGACAGTTTCATAGCATTAATGTTGGCAGCTTTGTTTTGTTGTGCTTTCCAGGATGAGATGCTAATTTGTATTTACGGCTGCTGCGTACCAGCAGTGGTTCTTACGAAGCCCTGTAGTGAAGGCAGCGATATCACACACGCAGCCCCCAAGAGGCTGCTGCAGTCTCAGTTTAAAAAAAGGAAAAGAAAAAGAAAGAATAATCCTGGTAAGAATTTGAAGGAGCCCTTGGCCTGCATGGCATGCTTAAAATGCAAATGTTTGCTTGGTAGGAGTTTCTGTGACTCGATTGCATTATCTACACAGCTCACAGCTTCATTGGACCTTTGTGCAGGCAAAATTGATCAGCAGCGGGAGGAAAATAGCTGTTGCCTTGGCAACCAGCTGGTGACTCATCCTGAGTAGCAAGTGGCAGAAGCTAAAGGCTGCTGCAGTAATTTTCCAGATGCTTAATTCATCTCCCTCCTCTCTCTCTCTCTCTCTCTCTCTCTCTCTCTCTCATTTTATCTCCTGAAAGGCAGAAATCTCTTCCCCTTCCCCAACCCCTCCACAAACCAGGTATGTCTGTGTTGATTTTTCAAGCCCACACGCTCTGCGTTGTTATGTGATGCAGCGAAGAGCCCTTCACGGTGCTCAACCAGGGCAGCCTTAACAACAGAGAAAACTTGCTGAACCGCTCAGTAGATTGGCGCTGCAGTTTCCCCCAAAGCCAGTCTCAGTAGAATTTGGAAATGCCGGGGTGGCTTTTCAGAGTCTGCCCAGGTCTCTGGTGCCATGCTGGTTGTGACAGCAGTACAGGCTCACCCTCCCGCTCGTGACTTTGTCACATGTCTCTGTGTCCCGCAGGGCTCACACGCTTCTTTATGTTATGTTTAGCAATGGGCTCTGGGAATCAAACTGGGTAGGTTTTCAGTGTGGCACAGGCACCCATTTTGGGGGCTTGAGAGATATTAAATGAGGTGAGGATGATAATGATGTGGTAAGCCGCTTGAGTGAAGCAAAGCTGGGTCCTCGGGGCTGGCCCTACCATTAATAGGTCAAACAACGTGCTACGTTGATCGCCTAGGATGTCCCTGACGCTATCCCTTTTTTCTGATCTTTTTTTTCTTTAAAGTAAGTGCGTGCAGCCCCAATTTGGATCAGGACCAGCATGGACCAGGAAAAAAGGGGGGGATTAAACCTTGTTCCCCATTTGCTTCCTGTAATTCCCCCTCCCCCTCCCACTGTACAGCGGATAAAAAATAACGCCACTGCTGCTTAGCGTGTGTGAACCCAGTCAGTGGTTCTTAGCCTTGGCTTCATAGCCACCCTTTGAAGCCATGGCTTGTTCCAGGGTTTACTGTGGGCCACCGTGGCTGAGCGTGTTGTGCAAGCCCAGTCAGGGACCCCCCCCCCACATGCCAGCACACACACACACCTGATCCATGAACAGCATAGCTGGAATGAATGTGATTTTTTCTTCCCCTCATCTAAATGTAACACATAAAAATAATAGATACTGAGAACTATCATATGGTAAGAGTGACGATGATCCTTTCTCCTAAATATTGGAGAGCAAGGGAAATATCTACAGTGGAAGAATGGGAGAATAAAATAAATGAATTTGCCACTATGATTATATTAACATGTTGGAGCAGTTTGCATGTCACGCATGGGCGGTTAATAAGCTACCGCAGCTTGTTAACCACCCTGCACGTACTGGCCTGGTTTACATAATTACCCTCACCGGGCGCAGCTTCTTGTGTTGTCCAAACCTGGCGAAGGTAGCTTGTTGGGGTGCTTAACAAACCACCCGGAGCCCATGGCCAGTTGTAGAGTTGTGGGGTGGTTTGTTAACGCCCCCAAGAAACCATCCTTGCCAGATTCGGACAACACAAGAAGCAGCAGCGGTGGAGGGGGGGGATTGAATTGGCAATTTGGTGCCCGTGGGCAACACAACCCATCGGCTGCTGTGATCGTGTGAACCAGATCATTATGTCAGAACCACAGATAACAATGTAACCAATTTTAATGAAAGCCGGCAATTGCTTCTTACCTACTGAAACAACAAAGCTCAGACCTCAACAAATGTTAATAAAGTATTTAAAAGTACTATTCATCTTGAAGGTATAGAGAACACTAGAAGAAATCTTTACACGTATAGTTCTGTAAATTTATATTGAAAATGAGTGGTGGGGAGGACCAGCTCCATCCAGTTTGAAGGTGCAGAGCTGCCTCCATTCCACCACATATTTAAACTCAGACAGGAAAATGTATCCAGAAATAACCCTCAGTCTGATGAAGAGTCATGTGACTGGGGGAAAGGTGACTTGAATCTAGGAGCAAGAGACGCATTTGGCGGCCCATAGATGATTATGCTGGTCACACACCTCCCACTATTTAGCATTTAGATTGGCTTCTTCAGGTAGAGTCCAATGAATGGGAGTAACTCAGTGGGTCCTTATTAGTCAGTATTTGGTCATGTCTGCAGAATTCCCCCCCACCCCCCACTAGCCAAAAGCAAGGGAACACCAGCTGTTTTACAATATGCAAAGATGACACACACACACACACACACACACACACAAACACCGCCTGCCCTGTTCAAGACAAAGGCTACATTTAAAATGGCTGGAAGTAGAAAACGAAAATTGAAAAAGGGAGGGACCAAAACCAGAGGGACCAAAACCTGAAGCTTGTTCTTCAGGGGCAATTTTGTACATCTAGATTCTGAGAACAGGCCAAGACAGCTTAGAGGAACATTGACTGTCTCTCTTACACCATCGAGAAAAAATATTTATTTATTTATTATGTTTCTAATCCGCCCAGTAATGTTCTCTGGGTGGCTTACGACCAGAGAACAAGTCCCAATACATCAGGGGTCTCCAACCTTTTTGGGCCCGTGGGCACATTTGGCATTTTGAAAAAGTGCCCTGGGCATCACTACGAATTGACTGCAGTAGAGGGGTGGGGGGCCAATGTCAAAATGTTAGTAATACCCTCTTGTAATGTGTGTGTGTATGAATATGCACCCTTTATGTGAGCTACCCACTCTGGCTTCTCTCTCTCTCTCTGGCTCTTTTCTCTCTCTGGCTCCTATTTCTCTCTCTCTCCTCTCTCTCTCTCTCTCTCTCTCTCTGGCACCTCTTTCTTGTTTTCCTTCCTTCCCTCTGTCTTCCAACCTTTCCTTCCTTCCTTCTGAGGAATCACTCCATAGGCTTGTATAGAATGCAAAAGGGCCAACCCCCCCCTGCTGAAAATCAGCTGGAGAGGAGGCAAAGATCAACCCCACACACAGAACTCTATTGCCCCAAGAGTCCTTAGTGTGTGCGTGTGGGGTGTGTGTGTGTGCACGTCATCCCCCTTCCAGCCATGTCTTGGTAAGGAAGACTCCTCCCTCTATACAAGCGATTGAAGGAATTGCTCCATTCACTTGCACAGGGGGAAAATAGCTTGGCCTTGCAGGCGCAGCGGTACCCATGGGTGCTGTGTTGGCCCCCCTTGCAATACATGAATGCTTTTACAATAGTTTAGAGACATACCATGAACAAAGGTTTTGGTGGTAGATTCAGAGAGGAAAAGAGCAAATAGCAGAGACAGTGACACAAGAGAAGCAAGTGCAACTAAGCACCTGTCAGATATGGAAAGAGATGGAGAGTGAATTTCGAAAGATGACTCAAAAATCACGTGCTTCAGACACTGAGGTGGTGGGTGGGAATTATTTCACTATCTGTAAAAGTTTCAGAAGTGGGGTGAGGGTGGAGAGAGTTTGGACTTTCCCACTGAGTCTGCCATGTTCTAAGGCTGTACGTATCTACACCAGGGATCCCCCACCTTTTTGGACCCGTGGACAGATTTAGGAACTGGAGAAGTTGCAGTGGGTGCCACCACAAAATGTCTCCCATGGTGGATGTGGCTAGTCACATAATAGAAAATATGCACATTAATTGCCTCCATGTAATAAACATCACATCTAGTTTGGCCCATAATTGTGCGTTAGCACCGAGCCATGTCTGCAATGGGTCCGTTGTACAATACTGCACTGCACAGTCAATGGAAAGTTGTTCTGCACTTTCACAACAGTGTAGATCAGGGGTCCACAACACGGCACCCACAAAGCTCTGCTCTCCCTGCCCCCTTCAAAAAAAAAAATTATTTTAAGAAAAACCTTGGAAAATGTAAGGGCAGTCTTCTTGCTCTCCCTTTCTAGACTCTAGCCTTGTTCCTTCTCTCCCCACCCCCACCACACCTCTTTAGCTCACTTTTGAGTAGCCAGGCCTCCATGACAGCCATTCTGTAAGTCGTAGCCATGGTGACTAAGGACCACTATTTCTCTCCCTGCCACGGTCCTGACAAAAATCACCTCTCTGAAGCTGCTATTTGCATTTGCTTCCCTCAAAATACAAATAGAAGCTTGGGAGTGATGGTTTTTGTTAGGACCATGGCAGGGAGAGAGAGAGAGAGTTAAACTTCTCTTTCTGACCCCCTAAAGTCTGGAGGCTGCTCAAGCTTCCCTGAAACTAATTATAAAAACACACACACCATGCATCTTAGTTGCAATTATGCAATTAACATCACATCTAGTTTGGCCCCAAACCATGCGGTGTGACCACTGTCCAGTTAATCTGTATGGCACCAGGGGCAGTTTTAGAGCTGCTTGTCTGTGCCACAACACACTCTTGATTTGTGAGTACAAGCTACCATATTGACCTTCCTGTTGGTTGGAGGAAGGGCCTTAGCTCTTGGTACAGGGCATGCTTTACATACAGAAAGTCCCAGGTTCAATTCCCAGCATCTCCAGGTAGGACTGGAAAAGTTCCTACCTGAAACCCTGGAGAGCTGCTGCCAGTCAGTGTCGACAATACTGGGCTAGATGGACCAATGGGCTAAGCCAGGGCTCTCCAACCTTGGGTCCCCAGATGTTGCTGGCCTACAGCTCTCAGCATGCCCAGCCAGCATGGCTAATGGCAAGGGATTTTGGGAGCTGTAGTCCAGCAACATCTGGGGACCCAAGGTTGGAGAGCCCTGGGCTAAGCCATTGGGGCTTAGCATGCTGTTCGAACCCGGGATGGCTTTGTCAGGGTAGCTTAAGTTTGGCTTCATAGCCACCCTGTGAAACCATTACATGCTCTAGGGTTTGCTTAATCCTCCGTGGCTTGCCATGTTGTCTGAACCCAGACAACATGACCCACGGGGGAGGGGGGGCAAGCCCCACAACAAGTGAGCCACTTGGCAAGAGTGGCACAATTCCTGTGCCACTCTTGCCAAGTGGCTCTTGGCAAGCACCGATGACAGCTGCCCGCAAAGTGTCCAAGTGGCACTTACGTGCAGCTGTCATCGGCTTAAATCCCCGCTGCCACATCCCACCTTCCCAAGCCCCGCACGGCGCTTGAGGAGGAGGAGGAGGCGTGCAGCAGTGCCTCCCCCTTGATCTCAGGGTGATCGTGCTGGTGGGAGCGGGAGAGGAGGCGCATTCTCCTGGGTCTCCCGGGAAGAGGTGCAGGAGAACGCGCCCCCCCCTGCCAGGTGACATAATCGCAGGGACAATTGCGCCACTAGGCAGGCGGGCGGGCAGGGGGAGAGAGGAGGCGTGTTCTCCTGGGCCTCCTTCAGGGGAGACACAGGAGAATGTGCCCTCCACTGAGCAACTGGCGTGCCGAGCAAAAGTGGGGGACAAGTCACCTAGTGCTGGGCTTCCTTTTGAGGAAGCCCAGCACTAGGCAGCTTGCCCCTCCCACTGCTCAGTGCTGCTGGCGCTCAGCTGAGTGGCGGCGGCGAGCCAGGAGGGACACAAGCTGCCTGGTTAGGACAAGGAAGCTCCCCCCCTCTGCTGCCAGGGAGTCTCTGACAGCTGCCCTCAAGTGCTGCTTGGGCACTTTTCATCAGCCGTCACCACTGCTCAGCTCCCCTTGGTGCTCCCGCGGTGTCCGCTGGGATACTGGCAGGAGGACTGAAGGGGGAAGAGGGGGAGGAGGTCCCTCAGGACATTAGCTGGGCGCACGGCGGAGCGGTCCAAGGCTAACTTTAAGCTCAGGGTGGCTACATAGCCATCCTGGGCTTAGTGTCGTGCGAACCCGCCCAGTATAAGGCAGCTTGGTAGTTTCTGCCGTGCAGGCTGCAGCAGCTGCCTATTTCTATTTGAATAGGGAGGAGGCTAGGGAGGATAGGTGTAAATCCTCCTTCCTTCATTCCAAACCTAGCAAGTCTTTAGTACTGAAGATGAAGTTAATTTCACAGCTTTGTGCATAAAAGTCCTAAATAATTGTGCTCTCGCACGCATTTCTAATCATTTGCCCTATACACTCCTTTGTTCACTGCCTGCTGGGCCCCCAGCTTGAAACCATTTCAGCCTTGTTACCTTGATCGTGTGCTTGGTTGAATAAGGAAAAAGAAACAGAATAAGATCTGATGTTCAAACAAACAAACAAACAGACAAAATCTGTCTTGGAAGTGGAAGGCTCACACACCCACATCTCAAAAACGTCTTTCTCCCTCTATAAAGCCACAAATGATGCATACGCTAAGCTGCACGCCAGTGGTTTCATTTTTGCGATCATCCAAGATTTTAAGAGTCGTGACAACAGCATGCATGCATGAGATGTGTGCGAAGAATGGCTGTTTTTGTTACAGAGAAGTCCTCCCTCCCTTCTCAGCTAGTTGGTAGGTCAGATGCTGCCTGAGCAGGACCGTCATCTATCATGGCCACTAGCGAAGGTGACATTCTTCAGAGCCGGCTAATTTTGCAGCAGCATGAGAGAAGGAGCTGGCAAAGCACTTTGGGAATTACAACAAAAAGAATTTTTAGCTGTCCTTGATACCACATTGTTCTGAATGCCTTTATTTTCTCAGAGGAAACGGTATCGATGCATTTCTCCAATAAAGTGATTTTTTTTTTTTAAATTAAGCACAATGTCTTATTATGTCTGTGAGATTTGAGAACCATGTCACTCTATTGAATAGCTTCTCTGTCTTCCCAGGTTAGCTTCTGACACCATCACACTACGCTAATATCATCCCTATAGACAATGGATATGATGACATATTTTATAGGATCAGCTTCTGTTGCGGGTAGGGGCATGCAAACCTTTAGTTCACAAGATACTTATTCAGCAGCATGGACATGTTCAGCTATATAAAGAGCTAAGAAGTGAAGATTTGGAATAGAGGCATGAATTTGCCTCCTGACAATGGAGCTTTTCATGCAGGGCTGGGCAGCTTGTGGCCCTCCAGACCTTTTGGCCTACAACTCCCATGATTCCTCATCCTTGGCTATACTGGCTATGGTTGATGGGAGTTGTGGCCAAAACATCTGGAGGGCCACACGTTGCCCACCCCTGCTTTCAGGTAACTGTGTTTGACTGTTTGCACACATAAGGCTTAAAGCATTTAATGTCCAAAATGGCTTGTAGTGCCAATGTAAAACCTGCAATGGCCAGAATACCTACCTAATTTTCAAATGCTTCCATTTTCTATCCTACATTAACAATGAAAATAATTGTGTTAAGGAAGGGAATACTCCTTCAACACAGCTTGCTCTAGTGTTTCACAGCTAATATCTCCATGGAGCAGGGGAGGCTGGTGACTCCTATGTCAGTGGATCTCCTTATTCTGAATCTGAGCTTTATAGGAGCTATCCATGGTGCTGAGTGTCATAAATCTGTCCAGTTCCAAGATAAGCCGTAGTCGTTATCACAGTCCGAGGGTCAAAGCCAAAATATATCATTCCAAAATACAGCAAACATAAACCAGTTCGGGGTCAGGCAAAGTCGTGGTCAAGGTCATTCCAAGGTTCCAAGGTACAAGTCTGAGGTCAGGAATGTCAGGAGCATCTGGCTGAAGCTGTATCAGCAAACAATTGCTTCCAGCATCTGAGCGTGTTTGGGACCTACCTTTTGAGCAGGCGCTGATTGGTAAGGCTGCCCACCTGGGTCAGGCTGCACTTAGCCTGACCCCACCCCAAACACACTCCGGCATGGCTGGTCTCTGTCTGAACTACTGGAGGCACAACACTGAGCCCCATCCTCAAAATAGGTTCACCGCCACGGAGCACCATGCAGTCTGAACTTTAAAGGACCATGGACTGCATGAACTTTAAAGGAGCTAACATTGCACTGAACCCTACCCTCTAGCTAGGGGTGGGTGATCTGCTCAGCACTTGACTCATGGCGCACGAGCCGAGTGCTGCTGCCGCACAAGCTGAGCTGAATGTGAGCACCAGCTGAGGCGTTCGTTCGCTGGACTTCCGGATCCCCGGCGCTATGTTGTTTATGTAGAAAATGGCATAATATACATTAAAAACGGCCGCTATTTGCACAAGTTACGCAAATTGCAGCCATTGTTAACGTATCTTACACCATTTTCTATGTAAACAACGTAGTGCCAGAAACCAAAAGTCGCTTCCCCAGCTTGGCTTGTAAGAAGAATGCGAGTCGAGCTGGGGAAAAGGAAGGGCAAGCAGAGCTTGTGGGGGGGGCAAGCCCGGCGAGTTCGCCAAACTTCCACCCCCCAATCAAGCTCCATGCACATCCCTACCTCTAGCCCCCAAATAGGTTCAGCACCATGGATAACTCCTTAAAAGTTCAAACTGCAGTCCGGAGTGGATACACTGCCCCAACAGCCTCCACTGGTAGTACCAGATGAAAGATTGCTCTGGAAAACCATCATGATAAAGCAACAGAAGCCAGGGAGATGACTTATTTATACTATTTGATGCTTAGCTTCTAATACCTTGGATATATATTTTTTAATCCTAGGAAAAGTTCTAGTGTGAGAGTCATACTTGCATACAAGTGACATGGTTTGGCACTAAAAAAAATGTGATATGTTATCACAAGTTTTGCCCCAGTAAATGGCATTGGCTGATAAGTTTGTCACTTGGGCCAAGTGGTGGGGCATAAACAGAGCAGCATGCTTCTGGTGTACCTATTTCTCCATAATTTCTTCTTCAGTGGGTTGAGGCTGGAATTATAAGACAAAGAACCTGGAAAGCATATTGCGGAGGGTGGTTAAAGCTGATGGAATAGCTTGTTCTCTTTTGCATATGAACAAAACATCTCTAAGCCACATCATGTCATATATGGATGGAATCTAACAGGGTTCAAAACCTATTCAACCTTTTTCCTTTATCACAGTTTTGTTAATGGCCCTGTCACTTATCATTCAACTACATGCCATAGCTTCTTGTGTTGGTGAAGAGATTCCAGCTTTAGAAAATGTTCAGTAATCTCAAAAAGGTTCTGTTATTCACTTTATGAGAAACTACTGAGATATGCCTTGTGGACAAAATAGACATCCATTCATTTCCCTGGGAACAAAGTGTTCAAGGACAACACATGATAAGCAAGTACCCAAGCTCCAGGTCTGAGCTTGGCAAGAAACTCAGTTCATCAGTCAGCCATAAAGGGCCCAGGTCTATGATTACAAGGCTACAGCGGTTGTGATATCTGTTTATCTCCAAGTTGAAGCTCATAAAAAGAGCCTTTGAGCATCCAGGAAAGTTGTTTTAAGATTATATTTTATCATCAAAATCCTTTTAATCTTGGCACTGAATAATCTTCTTAGAATTTCAAATGAAATATCATTTTTGCCTGATAGGTGAGTCCTGCCGAGTAAATGATGCAACGACAACAACAACAAAAGTGGGATCACTGAAATATTTTGACTGCACATTTTGTTTTCTGTTTTGTTTTTGGGTTACTGAAAGCACAGACTGATATTTCAGTCCCTGCTGCACCGAACAAATGATTTGCACAAAGGTTTAAGTGCTTTGTGGAGCAAGAGGAGCAGAAGGGAAGGAGGCTCCTCCCACCCTGCATAGGACGCCCATAATCCTCTGAATTTGGAGGGTTATGGGCATCCCCATAGGATCGCTTTCTAAGTGAGATATACAAAGAAACAACTGTAACTGAGGTTCAGCCCTGTTTTTGGACACTGACAGTGACTGTGGTGGAAGATGAAAAATGGGGCAAGGACAATTATGCCAACTAGCTTTTTTGTCTATTGAGTGTGAACTTGCAAGAGAAATGGACTTTTGGAAAGTAATTCATGAGTTTGCAATGAGAAAGGCCAGAAAAAGTGAACTGGTCTATTTACAAAATGTCTGCAGCCACATTGGTCCCTTAGAATATAAAACTCAAAATATCAGCAGGATAATATCTTTATTAGGACCAACCAAAAAGCTATGAAATAATCATCAAGCTTTGTAGGACTCTTATTCAGGCATGATGTTATGCTAAACAAAACTAGCCAAAAAGTGGGAGCATTTTTAGGAGCACAGTAGAAAAACCCAAGTGTCGGCCAAAGTATAATTTCAGAAATGTACAGAATATAATTTCAGAATTCAAATAGAATTTCTTATTTCTATTGTGGGATTATATGTATGAATTTGGATCGTGGTATGTGTTCTGGCTCTGCCCAAATGTACTGGGCCCCTCAGATTGATACTTGGGCCCTGTGCCCAATGCTGGCATGTGGCCCCTCACAGATTACCCACAAGGCAATGTAGCCATTGACAGAACCACACTCCCCTCAACCCTAGCCTAGAGGGACAGGGCAAATAAATGGCAGAAGTGGCAGCTATGTGGAAGTGGTGGAGCAACTCAGGGAAGGAGGACTCTTGAGGGCCTCTTGTAGAAAAAACCCTCCCCCAAAACCCTGGAGAACAACAGTGTATAGCTATCAAATTACAATGTCATTATCAGTAGTACTCAAGGTACACAAGGAATAAGTCTCGTCAAAGATACTAGGATCTCTCAAGTGAGCATCCTCAGCTCCGAGCTTCAGGTGAAGGGGAAAGAGAGAATCACCAGCAACAAAAGATCCTGTTCATTTACACCATGGCCCTATTCAAAAGATGTTTGTTTTCCTCTAAGGGAGGACTGTCAACTATTGCAGTATAATTGAAAGTGTGCTGACCAGTGATCCAAGAGATGGTAATTAGGTTGCAAGTTGAGTGTCTTTTGTTGGAATGGTCACAGTCTGCTTCAAGGCACGTGTTGAACTCAGCCCTGTGTCTTTTTAATAGACCAGTCTTTAAGCCTGAACTCAGGCTTTGCTGCTGTGCAGTGGCCACAGAGCGTAGATTTCCCAGCACTTGACCGCTTACTTCTTTGACTCCAGCACTGGGAGCTGTCCCCACCCTTGTAGTTCTGGAAGCAGCATTCAGTGCTGCTGCTGCCCTGCTGCTGTGAGAAAGCTCTTACCTTGCACAGGAGCATTGCAGGAGGGATTTTTCTGAGGTGGGGAAGGGATAGAAACATGGGAGGGGGGCTGCTGAGAACAATGTAATCGGCATCCTAAAGCCCATCAAGCTGTCCCCCATCTCCTGATTTAATCTTATTTTCTTTAAATTAATATCCCCCCATTCCTTCTTTAAACAAGAACTTAGTGCGGTTGGCAGCCATTTTTTTAAAATCCATAGAACAAACCAGTGGAGGCTGGTGGCACCCCTGTCAGTGGGGCAGTGTATCCACTCCGGGCAGTAGCTCAAACTTTTAAGGAGCTATCCATGGTGCTGCACCTATTTTGGGGATAGGGTTCATCACTATGGATAGCTCCTTAAAAGTTCAGACTACAACCTGGAGTGGATACACACTGCCCCACTGACAGTGGTGCCACCAGCCTCCACTGGAACAGACTGTCATGCCCTACCTGGAGGAGGATTCTTTGGATGAAGAACAGGAAGGGGAGAGGCAGCATAATTTGCCCCAGCCAGAGCCAGGTGAGGAACTGGAGGCTTTGGCTGACAGCCTTCCACTGGAAACATCAGAAGAGCAACCTGGCCCCTCCTGCACTGTGCCTGGACTCCCCCAAATGCAGGAATCAGAGCCTGAGATAATTCATCCCTCTGAATGGCATAGGCTCAGACACAAGCAGTAAAAGAACAAAGGGAGCCTCCTGCATGGGGCCTCCCTTAAAAGCAACACGCTGACCTAATTAACCAGCTGTGCTGATTTAAAACCAGCTATAAATTGGCCCAGCTGAGGTCAGCCTGTCACTGCAGACAACAGTGTTCAAACCTTGTGCTTCACCTTGTTACATCGGATTGGACAGACTCCTAGACCTTTGGCTGCTCCTTTGGACTATGCTTTCAGACTCCCCATGACTGGCCTCAACGCTTGATACAACTGACTCCTGTGCACTGAACCCTGGAACGCTTTGACCTCACCTCTGCTCTCTCCTGCTAAGTATATTGGAACTCTCATGTAAGACTCTGGACTGACCTGGTTGCTCTCTTTTGTTATTCCCTGAACCTATCCAAGCCATGACCGGGCACTTGCCGGCCTGGGAGCAGGGCACAAACAATAAAAACAACCATAAAATCATCAGTAAATAAATTATAAGAGCTACCCCAAATTAAAGTCAATGAGGAGGTTCTTGCATACATGGGAACACACTCACAGGATTCTGAAGCAACTGTTTGATGCACAATAGTGGAATATTATGACAGCCAAGAGCTGTTTTATGGGAAGTTTTATGTACTCAACTTAATTAGTCTGGTCGTTAAAGTATTTACACCGTAGCAGTCTTCCCCAACCTGGTGCCCTCCGGATGTGTTGGACTACAAATCCATGATCCCCAGCTAGCATGGGCATTAGGGAAGGCTGCATTGCAGGAAGCCTTCACTGTATTGATGTAAGGTGGGAATCCTTCTGCAGAGGCTAATTCTGTTGTCCAAGGACTAATAAAGATACAGACCTGTTTGGAAGTGTGTGTGTGTGTGTGTGTGTGTGTGTATGTATGTATAAACAGCCCCCCAAAAAAGGTTGCTATCCATATTACTGGCCTTCTCAGGCATCAGGAGACCAACCTATTGATCTGCTTGTCAAAAAATATACCACCAGCTGTCCGGCAATCCTTGAATAGCAGTAGCAGACAATTTCATACTTGTAATGCCAGTTTTTCTTTCTATTTTTTTTTTTTTTAAAGAAAATATTTTAGTACTGTCTAAAAATGCCAGAAATAGATTTTGGGCATCAGTTCATTTTGGAGCTTCCTCAACACAATTTGAAAAGTATCAGCAAGGGTGCAGAACCTCAGGCTCGGATGCAGAACCTCAGGCTCGGGGGCCAAATCCAGCCCACCGGAGGTCCCAATCATAGAATCGTAGAACAGTAGAGTTGGAAGGGGCATATAAGGCCATTGAGTCCAACCCCCTGCTCAAAACATGACCCTCTGTGGTTTCCCAGAAGGCCACACCTCATTCCCCTAACCCCATTCCCCGAAGTGCCAATTGTTTGGCGAATTCTTGGCTTTTGCGCATCCCCCCCCCATTTTAAAAGGTTTATATGCCTCACCTAAGGCTGAGTTACTGGCAGTAAGAGCTTTAAGCTAAACTGTGCTGGTATTTTTTAGCTCCATCTCTTTGATCCTGCCCCCTTTTGTCTTGGCTTTGCCCACCACTGGAATGTGCCCCCCCAAAAGCTTCTCCAGAATGGAATTCAGCCCTCCGGCTGAAAGAGGTTCTGCACATCTGTCATAAAGCAATATGCTAGCTTTCTCTTATCTTCTACAATGGAAGATGTTCCCCTGTGTGGGATGAAATTCTTTGTCTTCTTTTGACTAATGCACAGTTACAGGATGGGGGATACTTGGCTCAGCAATACTGCCAGTGAGAAGGATCTTGGAATTGTTGTAGATCACAAGCTGAATATGAGCCAGGAATGTGATGTGGCTACAAAAAAGGCAAATGCTATTTTGGGTTGCATTAATACAAGTATAGCTTCCAAATCACGTGAAGTACTAGTTCTCCTCTACTCAGCACTGGTTAGGCCTCATCTTGAGTACTGCATCCAGTTATGGGCACCACATTTTAAGAAGGATGCAGATTGCAGACAAACTGGAAAGGGTTGAGAGGAGGGCAACAAAGATGATCCCGGGACTGGAAACAAGGCCCTATGAGGAGAGACTGAAGGAACTGGGCAAGTTTAGCCTTCAGAAGAGAAGACTGACAGGAGATATGATAGTGCTCTTCAAGTACTTGAAAGGTTGTCACACAGAGCAGGGCCAGGATCTCTTCTCGATCATCCCAGATTGTAGGAAACGGAATAATGGGTTTAAGTTACAGGAAGCCAGATTCCAGCTGAACATCAGGAAAAAATTCCTGACTATTAGAGCAACACGACAATGGGACCAATTACCTATGGAGGTAGTGGGCTCTCCCACTCTGGAGGCATTCAAGATGCATCTGGACAGCCATCTGACAGGGATGCTTTAACCTGGATTCCTGCATTCAGCAGAGGGTTGGACTCGATGGCCTTATAGGCCCCTTCCAGCTCTACTATTCTATGACTAGCTTTGCAAATAGTAGATCTTGACCATCTGAGAATTGGGTTGTTGTAAGTCCCATTCAATGCAGTGCCCTGTCTGGAAGGCTCTTCCATCTCCATGTCAGCACTTTTCTACTGTGCACCTGCTCTCTGTGGCATGCTGCAATAGAGACTGCAAATGCAGGGGAAGACACCATAGCCCTGGCTGTGCCCATCA
This sequence comes from Shinisaurus crocodilurus, assembly GCA_021292165.1. Lineage (NCBI taxonomy): Eukaryota > Metazoa > Chordata > Lepidosauria > Squamata > Shinisauridae > Shinisaurus > Shinisaurus crocodilurus. The sequence continues at coordinate 243,319,884 of CM037878.1, read as the reverse complement.
GGTCCCTTTATTAGTGCAGAGGGGGAGGGGAACTTGTGGTCCTCCAGATGTCACTGGACTCCAACTTCCATCTACACCAGCCAGCAAGGCCAACTGATAGGGAGGATGGGAGTTGTCGTTCAACAACATCTGGAGGACCCCAGGTTCCCCAGCCATGCATTAGTGGAGCCACTTAATGCATTTCAAAAAGAAAGAGATTAAAAGCGTCACCAAAACAGAAAGAAAAAAAGAAAGAAAAAGATTTACATAAAATGTGCATATGCTGATTTATATGTATAGATGCAAACTGAGAAATAATTACTATAATTTGAATAGAAATACAATACATCTTACCATAGTGTCCAGGAGGCCTGTATGCCTGCTCAGTCCAGGCAACTTCAAGGCCCCTCCTCTCCTTTCCTATGGTTCTTTATCTGGAAATCAGACATGGATTGGACAGCCCTTTAAATAGAGGATGTGTTCAAAGAGAGAACTGTCCCCTGTAAAGTAGGACACACGGCCTCCCTAGCAGGTCAAGGAATGTGCTGGCCCACCACACAATTTCACTGAGAAACATTGCTCTGTAGGCACCAGTTAATAGTGACCTTTGAGTTGTTTGGGACGGGTCATCAGCATTTATTTTAGCCTTTCCACCCCATTAAACTGCTGGTTCCATTTAAATCAATATATATAGAGAAGATTTTCACCCCGTAAATTGCCAAGCCAGATTCTTCTTGGACCAAGATTTCTTCCTTAGGTATCTGCCACTGAGAACACTGCCCACTGAGAACACAGCCCTGTCTGTGGGTGGAAATAATGTTTTACATGGAAGCAAGGGAGGAAGAGATTGAGGGGCAGGGAAATAGCCATGTAATGGAAGAAATATGTGTCTGGATCAAGAAAGTACAAAAAAGTGTTCAATAGACCGAGGCAGAACTGACAAAGCAAACGAGAAACACACACTTTTAAAACTGAACTCCGATAAGAAAATGAGGTGGTTATTTGTGGCTGTGAAAACAGATACTATCTTTTATTATGATGATCAATGTTCATCAACACAGGAAAGATCACAACAAATTTCCCCAAAGGCGTCATACATCTGAAAACCTGCACATGCATTTAAGGAAACCACAACAGGAAGAAGAGGCTAACTCTGGTACGGTTTCCGAGTCCCTCTACTTTAATGGAGACTTTAATAGATTGTCGCATTGGTCAAAATTAATCACTTCTGAGGAATATAAAAAAATTGGACTTTCATGGTTTGGTAGAATAGCTTTGATAAAAATGAAGATATTACCAAAGATAATTTTTTTATTTAGAATGATACCAAGTAGTTTACCAGAGAAGGAAATTAGGGAATGGCAAGCAATAATTAATATTTTTTGTAATGGGGGGAAAAAGGCGAGGATTACTAAGAGTAAATGGTATAAATCCCAAAAAGAAGGGGGGCTTGGCCTTCCTAATATCAAGTGGTATTATATAGCTAATCAGTTAAGGTTTATTATGGATATTTTAGTTAGGAAGAATATTTTGTGGTTAGAATTAGAAACGCAGGAAATAGAAATTGGGATGGAAAAATTTTTATTTTCAAAAAAAAGTATTACTAGTGTAAAAAGAATAGAAAATCCCTTCCTGAAAAATATGGTAGGGATTTGGAATAGTAACAGACAGATCTTTATACCAGGGATATCACCGTTAACTCCAGTTGTAGCAATGGAGGACTTTCCAGAAAATGCACAGCATTGGGAGGCAATATTTAGGGAAAATAAGGTTATCAAATTAATGGATTGGATGGGAAAAATTGAGACTAGACAACAAATATTGGAAATGATTGGGCCAGATAGAATTTTGTGGTTAAATTTAATGCAATTAGATCAGTGGACTAAGAAATGGAAAAAGAAAAACGAGTATGAGAGGGAGTTTACTGGATTTGAAAAGAAAGTGTTGTCTAGAGAACTTATAGAAGGGAATGTTTCTTCTAGAGGGTTAACTAAGGAGATATATAAAATGATGCAGAGGATTGAAGTGAAAAAAGACAACCTTAAGATGATGTGGGAAATGGAATTTGAGGAGGAGATATCGAATGCGGGGTGGAGAAATATTTGGGGCAGACGTATATTAAAAAATATGTCAGTAAGGATAAAAGAGAATTTTTAAAAAACTGTTTGGAGATGGTATTTGACTCCAGTAAGATTAAATAAAATAGATAGTAATTGTGCTCCATTGTGTTGGAGAGGATGCCAGGAACTTGGTACTTATGCTCATATGTGGTGGAGCTGTAAAAGCGTATTGGATTTTTGGAATAAAATTTTTGGAGAAATTTCAGAAATTATTGGTATTAATGTGGAGGTTTGCCCAAAATTAGCATTGTTATCAATAACGGAGAAACTTCTGTGCTCACAAGAGAAAAAGGAACTAATTGTAAGTTTATTAGATTATTGATTGCAAGGAATTGGAAAGTTCAACATCAGTATTTAATAATAGACTGGTATAAAGAGGTTTGGGATATTGCTTTAAATGATAAACTAACATGTAGTATTAAATGTAAAAGGGGACAATTAAAGAAAAATAATTTTAAGGAAATATGGGGGTCATTTTTAGATTATGTTTTAGTAAAGGGGAAAGGGAGTAAGCCATGTCATGATATGATGTATTTTTGGAATATAGATTAATAATGGATTATGTGGATAGAATTGGTTTTGGCCCCGGGGTGACGGGTGCACTTGTAGTGTATGATTTGTAGGTTTATGTTTTTTTTGTGTGTATGTGTGTTCTTTTAAAAATATAAATAAAAATTAAAAAAAAATAGTAATCACTTCTTTTATGTGTGTGTGTGTCCGTCCGTCCGTCTGTCTATCTATCTATCTGTCTGGGTCTTTTTTCTTCCCCCCCACACACATACTGAGCATACTGCTTGGCTTTGTCAATAATCCAAAAGAAATCAATTAAACACACCTGGGTTTTGGCCTGCCTCACATAGAATATGCCAGTATTTTTGCCATGATAGTTTGAAGCACCATTGTCTGTCAAGCACTCTGAGAAGGAATGAAAGCAAGGCCATTTGCTACTATGCCTCACAGTTTGGGTGGGCAATATATGGGGGTTCTGGGGGCCAATTTTCCCCCTTCCCAGAAGCCACTGGGGGCTGCACCCTTGCTGCTGTGGCAAAAAATCTGGCAATTTACCACTGAATTTTGGCAGTGTGGTGATGGCGGTGGTGGTTGAAAAGGGTCAATTTATCTTTAAAACAAGGCTGCTGCTGCACCACCAAAATTTACTGACAAACTGCCGCGGCCGCGGCCACGACTGCGGCCTCCGCCTCCGCCTCCGCCTCCACCTCCTTCCACTGCAGCAGCAAATTCAGCAGTGGAAGGGGGCAGTGCAAGCTGCACAAAAGGCGGAGGGGGGGATGAAGCCTGCAGCCCACATGTTGTTGCCCACCCCTACCTTACAGAAAGCGTTGGCGTCAGCAACCTTTTGCTCCACAAAGAAATTTAGGAAGAGCTGTGGAAATATAATGTTCAATTAGGTATGTCTTAAGGTCTCACCGACCTTGGATAAAATCCAAACAACACACAGAATCTCAGTAAGTGCCCACCATCCCTAAACCTATGTGTTAACATTAATCTTCAAGAATCCACTCTGAATTCTCCTTCTCTTCCAAATCTGAGCATAGGAAGCTGCCCCATGCTGAGACAGACCCTTGGTCCATCTAGCTCAGTATTGTCTCTACACCAGTGTTCTCCAACCTTGGGTCCCCAGATGTTTTTGGCCTACAACTCCCAGCATGCCCCAGCCAGCGCAGCTGCCTGGGGCATGCTGGGAGTTGTAGGCCAAAAACATCTGGGGACCCAAGGTTGGAGAACACTGCTCTACACTGACTGACAGTGGCTCTCCAGGGTTTCAGAAAGCAGTCTTTCCCAGCCCTACCTGGAGATGCCGGGGATTGAAACAGGGACCTTCTCTATGGAAAGCATGTGCTCTACCACTGAGCTATGGCCATTCCGTTACCAGCTTGATGCAGCATGGTTCCATGTTTCATGAATGAGAACAGGGCATACCATCGACTCTGCATCCATCTGTGTTGGGTTGATACCAACCAGTCTGGATAGTTTTGCAAATATCATTTGCTGGCCCAAGACATTGTGCTGCCTGCGCAAAAATCCCTTCCCTCCCCCGCAATTAGGGCCAACACTTTAAAAAGTGTTGCTGCACCATTCAGACACCATCTTCTCCCTTCATTGATTCCTCTTCATGGTGAGAAACAGGTGGCTTCACCTTGCTGTATTTTAACTTAATTTCTGTAGTGGGATATATTGCTTTAAAGAAGGTTGATGTTTGTTCATCTGCCCTGTTGATTTGGATTAGTTGTTGCTCTGTTTGTGGAGATGACACTGGTCTTATCTTTAAAAAAACAAGAATACATCTCCACTGAATTGACTGCGATTTTCATTAGGTATCAGTTGTGTCTAGCAATTAATTGTTGCCTACTAGTTTAAGGGCACCTAGTGACTTTTAAAATGCAAATCAATATTAGTTCCTCAAAACGTTTTTAGAGGCTTGTCTTCAGAGCAGCTTACCGCTGCTCAGATGTACAATACTCGTTTCCAGGACCCCCACCACCTCTTTTGCAGTTTCCCCATTGGCAAGGGATTTGCTTTTCTGCCAGTCTCCTAAATAATCCTTTGAAATCATTATTTTTTAAAATCTCATATAGAAGTACTCAGCAGTCCCATCATACTGAAGTAATGCAATTACACATGGCTATCTTCTAAAATTAAAAACAAACAAAGGTACCCAAATGAAGGCATTTTCCCCACCAGATTTTGCAAACACAAATGGTTTGGGCCTTATCCTGATGTTACCTTTGTGGTGTGGAAGCCAACTGCAGAGTAGACTCTTTCCCATGTGCAAAGGAGTATGCAATGTAGCTTCTTTTTAACATTGCCCCAGTTTCTGGGAGTGTAGAGCAGAAGGAGATGCATCATGGATTTCTCCAGTCTGATCCATGGCTTCTGACACTGTCTTTGCTGCCCTTCCCATACTGCAGAGTTAATATCAAAACTGGCTAGGATGGCTGCTTCTGGACTGCCAAAAAATAGGAAATGCATCACCAAAAAGAGAACAGAAGAGGACTGCAATTTCCATAAGAATTTGCACATGCTAATTTACATGTATATATGCAAATTTAGAAATAATTATTATAACTTAAGTAGTAATACATTAAATCTCACCAAAATGTGGAAGACTGTGACCAGGTGACCTGTGTGCCTTGCTCAGTCTGTTGTCCAGGTACTGCTGATGGACAACCTCAAGGCCCGTCTCTTCCTTCTGATGGCTCTTTATGTTTATATTGGACTTGGACTGGACATAGAGGACTGCCCTCTCAAAAAGAGGACATACAGCCACCCTAGAACAGGCATCCATTTTTATATGTGTGTGTCAGACATAGACTTCCCACATAGCCAGTTTTCAACTAAGTTGACAAATATGTTTATATCCTACATCAGTGATAAGAAGTGGACAAAATTCAATTAAATGTATTATTAACATGCAACAGTTTAATGTGCAAACAAACAATGGTTAAGTTTCTCTTCTGTGGAAGAGATAGCATTTGGGATCACTGGGGCATGGCAGTGCTTCCATCCAGAAAGAAAAAAAGAAAAGAAAAAAGAACCCCCCCCCCTCATTTTGAGACAGCAAGCAGCATGTTCGGGGCTTTACCAGGACCTTAGCACTGCAGCTGGAATTACACTTGGCAATTACACACTGTTCCTAAAAGAACATCTGGTTAGGCCATGGGTGCTTGTGAATTTGGAGCATCAAAGAATACTTGCTAAATCAGCAGATAACTGACTTCTATGAAAAACAGAGGAAAATGCTCCCAGCCTAAAGTAACAAGAAAGTTATACCAGGGAGGGACAAAGGCATCATCACACCATAGGCTAGCTAATGTTTTCGGTTTTCACTCTGATATGCCAGGAGAAAAAAATATGGTTTATCTATATTGTTCAAAGGATGAGAAATACAATGGTTTGTAAATATTTTAAACATGCATTCGACTAAATCAGTGGGAGTTGGATACAAGTTTGCATCCAAGGTAGATGCAATAAAAAATGACATAAAAATGGCTACTATCTTCCTGATACAACACAAAGCTTACTTCTGGTATCTTAACTTTCGCTGTCAGAAAGGTAAAGAGCAACCAGAACGTCCCATGTAATACAACATGAACAGAAGAGTGTGAAATGAGCATGGATGCCTCCGGAAACAAAAGCTGATTTCACAAAGGTGTAATACAGGAAACTGAACCTGGCCAAAATAGTGTATGACTCGTTTCTCGAAAGATGTAACAACAGAAGTATTCTTAATAAATGAACAGGGGATACAGGACAAGAAGGAAGGTCAGCAGCCATTCTGCTAAAATGATATTGCATCTTTCCCCCTTTCATTATTAGGCTACACATTCACAGATAAATCATACAGACAACTTGGATCTGTCTTTTTGCTACTGAGGCTAGTTTATGTTAATCTTGGTTACATATGAGAATTTTTGGGCCAGAGATTCTGACTATTTTATGATCTGGAATTTTCATTTGTTTTGGCAAGGAACTTCTTTCTTTCTTTACTAGTTTTCCTTGCCTTCAGGATCTTAATTTACTCAACAATGTTGTTTTCATCAACTTTCAGTGTCTTTTTGCTGTCTTGGTTGATTAGCAGACTAGCTTGCTTTTCTTTTTTCAATACTGCTCTTCTAAATTTCCTTGTGTTCTTTCTTCAAATATATTTGTCTTCTCTGACAGCCATGACAATATTGATTTTTTCGCCTCCGTCAGTGTTCTTTGCTTTTTTAATTTTCTGTATAATCCGTGAAAGCAATATGGAATTTTTCAAGGTGAGAGCGGCTATATCAAAATATAATCTGATACGATAAAATGCTGGAAATAGACCTGTTGAAACAGAGAGCCTTGACACTGCAGGAGTGTTTTCTGCAGAAGGATTTTAAATGCACTGTCCAGCCTCATTTTAAAATTCCAGAGCCATCAGACTCTTCCTCTTCAGACAAGGCCCTTAATGGTCAGCAATTCTTTAACATCCAATCTATATCCCTCCTCCTTAGTTTTGACTCAGTAATCCCCATGCACCATGGTGAGCAATTATTCCCTGTTCTGGACATTCATATGTCCCAAATTGGTGTAGATTTCTGTCAGGGGTAGCTTATTTCATATTTCACTACAGTTTTAACTTTCTATTCTACTTTTTTTCAGGTGTGGGGAGGGGAAATAAAAGAAATACAACATTACATTAACATGCCCAGTTCACAATGTCAGCATTCATAACCACTTAACATAACCCTTGGTTGTTCAAACAACAATATTTAACCTTTAAACCCCACTAAAAACCTAACAGGTCCCATTCTGTTCTCATTTCAGCATTTAAAATAAATCGTGTAGCAATTAGTTCAGACCCGGATCTCCAATGTGGTAGCTGTGGGCATCAATGTGCCTGGAGAAAACTCTCCTGGTGCCAACTGGGCTCCTTGCCCCTCCTGATTTTACTTTTATTTGTTACAAATCTTGACCTTCTGAGATTGGGAGATTGTCATGCTGCAAAGCAAAGCACTGCCCTCCAGCAGTGTCTTTATTTGGGTTCAAAAGAGTGGTTTTATGTTTTGGAACTCAGACCCTGCATCTGGGTGTACTTAGGTTCTTGGGCAAGTTACTTTTCTTTTAGTCTCACCAGTTTGCCTTCTGGGAAATGAGTGTTTGTGACTAGCCATGCCCACCATGGCAACTATTTTATGAATGAGCAAGCCCCCTGGCAGCCATTTTTTGAGAGTGCTCATGATACTCTCTCACAATTCCAAATGTGCTCACCAGCCAAACAAGGTGGTTCTCAGACTGTGGTCTGCAGGCTGTTGGTGCCGTAGGGATGGGATAGAAATTCATTCAGTTCACATTTTAATGTGAATTTACCTAATTTTGCACTTTTAAGTGGTCCATTGAGACCCCCAACAGTGTTCAAGTGATCCATAAAAAGAAAGTTTAAGACCCACTGAATTAGTTTGTATCACAGCTTGCCAAATTGTACTGGTTCTCTTCTCTTTGAACCATCCAATGATCACAGGCTCTACTCATCTTTGAAGTTCTCTTCCCATTCATGGGTTCACACAATTCCAGTAAAAAGAGGGGAATCTGCATAGAACAAGTTGATGTCTGTCTTGACCTCCAACAAGTCACTAGAGTTGTCCTTGAGACTTTTAGTGTCAAGTCACATGACCACAAGTCTCTGCCTATGAGAGATGTGGGGTGATTGAATCCATGTTGATTCTTTTTCTCCTCTTAGCAGGTGGCAAAAAACTCATATGGTTATTTATTTATTTATTTGAACCATTTGTATACCGCTAAATATTAAGAAAAATCCCTAAGTGGTTTCCATATAAATATTAAAATCACAATTAAAATCACATTTAAAATACAATTTTAAAACTATATAATTACAATGATGATGATAACACACAGCAGTACAGAAGCAGTAAAAATGGGACAGCATGGGAAATTTAATTATGGGCCAGGGAAAGCCTGGGTGCACAGGTGCATTTTCAGGAGGCGTTTAAAAGATGTAAAATTTTCTGCCTCCCGAACTGCATAAGGGAGTTTTTTTCCACAGGGTGGGTGCCACTACTGAGAAGGCCCGCTGTTGAGGTATTGCACAGTGACATTCCAATATTTATTTATTTATTATATTTATACCCCGCCTTTTTTCCCTGTGTTTTATCCTCACAACAACCCTGTGAGGTAGGTTAGGTTGAGAGTCGGTGACTGGCCCAAAGTCACCCAGTGAGTTTCATGGTCGAGCGGGGACTAGAACCCAGATCTTCCGAGTCGCAGTCCAACACTCTCACCACTACGCCACACTGGCCTCCTCTGAGTATTTTAATGGTTGGTTGGGAAAGCAGTCTGCTAGTTATCCTGGTCCTAAGTTGTTTAGGGCTTTGTATGACAATACCATAACCTTGAACATGGCTTGGTAGCCAATCGGCAGCCAGTGCAGTTCTTTTAGCACAGGTCTTCTGTAAACATAGCTGGCTGTCCCAGTGAGCGCCCGAGCTGCTACATTCTGCACTAGCTGCAGCTTCCAAACCAGGCCCAAGAGCAGCCCCACATAGAGCACATTGCAGTAGTCTAATCATGAGGTTCCCAGTGCATGGATCACCATGGCTAGATTATCCCTATCCAGGAATGGGTGTGGTTAATTAGAGGGGTGGATAGGTATCATTTGTCTCCCTTCATGACCCCATTTTTAGTGTACCGTCAACAAGGAGAATAGTGAGGGCTGGCCCTACCATTAGGCTGAGCGAGGTGGTCACCTCAAGTGGTGGATGCTGGGAGGGCAGCAGGAACGGGGCCCTGGCCATTCCTCTTGAGCCCCTCCTGCCACTTCAGTTAGATGGCAAGAGTTGTGCCTGCCATGTGGCCTACCCTACTGCCGTCCCCCAAGCTAGCCTGCTGCCCTCAGGGATAGTGTAGGATGCTGTCCCATTTTGGACAGCTGCTGAAGTAAGGTTCAGCAACACAAATATTTGCATACGTAAATGTATATGTGCAGATTTAGAAATAACAACTATAATTGAAATAGAAATACAATATGTCTCACCATATTGGTGAAGACTGACCAGGTGACCTGTGTGCCCACAACTCCGTCTGCTGTCCAGGTCAGGTGCTCACTGTGGATGGGCAGCTTCAAAGGCCCGCTCTTCCTTCAGATGCTTCTTTCACTTTGAACCAGAGCTGGACTGAGCATCTCTTCCAATAGAGGACTGTCCTCTGTCAGCTTCCCAAGATAGAGGACTGTCCTACATAAAACAATGGTGTGATCTTTGTGCCTAAGGTGGTCCTTCATGGGGCAGTGGTGAAGGCAGGGAGCAGGGACCTGTTCCACTCCAGGAGGGGCACATTTGATGCATAGGCCTGCTGGGCCTCTTCACATGCCCAGCAACATCCTGGATGTGTGAAAGAGGCTAGAGCCACTGGGCACCGGGCACCTTCTGGCATCAAGCAATTTTTCCTCTCTTTTTTCTCAATGTACTTCCTTGGGCACCAGAGGGAAAGTTCCCTGCCGGGGCGAAGAGCAGCTTTCAAGCGAGGGTGGAATTGAATGTGGCATGGGGGAAAGGGTTAAAGCCCTCCTCCCTGCATGCCATGGTCCCGCCCCTGCTTGCCTCCGCCCCGCAACTACTATTGTTCAGGGGGAAAACACAAATGCATTCACATTTACTGTTTTTGGCCCTAGAAATTTAACCGAAGTATAAGTATCTAAGAAGGGGCGGTGGGACAATGGGATGATGAGTAGATTCAGTCTATTGACACAAATAGGTACTTGCTTTTGGGGAATCTTTGCATTCATGGCTTTCGTAGTGTAGCCACTAGAGCTGTACGCAAATGGCCCCTTGACATTCTCCACCCTATCTGTGGGCAGAGGGATTGGGGGGGACCATTTCACTGAATTTCTCCAGGGGGAGGAATTCTCCACCAGTTCCTCAGGGGTAGCAATGGTAGCAGTACAGCGTCTCTCTTTTTTCCCTAAGGTTGTTTTATTTTTTGCTGCTGCCACTGCAAATGACAACAGCATCAGCAACTGCATTGGCAGCCTGGCCACCATTTTGCATCCTCTACAGTGCCCTGGGCCTAGCATCATTCCAGGGCACCGTGGGTGGAAAATGGCATCTGCTGTCCCATCCTGGCCTCCCAAAGTCAAGGCAAGAGTCGCAGTAAACACCTTTTATTGTGGTAATTCCACTAATGAGCAAACAGCTTTCACAGAGGCAATGAACGTCCACAGAAACAGAGTGAGAATGAGTTCCGGGCTCTAAGTCTGGCCAGTCAGAACATGAGCAGAGTGCAAACACCCCAAGTGCTGCTCGCCAAGTAAGTAAGTCCCACAGCGCTCCAGTTCCAAAGAAGGCGGGAAGCTGTCCAGGATGGTGGTGTGTTGTCCCTTATGAAGGCTACTGAGAACTACAAAGTTTTATATACAGGGAGTGGCTAGTATAAGGAATTGCAATCTGACATTTGGTCCTGGCAGGGAAACCGGCCCCTCAACCTGTTTCTGTCCTGCCCTCTTCTGCTGACAATGAACCAAAGGGGCCACCCCAAAACACCCTCTCCCACAGAGCCCTCCTCCTGCTTCCCTGTTGCCAAGGATTATGTCCCTGACTGATAAACAGGAGCCTCCATCAAGGTCGAGTCTTCCAGCTAAGGAGAATTGTCCGTATCAGCCTCACCCCCCCCCCAAGTTCGCTGGGCAGTGGGAGGCCTGGCAGAACTGAGCTGACAGGTCTCTGATTCCCCACAGCTGGGCCCAAGCCCAACCTTACAACCCCCCCCCCCCCGCAAGTCAGAATACGTTTCTAAGACTGAAGCTCCCTCCGAACTGGGGCATGGTCCCAGAGCTGCCACAAAAGAACAGTGGAGAATTTTCAGAGAAAAATCTGTAAAGGTGCAATGCTATGCATGTTTAGACAGAGAAAAGGCCTACAGCTCCCAGCATGCCCCAGCCAGCCCCTGCCAGCATGCCCCAGCCATGCTGGCTGGGGCATGCTGGGAGTTGTAGGCCTTTTCTCTGTCTAAACATGCATAGCATTGCACCATAAAGCGGCCTTCTTTTTCTTGGGGTGGGGTGGGGTGAGGTGAGCATTTTTTTAAAAATCAGAATTTTTCTCAGAAAAATCATGTCCTCTGACAAATTTTGGCTCAGGTCTAGCAGCATCCTTCATTCCAAAGGTGAAATGCTTTTTTTCTGGGGTGGAGAGGGAGCAGAATTTATGATGACATGGAAGCCTTGTGACTCAGGCATTTTGCTCCAACAATATCACATCTATCAAGATCTTCCAGGCTATTGTTCAGTCCTTGCTGCGACGTGCTCAAAGTTCTTAGGCAGCTGGCTCTGGGAGAAGCTTTGAGACCCGCTGAAATCAAGGGAGGAAGATGCCTTCGATACTCTCTTTTTTAAAAAAATGATCTCGCTGCTGAAAACAGCAACAAGGACATTGGTGGTATTGTTTTTCTTCGATAAGGCAGTTATGGAGGCAGAAGGCTGCAGAGTGACAGTCTCATCATCACGGATATGCACGAACAAGCTGAGGAAGGGACATAAATTGCACCATAAAAATGTGGAAGTGCCAAGGGAGTCGTGATTATAAGCTTTATGCACAAGCTCTGCTGTGAACGGTTTACATCTACCGTACGTAAGTCCCTTCAGCCAGAAAGAGCCTGAAGCTCTTTGTAGCCAATACATAGCACTCATTTCACTCTCCAGGAAAAACAACAACAACAAAAGCAACAACCAGTATCTGGAGCAGGCTGCAAGCTGGATTGTGCAACACAGAACAGCCCTTACACAATTTATGAGATTTAACTGTAAGGATGGACAAACTTGTGTGTTTCACTTTCTCCCACATTGGAATCTTTAAAATCTCAAGTTCTTTCCTCACGAAGAAATGTGCAAATTTTGGTAAGTTCTTATCAAAAAAAGAACGAAACAAAATTCTCACCCATCTGCACTGGCCAAATTCAATAGGTACAGCTGTTCGCAGCATGGGGAGGACCATGTTGTACCTCCCTGCAATGTAGCTGTTAAAGATGAGGAGCCTGGCAGAAAAAAGAGAGGTGGCAACCCTAATTAAGCAGCACAAACATAGTTGAATATACTAGGATTCAAACCCAGACTTGGAGAATAAAGCACTCAAAGCCCCCCACCCAGATGGACAAATCTGTCAGTTTCAGTTTCTCCTACATTTTAAAAAAAATTTCAAGTTCTTTCTGTCCCATCTATGAAGAAATGTGTGGATTTTGGTGCATCCTACACCAAAAGAGATTTAATGTCCAGTCCGTTCCTTCCTTCCATTCCCATGATCGAACTTTAGACTGTAAGCTCATTGGGGTAGTGGCCTCTCGTTTATTTATTTACTTCGGAATTTGTATGCTGCTTTGCAGGGCAAAAGTCTCCCAAGACGGCTCATGTCAAAAAACATCAAATAATCAAGTGTTCATCACAAAACAGTAAAACCCGCAATCCAAACTAAAAATGGAACTTAATGCAGGAGGGAAATCACTGCTAAGGATGAGTGAATCAGCAAAACTTGAGGTTGCCAACATTTTCTGAATTCCGTATCAAAGGACGTTCTGACTTGAGTTCGTATCAGATTGCGAGCTTTGGGTCCCCCCCCCCTTCTCTCATGAAAATCCATGCATATTTTCATGCATATTTTTTTCCAGATGTACTCATTGATTGTGCATAGCTTTGAAATGTACATATTTTTCTCCCATCAATTAATGCATATTTGTGTGCATTTTTCAAAAGTACACATTTTTTTCATGCACATTTTTCAAATGTTCACATGCTGTTGAATGCATTTTGGGTGTGTGTGTCCGCGAAGGACGTTGCAAGCTTGGAAATGTGTGGACTTTGACCACAGATTGTGTCCAAGTCCATGTTCAGTCCAGAAGGTGCAAAGTGGGTAAATCCTGATAAAAAATGAACTGAAACAAATTCCCCATACATCTCTAAAACCGCCCTCCCCCACTGCCCACCAGTCGTCCCATATCACCACAATGGAATATAGGATATGGCAGAATTCTGCACTCAGTCACAGCACACCAATACCCATATAGAAACCCCCAACCAGGGAGGCCATAATTCAGATGGTAGGGTAGGGTGTGCAGCATGGGCCTATATTACTCTGTCCTCAGGTTGTGCACACTTAGGGCCACAACAGACTTTACTTTAAATGATTCAAGGAGAATCAGTTTCATGAAATCACCCCACCCCACCCCACCCCACCCCACCCCACCCATTTTGAGTGGATTCGCATGTCATGCTAAGCCACCCTGTGAATAAGCCATGGTGGGTTGTTTGTTTGCTGAACAACCCACAGTATGCCCGACAGATGATCAGGCTTACCATGGGTTGTTTTTCCCTTCCTTCCCCCTCAGTCCTCCAGCTGGCTCTGGCACATATCCCAGTGTCCTTCAAGTTCACGGCAGAACCCATCTTGTCTCCCACTCCCTGCTTCAATTGCTACCCCCTTTCATTCACTGCTGGGGTGGTGGTGTTCCAGAACCTCAAAAAAGCACAATTGGCTTTTTTTTTTTTGGCCCCTGAAAATTGTGCCACTGTGTTTGCAATTTTTTAACAACTTTTTTTGGTCAGTCTTTTGCTAGTGCGCAAGTGTGCTCTTATGGGTGTCTGATCTGTGTAATCTTGCCTGGTCATTTTCCTTGTCTGTTTCAGCTGTCAAAGGGAGCAGTGCAGTGGAGTATGTAACAGTCAAGGAAACTGACACGCTGAGACTGCATATAGGCTAATTTGCGCACAGTTGCCATGGACCAATTGCCAAGTTGTCAATTGGGGGGAAAAAACACATACCGTATTTGGATTTTTGCAAGACATTTGTTATTATTATGCCATCCCCTGCTGCAAACTGATGAATCAAAATAAGACATTTTGATGTGAGTGAAACAGCTTTAAAATCATTTTTGTCATTTCGAGCCTGCCCACCTATAATCACTCCTGTTTTCTGCTTGTGCACACCGTAATGAAAATGGAGGTCCAAAGCTATTTGTGATGCTAAGTCAGCCTGCCCCACCTTGGTGCCATCCATATGTGCTGGACTACAACTCCCAGCACTCCTGACCATGGCCCATGCTGGCTGGGGCTGATGGGAGTAGAAGTCCAAAACCTCTGGAGGGCACCAGGTCAAGGAAGACTGTGCTAAGTTGTGCATAGTTCTGCCCCTCCCTGCCATGTTTTCTTCTCTTATAAAATGCAGCCACCAAGGTTGCAATCTGCACCGGAACAGTGGCATGGGAGAGGGCAGTGGCTTCTTAACCCTTTCCCCTTTGGAAGAAGGGTTCTTCCTACCCCACAGGAGGAAAAGCAGCTAGTGGGTAATTTTTAGCAGAAAAAAATGCCAGCAGGGAAAGAGTTAAGAAGTCTTTCTCTGCAGACACATTTTGTAAAAGAAGCAAATATTGTGAGGGAGCATCACATGCAGTTTTGCCCTGAGGATTGGTTTGTAAGGAAAGATGAAACAACAAGGGGAAACACGCATGGCTCAGATAAATGAAGAGACAAGAAATTATTTAGGTCTTGAATGGGCTGTAATTAATGGGATGATACTGTGTAAAGGAAAACCTCAGATGAGTCATCCAAAGAACCTTTTGTGGGAGTGTGATCTGCCTAATTAATGTTTTTGCCCCTGTTCATCTCTGTTCTGTAGTGGCAACATAGGAGGATGAAACCCACTAAGGGCAATAGCGATTCCCTGCCCTGGTTACCCCCATTCACTTCAACGGGGCTGGTGTGGGAGTAGTGCTTGGTGGATCAGGTCCATTTCCTCCCAGAGAAAGAAACACAACTGATGCCCTGTCTTGGGTTCTACTCCTCCCAGCCACCATCACTCCCTTCAAGCCTCAAATTTTCTGGGTAAACTGAAACCTCTACCTTTAATGAGTGAGGCAGCCTCTATCCCCCAGGGGGCAGGTTGTGCCTGAAAACAGCAGATTACTACTTCCAAAAAAGCAAGGGGGGGGGGAACAGTGAAGAGAAACACTTGCTTCTAATGACTAAATGAAATGTGACAACAAGTCTGTGTTTAAACATGGATGGATCTGCCTCAGTCGTGAGGGAAGGGTAGACCATAATTTATACAGAAAATGTGTGTGGGGCGAGGAGTGTGGAAGTGGAACGCTTTCTCCAACCAATACGCAGCTTCCTGCACATTCTCTCCTCCCTAAATGTTGCTACAGGAAGTGACTTTGGCAGACACCCCCCCCAGCAGAATGGAGTGGGCAGATTCCTCTTAAGGGGCTAGAGGGGTGCAGCTAGCAGGAACTGTACCTTGGGGTGCCAGTGGGCATGGCTTCACTCAGATAGAGCAGACAAAATGTGTCCAGCTCTCTGAAGCTGTATGGGTTTGCATCAGGGATGGTGCTGCTAGGTACGGAAAAGATCTGGGGCTCAGGCCCACAGGACAAAAAAAATATTGCACAAATCTGCATATGCTAATTTACATATGCAAAAATTTGTATATAATTAGAAATAATTACTATAATTTAAATTTTATAGAAGGCAAGCTAATTAACCTCTTGCTTTCTTTCAGGACAGAACTGTGCAATGTCCCAAACTGTGCTTGCTTAAAACCTACCCTCCATGTGTCCATGTGTCCACAATTTTCCTTGGTCTTTTTGATGCTGCTTTTAAATGCCAGATTGGTGCAGAACAAGACCTCCCTTATTCATAATCAAATAGTGGATGAGGCAGTCGATCTGACATGCATAACCGAGACCTGGGTGGGTAAACAGGGAGGAGTTAGTCTTCCCAGTTGTGCCCACCAAGGTACTTCGTTCAGCATCAGGGCAGACTTGAGGGCTGGGGAGGTTTTTTTTTTGCCATGGTCTATAAGAATTCTCTTTCTCTCTGCAGGTTCCCTGTCCATTTGACGACTAGTCTGGAGTGTTTCCATTTTATGTTGGGCCAGCGAGACAGATTGGGGATTCTGTTGCTGTACCATCCACCCTGCCGCTCAACAGACTCCTTACCTGAGCTGGCGGAGGAGGTGGTCTTGGATGTGATGCCGAGGTCGCCCAGGCTCTTGGCTTTGGGGGACATCAACGTTCATGCGGAGGGCACCTTGTCTGGGGCAGGGCTGTCCCAACATGTCATTGGCCCAACACATGTAGCAAGCTACACTCTAGACCTGTTTTTGTCGGCTGGGCATGGTGATGGTGATCTGAAGGTAGGGGACTTTAATTCAGGCCCTTTCTCATGGTCAGATCATTGCCTGCTGAGATTTAGACTGACAGTGACTTTTCTCCTCTGTGAGGCTGGGGAATCTATTAAGATGGTCCACCCCTGGAGGCAAATGGATCCAGATGATTTCCAGAGGGCTCTAGGGGTTTTTCCAGCTGATATGGCTGGTGCTCCTGTCGAAACCCTGGTTGATCTCTGGAATACAGAAATGACCTGGGCAGTTGACACAATCACTCTTAAGTGCCCTCTCTGTAGTAGAGCTCATATGGCTCAGTGGTATACCCTGGAGCTGAGAGTAATGAAACAAAATAGAAGACAGCTTGAGTGTCGTTTTGCCACAGGTTCCCCCTTTCTCCCCTACACCTAATATGTGCATACATTTTAGCACCATGTCAGGGGAGGGGCCTCCAAACTCTGCCATCTCATCTTCCCATGCAAGTGGTGGCTCCAGCTGATTCAGGACTTTAGCTACGGGAGCCCAGGCACCAGTACAGGGCCATCCAGGGATTCTAGTTTGGCTTAGCTTCTCATAATGTTCCACAGACTTTTTCCTCCACAAGCATAGGATCACAATGAAAGCAATCATCAATGCTAGGAGCATTATGGCTAGAAAATCCTGCTGATTACACCAATTGTTTTGCCACAGGTTCCCCAAGAGGGATTAGCAAAGGTTCTTTAAGGAATTTTCATGCCACAAATACTCTTCTGGGATGTCAAAGCCAAACATTTTTATTGTAAAGCCAAGCATGAGATACCATGATGCTATCAGCCTTCCCCCAAGTTCCCTGGTGGAAGTCCCACCCCTCAGCAACTGTACTCTTTCTAACCAACCAAAATGCAAGATCCAGCAGTTCTCCACCTGGGTGTCAGCTTCCAGTGCTGGGCTTCAGCAGGGCTCTTCAAACAGCTTCTCCTGCTCCTTTTTGCTCCTTCCAACTTCAGCACACCACAAGGAACTGCACAACATCCATCCACCACTACTCACACCCCCACTCACACAACCCACCACATTATATATCATGAGAGCAGGCAGCTATGAGCAGCAGATCGTGCACTTGAATGATTACAGCTGTGCTTCTTTTTTGCAGCGTCATTCTGTTGGCCAGCAGCCAACTCACAGGCTAGCAATTAAAGCAACATCGTGCCTTGCTACTGCAGAGCAAGATACAAAGTATACAGAGCATCGAGGCAGCACTGTTGTGCAACACACTACACTCCTCGCCATCTTCCGCAACTCCCATTGCAAGTGCAGATGGAGAAAAAACTCCTAGCGGATGCAATTGAACTCTGGTATGTTCCTATAGTCAGGTATACTTGGGGACAGTGAGGGAGGCAAAGAAATAACATCTCACTGCTGTTGTTTTGTGTGTGTGTGTTTTTTTGCCCTATTCTAGGGACATAATGGCCAAGTATATTGAAACTTTCAGCTATTCAGATGAACAAATAGCACTGTTGTTTGATGCTCCAACATTTTTAATAGCACAAGAAGTATACCTTGTGAGCCAGCCCTCTGGGATAAATATCAATGCTGAAACAGGAAAAATATGAAATGTGAAGCACATGCAGGAGCTCTTAGATATTATTGCAGAAGTAACCATATTAGAAGAGGTCTGAGAATATATAAGGAGCCAGGAATGTTTCCATTCAATGAGGACTTTAAAACAAATGGATGGCCATTCTGAACAAATGCTCCATTTTATTTTTATTTATTTATTTATTATATTTATACCCTGCCTTTTTTCCTGCAAGGAACCCAAGGCGGCTTACATAATCCTCCTACTCCTCTCCATTTTAACCTCACAACAACCCTGTGAGGTGGGTTAGGCTGAGAGTCAGTGACTGGCCCAAAATCACCCAGTGAGTTTCATGGCCGAGCGGGGACTAGAACCCGGATCTCCCGAGTCTCAGCCCAACACCTGAAACCTCTAAAAAAGAAACAGATCAGATTAAAGTCGAAATCCATCCAAAAGACCAAAGAAAATATAACAGCAGGTTAGGAAGCACAATGGTTTGCAGATAGAGTGAGAGAGTTTAACAAAGAGTTAGACAAAGAGTTCTCTAGATTAAAAGATATTAAAGTTAAAAAAATTCCAGAGGGATCTAAGAGACTATGAAAAAGAGAAAGTCTATAATTGGAGAAATAAGGTATCCTGAACCCATAAGTCTGTGTCCTTCAAGAATAAGTTGGAAACTAGCAATGAAATAATAAGCAACAGCAGTTTCTTTTCAGATGATGAGGGGTCCTCCAACATGTATAGGGCTCTAAAATTTAACAGGAATGAGCTATTGTCACCCAAGACTCAAAAGAGGCCTAAAAGGATGATGGTCCCTTTAACCTATGATGAATATACCAGTAAAATAAGAGATATCATTATTAGATACTGGTATCTTTTGAAAGAAATACCCAGTTGTCAGGGCAGCCCAATGTTTGCATATCAACGGAAAAAGAACCTCAAAGATGTATTGGTACATAGTGCTTGCAGACCTAAACCCAAATTGACTGACAGAACTATCCTATGGGAAGAGCTCAAAGGTAGTTTTTCCTGTGGCCAACGTAGTGTTTGCCACAACTGCCACAGTGGGAAGGGATTTGTTAACCCTGTTGACAATACAATTACAGAAAGACCATGGAAGATTACTACAATATGTGATAACAGCAGCAAGATTAATCTATGCTCAAAAATGGAAAGATGCAGCAATACCTACGGTACCATAGAAGATTGGCTGTTGAAAATTTTGGACTTAGCGAAACTGACTTGTTCAATCAGAGAAAAAGAAAGACTGGAAACCCCTTGTGGACTTCTCAAAGAGGAGGGAAAGTGAATTAATAATTATGGGTTTTGAATTTTGAATATTAGTAAAGGTAGTAGAAATATTCTCTGTGAAAATAGAGAAAATTTAGATTGGATATGGATTGGTAATAGTTGTCAGACAAAGAGGTGGAAGTCAAATACGATTTATTTTTGTTTTGGAAAAATTTAATAAGACAATACACTATGGGCTGGTTCACACGACCCAGGAGGCAAGCGGGGGAGGCACCACAGGACTCTCCATGGGGCCCGGCAGGGCACCACTGAGGACCTGTGCCCCGCACACGTGGGCGGACCGTGGTGGAGCTGGCAGCCCCCGAGGCGCGGTCCTCCCAGTGCTAGTGGGCGCCAGCTTGGGAGGTCCAGCGGGGCCATTTGGCCCTACGGGCCGGAGCGGCCACAGCTCCAGCCACTCTGGGCTGCCGTCTCTGTGCGGGGGAGGGGCGCCCGCTGTCCGCATGGGACAGCAGGCACATGCGGTTGGGGCTTATCCTTCTACCGCTGATGGTGGATTTCGGCACTTCCAGCACGCGGCCATCCCCCCGCGGTTCCCGTGTCATATGAACAGGCCCTATATCTCTATCGAGGGTTCATTAATGGCAACACCAAAGGAGTACTATATGCCATTGTTTGCCTGTGCAGAAAAATATCTGTGGGGATGACAATGGCAATGAGATCTATTAAAACCTATTGTCATCCCCACAGGATCTGACAGGACAAAAGCTGTATAAGAAACCAGAGGATGCAAGCTCCTCTTGTACAACATTTCCTCAATTGTGGAAATATTTGGGAATGATTTTAAGTTCTGCTCTTTGGAGAAAGTTGAAACTCAAGAGAACAGCTGCATCAGAGACCTTTACAGTGGGAAATCTATTGGATTAAGACTAACTCTCTAGTTGGTCTCAGTGAGGGGATGGACTCAGGACTGGTGCAGGCAGTTTGGCGCCCTAGGTGAAATAAAATTTGTGCCCCCCCCCTCTTGTGCCGTGGGGGGGGCTCCGGAGCAAAGCAGCCCTGCTCTGCAAACACCCCCCCGCATCGCCGCCGCCGCCACCACCACCTACCTACCTACCTACCTACCTACCTTCCCCCACCCTGGCTGCTGCCGCCGCCTCCAAAAAGGAAGTGACGCGACGGGACCCCCGCGCTCTGGTTTTTGCCGGGGAAACCAGGGCAACAGGGCTGTTTAAGCCCTGTTGCCCTGGTTCCTCCTGCCAAAACAACGTGGGCGAGGCTCCGGAAGCGACGCTGAGAAGGTAGGTAGCGGGGGGAGGCGCGGGGGAGGGGGGGAGGCGCGGGGGAGGGGGGAGGCACGGGGAGGGGGGCGGCTTCGGCGGCTTCGGCGTGCGGGGGAGGCGCGGCGGCGGCTTCGGCGGGCGGGGGAGGTGCTTCGGTGGCTTCGGCGGCTTCGGCAGGCGGGGGAGGTACGGCGGCGGCTTCGGTGGGCGGGGCGGCGGGGGAGGAGGCCCGGCGGGGGCGGTGTGACGGCGGCAGTGAATAGCAGCGCAGCGTGTCTGTGCCCTCTTCAGCCACGCGCCCTAGGCAACCGCCTAGTTTGCCTAGCGGATGGATTGCCTAGTTTGCCTAGTTTGCCTAGCCGGCCCTGGATGGATTAGATGGTTATGCTATAAAACAAGTAATCATCAACGGTGTTTTTTATGCACACACAAACACGCCCGCCCGCACACACGCTCGCACACACACACACACACACACACACACGTTTGGCCATTGTGTTTTACTTAGTTTTGGTTTACTGGTGAAATTGTCGTCATGATTTCTTGTCAATAGGTTGTATTGGATGGGAGTCCCTTAAGGAACTCAAATACAGTTCCAGAAGGCTCAAAGAGCGATGCAAGCCTTTTCTGTTTTCACACACAGTTTGCAGGTCTCCACCAGGGTTACTCCCTGCGTGTTTCTAGCAGCATTTTGATTCAACTGGGTGTAAGTGAGAATGTAACCTTTTATATGGTGATCAGTATGTTTAAATTTGTTTGTAAATTTTAATAAAACTATTTATCAAATTGTTTTTAGGACCCCAACAGTGCCCTGCCTGCAACAGAACTATATATTTGTATGGGAGCCTCAGGTCCTGTTTAGCCTTTCTGGTGTGTATTTGCCATGCACTCACAGTTGTTTTGGTTGGGTAAGGTCCATGACTTACTACCCAATCTGGTGAGTTTTTATGAGTATGTCTAAACATTTGACAAGTTGGTTTTTTAAAAATATATTTAAATGAATAAAACATGTCTCGATTACACCTGGGGACACCACAATTTTATACATTTTATAACTGTATGTGGGAGGTTTGTATTGTATTATATTGTTCATGTGTGAATATACTGTAAGCCGTAGCATTTTATATACTAGACCACTGAAGAAGACCTCTAAGGCGAGAATGCATTTGGTATTGGTACTGGTTCTTTATTTATTTAGGAATTATAGCACAACATAATTACAAGTTTCTCTATTTGTTTATGTTTCTAAGCCTGCAGTATACAGATAAAACTGTATTGTTTAGACGTTTAAAAAATCTCTATTATTCTCACCAGTTTGCTTAACCCAATTCTTCTATTGAACTGGTTGTTTTGTTGGGATACACTATCCTGTAGGTTTGTCATGTTTCCCCATCCACAGACCTCTCTGTACCCCCAGTTGTTTCCCTACCCCACATAATTTCCTATACCATCTCAGCTACCCTTTCCCACCCCACAGGTCTCTACAGCCATGTCCAGGACTGCCCCCCAAAACAATTTGCTGCCTGAGGCAGAGCAGCAAATGGCACCTCCCCCCCGGACCCCAGTCAAGGTGCATAGTAGTACTCAAAGGCAGTCAAGTTGTTTTGGTCCCTGAGGCAGAAAATCCTACAAGTACCTCTCTCCTTCCCTGGCAGTGAAAATACAGGAAAAATTAATGAATGAATTAATGAATAATTTGCTACTCTTTCATGACATCCCAAATCAGGCTCTAAAGACACTGTGTGTCTTTAAAGGACCTTGTCTCCTAAGGACACCGTGATTTGTAAAAAGGGATGATGGACAGGGGAAAGGAGGGCATTTGACTTCAGCAAGAAAAGAAAAAAACCTCAAGCAGGAAGGTTTGGGGGCGCAGGAGGAGGGGAAGCACACAGGGGCAAAAAGCCAGCTATAACAAGGATGTAGACAGACTGGAGAGGGTTCAGAGGAGGGCAACAAAGATGATAAAGGGACTGGAAACAAGGCCCTATGAGGAGAGACTGAAAGAACTGGGTATGTTTAGCCTTCAGAAGAGGAGACTGAGGGGAGATATAATCGCACTATTCCAGTACTTGAAGGGTTGTCACACAGAGTAGTGGTGTAATCGAACCTGGGGGGGGGGTCCCAGTTCTCCGCTGCCTCGACTCTCTGCAGCGGCGGCCCCGCCGCCTCCATCTTCAGAGTGGCACGGAGCAGTTCTCCGCGCTGCTCGAGCCGCCGGCACTGGTCCCATCGCGTCACATCCGACCCTGGAAGTGACGCGACGGGACCCTGCGCAGGCACAATATGTGGTGCGGGGGTCCACCATGCCTGCGCAGGGTCCCGTTGCATCATTTCCGGTGCCGGATGTGACGCGACGGGAGCAGTGCTGGCGGCGCGCGCGGCTCGCTGCGGAGAGGCAAGCCGCCCCGGAGAAAAGGTAAGGCCGTGTGAGCCTCGGGCGGGCATGAGCGGGGCCGATTTCAGCCTGCTATGCCCACACGAGGCGAATCGGTACATCCGTACAGAGGGCCAGGATCTCCTCGATCATCCCAGTTTGCAGGACACGGAATAATGGGCTCAAGTTGCAGGAACTCAGATTCCACCTAAACATCAGGAAAAATTTCCTGACTGTTAGAACAATAAGACAATGGAACAAACTACCTAGGGAGGTGGTCACTGGTGAGCTCTCCCACTCTGGAGGCATTCAAAGTGCAGCTGGACAGTCATCTGTCAGGAATTCTTTGACTTGGATTCCTGCACTGAGCAGGGGGTTGGATTCGATGGCCTTATAGGCCCCTTCCAACTCTACTTTTCTATGATTCTATGATTAATCCAGGGGGATCAGATTCAGCAGAGATCATCAGGGATCCTGTACCCTTATTTCTGCAAGTGCCATTTTTCTACAGTTACATGAAAAGCAACATCTTGCAAAACAACTTTCTAATGGGCTCCTGTCCAGGGTAGGGGCTCAGTGTTTGGAGGACCCAGCTCCAAGGTGGCAGGACCTTGGAGCTGGGACTCCGAATAATCCTATGGCTCCCCCAGACAATTTCGGGAGGCCATAGGATCTTGCCCTGAAATTAGCAAATGTGCAAGTTGATAAGAAGTTAGCTAATCAATTTTAAAGTTTTTTTTTTTTTTTAAACTGAAGACAATCCTAATGTAAACACCCCCAAAACATTAAGGAAATGTGGAAAAAAATAATTTTGGGGGAAGAAAAATGAATGGCAGTAATATACAGTATTATACATCAAGGAGACTTTCCTAGTTGTCTTGCATCAAACAATGAATAGATGGAACAATCACAACTTTGAAATACAGGGGGCTCATTCTAGATGTCTAGATACCCAAGTACCCATAGTGCTGGTTTCTAGGGTTTCTTCGCCCCCACCATAACCCCCAGGTTTATGCTTGTATATTCATTATGGCTTTCTTAAACACAGGAAGCACTAAGCCAACCTAAGAGTGGAACTATAGGTTATATACAATAACAGAACACACCAGAGTAATCTGTTTGAAGGACACTGTAAACCAGATATATAATAAGACAATGATAGAGGGCAAACATTCTTAATGAGCACTCCCAAGACACTTAAAACAGCTACAATGGAAAAATATTGAAAGAGCTGGCTTCTTATAATACATATGAATAAAGAAAATTGAAAGAGTGGTATCCAATGTTAGTCCTATGTAGGGTAGACCTACTGAAATGAATGGGACATAATTCAGACTAACATTGGATACAACCCAAAGTAATGAAGACTAAAGACAGCACTGAATGGCCATAATTCAATGCTGTGCCTTAATGGATAAGTAGAGTCCAGTGAAACTACATTGGTCCAGAAACTTTATTTCTGGGCAACAATTAGCAAATGTTATGAGAAGCTACTGATGACTTGATAGTTTAGCTGGTTGCAGCTGTAGGTGTAGTTGTAATTCTTTGTTCTCTAGCCTTCTTTTGATTCAATATCTTGATGGCTTTCTTTACCCATGGAAGATCATGTGGCACACAGATCTTGACGCCCTTTTTGGTAATGAATCTACAAAAGAATAAAAAGCATCACTAAGTTTATCTTCTTTAAATCAAATAAGTTTTGTGGTTCATATTTCTGTGAAGAAAGATGAAACATGTTGACAAATTGTAATATATTTCACTAATATATTGGAAGCTGAAATGATGAATGCCATTGACAAGAAGTGGCGTCACCTTCACTTAAAATTAGCTGGTACATGTGAGGGCTAGAGTTAATTTCAAATACTGTATGCTCCTCTGTTTGGTCAACCAGACAGTTATCAAATGAAACATGAAATTAGTACTTCATAGTGTTCATAGTACTGCGTTAGCCATGCTGGCTAGGAATTATGGGAGTTGCAGTCCAACACATCTGGAGGGCACCAGGCTGGGAAAGGCTGGTGTACAAGGCGGTACTACTATTTCTGTCTGGAATCTGTGGCTTCATTGCACATGCCATTGCTAACATAGCTGAGAACAGTTCTGCGAATCCTGTACGGTGACACTGGCAGTACAGTTCTGACCTCTGCTTCTGAGGGAATTCACACATGCATGTTGGTCACTCAATGGCTGTGACATGGTGAACCACATGTATGAGACAACCACCCTGGACAGACATTTGTTATCATCTGACGTTGCCTCAGCCACAATAGGTCAGATCCAGACTTTGTCACTCTTAGAGTAACCCATTGAAAACAATGGAACTTTATTTATTTATTTATTTATTTATTTATTTATTTATTTATTTATTTAATTTTTATACCGCCCAATAGCTGAAGCTCTCTGGGCGGTTTACAGCAATTAACAAGACAGTCCCTGCCCGCAGGCTTACAATCTATAAAGACACGACACACAAGGAAAAAGGAATGGGGAGGGAAGAAGGGGGGATATTAATTAATACTCCTGGCAGGGCTGGTGGAATGGCCCTGCGCGCCCTCTCTTCTCCCTCTGCACAGCCTGCTGGAGTTAGACATGGATCCAACCCATAGGGGGCTTTTGTCAATGGAAGAAGTTCTTATGTTTTTGTTTTTGTTTTATTTTAGGTATTTTATATTGCACTTCATTCATCTTCCCAGGGCAATTTATATTACCGGTAAATGTTTTTTTTAATGTTTAGCCATGAGTCATCAAGAGAGAGGTCCTCAAAGATCAGTTATCAAGTGTTCTCTACGAATGTGTGAACAAAACCATAGCTGCTTCATTACAAGCAGAAGTCCACGGCACAATAGCTAAAGCAACAGAGTTGCCATCAAAATCTGGACTTTGGGACATTGACTGTTTTGGATTTTTTTTAAAAATCCCATTTTGGAATCTATCTGAAATGGGCATAGCAATCTCAGTATATCCTGTTTTCTCCTTCCACATTGACCAGACCTTTCCCCCCTCATTTTGCACTACTCAGTAAGGGCAGCGGGTAGTGAAAAGGGCTCAGTTTATACCAGGAAGGTTAGAGTGCTCTACATTACAGGACAATAATTTCCCTGGGCAAAATTGGGTCTTCTCTACCGCATACCCACTTGCATACACACCTTCCAATGTGCGCTCTATTTCAATTTTCTGGTGGGAGGACGCATTTATTTATTTTTTACAGATGTGTAGGCTAATTTACAGTTGAAGATTAGATACTCACATCACAGCTTTTATTGGTCTGTCTTGTATTTCATAATTAGCAATTCTTCGGATGTTTATTTCTCTTGGATGCAAATCTGCACAGGAGCGTAGCATCAGAGTTTGAACCGCAGTGGTTTCTTAAAAAGAGATATAAAAGATCAACTCTTATTAAGGACATAACAAGAGTCCGGCTAAATCAGACCAAAGGCCTATGTAGTCCAGCACATAGTGGCCAACCAGAGGCCTATGGAAAAGGTACAAGAAGAACATGAGCGTAATAGCACCCTTCCTGCTCATTTCCCCCGGCAACTGAGAGTCATACTGGCTGATACTGCCTCTGATGCTGGAGATAATATTTAGCCATTATGACTAGTAACCATTGATAGCCTTCTCTTCCATGAATTTGTCTAATCCCCATCCAAGTTGGTGACCATCACTACATCTTGTGGTAGTGAATTCCATAGTCTAACTATGTGCTGTGTGAAGACACCAAATAGCAGCTTTCACTGCTAAAGTTTTTTTTTTGGTGATTGTTAAATTAGAACTGCAGTTCTTACATTTGTACAAGCTCCTGCAGCCCTTTGCCTCTATTTGCTCCTGAAGCCCTTTCCAGTTATTTGATTGCAATGTAAACTAATCACAATGGTTACTCATTGGGCGTAGGGAGGGAGCCAGGCATCGTTCCTGAAGGATGCATTTCTGCTGCAGGGATATCACATTTCCTAGCTCTCACATTTGCTTCAGTGAAACTGGGGGCTTAGGTGGAAAGGAAAAGGCTTCTGTGTGTGAATTAGGAATGTGAAATGCTGGAAAACTCATATGAGCTCTAGGGACTTCCAACACATTTCTTACCAAACGGACAAAAGTGGGCTGAGTCGGGAGGGGGGCAGCTTCTGCAAAATTGCTCAAAATATTTGCACACATTTGGAGCTGGGAACTTTGTATCTCTAGCACATTTTGCGCAAATCAGGACTGACTCGTTAGATTCAAGTCATTGTTGTTGTTCTTGTTCTTGTTGTAATATTTAACATGAGAAGTACGGAAGCATCCTCAATCCTCCTCTTATTGCATATGCACACATTTATTTCACCTTGGCCACCTTGAATTTTCTGACAGTTAATTTCAGATTTGTGCAAAATTTGGGCCTCCACCTGGCAATTTGTACAAATTTACGCAAATTGCAATAAATTGCGGAGCGGTGGACAAAATTTCCCACAAACTTCCCCAGCACTTAAAAAAAAAAAGGAAACTCGCAACCCATTTCACATCCATGTGCTGGCTCGACTCACGTCAGATCATGTTGGTGCCATCGTAGGGTCAATGGAATGGAATCCATGGGACTGAGTCAAGAAAATCCATTAGATTTTCACCCTCCCCCTATTGGATTTCTCACACATCCCTGGTGTGAATCCCTAACTGGAAGGGGAATTGCCAGCACATGTGTAGATCAGCTGCACATGTGTTCAGTTCCTCCTTCAATGGAGCAGCCACAGCTGCACATGTGTAGCCCTTTCTGGAAATTGCCAATCACACTAATCAACTCTTAGAAGTGGGAAAGTTTTAATCTGCTAGCAGCAGCAGTTACAATAATAACAGTTAAAAACAACTACAAGATTAAAATAATTAAGATTATTAAAATGATTAAAATGCCTGGGAGAATAGATAGGTATTCACCTGGCGCAGGAAAGAGTATGAAGTAGGCGCCAGGCGAGCTTCTTTGGGGAGCTTTGCAGGCCATCCATCTCCCCTCTTCACCATCGCAGCAGATATCACTCTGGTTTCCTTTGAAAGTGCCAAACACACTAGGGCAGGGGTTCTCAACCGGGGGGAATTTTAGGGTTTCAGGAGGGAATTGGGACCACAGACTCAAACTGTTGGAATACTGATCTTTCTACAAATTACAATTCTACAGATTGTACATGATCTACAGGATCACACCTTATTGTATGGCACAGATTAAGTCAGATAATCTTGGAAAGGGGGGAATGACATTCTGACATATGGTGAGGGGGGTGCATGGGGCAAAAAAGGTTGAGAATCACTGCACTAGGGCTATGTCCCACAGCAAGGCTGCCCCACCCATCAACATCTCTTGGGAAATGGATAGGAAATCAGTGTTGACATTGGATTGGAGCTAGTGAGAGTCTGATGCTGAAGATAAAGTTCAGGACTTTTCAACTCCTGGAGAGGTGGTAGTTTATGACTCAAATGAAAGGACCCCTTATATTTTGTCCTAGAAATGTTTTACACAGATAAAGTCTACATACGTATTTGAGTTCTTTCCACACAATCTACAAATATCATTGTCAGAAGGAACCACAGAAGCCAAGACCGAACCACACACCATGCACAGAAGGATAAAAAAGACAGTCATTTTCAATACAGCAGCCCCCTTTTGTACGTGCTACAATCACACAAATAGCTCTTCCATGCATGCATCACCCTATGGTATGCTTTGCCCAAACTGGTGCCCTCTAGATGTCTTAGACTACAACTCCCATGATCCCCAACAATCATGGCCAATGGTCAGGGATTATATGAGTTGTAGATCAAAACATCTGGAGGGCACCCGGTAGGGGAAGGCTGCCCTATGAGCTTGAATCCAAAGGTGTTCTTCCCCAGATGGAAGTACGTAGTTAGAGCAAGACTTCAGTTGGAAGAAGGGAATCTTTGGATCCAACCATGGAAAGGGAATGGAGACCCACTACTCTGCCTTCTGCAGAAATCTACTTGGTATCCTCTTGCATGTGAATGATCAAGGAATCCTTTGTGGATTGGCACATCTTTTTCTACACATTCAAGGCGTTGCCCATGTGGAAACAGATACAATAGTGATGCACTGTTGATAGCCAGTCTGGAAGGGAAGGGTAGATTTGCATCTATATTAAGATGCAGATAGGCAATTCCTGCCCACATCAGGGTACCTTGCTCAGTACTAGCAGTGCCCAGAACCCTTTTTGTTTTCACATGAGGGATCTCCTGCTCCAAGATTGTACATTTGCACATCTTAAAAAGGTTGTATAGCTAATAATCACAACAACAACAATCCGGATAAGAAGTTCTGTTCCACAGGATCACATCTTCCTGAGAGGAGTAAATGCTTTAGGAGTGCAACAGAATCACAAGATACTAGTTTTCCTCCCAATGTTGTACTCTAGAATCAGCTTGTCTGAGTGTGGAAAGCTAAGCAGGGTCTGGCCTGGTTATTACTTGGATGGGAGACCTCTCCTCTAGTTTCCTGCACTGAGCAGGGGGTTGGACCCGATAGCCTTGTAGGCTCCTTCCAACTCTATGATCCTATGAAATCCATAAAAGAAGTTCTTGCAGCTGGAGAGAAGTTCAGACCCCACTGACATGAAGAACAGTTTTTATCCTAAAGTAGGAATAGCAATTCAGATACTACTGTTGAGTTGTAGGAAAACAATACTATACCTCTGACGATGCACACATTGAAGTTCTCAAGAAAGGAAATGGCCAGAATGGCTGCCACATAGAGTTTCATGGTTGATCCTTTCCTTAGGGTGATCAGAGTAGAAGCAATCCAGGGCTCCCTTCAGCAGTCTTTTATAGCCCACTGGACACTTCCTGGATGCTTCCCGCACAAGGGGTGTAATGGTGAGGTTGAGAGGTGGAAAATCTGAGCAAGCCCCACCCATTCATTTTTTTCTTAAAAGAGACAGAGGGGAAAAAAATCTCCCTCTACTGTGTTAGCCCCTCATCTGCAGCTTTTTCCTGCCACAATGTGGTTACTTCTTTTAGGAACTTTGCAAGTCAGTTTTATTTCAGGCAGAAAAGAAAGTTCTTTCTCTACAGGGGAAACCAGTAGTGTGCCTATGGTTTCATCTCTAAGCTGTGAGTATGTGGAGCCACAATGCACCACACAAATAAGTGAGAACACTGAACAGTCCTGTCAGCCTCCAACCACATGCCTAAATTTGAACCAGACCTGGAGCTGGTCTCAATGAATTTCCTCCCTCCCTGGGAGGGAATTTTTCCTTTCATCAGAAACACGGATGGGAGTGGGCTGGTTGGGGAGAGAAAGGCTCCCTGCTCACCTCCGTCCTGCACGCAAGAGTCTGGCAGGTCTTTGGATAGATCAGAGGCTTTGACATGGAAGCTCGCCATCAGAGAGCTAGGATTGCTCTTTGAGCTCTTAATAATTAGCCATAGATAGCACAACTATGTTAGACTAGTCCTATGTCATCTCCCATAACGAAAGCAAATACCTGTCACAGACGCCTCATCAACACATATTCCCTGCAGTAGTGTGTAGTGTGGGAGAGTGTAGTGTTCATTAGAATATGAACCAAAGAAATTTCTCCCCCAATGTACCGAATGACCACTCAAGTTTACTGTGAAAATTAACTGGGAGAACCACATAGATACTGTGCTGAGTCCTTGAAGGAAGGGTATTGTGGGAATACATAACCCACCATGACACTTTCTGGAAGGATGACCAATCTAAAAGACATGGCACAAAAGAAAAAGGGATTAAGAGAGAGGAGGAAAGAGGCAAACTCAGGAACTCGTTGTCATAGCTTTTTGTTACAAAGTTTGTATAATGAGCAGCTGGAATAGAAAGAGAAACAAGTCAAGGAGAGGAGAAACCACAGTCGCTGGTGTCTCAGCACAACCAATGGAGTGGTCTCCCCTGCTTTCCCTCTCCTGTCGCCTGATGGAACGGCTGCTGAGAGGTGAGAGTTGATGGAGGGAGGTGCCTGAAGTAGCTGGCTTCTCGGTGGAGCTGATAGTGGCCCTGCCTCCCTCCTAGAGTTACACAAAAATAACTTGGCAAAGTGTCTTCATCTACACAATGAGTAAAGGCACAGGAGCTCTATCCTCTTTGGAACTTGTCACTTTCCCTTCTACGATTCCTTGCACTGTATGTAAGTGAAATCATGGCTTCGGCGTTAAAGAATTGCAAGCCACTCTTTTCCAAATTAGTGCCTTGCCATTCTGCATTCATTTTGCTGAAACTGACGAAAGGGTAATGCCACTGCTTTCACAGATTGCTAATTATGGTTGTAGCCCTAGTGCCTTGTTATAGTGTTGGGCTGTTTTTTTAATTAACAAACCTTGTATTTTAATGCTACTTCTTGTTTCTGCGCAAGCCTGTAATCAACATGCAGGTTCCTCAGGCAACAGCCAGGGCTACTCCAGGCACCCAGTGCTGGTCCAGAGCACAGGTATTGATGCCCACTGCCACTAGAGCCCACCGAGGTAGGAGAGGGCCCACTATAGAGCACTATACTGAGGAACCCCTCAAAACTAGAGCTGCCCCTATTTCTGTGTTTAGATTAAGTGGTAGCCTGATATTACTTTTTAGCATTCTGTGCTTCATAAGTATTTGATACATTCATGACTTTATTAGATGATTTCCCCAATTAAGTACACAGACCAACACTGGAAGAGGAACGGGAAGCGGGAAGTGGAAGAGGAAGAAATGCGGTGGTGAGGAGGAGGATGTACAAATTCATTTCTAATCAACATCTGGAACTTGTCAGAGTTGTAACCTCCTCGACATGTCTGGTTGTGTGTGAGATTTGTGCTGATTCATGAGTTACCAACTGTGTTGTTCATAGAATGAAATCAAAGCATGAAGGGTTTCTGAAATGCTTTAATTAATAGCTGCTCCTGTCGTGCCTCTCTCTGCCACAGGCCCCGCAGGTTTTGGGGAAAATTCAGATTTGGAGGAGGCTGATTCAGAGCCTGCTCAAGCACTGGAATGTAATGAGGGTGAAAGCCAAACGTTGACTGCTTTCCCAGAGGGGAGTAGGCCAGAAGATACTCCCAGCCAGCTGCAAGATTTGACCTTGGAAAGTGCACCTTTAATGCAGGGTAAAGGGAGCCTCTCTGTGGGAAACAGGGCCGGTGCTGCCATTAGGCAGAGTGAGGCAGTCGCTTCAGGCAGCAGATGCTGGGAGGTAGCAGCAAGATATTGGAGGAGAGAGCAGTGTACCAGGTGGCCTGCCCTGTCCCTCCTCAGCTAGCCTTCAGGTGCAGTGGAGGAAGCTGTCTCATAGCTGGTGTTGAAGAAAGTTTCAACTGCCAGTCTGGTCAGCTTTTCTACATGGGACTGGAGGGAGCACCTGGTGGGAAACAACCAGGTTGGACTCACAACTGAGAAAGAGAGGGTTTCAAACCTGTCTCCTTGATTTCAGTAGATCTACTCTACAATACATATGCCTAAATCTTGGTCCAACCCACTGGATCAAACCCATTACAAACAACAGTAGAACCACATAATAATCAAAATAGCAGAGCGAGGACTGAAAACTTCAAAGGCCTGGGAAAATTTGCCTTTTTTGCCTGGTGCCTAGAGGACAACAGAGAAGGCACCAGGGGAGCCTCTCTGGGGAGGGATATTCACAGATGGCTCACAACAGCAAAAAGGTATGTCCTATGTATTGTTACACCTCCCCAATACTCTGAGTGGTGAGAACTCCAGGGACACAAGTGGAGTCCCAGGATTTTACCCAGGATTTTGGTTTCTTTGGAATGAGGCCACTGGAGGCTTATGGAGGGGTCTTGTGATATATGGTTTATTTACACATAGGTACAGGTTGAGCATAGATGGAGGAGCGAGTCACAGCTTTCACACTCCAGCTGATACGGAATGAAATTTAATAGGGATAAATGCCAAGTGCTGCACCTAGGGAGAGGAAACCAAATGCAGAGTTACAGAATGGGGGACACTTGGCTCAACAATACTACAAGTGAGAAGGATCTTGGAATTGAGACCCGCCTGGCGCCAACCTTACTATCTTTTCGGCGCCAGGTTAAGACTTCCCTCTATGCCAAAAACTATGCATTTAGTTAGGAGCTTGGAATAGCACGGAGGGGATTGTCACCTGTAGGCTCAGTTTTATTGGCTTTTTGTATTGTTATTTTAAACTGTGTTTTTAAATTTGGTTTTTAATTTTTTAAACTGTTTTGTATGTTTTAATGTTGTTTTTATGTATAGAGGGTTGTGAACCGCCCAGAGAGCTTCGGCTATGGGGCGGTATATAAATGAAATAAATGAAATGAAATGAATGAATGAATTGTGGTAGATCACAAACTGAATATGAGCCAGCAATGCGATGTGGCTGCAAAGAAGGCAAATGCTATTTTGGGCTGCATTAATAGAAGTATAGCTTCCAAATCGCGTGAAGTGATAATTCCCCTTTACTCTGCACTGGTTAGGCCTCATCTTGAGTACTGCGTCCAGTTCTGGGCACCACACTTTAAGAAGGACATAGACAAACTGGAGAGGGTTCAGAGGAGGGCAACAAGGATGATAAAGGGACTGGAAACAAGGCCCTATGAGGAGAGACTGAAAGAACTGGGCATGTTTAGCCTTCAGAAGAGGAGACTGAGGGGAGATATGATCGCACTCTTCCAGTACTTGAAGGGATGTCACACAGAGGAGGGCCAGGATCTCTTCCCGATCATCCCAGTTTGCGGGACACGGAATAATGGGCTCAAGTTACAGGAACCTAGATTCCACCTAAACATCAGGAAAAATTTCCTGACTGTCAGAGCAATAAGAGAATGGAATCAACTACTTATGGAGGTGGTGGGCTCTCCCAGTCTGGAGGCATTCAAGGTGCAACTGGACAATCATCTGTCAGGGATGCTTTGACCTGGATCCCTGCACTGAGCAGGGGGTTGGACTCGATAGCCTTGTAGGCCCCTTCCAACTCTACTTTTCTATGATTCTATGATTCTAGGGGGGGGGGGACACCTTGCATTCTAAAGATGTTTCCAGAGCTCCACATTTTACACAGACTGAATTAGTGCATCACATTCAGACTTTTGCTTAACACTAGATTAGCTAGGCCAGACCTGTACAGCAGGTTCCACCAACTTTAATCAGTTAAGCCTTTCCTTGTCACAATCATGGGTTGGAAAGGACCTCCAGGAGATCATCCAGACCAACCTCAAATCTCATTTCCTCACAAATTTTGGAAATAACAGAAGGGATCCGGGATTAAGGCTGGGAGGGATAGTGGAGGGGAGATGGGGAGAAGGCTGAAAGTCATTGTTTTAGAAAAATATATCCAATTTTAACATTGGCTATTTTGTGTGCACCATTTGCTATTAGCTACAACTGAAATTACCAACTGAGCTGTCTTCTTATAATAAATATAAATAAAGAAAATCTAAGTAATTAAGATTAAAGGCAGCACTATATGACCAACATTCCATCACCCTTGCTTTAACCAATGAATGAATTCCAGACTACACTGATTCAGAAACTATATTTCTAATGAACCATTAGCAAAAGTTATGAGCAGCAGCTACTGATGGCTTGACATGTTGCAGTTTAGTAGGTTGAGGCCTCAAGGTCCAGATGCAGTTCTTTTTGGTTTTTTCGTCTTCGCTTTTCTGTCCAACTCGAGAATGGTTTTCTTCACCCATGGAAGATCAGGTGGCACACAGATCCTGGCACCCATTTTGAGGGTAAATCTATGCGAGAATCAAAGGGAAGTCATTATGTTTATCATTTTTAACTCAAAGACATGATGTAGTTCAAATTGCTGCTTGAAATGTGAAGTGTGTTGAGCCAAAGTCTTACATCAGTCTTATTGAGCCCAGCTAGGATGGTATCGCTAAACCCTGAGAAGTTGAAATGGTGAAAGCTGATCACCCGAAACGTTTCTCCTTCACATGAGTTGGTGCATGTGAAAGTTAGAGTGGATTTGTATTTACTGAAACGAGTGCTTGGTGGCAGATCCAGCTCTGGGAACCCAAATTGCTGTCACCAGACAGCTGCAAAGCAGTGTGGGGGAGTGTGATCTACAGCAGAGAAGCAGCAGGCAGGAGTGGAATGCTTAATCCTTCCCACACCCATCCCTTTTCCACTGCAATCCTCTTCCCCTATTAGAAATAGAACAAATGGGCCCTGCCGCAAAATGTTGCAGTACTGAGTTCTCCTGCTGGATTCTAACCATTGCATTCCATGCAGGGCCGGTTCTTCCATTAGGCCAACTAGGCGGCTGCCTAGGGCGCAGAGCTAAAGGGGGCGCCAAAACGCTTTGAAAAAAAATACAGTCCTTGGTGCGTGTGTGCCATATAACCCCTTCCCGCCCTAAGCGCTCCCCTTCGCTTCGTGGGCTCGGGGCTGCCACTTCGGCCTGCCCTCCGCGCGGCTCGCCTTGGCTCCGCCCCCTCTCACTTTGGCACCGCAGCCTCCGCCTCCTCCCCGCTCCCCGGCTCCTCTCGGCGTCGCCCTCCTGCCGTGGAAGATGGCGCTGAGCAGCCAGGTCAGTCAGTGTGCACGGAAGGGGGTGACTCCGACTCTAGCCGTTGGGGGGTTGCGGAGGGAGTGGGGTGGGAAGATGGCTCAACCCTGGGGTGGGGCAGGTAGGCCGTCGGTCAAAGGGTG
Source organism: Shinisaurus crocodilurus (assembly GCA_021292165.1). Classification (NCBI taxonomy): domain Eukaryota; kingdom Metazoa; phylum Chordata; class Lepidosauria; order Squamata; family Shinisauridae; genus Shinisaurus; species Shinisaurus crocodilurus. Next base: position 243,284,073 of record CM037878.1, on the reverse strand, counting down.
GGGGGAAGGAGGAGGAGGAGGCAGAGCTGGTTGCGAGGCATGGGGGGCGTTGGAGGATAAACCGCCTGCCCAGCGCCCTACCAGCAGTATGGAGATGACGTCACCTTTTTTCTTTTTAAAGCCCCTTTCCTGCCCCGTTTCTCTCACGCACTTCTGCTCCCGTTTCCCACACGAGAGAAACGGGGCTGGGGATGGCGCCAGAAAGAAGATCCCACCCCCATATTGAAACGGAGGCTTTCTTGTGTGGAGAAAAGTTAAAATAAAAATATCTTCGAAGCTGCAGCCCGAAACACACTTGCCTGGGAGTCAGGACCGGTGCAGGGCAGTTTGGCGCCCTAGGCTAAATTATATTTAGCACCCCCCCTCTCGTGCCGTGGGAGGGGCTCCAGAAAGCAGCCCTGCTCTGCAACCTCCCGCCACCGCCACCGCCGCCGCCACCGGACCCCCCCCCGCACGCTGCCACTGCCGCCCCCCACCTACCTTCCCATGCCTCCTCCGAAAAGGGACCCCCGCGCTCTGTTTTTGGCCGGGGGAAACCAGAGCAACAGGGCTGTTTAAGCCCTGTTGCCCTGGTTCCTCCCGCCAAAACAGAGCGCGGGCGGGGCTCCGGAAACAGCGCGGAGAAGGTAGGTGTCGGGGGGGAGGCGGCGCGGAGGCGAAGCGAGGCGAGGCGAGGTGGGGGGGAGGCGGCGCGGGGGGGAGGCGGCGCAGAGGCGAGGCGAGGCGAGGCGAGGCGAGGTGGGGGGAGGGGGCGCGGAGGCGAGGCAAGGTGTGGGGGGGAGGCACCCAGGCTCGGCCCCACCACTACTCCAGGTGCAATCCCCCGCACTGACCTGGCTTTCTCGGTGAGGCGGGCGGGTAGGCAAGGCAGGAGCGCGCCGGCAGCGAAGAGGAACGCAGCGTTCTGCGCCCTCTTCCGTTACGCGCCCTAGGCAACAGCCTAGTTGGCCTAGCGGTAGCGCCGGCCCTGCTGGGAGTAAGCCCCATGGAATTCAGTGGCACTTACCGCGGAGATGCCCACGATAGCGCTGTTAATGTGTAGCGGTGGTCGCAATAAACGCCCCAGTCCCGTGCCCTGCTTCTCTTCATGCCGAGAAGGGCCCTGCCAGGCCTTCCAGGGCACCGGTGGGTTTAAACAACCCACCTGGATAGTCACAGAGATAAGACTGGACGTTTTGCGAAGCCCTCCCCTGCGTGCCAAAGCGCCCATCAGGGTAGTTTTGGGAGGAAGAGTGAGATATTACAGGTATAAAGTGTTCCACATGCATCATCAAGCAGTGATCCTCTGCACAGCAGCCCTGTAAGGTTAGCCGGTCTACTCACCCCCTCCATATTGCAGGGAGGCAGGTGAAGCTGCCAGAGCGAGTGCGGGCGGGGCCTGCTCATGCCACCCGCTGAGGGCACAGCAGAGGGGAAAGTACCACCTCCGGTGCAGGGGGGAGCTGCTGGTGGGCCGTGGGGGCTGGAGCAACTCTCTTAAAGACTAATAAATGCAAGCGACCCGCTCTCGATTGGCGAAATCTCACGTATCGGAGGGGCCGCAGGCAGTGCAGCACAGCACGAGGCATTTTCCTTTCCGAGCACATCGCTCAACCCAGTTAAGTGGGGGGCCCATCCCACCCCTCCTCCGCAGCCAGGATTCAGCTGAGCGCAGAGAAGTCCGGGCTCCTCGGAGGAAAGGTGGGATAGAAATGTCAGAAACAAACAGAAACAAGGGTGGCCGGGTGACCGGCCAGATGGGCGATTAATAAATATAATAAATAAATAAATAAATAAATAAATAAAACAAATAAAAAGGCAAGGAAAATGAAGTTTTAAACATTAAATGTAGTTTCTGTCACACCTTCACCAGGAATTTTTCTATATAGCAAATTGGTACTACATCAACATGTTTTTAATGTATGTTTGTCGATGTTTATGATAATATTTTTTTTAGGTTTTGCCAATTGACTTTTATTTCATAATGGGCATAGGGCTGGAGGGAGGGAGGGCTCAAGTGGGAAGGGGGCGCGCTAAATATCTGATCCTGCCTAGGGCACCAAACTGCCTTGCACCGGCTCTGATTCCATGTCCCCCTTCTCCCCTTGATTTTGTAGTTACATTTGTTCCACCCCATTTTGAATTGTGTTTTTAAAAGTCTGCACAAAAGTGTGTGCATTTTCCATGTGCATGTCTCCTAATATAGGCATTTTTATGTGTACATTTTCAAATGGACGCTTTCCCCACAAATGTGTATAGTGATTTTGTGTGCATTTCCCCCCAATATATGCATTTTGTGTGCACTGTTTCCGAATATCTGCATTTTTGTGCGCCTTTTTTTTTGTAGTGACCCTTTTGCAATTTTTTGGGAAAGTGCTGGTTTTGGAGTTCAGATATGTTCAGGTTCATGCAGAAATTCAGAGAGTGCAAATTGCATATCAAGTTGCAAACCGAATGAAATTCTCACCCATCACTTGTTCTTTTACGAAGGCCTTGAATATGTAGTGCATTTATGATGCCTATTATGAGTACTACAACTCCCATGTTGTCAAACCACCACAAATGCATGCATATGCACCCTTCTCTATCCCACACCTACACCTGCCTAGGGCAGTGCTATTATCTCCTCTGATCAACTATCTATTAACCCATTATTTTTCCTGGTTGATTGAAGTATTTCTTTTTTCTGGGCTTGTCCATTGCTTTACACTTGAAGATTAGCCAAGATACTCACACCACACCTTCTATTGGCCTGTTTTCTAGCATTTCATAACCAGTGGATCTTTGGGGTTTCATTTCTTTTAAGTGCAAGTCGACACAGGTGCTTTGTACCATAGTTTGAGACACAAAAACTCCTTAAAAAAGAGATATAAAATAAGGTCAACAAACACCAAACAGAAGTGTTCCCTCTTAAAGGGTTTTTGTTATTGTTTAATTAGAGCTCCAGTCCTTACATGTCTGCAAATAGACCTAATAACTGGAAACCAGCTATTCAGTTTTTTCAGTGTGAGAAATCACAATTCTTATTCTGTACAGGGAGAGAACCAGGCATCTTTCCTGGTTCCTCAAGGCTGCATTTCTGCAGCAAGGATGCGATATTCCCCAGCTCTCACAATTGCCGCAGTCCATCTCAGGGGCAGATGTGCATAGGCACAGGCATCCCTGACTGGATGAGGAACACCTGCATATGTTTAAACTGTATGCTCATGTTCCTCCTCTGGTCCAGCTGCTGCAGCTGTGCATATATAGCCCTGTCAGAAAACTGGCAACAGCACCGATCAGTTCTTGGATAGTGGCAGGATTTAAGCCCCATTCAGGCAGTATGCATGACGCTTGAATAGGGCACAGGAACACACATGTAAGAGGGACAAGGCCGTGCATGCCATCTCTGCCCCCAATGTCCACCCTTATAAAACAGAGTTTCCAGTGGCAGGGAGCCTTATACTCAAGATCAAGTGAATGCGAGTAGAAGCCCCCTTCAGAACTACCCACTCAACATGGGGAAGTCGAAGATGTAGAGGATGCGGCCAGTACATGTGAGGATGTTGGGTGTGGGGCCAGCGTGCATGGCTCCGTGCCTCTTACACATGTTCCTGTTTGCTATTCAGGCATAACTGCTGAATAAGGTTTTAGGTTCCCTTGTTCCCCTTTCCTGTTTCCCTTCCTCCTTTCTCCTCCCAGCTGCATAAAACCTCATTAGTGTAAAGTGGTTGCCCCATGCCTGGAGGTTACATCTGAATGACACCTCAAAGATCTAGTCTGCATTATATATACACACTAACAAAACCTCAACATGTTCTTCAAATATCCATGGTCTTCCTGGCCTTGCTGGATGCTGGTGTCAGCCATGAAGGGGACCTCGTCCACTTCCCTTCTCATGTCAGGAACACTTTTTTTTTTTTTTTTTTTTTAAGTGCTTATAGGACTCATTCGGTGCATTTTCCATCAATTAGAGCATAATCTATGATCCTATGAATTCTATGAAAGCTCTACAGCTATAGCTGGGAAGACTTTCAAAGCAACACAAAATAGTGTTGCTTGAATAAGAGTCTCCTCCCTCATGCAAAGCTCTAAGACACGTATATATCATATGGCATATGGTAATTTTGACCATGGAATAATACAGATGCAGAACTCCAAAGTGAGAGTGGGAGGGGGATACAAAAAAGAGCAGAAAACAAGTTTTATTTAAAGATTAGCTACTTCAGTACTTTTGCAGCTCTGCGGTTAAACAACACTAGCCTTCCAGTCTTGTGTTGAAACAACATTTACCCATAGTTCATATTTTCTTGTTTGCTTGTCATTTCTATTTCCTCTCGCCCCTCCTGCCTTTCTACTTGCAAAGCTTGCATTTCTCTAATATATGAGAGCTAGCCAAATGACAGGCCCAGTACCCCTTCAAATCCCAGGTGAACAGACCCCATAAAAAGGTTCTGCTTCTGCATCCCCCCCCCCTTTTGAGGCTCTTAATCGGCCTCACTCAGCCTCAACTTGCATCATTCTCTCTCTATCTCTCTATATGTTTCTTCGTGTTCCTGCGCCAAGCCCACATATACATCTTCCATTAGCATCTGTGCACTTTCTTCTCCATTAACAACATATTCCATTTCCTTTGCTGCACAGGAAATGCAACATTTAACCAACAAAAACCCAATATATGAGATCACAAAAACCAATAACATTATTATCCCTTCTAAGATTTGTTGTCCCAAATTTCCTAGGAGTCCTGTGATCCAGGACCAAAGATCCTATGATTCACTAACCTCAGCGGTATCCAGTGGCAGGGTAGAAACAGCTTTTCTAATTCGGTGTGTAACAGTTTCTATTTGTTTATGCTTGTTGATATATACGCAGCATTTTTTATTGTTTAAGGCACACACTCCTCCTCTGGCAGCAAGCAGATAGTCTAAAGTTATTGTGTTCTGGAGAGTTATCCCAGACAGACTTTGAACTTCCATTTGAAGTGAGTCAAGTGTTTCACCTGTGAGATTTCCTATGATTTCAATGGTTTTGGATACATTTGCTATTGCTCTCTCCAATTCATGAACACCTAGTCCAGGGAGGATCATGCATAAGAACTTATGGAAACCAGTGTTTCTTCCTTCCACCTCGCTCCATTTGGGGTGGTAAGTTGCGCGAGAGTGCTCATAATACACTTTGTAATGCCAACTGACCCCCTCTGTCAATTGTGCAAGTACCTATCTATTCCCAAGGTAGGATCTTATAGGTCCACATTCCACATAACTGGTACAGACCTGGAGTGCGTAGGGCAGGGTAAAAATATTTGGTTCCATTTGCCCAATCCATTTGAAAAAGGTTAGGGACAATATTTATGTTTTCCATGATTCTACACGTGAGTGAAGTCTATATGATATGTGCTTCTGTGTTTTCTTGGTGATATGATGACACATCATCACCACATTCAGGAGTGTCATTCGCATAGAAATTTCTATCATCTATTGTTTTATACACCTTTCCCTCTTCAGCAATATTATAAAACATTGTCCAATATTTTCCACTGCTGCAGTTCTTTTTATCTATATATTCCCCTCTTAATTCATCCCATTCATCTGCAGGATCATAATCTAATATGGTTCTGCAACGTGGCAGTGTTCCCACCCATTGCCCTTTAGGCTTGCTTTCATCTGTACTATTAATCCTTACACAATGAGAACCCTCTATGCTTGGGTCCACCCGCCATCTCTTTATGAGTAGTTGCCCCTTATCCCATCTCAGTTTGTCTCTCACCTGTCCCCATGCTTGGTTTTTACTTCCCATATTAACAGGTATGCAGGTATGCCAACCAAAGGCATCCCCTGGTTCAGGTGGGAAGGTCCAGGTGTACAAACCCAACAATCCTTTTTCTTTACTTGATTGACCAATGTTTATGTGAGATTGATGAAGGAGTTAGTTTCCTATCCAGTTTGCACTAGATCGGGTGGGATTGAGTGCATTAAACCAGATCTAATGCAAACTGGATGAGAAACTAACCCCTTCCATGTGAGGTTTATTTTATGCTGCTGTCTGCTGTTTTTTTTTAGAATGTTTGCTGCTGCTGCCGGCTGCTGCTTCTATTTATTTATTTCTATTTATTTATTACATTTCTATACTGCCCAATAGCTGAAGCTCTCTGGGCAGTTCATAACAATTAAAACCATAAACTACAACACGGTAATACAGTATATAATATACACTGTAGGGCCTTTACTGAACTTCGGTTTCAGCAGATGCCTTCCATGTATCTCGATGGGAGATATCATGGAATTCCGACTAAAGAATGAAAATAGATATTTGGCTGCAACCAAATTGAAGATGTCTCTTATTATTTACTGTTCTGTTCTTTGCATGCAGAGCCTAGACATCACCTATATTGTACATCGCCCAGAGTAGCCGGGTTACCGGCTAGATGGGCGATCTAGAAATACAATAAATAAATAAACAAACAAACAAAAATTTATGTCACCCCTTTTTCAGTTGTATTCGGATTGAATGACTCAGGAATTGATAATAGGATTCTGAGCTAATAATCAACTTTTTATCATGTATTCAGTAGCTCAGATTGCATTGGCAGCCAAGAAGCTACGCTCTTGCTATATTAAGAATCACAATGTATCCTAAGTTTAAAAAAAATGATGCTGATTCCTCACAACAGATGGTAAAAAAGGATGGTTTTAAAATTCTGTGAATTGTAAAGGCCTTTGGCTATGTACAATACAGTTTATGTATGTATTTTAAAGATATCTTGCCTTTGCCTTTCATGGCAACAGGTTTTCCATCAGCTAATTGCACACTCCCATTTACGTTTGGGTTTACTTCATGGAATAAATTAGCATCAGAAGACATGGGCAAATATGCCCCACTGTCAAGCAGTCATGTAACTATGGTACTTCTTGTTTGGGTCCCATTAAGTTCAGTGACCTTTATCTTTATGCTGATTATACTCCTTTTCGTTGTGTGTCTCCTTGGAGTTAAACTTGCTCCGGCACTCCCTCTGTAGGTGGCCCTTTGTGTTGCATTTAAAGCATGTGGGTGGCTGGCTCCTTTATTGGTGTCTACCTGCTTTACCTTGATTGGCTTTCAAAATGCCACCTTTGAGTTTGATCATGTTATATGAGTCACTCTGTGTTTCAGTCTCCCTCTGGGCCTTTTGTCTCAAAGCTTCTCCTCTAATGGAGCTTAGTAGATTGCTTAGCATTCTTTCCTTTGCATTAAATGTTGAAACGAATGTGGAGTATCTTTGAGGAAGAGATCTTAGAAATAGCCCTATTTTTAGCTGATCATTTAATATTTGCCCTGACCTGATATGGCCAACTTATTTAGGCTATTTAGCAGACTGGCAATATGCTTATCAGCATCCCCTCCTTTTAGGGTTCTAGAGAACAGTTCTCTAAACAGTAATACTTGCTTCTGGCTCTCATCTTCCCCATAGAATTTCTGCAGCGCCTTAAGCAGAACTGCAACCATTTTCTCTCCCTTTATATGCACAATCTGATGATATGGTAAGCATTGTATTAATAAATGTCTTGCCTTTATGTCTCTGGAGTCCTGTCCTGGGTCACTCTTTATCCAATGTTTCCAGCATCCCATCTGCCTCGATTTGGTTTCTCAGTCTGAAGCATCTTCCACGATAGTTCTCTGCATTCAGCTTGGGAATCACTGTTTGCTTGCTTTCAGCCATGGCTCCAATTCAAAAAGAAAATAATTGCACACACGCACACACACACACACACACACACGTTTGGCCATTGTGTTTTACTTAGTTTTGGTTTACTGGTGAAATTGTAGTCATGATTTCTTGTCAATAGGTTGTATTGGGTGGGACGGAGTCCCTTAAGGAACTCAAATACAGTTCCAGAAGGCTCAAAGAGCGATGCAAGCCTTTTCTGTTTTCACACACAGTTTGCAGGTCTCCACCAGGGTTACTCCCTGTGTGTTTCTAGCAGCATTTTGATTCAACTGGGTGTAAGTGAGAATGTAACCTTTTATATGGTGATCAGTATGTTTAAATTTGTTTGTAAATTTTAATAAAACTATTTATCAAATTGTTTTTAGGACCCCAACAGTGCCCTGCCTGCAACAGAACTATATATTTGTATGGGAGCCTCAGGTCCTGTTTAGCCTTATAATATTCTGGTGTGTATTTACTTTGCCATGCACTCGCAGTTGTTTTGGTCGGGTAAGGTCCATGACTTACTACCCAATCAGTTGAGTTTTTACGAGTATGTCTAAACATGTGACAGGCTGGTTTTTTAAAAATATATTTTAAATGAATAAAACATGGCTCTTTCAATTACAGGTGGGGACACCACAGTTTAATACAGTTTTATAACTGTATGTGAGAGGCTTGGTTTGTATTATATTGTTCATGTGTGAATAATCAGGGATGGGGACTCGGACTCGAGAACTCGGCTCGTGAGTCGGACTGAGTCCCCCCTCTGACTCGAGTCAGACTCGAGTCCCAATATTTTTAATGGGACTCGAGACTCGACTCGGGACTCGAGACCAAGGACTCGTGTTACAAAATTGTGTTCCTCAAATGCAACATGGATAGGTTTTAGGAAGTACAGCAAGTTTATTTTTAAAAATCATTTTCCTAAAATGCAACCTTTCAGACATTTTGGGTTTGGCTGCCTCTGCCTGCCTGCTTTGGGGTTCCCTGCCTCCTCTGCCTGTCTGGTCTCTTCTTAACCAGTTCCACAGTTTGAATTGTCCAAGACAAAGGCCTCTGCCTGCCTGCTTTGGGGGTTCCCTGCCTCCTCTGCCTGTCTGGTTATTTTGGGTTTGTCTACCTGGTCTGTTCTTGCCAAAATCAGTTGCAGAGTTTTGTTGAGTTGCAAAAAGGCACACTTGTGCCTAGAATTTATTTAAGCCACACATCTGAAATAGCCTTATTTTGTTGGGGGAAAATACTCCCAAGTCTCATAAAACAGCTACAATGGAAAAATATTGAAAATATAATGGAAAAATATATTATTCTTATAATACATATAAATAAAGAAATCTAAAGGGTTATAATTAAACAACAAAAACTTAGATTTGTCCCAATTAATCTGTAGCCCCGTTACTTCCCCAAACTCCTTTAAGTGATTCTCCATTCAATCCATATTTTCTATAAGGTTTTCAATTGTCAAAAGAGTAATCTGCAAAAACCCATTGATTTTAATAGGGACTCGTGGAGTCAGCTTTGGAAGTGACTCGTGACTCGTGAGTCACTATTTTGGACCAAGGACTTGGACTCGGACTCGAGACTCGTGACTTGGCTCGTGACTCGAGACCAAGGACTTTTCAACATCCCTGGTGAATATACTGTAAGCCGTAGCATTTTATATACTAGACCACTGAAGAAGACCTCTAAGGTCGAAACACGTTTGAAGGTCAGGGCAAGGTGCTATGCGAGGAGGGGGTGGACAAAGCTAAAGCCTGGAAACAGGAAACACGGGTACTGTCAAAGCCTTTGGTACTGGTTCTTTATTTATTTAGGAATTATAGCACAGCATAATTACAAGTTTATCCATTTGTTTATGTTTGTAAGCCTGCAGTATACAGATAAAACCAAATTGTTTAGACTCTTAAAAATTTTCTATTTTCTTCAAGTCCACATAACCCAATCCTTCTGTTGAACAGGTTGGTTTGTTGGGATACATTATCCTGTAGGATTGTCATGTTTCCCCATCCACAGATTTCTCTGTACCCCCAGTTGTTTCCCTACCCCACATAATGTTGATACCATTTCAGCTACCTTTTCCCACCCCACAGGTCTCTATAGCCATGTCCAGGGCTTTCTGTACAGTAGACTCCTGTCCGGGGTGGGGGCTCAACATTTGGAGTCCCAGCTCTGAGGTTGCAGGACCTAGCAGCTGGGACTCCAAATAATCCTATGGCCCCCCAGGCAAGGAGGCCATAGGATCTTGCCCTGAAATTAGCAAATGCACAAGTTGATAAGAAGTTAATTAATCAATTTTAAAGCATTTTTTTAAATTGAAGATAATCCTAATGTAAATACCCCCAAAAAAACATTAAGGAAATGAAAAAGTATACAACTAGGAAGAAAAATGAATGGCAGTAAGGTACATTATTATACATCAAGGAGATTTTTCTAGTTGTCCTGCACCAAACAATGAATAGATGGAACAATCACAACTTTGAAATACAGGAGGCTCATTCTAGATGTCTAGATACCTAAGTATCCATAGTGGTGGTTTCTAGGGTTTCTTTGCCCCCACCATAACCCCCAGGTTTATGCTTGTATATTCATTATGACTTTCTTAAACACAAGAAGCACTAAGCCAACCTAAGAGTGGAACAATAAGTTATATACAATAACAGAACACACCAGAACAGAACACACCAGTGTCTGTTGAAGGACACTGTAAACCAGAGATATCATGACCATGATAGAGTATAAAGGGAAACTCTTAATAAATACTCCCAAGTCTCATAAAACAGCTACAATGGAAAAATATTGAAAATATAATGGAAAAATATATTATTCTTATAATACATATAAATAAAGAAATCTAAAGGGTTATAATTAAACAACAAAAACTTAGATTTGTCCCAATTAATCTGTAGCCCCGTTACTTCCCCGAACTCCTTTAAGTGATTCTCCATTCAATCCATATTTTCTATAAGGTTTTCAATTGTCAAAAGAGTAATCTGCAAAAATATTTATTTTTTAAATAAATCTAATTATTTATCTAATCCCTATCCCACATATATTCCTATCTTCTCTAAATACATTTGTTAAAATCTCCATTACCAATGCAAACAAAAAAGGCGAAAGGGGACAACCTTGTCTGGTTCCTCGACCTAGGTAAATTTGCTCTGTTAAACCATCATTTACCACTACTGACACGACATTTTGTGAATATAATTGATTAACTACTCCTCTAAATCTCTCTCCAAACCCCATAGTTTTTATTTAAAAAATTTAATGCTTGCCATTCCACGCAATCAAAGGCTTTGAAAATATCTAGCGCTATTACCCCAGCTCTCAATTTATTTTTCTTTATTAAATATATTATATGTAACACTCTTCTTTTTAAATCTGCCATTTGCCTACCTTGCATAAAACCACACTGGTCTACCCCAACATATTTAGTAATAAACCTATTCATCCTTCTCACTAATATTGCTGTCATTAATTTTGCATTTTGGTTGATTAAGGAAATGGGTCTATAGGAACCTGGTTCTGTTAAGTCCTTCTCTGGCTTCAGGATTAGAATAATCTTAGATTGCTTCCATGAAGAATTATGGTTTAATTATAGTAAAAGAGAAGAGATGGAAATGTGTAGGAAAAAAAGTAAAGTTAAGATTAATAATGTAATTAAATACTTAGGAATTGTAATTCCAAAAGATATAGATAAATTGGGAGAACAGAATTATAGGAAATTAAAGATTGAGGTTAAGAAAAAAACAGAGGAGTATAAAAAAATTGGACTTTCCTGGTTTGGTAGAATTGCTTTGATTAAAATGAAGATTCTGCCCAAGATAATTTTTTTATTTAGGATGATACCAAGTGCGATATCAGATAAGGAACTTAAAGAATGGCAAACAATTATTAACACATATTGTAATGGAGGGGAAAAGTCTAGGATTACCAAAACAAGATGGTATAAAGCGCAAAAAGTAGGGGGTTTGGGTCTTCCAAATTTAAAATGGTATTGTATAGCTAATCAATTAAGACATACAGTGGATATTATAGCACGGCCTAAAGAAATAATCTGGTTGGAGTTAGAAACATCTGAATTACGAAATACTTTGGAGAATATACTTTTTCTTAAAAATAATAATAAATTGATTAAAAACATGGACAACCCTTTTTAAGGAAGTTTGTTAGAGACTTGGAGTACTATGAGGAACATATTTATACCAGGGATTTCTCCATTAACTCCGGTGGTGGCTCTAAATGATTTTCCCGAAAATGTAAGATTGGATTTGGAGGGTAAACTAAGAGAAGAAAGGGTTATTAGATTATCCGATTGGGTGGAAAAGATGGGGAATAGAGACCAAATATTGGAAATTGTTGGGAGAAGAAGAGTGTCATGGTTAAATTTATTACAGTTAGAACAGTGGTCAAAGAAGTGGAAAAGGAAAACTGAGTATGAGAGAGATTTAACTAAATTTGAAGAGATTGTTACGTCTAGAGATGGTCTACAAGGCAATGTGTCAACAAGAGGTATAACAAGGGATTTATATAGATTGATTCAAAAAGCAGAAGAACAAGATGACCAGCTAAAGACAGTATGGGATAATGAATTTGAAGAGGTGACCTCGAAGGTGGGTTGGAACAACATATGGGATAGACGGATTGTGAAAGTGATGTCAACTAGGATAAAGGAGAATTTCTATAAACTAATTTGGAGATGGTACTTAACTCCAGTAAGATTAAATAGAATAGATAATAATTGCTCTGCATTTTGTTGGAGAGGATGTCAGGAAAAAGGGACATGTGCTCATATGTGGTGGAGTTGTAAAAATGTACTGGTTTTTTGGCAAGAGGTTTTTACAGAAATATGGGAAATTTCTAAGTAAACTTAGAGGTCTGTCCAAAACTAGCATTGTTATCAATAACGGAGAAACTTATTTGCGACCAAAATACGAAGGAATTAATTGTAAACTTGTTAACTGCGGCTAGGCTAATGATAGCGAGAAAGTAGAAAGTACAACATGTTTTCCTAATAACTGACTGGTACAGTAATACCTCGGATTACGAGTAACTCGGTATACGAGCTTCTCGTAAAACGAGCAAAATTTTATCATTTGTTTCGATTTGGAGGACGAGCGTGTCTCGGAACACGAGCCATATGCTGTGCCCCCGACTAGCACTTAAAGTGCCAGCTCCCCGGCTTTGCCTAGCCGGGAGGGAGCCCCATGGAGGCGAGGCGCAGCCGCTCACTCTGCGGGCGCCTCGCGCTGCTGCACTGGCTCCCTGCCTGGGAGCCCCATGGAAGTGAGGCCGCTCGCTGTGCGGGCGCCTTGCGCCCCTGCAGCAGCGCCTTGCACTGCTGCGCTGGCTCCCTGCCCAGGAGCCAGCAAAGCACCCCATGGAGGTGAGGCGAGGGAGCCGCGTCGCTCGCTCTGTGTGCGCCTCGCGCTGCTGCTTTGCCTGCTTCCTGCCTGGGAGCCGGCAAAGCGGCAGCGTGAGGCACACACAGAGCGAGAGGCCGCGCCACGCCTCCGTTCGGCTCCCTGTCAGGGAGCCGAATGGAGGCGAGTGAGCGGCCGCTCGCTCTGCCTGCGCCTCGCGCTGCCGCTTTACTTGCCAGGGAGCTGTGTGGAACTTTGCCAGGGAGCTGCGTGGAGGCGTTCCCGCTGCTCCCTGCCTCTTCCAGCGGGGGCTCGCCTCTCTGCGAGCCGCCTGCACTGCTATCGCCGGTCCCGTCGCGTCCCTTGCTGCTCCGGAAGTGACGCGACGGGAACTGCAGGGTCCTGTCGCATCACTTCCGGGGCAGCAAGGGATGTGACGGGATCGGCGATAGCAGCGCGGGCCGCTCGCCGAGGAGGCGAACCGCCCCTGGAAGAGGCAGGGAGCAGCGGGAACGCCTCCACGCAGTTCCCTGGCAAAGCTCCACGCAGCTCCCTGGTGAGCAAAGCGCCAGCGCAAGGGTCCCGTCGCGTCACTTCCGGGGCAGCAAGGGACGCGACGGGACCAGCGATGGCAGCGCGGGCGGCTTGCCGAGGAGGCGAACCGCCCCTGGAATAGGTAGGGAGCAGCGAGAATGCCTCCATGCAGCTCCCTGGCAGGGAGCTGGCAAAGTGCTTTGCCGGCTCCCTGGCAGGGAGACGCGGCCACTCGCGCTGCGGGCACCTTGCGCGCTGCCGTGCCGCTTCCCTGCCCGGGAGCTGGCATGGCAGCGCGCGAGGCACCTGCAGAGTGAGTGGCTGCGCCGTGCCTGCCCTCCACGCACCATTTAATCACTGCTTTGCAGGCTCCCTCCATGGGGCTCCCTGCCAGGGAACCAGCAAAGCAGTGAGTAAATGGTTGTGGAACGAATCATCTGAGTTCCCATTATTTCTAATGGGAAAACTCGCTTTGATATGCGAGTGTTTTGGATTACAAGCATGGTTCTGGAACGAATTATGCTCGTAATCCAAGGTATTACTGTATAAGGAAGTTTGGGATATAGCCCTAAACGATAAACTAACTTGTAGTATCAAATGCAAAAAAGGACAGTTAAGGAAGAATAATTTTATGGATATATGGAATCAATTATTAGACTATGTATTAATAAAGGGGAAGGCGAGTATGCCTTGTCAGGATATGTTATATTTTTGGAATTTGGAAATCATTTGATCAAGGGGATGGAAGTATATAAATTGGTCCCTAGGAGGGTGGGGGTGCACTTTATGATTTATTGTATGTAGTTTAAGTTATATTTTTGTGTTATTCTTGTATTTTGCTATATTTTGTTTTGAAAAGTAAATAAAATTTAAACAAAAAGAAATCTAAAGGGTTGTATCCAAAGTTAGTCCTAATTAGGGTAGATCAATGGAAATGAATAGGACATAAGTTAGACTATCATTGGATATGACTGAAAGTAATGAAGACTAAAGACAGCACTCAATGGCCATAATTCAATCTGCTGTGCATTAATGGATAAACAGAGTCCAGTGAAACTACATTGGTCCAGAAACTTTATTTCTGGGCAACAATTAGCAAATGTTATGAGAAGCTACTGATGACTTGATAGTTTAGCTGGTCGCAGCTGTAGGTGTAGTTGTAATTCTTTGTTCTCTAGCCTTCTTTTGATTCAATATCTTGATGGCTTTCTTTACCCATGGAAGATCATGTGGCACACAGACCTTGACACGCCTTTTGGTAATGAATCTACAAAAGAATAAAAAGTGTCACTAAGTTTATCTTCTTTAAATCAAATAAGTTTTGTGGTTCATATTTCTGTGAAGAAATATGAAACATGTTGACAAATATATGTCACTAATATATTAGAAGCGGAAATGATGAACGTTATTCACCATAAGTGGCGTCACCTTCACTTAAAATTAGCTGGTACATGTGAAAGCTAGAGTTAATTTCAAATACTGTATGCTCCTCTGTTTGGTCAACCAGACAGTTATCAAATGAAACATGAAATTAGTACTTCATAGTGTTCATAGTACTGCGTTAGCCATGCTGGCTAGGAATTATGGGAGTTGCAGTCCAACACATCTGGAGGGCACCAGGCTGGGAAAGGCTGGTGTACAAGGCAGTACTACTACTTCTGTCTGGAATCTGTGGCTTCATTGCACATGCCATTGCTAATATAGCTGAGAACAGTTCTGCGAATCCTGTACTGTGACACTGGCAGTACAGTTCTGACCTCTGATTCTGGGGGAGCTCACACATGCATTTTGGTCACTCAATGGCTGTGACATGGTGAACCACATGTATGAGACAACCACTTGTTATCATCTGACGTTGCCTCAGCCACAATAGGACAGACATTTGTTATCATCTGACGTTGCCTCAGCCACAATAGGTCAGATCCAGACATTGTCACACTTAGAGTAACCCACTGGAAACAATGGAACTTGAGTTAGACATGGATGGATCCAACCCATAGGGGGCTTTTGTCAATGGAAGAAGTTCTCATGTTTGTTTGTTTTTATTTTAGATATTTTATATTGCACTTCATTCATCTTCCCAGGGCAATTTATATTAAATGTTTTTTTTACTGTTTAGCCATGAGTCATCAAGAGAGAGGTCCTCAAAGATCAGTTATCAAGTGTTCTCTACGAATGTGTGAACAAAACCATAGCTGCTTCATTACAAGCAGAAGTCCACGGCACAATAGCTAAAGCAACAGAGTTGCCATCAAAATCTGGACTTTGGGACACTGACTGTTTTGGATTTTTTAAAAGTCCCATTTGGAATCTATCTGAAATGGGCATAGCAATCTCAGTATATCCTGTTTTCTCCCTCCACATTGACCAGACCTTTCCTATCATTCAGCCACCCTCTCTCATTTTGCACTACTCAGTAAGGGCAGGGGGTAGTGAAAAGGGCTCAGTTTATACCAGGAAGGCTAGAGTGCTCTACATTACGGGGCAATCATTTCCTTGGGCAAAATTGGGTGTTCTCTACCACACAGCCACTTGCAGACACACCTTCCAATGTGCGCTCTATAATGTCCTTTCAATTTTCTGGTGGGATGAAGCATTTTTTTTTACAGATGTGTAGTGTAGGCTAATTTACAGTTGAAGATTAGATACTCACATCACAGCTTTTATTGGTCTGTCTTGTATTTCATAATCAGCAATTCTTCGGATGTTTATTTCTCTTGGATGCAAATCTACACAGAAGCTTCGTGCCATAGTTTGAGACCCAAAGGTTCCTTAAAATGAGATATAAAAGAAGATCAACTATTATTGAGGACATAACCAAAGCCTGCCTGAATCAGACCAAAGGCCTATGTAGTCCAGCACATAGTGGCCAACCAGAGGCCTATGGAAAAGGTACAAGAAGAACATGAGCGTAATAGCACCCTTCCTGCTCATTTCCCCCAGCAACTGAGAGTCATACTGGCTGATACTGCCTCTGATGCTGGAGATAATATTTAGCCATTATGACTAGTAACCATTGATAGCCTTCTCTTCCATGAATTTGTCTAATCCCCATCCAAGTTGGTGACCATCACTACATCTTGTGGTAATGAATTCCATAGTCTATGTGCTGTGAAGACACCAAATAACAGCTTCCACTACTAAAGGTTTTTTTGTGATTGTTAAATTAGAACTGCTGTTCTTACATTTGTACAAGGCTGAAGCCCTTTGCCTCTATTTGCTCCTGAAACCATTTCCAGGTATTTGATTGCAATGTAAACTAATCACAATGGTTACTCATTGGGTGTAGGGAGGGAGCCAGGCATCATTCTTGAAGGCTGCACTTCTGCTACAGGGATATGACATTTCCTAGCTCTCACAATTGCTTCAGTGCTGCTGGGAGCTTTTGTGCAAAGGAAAAGGCTTCTGTGTGTGAATTAGGAATGTGCCACACTGGAAAACTCATTCCGTTTGAGCTCTATGGACTTTCAACCCATTTCTTATCGAATGGCCAAAAATGGATTGAGTCGTGTGTGTGTGTGTGTGTGTGTGTGTGTCAGCTTCTGCAAAATTGCTTGAAATATTTGCACAAATTTTGAGCCAGGAACTGCGTATCTCTAGCACAATTTGTGCAAATCGGGGCTGACTCGTTAGATTCAAGTTGTTGTTGTTGTTGTTGTTGTTGTTGTTTCTGTTGTGGTCGTTGTAGCATTTAAAATGAGAAGTATGGAAGCATCTTCCTCTCACTGCATATGCACATATTTCACCTTGGCGACCCTGAATTTTCTGACAGTTAATTTCAGATTTGTGCAAAATTCAGGCCTCTGTTCTGCAATTTGTGCAAATGTACACAAGTTGCACAAATTGCAGAGCAGAGGCCAAAAGTTTGCACAAACGTCCCCGACTATATATATATATATATATATATATATATATATATATGGCTGTTTTAAGTCTGTATGCTGGCTCGACTCACATCAGATCATGTCGGTGCCAGAGCAGGGTTGACAGAACGGAATCCATGGTGCTGAGTCAAGAAAATCCATTAGATTTTCACCCTCCCCCTGTTGGATTCCTCACACATCCCTAGTCTGAATCCCTAACTGGAAGGGGAATTGCCAGTGCATGCATAGATCAAGGCTGCACTTCCGCTTCAGGGATATGTCATTTCCTAGCTCTCACAATAGCTTCAATGCAGCTGGGGGTTTAGGTGCAAAGGAAAAGGTTGTTTGAATCTCTAACTGGAAGGGGAACTGCCAGCACATGTGTAGATCAGCTGCACATGTATTCAGCTCCTATTCCAGTGCAGAGGCCACAGCTCCGCATGTGTATCCCATTTCAAGAAACTGACAATCAGACTAATCAGCTCTTGGAAGTGGGCAAGCTTTTATCTCCTTGCTCACCCTTGCCTGCCTTGCTTCTCTCTCCATCTCCATCCATTTAATCCGAGCCAGCTGCACAGAAGTGCATCACAGAAAAGTGGCTCCCCCATTCCTGAAAGCTACATCTGATCTGAGGGACACATCAAAGTTCTACTGTGCATGTGCAACAAAAACTCAGAAGGCCCTTTGAACATCCATGGTCCCCAAGGAGCTGCCTGGCCTTGCTGGGCACCCTTCAGCAGTCATGCCGTACCATGTCAGGAACATTTTGCTTAATTTTAACCATATTTATAGCACTCAACCATAATTTCCACCAGTTAGGTGCTCAGAGTGATTGCCAATCAATTTAGATCTTTGCAGACTGTCCATCTCCCCTCTTCAAAATTGCAGCAGATATCACTATGGTTTCCTTTGAAAGTGCCAAACACACTAGGGCACTTAGGAAATTCCCAATATCCCTTGGGAAATGGATAGGAAATCAGTGTTGGCATTGGATTGGAGCTAGTGAGAGTCTGATGCTGAAAATAAAATTCAGGACTTTTCAGCTTCTGGAGAGGTGCTAGTTTATGAAAGACCCCTTATATTTTGTCCTAGAAATGTTTCACACAAATAAAGTCTACCCATTTGAGTTCTTTTAAAAATGGAAGTCCTTTCCACACAATATACAAATATCACTGTCAAAAGGAACCACAGAGGCCAAGACCAAAACACATGCCATGCACAGAATGATAAAAAAGACAGTCATTTCCAATATAGCAGTCCCCTTTTCTACACGCTAGTAATGCTACAGTCACACACACAGTTCTTCCATGCATGCATCACCCTGTGGTATGCTTTTCCCAACCTAGTGCCTTCCTATTTTGGATTACAACTCCCATGAGCCCCAGCCATCATGGCCAATGGTCAGGGATTATATGAGTTGTAGATCAAAACATCTGGAGGGCACCCAGTAGGGGAAGGCTGCCCTATGAGCTTGAATCCAAAGGTGTTCTTCCCCAGATGGAAGTAGTTAGAGTAAGACTTCAGTTGGAAGAAGGGAATCTTTGGATCCAAGCATGGAAAGGAAATAGAGGCCCACTACTCTGCCTTCTGCAGAAATATACAGTACTTGGTATCCTCTTGCATGTGAATGATCAAGGAATCCTTTGTGGATTGGCACATCTTTTTCTACACATTCAAGGAGTTGCCCATGTGGAAACAGATACAATAGTGATGCACTGTAGATAGCCAGTCTGGAAGGGAAGGGTAGATTTGCATCTATATTAAGATGCAGATAGGCAATTCCTGCCCACATCAGGGTACCTTGCTCAGTACTAGCAGTGCCCAGAACCCTTTTTGTTTTCACATGAGGGATCTCCTGCTCCAAGATTGTACATTTGCACATCTTAAAAAGGTTGTATAGCTAATAATCACAACAACAATCCAGATAAGAAGTTCTGTTGCACAGGATCACATCTTCCTGAGAGGAGTAAATGCTTTAGGAGTGCAACAGAATCACAAGATAGTTTTCCTCCCAACGTTGTACTCTAGAATCATCCATAAAAGAAGTTCTTGCAGCTGGAGAGTTCAGACCCCACTGACATGAAGAACAGTTTTTATCCTAAAGTAGGAACAGCAATTCAGATACTACTGTTGAGTTGTAGGAAAACAATACTATACCTCTGACGATGCACACATTGAAGTTCTCAAGAAAGGAAATGGCCAGAATGGCTGCCACATAGAGTTTCATCGTTGAACCTTTCCTTAGGGTGATCAGAGAAGAAGCAATCCAGGGCTCCCTTCAGTGGCCTTTTATAGCCCACTGGACAATTCCTGGATGCTTCCTGCACAAGGGGTGTAACGGTGAAGATGAGAGGTGGAAAATCTGAGGAAAAAAACCCATTTTTTTTCTTAAAAGAGACAGAGGGGGAAAAAAATCTCCCTCCACTGTGTTAGCCCTTCATCGGCAGCTTTTTCTTGCCACAATGTGGTTACTTCTTTCAAGCACTTTGCAAGTAAGTTTTATTTCAGGCAGAAAAGAAAGTTGTTTCTCTACAGTGGAGACCAGTAGTGTGTCTATGGTTTCATCTCTAAGCTGTGAGTATGTGGAGCCACAATGCACCACACAAATTAGTGAGAACCTGCAGCTCAGAAAGCTAGATCATATAATCAGAGGGCCTGTGGGGGACTTCAAAGATCATGCACTCTAACCCCCTAACTTTGCTCTTATTAAAGCAGAGACATCACTGTAGCCAATCTCTGCTTCAGAACCTCCAGTAAATAAGACACTTTAATTTACCAGAGAGGAAGCTGTCTCTTAGCTGGCGTTGAAGAAAGTTTCAACTGCCAGTCTGGTCAGCTTTTGTACATGGGACTGGAGGGAGCACCTGGTGGGAAACAACCAGGTTGGAATCACAGCTGAGGAAGGGAGGGTTTCAAACCTGTCTCCTTGATTTCAATGGATCTACTCTACATATGCCTAAATCTCGGTCCAACCCACTGGATCCAACCCATTACAAACAGCAGTAGAACCACATAATAATCAGAAAAGCAGAGCACGGACGGAAAACTTCAAAGGCCTGGGGAAATGGAAACATTTTTTGCCTAGTGCCTAGAGAAGAACAGAGAAGACACCACACCAGGCGAGCCTCTCTGGGGAGGGATTTCCATGGATGGCTCAGCAAAATGATATGTCCTATGTACTGTTACACCCCCCCCCCCAATACTCTGAGTGGTGAGAACTCCAGGGACGCAAGTGTTTTACCCAGGATTTTGGTTTCCCTGGAATGAGGCCACTGGAGGCTTATGGAGGGGTCTTGTGATATATGGTTTAAATTATTTACACATAGGTACAGGTCGAGCATAGATGGAGGAGTCACAGCTTTCACTCTCCAGCTGATACTGCTGATCCCCCATTAGGTTTCTTTCTTCTTCTTTTTTTAAAGTGCTTATAGCACTCATGAGCTGCATTAGAGCACTTAGAGCACAATCCAGTCCAGATGCCCAGATTGTCCCCCACATCCATGGGATGGGAACAGAAAATCAATAAGCTGTACTTTGCAGCCAACTTTCCTCTGCAATGTGTTACAAACGGGGTGCAGCACATTTCTAACCACACTGTAGCATGCTGGGCATTGTCTGTCCCCACACTTCCTATTATGTGTTAAACATATAGCCCACATCCTGCTTGGCCAATTACACAGGTGTTAAGCCAAAAACTAAGCAACTCTTTCTCAAACCTTGATGGCAGGGCACAACAGTAGCAGCAGACTTCACACACAAGCACACACACACGCTTCTTTCTAAAGTTTAAGTAAATAACAGTAACATAAGATTACTCAGGTACTTTAAGTTTGATGGTTATAGACTTTGTAAGTGCAATTTCTTAAATGTTATTCTGTGAAGTAAAGAAAACACAGGTCAAGTCCCTTGCTGATGTGGATCAGCTGACTATCTTCAACTGTTAGTCCTATTGTTGACTTGGCACACTGATCCTGCTTATCCCAGGATTCAGCATTTTCTGTTGGTCTATCTGTAGTTAGGGTTAAAACTGCTTAGATTCATAGATCATAGAGTTGGAAGGGGCCTACAAGGCCATCGAGTCCAACCCACTGCTCAATGCAGGAAACTAGAGGAGGGGTCTCCCATCCAAGTAATAACCAGGGCTGACCCTGCTTAGCTTTCCACACTCAGACAAGCTGAGCCAGCATGAGCCACAGGCCATCGCTTCTTCCCACATTAACAGCATCTCTACTTTAAACTTCCAGGTCTGATAACTGGAGTCATTAAGTCTCTCTATGCCTCCCAGCTATCCTGCCATGACAGCCTTGAAAGACTCACTCTACTTTCTGTGAGGCCTGGTTTGTTGTTTTTCTTATCAGCACAACCTGAGGTCTTCAAAAACTGATCTACCTTGTAGCTGCTGAAACTTAGATCGATTCTGTGCCTATGCCTGGGCCCATAACTTGATGGCAGAGCACAATGGTAGCAGCAGACTTCACCCAGACAAACACACACACACACAGGCTTATTTCTAAAGTAGATGCTTTTAAAGTAAATAACAGTAACATAAGATTACTCAGGTATTTTAAGCAGTTTCATAAATGCTACTTACTCTGTGAGGTAAGGGAAAACTTGCTAAACCCTAGTTAAGGTTAAGTTAAGTTAAGTCAGTTAAGTTAAGTCAGTTAAGTTAAGTTAAGTCAGTTAACTGTAGAACTAGTCTAACTGTCAGAGAGAGGGAGAATAGATTTTCTAACTTGTTGCTAGTCAACATCCAGCATTCCCTCCCCCTGATTCAATCAAGTGGTTTGATGAGTGGTTTGATCAAGTGGTTTGCTCCACTGAACCCTGCTCCCTGACTTCACAGAGAAGTTTGGTTTCTGCCTTTGCCCATTAACTAGACTATAACAGTCTATCTTAACCCTTTACTGGGCAGTCAACTTAAAAACCCTCCCTGCAGAGTTGACATCCAAATATCAAATATGCACTTTGCAGCCAACTTCCCTCTGCAATGTGTTACAAACAGATGTGCGGCACATTTCTAACCACACCACAGTATGATGGGCATTGTTTGTCCCCACACTTTCTATTATGTACTGAGCATTTATAGCCCACACCCTGCTTGGCCAAATTTATTTATTTATTTATTTATTTGTTTATTATATTTATACCCCGCCTTTTTTCCTGAAAGGGACCCAAGGCGGCTTACATAATCCTCCTCCTCCTCTCCATTTTATCCTCACAACAACCCTGTGAGGTAGGTTAGACTGAGAGTCAGTGACTGGCCCAAAGTCACCCAGTGAGTTTCATGGCCGAGCAGGGGCTAGAACCCGGATCTCCCGAGTCCCAGTCCAACACTCTCACCACTACGCCACTGTGCTGTAACCTGACATGTTCACTCTTAAGGCACTGCATTGGAAAGAGAGAGAGAAAGCAAGAGGAAGAGGAGGAAGAAATGTTTTCTTTTCAGTGGTCTTATTCCTTTCCTGGAGACATTTACCCTGCAAAAGTACATGAAGTCTGAATGGGGAGCACGGTGTGGGAGTCTCCACATCCAGGGAAACATTATGGCCATTATACAGAGGACAGTTCCCCCACTGTGGTTAGCACATTCCTACTGCCCCCCATGTTGGATAGTCTGGCATGACTAACAGCAGAGTTGCTTCATACAAAGAAAGCGTAGTAACACAGCATTCAGTTTTAGAGGCAAGGAACACTGGCTAGAGGCAATTTGAATTTGGTTTAAAATAAGTTCCAGATCAACTTACTTTTATTAGTCCTTTCATACACATTGTTGGAGAAGACTAACTAACATGGTTTAACTACAAGCACCCTCTAAAGCTGGGCGTGTGAGTGCAAGTATGCGAAAGAAAAACATGATATATGGTTACTTGTTTCTATCATGGAGGAGGGACACATTGCTTGCTTTTTGGCTGCAGAGCAAGAGAGGAAGACCAAGAAGGAAGAAGAGAAAAAAGAACTGGTCTAAGTTACAGGATCAAGAGGATGAGCTAGACCAGTGATGGCGAACCTATGGCACGGGTGCCACAGCTGGCACGCAGGGACCTCTCTGTGGGCACTCGAGCCATTGGTCACCAGATCGCGAAAAGACTGTCCCCTTCTGCAAAACACTAATGATCTTGTTCTTTCTCACAGTTTGGAACAGAATGATTTTATTCTAGAATTCCTGTTACAGAATTCTTTTCTACATTGTTATCACATTTAAAAGATTTTGAAGAATGATGCACAGAGCATGGCTTGGATGTAAAGCCCTAACATGACCTGAGTGCTGCACATGTTGCTCTCAAACTAACGGAGTATGAGCCAAGGTTTGACAAATTATCAGCATGCATGCAATAGCAAAAATCACATTAATTGTGCAAAAGCATGCCCAATGCAAACTTTTACCTAATGCAGTGTTTGCAGTCCAAGACATAAAGTGTTTAAAATGTGTTAAGCACGTTTAGTTTTCTTGTTTATCTTGCTCATCCTGGTACAGGTTGACTTTTACTTTTACTAATCCGACACCTGTAGAAGCAGGGAAAGGACCCGGGGTAAAGCTTGCCCCATACAATTTCAGTCTGGCATATATTCATATTACAAGTTGAGAATACCTTATCCAAAAATACATGTGCCTAATTATTTTAAAAGTTTGTATAAATTCCCTTCAGGCGATGTGTACAATGTAGTACTATAATAATTTTTTGAGTTGATTTTTTTTCAACAAAAAACTGTTTGTATCATTGAAAGCTCTGTTATTGTGTTTTTCTTTTAAGACAAAAGATGTTAATTAGTTTGGACAACTGTATGAGTTGTTTTTCTAAAACTAAAACCTCGGTATTCAGGTTTAATGGCAGTGTTGGCACTTTGAAATAAATAAGTTGGTTTTGTGTTGCAGTTTGGGCACTCGGGCTCAAAAAGGTTCGCCATCACTGAGCTAGACATTCTCTATCGCCCCCTAGTGCCTAGTAGCATGCAGAGTTGTTCCTATTATCCAACATTCCCCTTCTCAAAACTGCATGCTCCATGAGTCCTAGTTTTTCTGGCAGACCCTGGTAACTGTCTTTGGCCAATTGCTTGGTGAGTATATCTGCACTGCAGTCATGTTTCCCATGGGACAATAGCATAACTCAACAAGCATGGTTGTAGATCTCTTATTACATGATGCTTAACCTCAATGTATTTGGTGCATGTGCTGTTTTTCTCTGATAGAGTCTTATGCAACTTTGGTTGCCTTAAAAGATCTGTACAGGTATAGGCTATCAACTCCCAAGTCTTCCAGTAATAGCTTAAGCCAAAAGACCTCTCTGCATGCTTCTGCAGCTGATACATATCACTATCAGTAAATGAGTGGGCGACCATGGCCTGTTTGTGGCTTGCCCAACTCACAGCTCCACTCCCATAGAAAAATATGTGCCCACTGGTGGATTTGCAGTCTGAAATGTCTTCACTTCAGCCCTATCTGCATCTGTGTATTGCACTAGTTTAGGACTATCAGTGGCTGGCAGTCTTAGTTTTAAGTGTGCAGCTGCTTTAAGTGTGCAGTCCATTCTCTTTAGCTGGGTGAGCTAGTTTTCCTGCATAGTATGCCTACTGTAGCAGCTATGCCAGGCCTAATGGTTGTGGCCAAGTACAGAAGCTTCCCTGTAGCCTCTCTATAGCCATTATTTTCTGGTACTGGCTCATTCCCTTCCCTTCCCTTCTCTTATGGAAACCTGTTTCCATCGGTGTAGGCACTGGGTTAGCATATTTTAGTCCTAGGCTCTCTAGCAAATGCAGGATCTTTTGCTTTTGACTAAGAAGATGACTGCCATCTTCTTCCCTATCAATTTGTGTGCCCAAATAGTAACTGGCATCTCCAAGATGTTGGACTTCTACCTCTTTCTTTAGATTGAGTACAATTTCTGCACTGTCCTTTGGATTGTCATGGCATATATTCAGGTCATTGACATAAGTCAATATAACTGTCCATCTGCCTTCTCTATATTATATAACACATGTAGAGGCAGGGATCTGCTTTACTTTGTATAAAGCCTTGGCTAGTCTTGTCCAGTTTTTTGTTCCATGCTCTTGCTGCTTGTTTTAAGCTGTAGATCCCCTTCTGCAGCTTGCTCATGAGATGCTTGTTTTTGTTATTTGTACATCCTGGAGGATGTTCCATGTATAACTCTTCTTCTAGTTTTCCATTAAAAAATGCAGTCTTTATGTCAAGGTGTTTCTTGAGCTGCTGGGCTCAAGAGCACGCTTACTGTAGCATGTTTCACAACTGGTGCAAAAGTCTCATCATAGTCTTCACTGTATTTTTGGGAGTAGCCTTTGGCGACACCCTGCTTGGCTTTAAAGACTCACTTGCAGCCTATGGCTTTTTTTTTTTTTTTGCCAACTAGCATTTTTGTAAGAGTCCACATTCTGTTTTTGTGTAGTCAGTGCCTCTAATTCTTCTTGTGCTGCCTTTTCCCATTTGCTTGCTTCTGCTGCGGACATCTCTACGTCTTTCCATGATTTTGGCATAAATTGGCCCAGACAAATATTGATAAAAGATTACTTTGGCTTATTCAGCTGTTACACCAAGACAACTTACTCCAGGTGAGGACTGGCATACAAGGTGCCCTAACCCAAGCGATTCATATTAATCGAGGGGTGAAACAAGGCTGCATTCTGGCACCTTTCTTAATTCAACTTGTGCATTAATGATTTAATCCCTGGAATGGCCTCTCTCTCTCTCTCTCTCTCTCTCTCTCTCTCTCTCTCTCTCTTCTCTCCTTCAGTTGGCAGTAGTAAGATATCAATCAATCTTGCTTTGTGCCGATGATTTGGTGCTGCTATCCTTGAATAAAATTGGTCTCAAAAAAGAAGGATGCTGGCTAAATTTGTGCAGCATTGCAAAGAAGAACAGCTGATACTTAACTACTCCAAAACCAAGATGATGGTATTTGGGAAGAGGGCCCCCCCAAAGCATAATTGGAGACTTGATGGGCATGTCATAGAACAGGTACATTAGTTTAAATAAATGAATTTTGATGAGAAAGTGCTATGGAAGCAACATCTAGAAACCAGCAAGCTAATGCTCAGGTTCCCACGACAATTGAAGCCCACAGAGGCTCTGAAGCCTCTGTGGAATTAAAGTTGCCCCAGGCTTTGGCTGCGCCCGACTAATGATCCTGACCCTGCCGCTGCAGCATGCCTTGCCTCCTCCTCCCCGAGTCCAGTGGGAAGTGCGGTGGTGGCGGCGGCAAACCCCAGCTGCTTCCCCTCGTTCTCCTGCCGATGCAGGACATTGGCTGCAGCATGCAGAAAAGCCGAGGGCAGCTGCACCAAGTGCCACTTGGGCACTTGCTGGCTGTCATCAGCCAGAGCCCCTTGGCCAGCGCGGCAGCCCTTGTTTGCCACTCTGGCCAAGGGGCTCTGTGCCTTTTCACCTTGTAAGTGGGTTAGCATGTCGTCCAGGTTCAGATGACACACTAACCCTACTAGGGTTTTCTAAACCCTAGAACAAGCCATGGCTTAGACTAAGCCTTCCCAGATTCACATGACATGCTAACAGCTGACACGCTAACAATTAACCTACTGAGGCTGAGTGTGTCATGCAACCCAGTCATTCAGTGTAAAATCTATTGGACAGCTCAGAAGTTTTTTTAATACTAGAGGGGGGAAGTTAATAAATTCCGCTTTAAAGGTCTTTCTTTGTCACTAAAATTATAGCTCAAATGTTACACGGGGAAGACATGTGGGGCAAAGGAATCAAATCTGATTTGAAGTCCTGCAAGATAAATTCATGAGGCAGTTACTGGGGCTTCCCTCTGGGTCCCCAACAGCCCATCTTAGGGCTGAAGCAGGTCTTCCATCAATGGCAGCCAGCAGTGATTTGTCTTATTTTAGATACTGGCATAGATTAAATAGCTTGGAGGACCATTCCTTCACGAAGCTTCGTTAGCTGGAACAACTAAGGTTTGCAGGATGGGCACAGAAGGGTCAAGATAAGTTAAAAGCCCACAATCTTTGCATGGGGAAATATTTCTGTTTCGGTTCCTTTGCTTTTAGGAATTGGATTTTTGACAATGATCCAACCAAGGTAGGGTAGCCATAATTGGTGCATGATTTTCCATCTGTCATCCCCAACTTAAGGTCAATCACAGTAGGCCACATTACTTGGTGTCACTGACTTTCTCGCAGCTTCGTAGGGCCTTTACTGAACTTAGGTTTCAGCAGGTGCCTTCTGCATATCTCAATGGGAGATATCAATTTCCAATTAAAGAATGTAAATATATATTTGGCTGCAGTCAAATTGAAGATATCTCTCATTATTTAGTGTTCTGTCCTGTGTATGCAGGGCCTAGACAAAAGTTTCTATCACCCCTTTTCAGTTGTACTCAGACTGAACGACTCAGGAATTGATAACAGGATCCTTAGCTGATAATCAATTTTTATCACATATTCGGTAGCTCAGTTTGCACTGGCAGCCAAGAAGCTACACTCTTGTTATATTAAGAATCACAATGTATCCTAAGTTTAAAAAAAATGATGCTGATTCCTCACAACGGATGGTAAAAAAGGATGGTTTTAAAATTCTGTGTATTGTAAAGGCCTTTGGCTATGTACAATAAAGTTTATGTATGTATTTTAAAGATATCTTGCCTTTGCCTTTCATGGCAACAGGTTTTCCATCAGCTAATTGCACACTCCCATTTACGTTTGGGTTTACTTCATGGAATAAATTAGCATCAGAGGACATGGGCAAATATGCCCCACTGTCAAGCAGTCATGTAACTATGGTACTTCTTGTTTGGGTTCCATTAAAAGTTCTGTGACCTTTATCTTTATGCTGATTATACTCCTTTTCGTTATGTGTCTCCTTGGAGTTAAACTTGCTCGGGCACTCCCTCTTTAGGTGGCCCTTTGTGTTGCATTTAAAGCATGTGGGTGGCTGGCTCCTTTATTGGTGTCTACCTGCTTTACCTTGATTGGCTTTCAAAATGCCACCTTTGAGTTTGGTTTTGGTGAATGTTATATGAGCCACTCTGTGTCTCAGTCTCCCTCTGGGCCTTTTCTCTCAAAGCTTCTCCTCTAATGGAGCTTAGTAGATTGCTTAGCATTCTTTCCTTTGCATTAAATGTTGAAGCGAATGTGGAGTATCTTTGAGGAAGAGATCTTAGAAATAGCCCCATTTTTAGCAGATCATTTAATATTTGCCCTGATATGGCCAACTTAATTAGGCTATTTAGCAGACTGGCAATATGCTTATCTGCATCCCCTCCTGCTCATTAAGATGGTTGTGAGAACCTAGTCCGAGTCAGTCATTCTGCTGACATATAAGTTCTACGCACAAGGAGGGGGAACAAGAATGAGTCCCAGGGCCGGCGCTACCGCTAGGCAGACCCAGGCGGCTGCCTAGGGCGCGTGGTGGAAGAGGGCGCAGAATGCTGTGCTCCTTCCTCGCCGCTGGCGCGCTCCTTCCTCGCCGCTGGCGCGCTCCTTCCTTGCCGCCGGCGCGCTCCTGCCTCGCCTGCTGCCTCCACCGCGCCTCCCCACTCACCCACCCACCCGCCCGCCCGCCGCTGCTGCGGCCGCCGCCGCACCTCCCCCCCCCGCACGCCCGCCAGCCAGCTACCTACCTTCGCGTCGTTTCCGGAGCCCCGCCGGCGTTGTTTTGGTGGGAGGAACCAGGGTAACAGGGCTTAAACAGCCCTGTTGCCCTGGTTTCCCCGGCAAAAAAAAAAAAAGCGCGGGGGTCCCGTCGCATCGGAGGAGGAGGCGGCGGCGGCAGCAGCAGCCAGCAGCCAGCAGCGGGGGGGGGGAAGGTAGGTGGTGGTGGCGGCGGTGGCGCGGGGGGGGGTTGCAGAGCAGGGCTGCTTTGCTCCGGAGCCCCCCCCACGGCACGAGAGGGGGGGCGCTAAATATAATTTGGCCTAGGGCGCCAAACAGCCCTGCGCCGGTCCTGATGAGTCCACTCACTCGCTGTTCTTGTTGCCTTCAACATGCAGAGGACAACTGTCTGCAAAGGAGCCCTTCTCTCTCTGTGGAAACTCTCCCCAATATTTTAGAATCCTTTGGATCACACTCAAGATTCTGGGTGCAAATTTGGGAATTTGGATGGAATTTCTCTCCATAAAAACACTGCCCAGTACTTGTTGTGAGTGCTATAATGTGAACATTTTATGTAATGGGATGCTGGGTTACACAGACATCCTAATTACAATCTATTAGGCTTTGTACCGAACATTTTGCACATTTCCTGTTCATATCTTACCTGACTGACACACCACAAAGTGGTCAGAGCTCTTCATGCTAGTATGGGGTATTTTTGTTTGTTTAATGGTGGCTTAACCAAATGTACTTTCTGAAGTGACACCTATGTTTTGCTTGGAACTAAGTCAAGAATAGCCTCTTTTCTGATCTCTGTTTCCAAGAAGCAACAGTTGCTAGATACTGAGAATTATTTTTATAGCATTTTGGATAATTGGAGAGTAAAAGAAAAAGAAGAAGGTAACTTTGAAAAAATTGCAATTGCAAAATATGAGAGTCAAAGCTATACTGAAACAACAGCAAAGAATACCGCCAGGTCCCCTGAACTGCTTTGGGTTTTCTATTTAATTTAACCCAGGTTTCCCCAACCTGGGGCCCTCCAAATGTGTTGGACTGCAACTCCCATCATCCACACCCAACATGGCCAATGGCCATGTTGGCTAGGAATAATGGAAGCTGCAGTCCAACATATCTGGAGGGGCCCAGGTCAGGGAAGGCTGATTTACAGTGCCCACCTGTTACATGTCTCCTCAAAAGTAAGACCCACTGAGTTCAATGGGGCTTACTGTCAGGTAAGTGGGTATAGGACTGCAGCCACAAGAAGGAAAAGCATCTATATATTGAAAAGCATGAAAAGTATCTTTTGGCTTTGTTCTAATTCTGGGATATGATGGGTGAGCAACGATAATTTAAAATTATCATTAAAAATAACATCTCAGTAAGTGGTGCTGTAAAATTAGAGCACGAGGTCTCTGGCGTTTCTTAGTGAGGTTACATAGCCAGCCACAATGACCCTTGGTTCATCGTGCTTTGTTTCTGCACAAACCAACTCCCCCAGAACCCAACTCCCATCTCATTGGATTTTATATCTGAGCACTATTTATTTATTTATTTATTATATTTATACCCCGCCTTTTTTCCTGCAAGGAACCCAAGGCGGCTTACATAACCCTCCTCCTCCTCTCCATTTTATCCTCACAACAACCCTGTGAGATAGGTTAGGCTGAGAGTCAGTGACTGGCCGAAAGTCACCCAGTGGGTTTCATGGCCGAGCGGGGACTAGAACCCAGATCTCCTGAGTCCCAGTCCAACTCTTTCACCACTATGCCACAAAGGCAAATACTATCTTTGGGTCTCTTTCCATCACTTTCATGGGCATGGGTTATTATAACTACTCTGCTATAGGAAGGCAGTTGACTGGGAAGCAGTGGTGCCATCAGGTCAGGACTTTGGGGCAGAAGTCCAGGGCCCCACTCTGCAGAATGTGTAGTACCACAACACATTGCCATCTAAAGAAGAGCCCCCCGCCCCATAAGAACATGCAGTCCAGAGTCTAAGATTACCTATCTGCATCATTGCTGGGGAGTAGGGTTGCCAATGTTTTGGTTCTGGCAGGGCTCTTGTGCCTTTCAGAACTGCATGTTAGGTAAAATGTAACAGGTGTTTCCTCCCCTCCACCCTGACCATTTCATCTCTATACGTATCAAAGCCACAGAATTTATGCCTATCTTGCATCTGTTAAAGGTACCAGAACTCTGCCAAGAAAAACGAAATAGCAGGCATATTGGCAATTGACCGGTCACTTTCTCATACATCTGGTATGTGTCTCCCTTGAGTTCTTGGTTGGCTCAGTTCTTGGCTGGCTGGGTGCCACTGTGCCATCTGAACTGGGTCTCTTGCAAATCACAGAGAAATTCAAGCCATTACATTCTATTCTGGGTTTGGTTCAAGTTATCTTAGAAAATCACATCTCTTCTGTTAACATTGATTCTAGAGTCAAGTGAAGCACAAAGTTTCTGGCAGACTGAAGACATCACCGTTTCTGTGGCCAGGGAATGATTGACAATATTAAACCAAATAATCTTTTTGACAACTTCTTTCCCCATCATAGTGGATTGGAATGAGCTGGCTAAGGTGAGGATGCTACCTAATGTTAGGAATATATATAGCAATGTGCCTTAAAGGTATTATCCTAATATGGATTTTATTTTTGTTTTTTCCTTATGGGCCAACATGGCTGCCTTTGCTTTTTGTGCAACTCAGCTACTATGCCTCATGACAATTATTTTTAAAAGTAAAAGCCAAACACGATAGGGAATGTTCAGCAGACTATGGAGAAAGCCCCAAATGAATCTGCCATGAAAAGACTCCAGATTACTCCCTGTTATGAGGCACTCAGCTATTACAGTGAAGTAGCAGGAGAAACGTTGTGTGTGTAGTCCATGTGTAGATGTGTTTGAAGATGTGTAGGAAACTAAGGGAGGATGTTGACACAAGAGGGGAAATGAACATAACCTCCACCCCCATCAAATGCTTTTAGAGAGAAAAAAATGGGGAAAGAAAAACAAACACGCTTCAAAAATGAACTCGCCAAAGCAATTTTGCTGAATCTTATATTATGAAATTGAAACAGAATAAGCCCCCTTTTCTTTCAACCGGAGAGTGTTCAACTTTAGAGAGCAGGCATGCTTAATGGATAGCTATTTTGACAATTTTCTGATGATAACTGCAGGCGGGCTATAATATTTTCAAAGGTGCTCTTTTGAAATCCCCTGTGAATCTGAGTGGTTTGTCACATCTGCTTCTCTGCAGACATCAGCTTCATGCCCTTAGTGCCAGATGAGATGTCATGATGGGGCAGTCACATTTTCTGAATTCATGGGTTTTTCCCCATTTGTACTTAAAGCCCATGATAGTGGGAAGAAGAGGGTTGTACTGAGAGCAAGCTTGGTGTACAAGTGTCAGACTGGGACTATGCAAACCCACGTTCAAATCCCCCTGAGCTGTGAAGGTCTCTCTGTGTGACCTTGGGCCAAGCACTATCTCTCAGCCTAACCTACCTCACAGGGTTGTTGTGAGGATCAAATTGGGGGAGGGAACCATGTACCTCACACTATCTCTTTGGTGTATGGACGGAAAAAATGAATAAAATGTGGGAGAATCTACATTTCACAGTCCCAAAGGGGTGCACAGATGAGGAAAGAGGAACTCTTCCCTTTGCTCTATTACTTCAAGCTTTTTTCTCCTGTCCCAGCCCAGCTCTGATCCCCGAGTGAGCGGGCCTTAGGAAGCAATAAGGAGGTGTTTGTGGGGTGGGGGAGGGTTCAGTGCCCCTCATCCACAAGCCTCTTTAGACCTCTGCCATTTGCTTTATGTGTAAATGGAATAGACATGAATAAACAAACGTGGCTGCTCCTGTCATGTCTACCTTGTCCTCTCAGCGCAGGGCCGTAACCAGCCTTCCTTGCTAGGTGCTGGGGGAGGGGGGCTGCCATATTTCCATGTGGAGGGGCTTCAAAAAAAATGAACAGAAATCAGCCATTTCCTCATAACCTTCTATAAACGTCTGGAAGCTCAATTCCTTCCAGGTTTAGACAGAGAAGAGGCCTACAATTCCCAGCATGCCCCAGTCAGCATGGCTGGCTGGGGAATACTGGGAATTGTAGGCCTTTTTTCTGTCTAAAACATGCATAGGATTGCATGCTCTCCAATTGCCCCGAATTTGCTGGGACAGTCCCGCAAACACTTAAGCCATCACGGCTTCTTACTTTGTTATGCAGAGTCCCAATTTGTTATGCACAGCCCGGAATTCCCCTGCCTCTTCCTGCAAGCTATTTAGCTTAGCTGCGGTTTTGCCCATGTCATGGACCCTTTAAGCAGGAAGGGAACAGAGTCCAAGGATGTGTGTGTGTGTGTGTGTGTGTGTGTGCTCTACCTGCTGCCTCTGATCAGGCCCCCTGGTAAGTAAGTAAGACCCATTGAAGACATTTGTACTTACTCCCAAGTAACTGTGCATAGGATTGCACTGTTTGTTTTAACTTAATTCAAGTTAGTTAAATTCTGTAAGATTATTCCAGTTTCAGTGTTTCTTTAAATCTAAATTGAATGAATAGAACACGAAAAGTGCTTTAAACTGGGGCCTTTCCACAATAACAAACAACAACAAAGCTGTTCAGCCCCTCAAAGTTACTCCTTGTGCTTAAAAACCAGAGCTGTAGAGGTGTTCGAGCAAAATGCTGAAGGGGCTCAAAACCCCAATGTGTCTTTCTGTATTTCCCCCCACCCCAAAGCTCCCCCTCCTCCGCATCTCCTTCTTTTCTTCTTCTTCTCCAACTGCCCTGAAAATGCGGGACTAATCCTGACCATTTTAAAACAAAAAGAAAGAGATTGCCCTGAAAGCACTGACCCGCCCCCCCATGAAAAACATCAGATATCAACAATTAAGGGTTTAAGTAAGGTTAAAAAAAATATTACAAAAGCCACTTATAAAATATTATAAAATAATATATAATATAATAATGTAATAATGATAATATATAAGATTTTGTGTGTTTCCTCTAATAACTTTTGTACTTGACCATGCCCTTTGGTTGCCTGGCCATACCCTTGGCTATGCCCTCATGTTGCCTGGCCACACCCTCTTGATCACACCTTCATGTTGCTTAACCATGCCTTGTACAAATTCACACATGTGTCTCTATTTTCATCTGTGAAATGTTGGAGGGTATGGAATTGCACCCTAGATGTATTTTGCTGGTTATGATGTGTCAGAAACATTTAAGCTTTTATCTGCTTATAATGACCACCATCTTCTTAAAAACAACAGACTTCTGTAACTTATCCCTTTCTCTCTTTAGCACTTGGCCATGCTCACAGTCAAAGCAGCAAAAGAGGGATTCCCCCCCTATGCACAAGATCACTTAAGGACACAATTCTATGCATGTTTAGAAAGAAAAGGGTCCTAAAACATGACTGGCTGGAGCATGCTGGGAGTTATAGGACTTTTTTCTGTCTAAACATGCATAGGCTTGCATCCTAGGTATAGTGATCTTGACAAATCCATCTGGAGCCAGGAGGTACCTTGGATAAGCAGATCATTATGGGCCAGTTGACTGGATTTTGGAACACTACCACTTCTGAGGACCACCATCCACCACTTCTTTTTTTCTACCAGAAATTTTCTTATTCTAAGAAGAAGCTGTCATTCTTTATGGAAGTGGTCACACCATAAACTAAACATCCTGTTGAATAGGGCCTGGAAACATACTGGCAGCCAGTGCCGATGGCAAAAATACTGGCATCATCATACTGGCCTGTTCCCATTAACAGCCACCCTGATTGGGACTAGCTGAATTTTCTGGACCATTTAGTCATACTTAGACATATTGAAATCAATGGGACTTAAGTTAGTCGTGACCATCTTAAGGTCCATTGATTTCAATGGGTCTATGCTAAGTATGATTAAGTCTGGCTAAAGGCAGCACAGGTTTACTATAGTTGCAGACTCCATCCAAAGAGCCAAGGTAGGTTGAGCATACAAGTGAGTGGCTGAACTTGACCAAGCACCTTATTCATATCCGCAGTCTTCAGCAACTGAAATCCATCCAGCATAGCTGGACCAGATGGTATTTTGGACACCCCCACTACTAGAATTGCATTAAATGTGGAGTCCAAGTCATGATGGATACAAGCAACTTTACCTTCAAGGTGTCTTGCAAACATTATACAGCTGCTGTTAATTTGACTGAATTTATTTTATTTGATTATATATATTTTTTATTCTTTTGTTGTACACCACTTTTTGGGCTCTTATTTGAGGCAGAAAGGTGGCCTGTAAATTTTAATATAAATAGGCACACACACTCTTGGGAAGGATATTCTCTACTGAATTACTTTGTGCTTTTCATTATCTGGTAAGCAAGTTGGCATGAGCTCCCTCTGCTGTTTGGACAGCATCCTGCATTGAGCAAAAAGGAAAAAGGGAAGGTCACACTGACACAATACTTTTTAACAGGTAGTTTTAAGTATCAGGCCTGTAGAAGAGCCAGTTTAAACTGTATATGTTCTGGCAGGATGGGAATTGAAAACATGGGTAAACTATATAGAGCAGTTTTGAATAAACAGTTGGATTTTATATTTTAAAAAATGAGGAACGACTATTGTTTGTTTTTCCCCAGCAATGGAGGGTCCCAGGTGTAAGTTGAAACCATCTCTGTACCTTCTAGAACAGTGTTCTCCAACCTTGGGTCCCCAGAGGTTTTTGGCCTACAACTCCCAGCATGCCCCAGCCAGCGTAGCTGTCTGGGGCATGCTGGGAGTTGTAGGCCAAAAACCTCTGGGGACCCAAGGTTGGAGAACACTGTTCTAGAACCTAATTTGAATGTCTGCAGCCCACTCCCACTTTCCATCTTAAGACTGTAACCAAATGCAGAATCCTTGGCTCAAACATCAGACATTACAGCCCCCCCATTTTTTTTTTGCTTATCTTCCCTGATGAAGGGTTCTGCCTGATGAAGGGTTCTGCAGAAATCAGAAGCATGGGACCTTTGAGTTGGCCTAATAAAGCTATTATGCTAATGTGGAATTTAGCATTTTTCTTTGAGAATTTATACAGCAACAGGAAACATGATTTAAAAAAAAAATGTAATTCTGTCCTTTTTTTTTTTTTTTTAAATACTCTTGGTACAATAACTTTTACTATTATGGTCAGCACGTGAAGATGTTTCAGATATAAATATAGCCATTCCAGCAGACTGCACAGCAGGAGATAAGAGAGGATGTAGGGCCATTCCACCAGCCCTGATGAAAGATGACTTAATTTGTTCCTCTTCCTTTTCCACCCCCTTTTCCTTGTGTGCCATGTCTTTTTAGATTGTAAAGGCACAATCCTATGGTGATGGCCATAAGCCCCCCAAACTCGGAGGCTTACGGACATCCAGTGCAGAGCGGCAGGAATGGCGGAGTCGATCTTCACCTCCCTGCTCCTCCTGCCCTGCATATTTTGCTAGATGTGCTTTTTTGCCTGTCTACTTGGAGTGTCTTGCAGGGGGCGGGAAGGAGGCTGGAGAGGTGTCAGGATAGCTCATATCCTGGCCTCTCCAGTCTCCTCCCCTCCCTGCTCCCCAAACGCCCCCTCCCCCCCTCTCTGAGGTCGCTTTCCCGACTTTGGAGAGCAGCCTGCACAATTCTGTCCGAACCAGCTGCCAGGGGGCGGGGGAGGAGGGACGGAGCTCCGACTCTCCCTTCTGAGGTTGGGGTGTTGTCTCTGACCTTGGATCTGGGAATCCAAACTATCCTATGGCCCTCTGACGCTGCCGAGGGACCATAGGATTGCTCCCTAAGTCTGTGGGCAGGGACTGTCCTGGTTAACTGATTGCATGTAACAAACCCACTCTCGAAACCCTTTTGGCTGAGGAGTGGGTTAAAAAATCCTTCAAGCAAGCAAGCAAGCAGTCGCTTTGTCCCACCCAGCCTGAGATTATATTTAAGCTCCCTCTCTATATGAAACAGATCCCTTTGTATCCATTTCTTGCTATGGTCATTGTGTTGCTTCCTTATCCTGTGACAGATTGCTCACACAGCAGGGTGCTCTCTCAGTCTTGCTCCAAATGGCTTTCCTCATCGCTTCGCGTTAGCTGTGTACTTGCTGTAGAGAATCTGTTAAGAAAAAGGCTTCCGCTAGCGAATGAATTTGGGAATGAAAAGACCTGGTCCTTCAGGAGGCGTGTTCCTCACACGTTGATCTTCCTCCGGAGGCTGCCTCAAATTCTGTGTGTGCCAGACCAGGGTGTGGTCAACCTGTGCGTGTGCAATAGTACGAACAAGCTGCCCAATTTCTCGATGTGAAAAGCTTGGCCTGGATTCAAATCACCAGGAATGGCATGGTGGCCACTTAAAAGGTTGATGGATGGTGTCTGTAACCAAATGAGGAGGTGTAGCCTGTGTTAATAGTAAACCCATCCTGCCTTTAGCCACACTGGGTTGCATCCAGACTTAAGGTGCAGTCCTATGCAAGCTTAGATAGAAAAAAAGGCCTACAACTCCCAGCATACCCCAACCAGCTATGGCCTACTGGGGCATGCTGGGAGTTGTAGGCCTTTTTTTCTGTCTGAACATGCATAGGATTGCGCAGTTAGTTAGACACACGTTCCATCTCCTGATAAAATAGTTTTAGAGGAGCTGGGTTTCCAATGTGACATGCCCAGTTGGTTTTGTCTTTTGCCTCTTTTGT
This sequence comes from Shinisaurus crocodilurus, assembly GCA_021292165.1. Taxonomy (NCBI): domain Eukaryota; kingdom Metazoa; phylum Chordata; class Lepidosauria; order Squamata; family Shinisauridae; genus Shinisaurus; species Shinisaurus crocodilurus. The sequence goes on along the minus strand of CM037878.1, from coordinate 243,246,435 downwards.
GTCATTAGACTGCAGTCATAGCTTTCTCTCTCTCTATTTTTGTGCTCTTAGGACCACATGCCAATTGCCAACCTCTCAATCGTGCAAACTTCTGCGTGTACCTGTTGGCAGCCACATCATCGCCTCAGCCCACAGCATTGCAGACAAAAGTCAGCATGGGCTAACTAAAAACTGTGGCTGCTCCCAGCTGAGGTGGCTGAGCAAATGGCTCCTTTACACACAGCCCCTGTGAAGGGTAATTCTTCCTGCTGCTAGGGTGGCTACTTATGAATCTTGCCAAAAAAGAAAAGAAAAAAAGAAAGAGGAAATGCATCACCAAAAAAGAGGACTGAAGAGGACACCGCTTTGCATAAAATGTGCATGTGCTAATTTATATGTCCAGTTGCAAATTTAGAAATAATTATTATAATTTAAAGAGAAATACTGCACATCTCAGTAATGGGGGAGACTGTGAGCTGGTGACCCATGTGCCTTGCTCAGTCTGCTGTTCGGGTGCTGTTGATGGTCAGCTTTGAAGTCCAGCAATTTCTTCTGATGGTTTTTATCTTGACGCCAGACTTGAACTGGACAGCCCATCAAATAGAGGACACCATCAAAGTAGAGGACAGTCATCTGGCAGCCCTTCAAACAGAGGACTGAACTCTGTAAAAGAGGACACACGGCCACCCTACACCGCTTAACTGTTCGGCGTCAGCTAAGACACAAGCCACATTTGAGCAGCTCAAGAGCCCTGTTTGGAAGAGGAGAGGAGAGGAGAGGAGAGCAGGGCTGTGTCTGCTAGCCCTGCCCCCACCGCCATGTTCCCCGCCCCCTTACCACCCATGCATTGGCGGTAACATCTGTCAAGTGAAGCCTGTCATACATGCATAGACTCCACACTGCAACTGGGAACTAGCACAGTTAGAGTTCACAATCACAGGAAGAGCCTACACATATCGAGCAGGATCTCTATTACATATGTCCCCCACCCAACACAAGGAAGGCCGGCGCTGGGGACAAGAGGATGTGATGGCCCTGGCAGGGCCAGCAGGGGCAGCCCCACTCTCCCTCTCTACATGATTACAATTGTGTGGAGGAACTCCTCAAACAGGGGTAAGGTGTCAGACACCAGGAGTCAAGGAGTGCCCTCTAGGCTGCTGTGCAGGTCTGAGTGCTGTCAGCTGGCTCCATAGCCTGAAGATGGTCAGCTGACCTCACAAACAAATGGAGAAATGCTAGGCCCTATAAAACCCTTTTCTGCTAAGCCATCTCCTCAGTCTGAGTAACTTGTCTGGCTTGCTTGGTCTGATATCCAACCTCTGGTCTGGCCATATTGTTCTTGGAGAAGGGTTTTTTAGTTTTTGGCAGAGGGGGTTGTGTTTCTTGATGCTCTACTAAGATTTCAGTGTTGGGAACAAGGTAATCAAGGTAACCATATTTGGTATATAGCAGCACTCAATCATCTTATGAAAGGCACTATTGTTCTCTAGGTCTTGTGGGAAAGAGGGAGCTAAGGTTGTTTTGAAAAACTCATTGTTTCCTGGTTCTGTGGGTTTAAAGGGAAAAAAACCACTAATGTATATTTGATGTTACACATTGTGTAACAGTATTGTTTGTCTAAAAGGTGATATATGGGTTCTCCAAATGTCTTGCTTCATCCTGATTCTTTTTGCATGTGCTACTACCCTGTGGTAGGCTACAGTCTTCACCTACATGGGTGCAACCTTCCATCTTTAAGATGTATTGTTTTGAGTCCCACCTTGTTGGAAGCTCAAGGGGCAGCTTTGCAGGGTCACTTTCCTTGGGAGGAGAAGGTACTAGAGAATTTTTGTATATACCTAAACAAATGAATCAGGACCGGTGCAAGGCAGCTTGGTGCCCTAGGCAAGATCAGATATTTAGCACACACCCCTTCCCTCTTGAGAGCGCTGTATTTTTTTTCAAGGCGTTTCTGGTGCCCCCTTTAGCCTTGCGCCCTAGGCAGCTGCCTAGTTGGCCTAATGGTAGCACCGGCCCTGAAATGAATCCTACAAGTAGGCTAGGGCGGGGAGCAAGTAGTAATGCTATCCTTAATAGAACTGTGTGCAAATGACCTCTCAATTTCTCCACCCTATTTGTAGGTAGAGAAATTGGGGAAACAATTTCACTGAATTTCTCCAGGGGAAGGAGAAATTCTCCAACAGTTTCTCACAGGTAGGGCTCACCATTGGCAGGGGTTGTAGCACAACTTTTATTTTCTTTTTTCCTCAGGGTTTTTGTTTTTTTTGTGCTGCCACTGCAAGTGGCAACAGCATCAACCGTGTTGGCCGCCTGGCCCCCATTTTGCATCCTCCACAATGCAGGTATGGGGGGGGGCAGTGTTGTATCCAGCTCCATGGAAGAGGTGGAGCTGGTGCTGTGCCAAAATCTGTCCTTCACGTTTTCTTCCCTCCTTCCTTTCTTGAAGAGGCTTCCATTTTTCTGCCTCATTCTCAGGGTGCCTCATAGCTTATTTTGAATTTATTTTGGTGGTGTTTTTGTGCTTAATCACTCTGAGGTGGCCCAAAGTGCTGTGTAATAGAAAGAAAGCGGAACGAGGTGGGAATAATAGAAAGAAAAATCACCACTCGCATCTCTCCACTGCTTTGCAACGTTGGAAGCTGCCTGTGCTTCCTGACCTGAAAAAGCCCTAGGGCAGGAATTACCTGATGATATCTTCCCCTGAGCGAGGAGGCTACAGGCTGCCAGAGAGATGATGATTGTACAGTGAAAGACAGGACACTCGTGCACGCTCCTCAGTCACTTCATAAATAAGGTAAAAGCACAAGACCCCCAAACCCAACCCATGAGAATTTCTCCAAAATCGTCTTCTTTGAATTTCTTTTTGAAAGCAACTCAAGCAAGGTAGGAGAGTAGGAGCCCCCCAAAGCTGCATTTTGCCAGCTGGTTTCAGAAACTTAGACTTTAAGCTCAATCCTAAGCATGTCTATTCTATCCAGAAGTAAGTCTCAGATTTCAGTGGAACCCACTCCATAGTAAGTAATAAGTATACATAGCATTGTGGCCTTTGTTTTTCTTTCCCGGATCACATTTGAAACCAGCAAAAGCTGTTTGCTTTTCAGTACCTTGTTAATGCTGACTTGAGCCCCAACCTGGTAGGAAAGCATGACACACATTCCAGATACTAGGAAAATCAACTGAACAGGGAGGTAGACATGACCCCCTTGGTGTGTCGACTGCCATGCAGTCTTCATGACGGCCGTGCAGTCTTCACTAAGTTGCCTCTTGTGAGCTTTAACCTTAGTTCCAAGAACATCCTGGTGTGAAATTAGCTTTGCCAATAAGCAGGAATTTAGTTTTATGCAGGTTAAATTTTATCTGACACTGAATTGTCTTATTGCCAAAATGTTTAAATCCACCTACAGTCCACTCTCTCCACTAATCCTGCTAACTCGAACAAGTTCCTGTCATAAGTAACATTCTCATCTGGCTGTTTGTTTTCTTCTTGGGCAGAGCAAACCTACACTTGCATTATGCCGGGAGCAGAGATACGCCGCTGCTATACTGGTGGAAGATCTGCCATATTTAACACATGCTCAGCCCAAGAGGAGAAAAGCAAACAACCAGATTTAAGAATCATATTCAGATTGTTCCTGAAGAAAATTGTTCCCCCCCCCAAACACACTGCACTCTGATAAACATAGGCACCTTCGAGAATTCCTTTCTCCTTCATCTTCTTGAAAAAAACACAGCCAGAGTGTGTTTGTATTGCTATTTAAATTATAGCTCTTTTAAATTTGTATCTATACATATAAATTAGCATATGCATATCAGTGTCCTCTTTTGCCCTCTTTTTTTGGCAATGCACCAGCTTGTCTGAGCGTGGAAAGCTAAGCAGGGTCAGGCCTGGCTATTACTTGGATGGGAGACCCCTCCTCTAGTTTCCTGCACTGAGCAGGGGGTTGGACTCGATAGCCTTGTAGGCTCCTTCCAACTCTATGATCTATGAAATCTATGATAACGTGGCCAGTTATTTAATTTTATTTCTCTCACTACCACCTGGCTGTTAGTTCACTTTCTTCACTAACCCAGTGGCTGAGATATGGTAGCTCCAGGGTATTAGTTCACTCTATTTTAAACTAACACTGTTCCAACTCTGTCACAAGTCTTCACTCACTCCCAGACAAACCGGAGAGGACAATCTGTCTGTGGGAGATAAACTCTGTTAAAATACCATGGCTGGTTATTGTGGTGTTTACGCTGGGTAGATATTGTTTATCTTGCTCTTAGCAGCTGTACCAAGTGATTAGGGGTGAGCTTCAGGATGGAAACAGTTATAAATCAGTCTCTTCAGTAACCCAACAAATAGTTCTTTATTTTCTAAAGTAAAACATTTCTTCAAACAGGAACAATCTCTTTTCCATAAAGGCAATAGTTTATGTTGAATTAACTTTATGACTCTTATCTGACTGAGTAGAATCCCCCTAACTCACTTCCCTCCAACTCACTTCTCCCTAACTACCTCTAACACCCTAACTCCTCTCTCACACACAGGCACATATATACAGAGCTCCCCCTCCCATCAGAACTTTCTACAGGCGAGCCCCGATAGGTTGCTGGGCATGACCACTCTGCCTGGCAACGCTAGATGTTAACCCTTTCACCATAGCCACCCCGCCTCTAGCCCCAAGAACCCGTCATTCCAGTGTGTGATATGCCATCAATTGCCAGCAGTGCTCTACTGCATTCTGCGTAGGGCAAACAGGCCAGTATCTACAAAAGAATAAATGGACACAAATTTGACATCAGAAATGGCAATCAGTGAGTGAACACTTCAACCTCCCAGAACTGTCACTGGCCTCAAGGTGGCTATTCTGGAAGAAAGGAGGAAGTTCAGCAACAGATTTCAACATGACACTGCTGAACAACAATTCACCAAGAGATTCAGCTCCATCCATCTTCTGTGGCTTGAACAGGGACAAAGGCATGTGTGTGAGTTAATCTCATGTAGTGAGATTAACACATGTCTTAATCAGCTCACCAATGAAAGGATGTCTGTGTTATTACTAAGCAACTGTTTTGGGAATGGCTACTGTTGAGGAAATTATCTCTGTATGAATTTTCTGCGTTTCAATTCCCTCTGACCTCACTATTTACAATTCCCCCTGTTTTTGATTTTGATTGATTTGATTTATTACGGTCATATGACCCAAATAAAATAAAAACCAGCCACAACATTTGCAAAGCATACAGAAAAAAAAGAGACGAACAGCTCTCAATTATTATGACCCAAATAAAAATAAAAACCAGCCACATTTGCAAGGCATACAGACAAATAGAGATGGAACAGTTCTCAATTATTACCCAATAGAAAGGCCCTCCTTTGCATGGCAGCTAAAAGGAATTTAGCAACTTGGGTGGTAACAATTGGTTTCTGGTCACACAAACAGTAGGAAACCAGCCACCTATCCGGAAAGCCTTGAAACGTCCTCAAAATGGGAAGAATTAGATCGTCCCTGAGCGCTGCATAGAATCTACAGTAGAGTAGGACGTGGGTCAAAGATTCAGGGTCTCCGACCAAGCACGGACAATGTCTCTGCTGGTAAGGGATACCCAAGAATCTTCCCTGAAGTAATGCTGAGGGCAGGATGTTAAATCTGGCTAACATAAATGCTCTACGAGCCTGCCGAGTACTGAAAGATGACAAATAAGAAGCAGGAGTTCCATATATTGGCAGCACACCGTTTGCAGTAGGTGAGCAGGTCCTATTAGCTAGCGAAAATAGCTCCTGTCTCTCTATGTCATGCAGCCTCTGGGACACCAATCTGAAGGCTTGCTGATGGCTGAGCATAAATAAGGAGTCGAGGGGAATACCAATTGAATTAATTTTACGTTGAATCAAAAGAGACCATTTGCTAATATAAGAATCCATTAGCATAAATTGTACATAACTGGGGTGCTCAGATGAAAAATAAAGGCGCAGCCAAAATTTGATAGTCTGTACCCAGGCTCTCGTTTCCACCCGGCCCACTCCAGCTTCCAGGTACATAGCTGCATATCCAACACAATTTGGGACACCCAGTATGCGTCGTAAGAAATTTGCTTGAACTTTTTCCATCCCGGAGTTAACCGCACTAATCCAAATGGGGATGCCATAGAGTAATTGGGCCATAGGTTTGGCTTTAAAAACACGCATGGCAGAGGGGACATGATGTCCACCATGTATATAGAAAAAGCGAATGACTGCTAACATACTGCGATTGGCCGAGTTAAGTGCATAGCTGCGGTGGGCATTCCAGTTGGAGTTATACTGGAAGTTTATCCCCAAATATCTGTATTCCCTTACTTGTTCTAGCACATTACTCCTTAAAGTCCATCGGAAACTCCTCCACACCTTGGAGAAGACCATTACTTTTGATTTTACAAAGTGAATGGACAGCGCATTGGTATCACAGTATGTTGCAAAAGCCAATATAAGACGTTTTAGACCCAGCTGAGTCAATGATAAAACTACGGCATCATCTGCATATAGTAGGAGTGGGATTTTATGTGGGCCAAGCTTTGGAAAATGGCCCTCCACTCTCATCAAAGTAGGGGCCAGATCATTCAAAAACAAATTGAAAAGATAGGGGGCCAAAATGCACCCCTGTTTAACCCCTCTGTTGATAAAGATCTCGTCAGACAGTTCGCCAAGTGGGCCATAGCGAACCTGACAGCTGGTTCGAGAGTATAGCTTCTGGATAAGGAAAAGCAACCTTTTGTCCATGGATGACTTATTTAGCTTGGCCCATAACAGTTTCCTAGGAATGGAATCAAAAGCCCCTTTCAGGTCAAAAAAGGCCGAGAACAATTTCTTCCCCCCCAATTTGCTATATTTCTCTGCCAGGTGCGCCAGGACAACACCATGATCTAATGTAGATTTGTTTTTGCAAAACCCAATCTGTTCTGCACCTAGGATTTTATTGTCTTCCATCCACGTTGACAGTTTGTCAGTCAAATGTCTTGCGTAGAGCTTGCCCACAACTGACAATAGGCTTATTGGGCGATAGTTGCCTGGCATATGGGGGTCGCCCTTTTTAAAGATAGGCACAATTATAGCCTTGGTCCATGATTTAGGTACCCTGCCGGTATTATCTACAAGAGAAAAAAGAGTGGCTAAGGGAGATACCCACCATTCCAGGTGTTTTTTAAACAGTTCAGGTGGGAGCCCATCAGGACCAGGGGCCTTCCCCACTCTTAATCGGCCAATTAGCTCCTTAATTACATTTGGGCCCACAGGAGGCCATGCTGGCAAGTTAGTGGGTATAAAATCTGATAAATCATCTTCAGAGGCTAATGGATCGTAAAAAATCCTTGTGAAAAACTCTTTCCATACCTGTGCAGGCACCCTGCAGTCAAGTGGGCCAGAGTTGCTAGATATGGCACCGGACACCAGGGCCCAAAATTGTTTGTTATTGTTGGACAGTGAAGCCTGAATTAACAGGTCCCATCTCTTCTGTTGCATCTCCCCCCTTTTTTTCCTAATAGTGGTTTTATATATCTTTTTCAGTTCATAATATTTGGCAGGAAGAATATTTGCATTGCTACTACGATAAGATTGGTACAACTCACGTATCTGATTTTTCAATGATTGGCATTCTTTGTCAAACCACATGTTGGAATTGTGGTTGGATTTTTTGTTGTGGCCCAATGGGACCTGTTGTTGTAATACAGATGTAATATTGGAGATTAGTGAGTCGTAGTAGTAGAAGGCATTGTCTATGTTATGTGACTCAACTATCTGTTGATTAAGGACAACAGAAGTAGTAGAACACAACATCTTGTCAATATTATCAGCTACCCTGATTGTCCATTTAACTCTTGTGTAGCAGGGCGATTTATTATGAAAGGCCAAAGGACCAGGCAGCAGGCTGCATGCTACAGAGGTAGAAAGGGGGAAATGGTCACTATCCAAACGGTCCCCTACATGAAAATCACAGACGAGACGTCTCAAGCAGGGAGAAACCAGGATGTAGTCGATGACACTACTTCCGCGGGTAGAACAAAACGTATACTCACCAGGGATGTCCTGAGGCAAAGCGCCGTTTAGGATAAATTTGCCACAGCAGACAGAAAGTTTAGCCAGGCAAATCCCTGAATAGTTAATTTGGGGGTCCTTAGAGCTTCTGAGGTAAGAAAGGACATCTGACATTGACTCATTGGAGTTATAACCCATAGCGTGCATTAACGCATAGTTATCCGGCCCTATCCTGGCATTAAAGTCTCCTGCTAACAACACTTCCGCTGAAGGATATTTCGCCTCCAAGCCAAGCAGGTACTCATTTAAATTGTCCCATTGTGTTAGTATCCTTGCTTTACAATTTTGAGGGGGTAAATACACGTTAATAATTAACAAGGGGAAAGCAATACCTTTAATTAATACAGCTAAGGCTAAAGGGGGGAGGCTAGGTAAGAACGTAAACTCTAGTTTAAGGGAAGCAGAAACAAGGCAACAGAGGCCGGCGCTTCGTCGACCTCTGTGGGCAGTAGCGATGGCTGGAATGGAAAAGGAAGTGTAACCTTTCATAAATATATCTGTGTCTGACCATGTTTCTTGGAGCAAAATGATGTGATACCTAGAGAGAAAAGATAAGAATTCTGTGTCACCAGCTTTCCCCTTCCAGCCGGCAATATTCCATGATACTATATTTAGGGGTGGGAACCCATGGATTTTAGGTAGTCAGTCGAACACAGATAAGTCTTCCAAGATTCCGGCCTGATCAAGGAATATGCAGCCATTGTCTGCAGTAGTTCGAGCTGGTATGGGTCTGAGATGTTGGGAGGTATAATCGTCCAGGGAATTCCTTTGGTCCCGAGGGGCCAAGCAGTGGGAATCAAGAGCAGTCTTAAGCATTGGAGCAGCTGCAGTAGGGCTGGTGAGGTCAAAGAAGAGAGGAGGATCAGCTTGTTTCGAGGCATCAATCAGGGTGAAGGCGCCATTTGGATTAGTCTTCTCAATTCTACATAGTGGACTCAGAACCGGGGGGTGGAGAATCTTCTCAGAGGTTGGGAGGTGTCGGGACTCGGCCGGGGAGGCTGATTTAATACTACAATTGTCACTAAAATCCGGCGGCCGAGACCTTAAATTTGATCCTCTTTGGAAGGAATAACTTGGCCCATCGGATGGTAGCTCTAAGAATGAGCCGATCAGTGCTTTCACCACAGAATTTAATGAGGGATCCGACTGGACCTTGGATCTAGCTTTGTTGCCCAGGTAAAAAACCTTAGAGGTGTTCCTTGTGGGTGATGGGGTAGACCCCAGGGCCAACTCCCCAGAAGGAACAGAGGCCTTCATTTTAAGGAGGGGAGTCAACCCCCCCACCTTGAGGAAGTGCCTTGTTGGGATCACTCCCCTGTTATTACCCAACGCCTTTTTTTAGAATGGCCACTTTTAAGGTAATTATCACTGTCTGTACTTTCTGCATTTCAGTTTCCTCTGACCTCACGGTTTCCAGTACCTGCCAGTTGTGGATAACACTTCATGGACTATATGGCCACAAAAACTTATGCCAAAATGTGTTAGTCTTTTAAGGTGCCCTAAGATTCTTTGTTACTTTTGCTGCAATGGACTAACATGGCTGCCTGTCTGGAAAGAGAAAAACATAGTTGCCCTACAATAGGTTCAAAAAATGCCGCCCTCAGCATCTGCAGTGTGTGAAATGGAAACTGTACACTGCTTGACAGCTTATAGCACAACCCTAAACCTGTACGCTTCACAGACATTATTTTGTTGCTCTTACACCAACTCTTTAAGGCAGATCTTTATTATTTGCCCCATGGGGGAGTGAGGCTGAGAAAGTAGCTTGCCTAAAGCTGCTTAGAGCCCAGTCTTACTTTAAATCTGTTTCTAGCAGCTATGTGTTTGTTTTTTTACTTTAGAGTAGGCACAGGGCCCCCAATCCTACTCAGAAGTAAAGCCAACTGTGGCCCAAAACAGAAATTACTTTAAACCAGTATCTAGCAGCGATGTGTGTTTTTTTCCTTTCAATTTCCCCTTTAGAATAGGTGCAGGGCCCCCAATTCAGATCATAAAAGCCCTTCTTTCTCCAGATCCAAACCGGGGCCCCTCTGGCTACTCTAGAGTAAACATGAACATGGGAAGCTGCCTTACACTGAGTCAGACCCTTGGTCCATCTAGCCCAGTACTGTCAACACTGACTGGCAGCAGCTCTCCAGGGGAGTTTCAGGCAGGATTCTTTCCTAGTCCTACCTGGAGATGCAGGGGATTGAACCTGGGACCTTCTGCATGCAAAGCAGGTGCTCTGTCACACTGAGCTAAGGTTCCTCCCCCCAAAAAGACATCGCTGCTAGACTGATTTAAAGTTATGTCTGTTTTGGCGCTGTCTTCCATGCGACTTACTCCCAAGTTGAGGATTGGAGCCTGTGTGAGTTCATGGCAGAGGTAATCCAACACATCTGGGCAGCACCGGGTTGGGGAAGGCTTATGTGTGCATTCCTATGAAAGTAAACAAGATGTTAGAGCGACTTCGTGATTTCTGTCTAAACAAGTTTGAAAATTATAATTATAATTATAATGATGATTTATTTCATTTCTATACCACCCAATAGCTGAAGCTCTCTGATAACATCCATTATCCCTTCCCATCCTTTGGACAATGGTAATGAAGAGCCAAGATTCATGGGCAGACGTGTGGAACTGTTGAGGAAACTTGCAAGGGACACTGTAAGGACACAATCCTATGCATGTTTAGATGAATGAGTGAAAACCCACATCCTTAAAGAAAAGTGGTTATTTGTTCATTTATTCATCCAATAGGTGGCTAGCCTGTATTATTTGTTTATTTATTGACAGCATTTTTACCTTGCTGTTCTGCCAAAAAAGGCTCCCAGAGTGGCTTACATAGATTAATAATAAGACAGTCCCTGCGCTCAGGCTTGCAATCTAAAAGACACAGCACAAAAGGAAAAGGGATTGGAAGGGAGGAACTAGAAAAGGAAAGCTCAGGCACCAGTAATTCATTTCAAAATTCTTCTGGGTGTTCTTTCTGACAGGAAACAGCAAAGAAAACAAGCTCCCTGCAGCTGTTCCTTCTCTGGCTAATGAATGGGGCCAGGTTACTCTCCCCTTTGCAATGATGTTCTTTTGAGGCAGGGGGTGCAGGCTCCCAGTGGTCCTTGGTGCCATGTGATATACCTGTTTTTCTACATTGGCTAGGTTGCCACAACACTTTAAGCCCACAATGGCTCTGAAGCCTCTGTGGGCTTAAAGTTCCCCCAGGCCACGGCTGTGCCTGACTAATGGGCAGGCACAGCAGGGGTCCAGAGGCACCACCTTTCCCCTCAGTCCTCCCATGAGTATCCCAGGGGTCACTGCAGGAGTATTGAGGGGAGAGGAGTGGCGAAGACAGCTGCCCAAAAGTGCCCAAGTGGCACTTTTTGATAGCTAAGCTTGCTCAGCCAAGCAAGGGCAATGAGTCCTGTGACGCTGTGTTTCCTCAAGAGGAAACGCAGTGTCATGTGGCTTGTCCCTGACCCTCTCTCAGTGGAGCTGTTGAGTAGCAGCCGAGCCGAGAAAGGTTGCTTCCCCCACAGCAGCTCTCCCCCTGCACTCACTTGTTGCCGTGCCCACGGGTGCTGCAACAAGCAGCAGCAGGGGGGTGAGCTGGGCGGCAGTGGTGGTGGTGGTGGCGGCAGCTGTGTGCTGTCTTGACAGCACCCTCTTGCTGCCGCCGCCGCCGCCACACTCCCTTGCAAGGGCAGGTTAAACCCACCTTTGCTAGGGAGCGCAGCAGCAGCATAGGCAGCAGCGAGGGGGCGTGGCCGTGGCCGTGCGCTGACAGTGCATAGCCAGTCACCCTCACTGCCACTGATGCTGCCACTACCAGAATCAGTCCTCCTCCAGGACTAGCTGGGAAGTGAGAGCAAGCGAGGCCGGGCGCCTGGATCCCCCGCCACAGACGTTTGGGGCTTCCCCCTGCACTCCGGTGGATGCTGGGAGAGTGGGATTGCTCATGATGCACTCCCGGCATCGGCAGGAGTGTGCGGGGGAAGCCGACGACAGCCACGCTAAGTGCCGCTTGGGCACTTGGCCGGCTGTCATAGGCCAGAGCCCCTTGGCCAGAGTGGCAGCCCTTGTTTGCCGCTCTGGCCAAGGGGTTCTCTGCCCCTTTTGGATTGTAAGAGGGTTAGTGTGTCATCCGGGTTCGGACGACACACTAACCCTAGTAGGGTTTTGTAAACCCTAGAGCAAGACATGGCTTAGTAGATTTATTCCTAAAGAGGTTTAGTGTGTTGCGTGAACCCAGTCATTCTTTTGTTCTACTTTTAGTTATAACCATTATCTTGCATTTCTGTTATTGTTTATTATTCACCCAGGCCTTTTAAAAATCTGAGTTTTTTGTGTGTATTCTGAACCACTGTATGTGCTGTATTATTTGTTACCTATCTGCTTTTATTTTCTCTGGAAATTTTTATGCTAAAAATGTTTATGCTCAAAACTAGTGGTGGGGCCGAGCCTGGAGTCGGCTGGAGGCTCACTCCGGGCTCGGCCCCCCGCGAGCGGCGGCGGCCCGATCTCGCTCTTCAGAGCGGCACAGAGCATTCTCCGCGCTGCTCGAGCCGCCACCGGAGAACCCCCGCGCACGCCCCCCGCCGCCAGACCCCCCCTGCCCCCGCCGCTGCCGCCAGGACCCCCCCGCCGCCTACCTGGTCCTGCGCGCCGCCGGAGCCACTGCTCCGGTGTGCTGGACCGCCGCCCGCGCTCTGTTTTGGCGGGAGGAACCAGGGCAACAGGGCATAAACAGCCCTGTTGCCCTGGTTTCCCACGCCAAAAACAGAGCGCGGGGGTCCAGCATGACGGAGCAGGGTCCCGTCGCATCACTTCCTCTGCGCCGGAAGTGATGCAATGGGACCAGCGGACGGGGAGGCAGGCTCTCCGCAGAGCCGGAGAGCCTGCAGGTAAGCCCGTGCAGGTGGCCGAGTAGCCCGGCGGACACAAGCAGGCCCAGTTCGGGCCTTGCTCCTGTCTGCCGGGCTACTCGGGTACATCCCTACAACTGATATTTTATGATGTTGAGCCTTTCCACATGAGGCATTTATTGTATGCTTGTGATTCCTCACTCACGGTAGTTTGCGGGTGTTTTAAATGACACTGTCATCCTCCAGGGCCTCTCCTATGCTTTGTAACCATTAATAGCATTTTTTTCCCCTAATGAGCAAAGTCTGGTATTTCTGTGAATGGTGGCCTGAAACCCTGGTGTATTTGTGCAATGCCATTATACCACAGCACCACCTAGTGGTTGTGTAATGGAACACATAGAAAGGCAGAGAAAGAAAACCCCTGGGAAAAAAAATATGCGTAAAGGAGCCAAGCTTAATCCCACAAAGAATCTGGGAGCAGAAGCCTCAGTAAAGTGGTGGGTTAAAAGCCTCATGTAGGAAAGTCCATTGTGTTTCTAAATTGTATTTTTCCATTTTATGCTGTAACCAGAGAAACCATGTTATTGTGTGGCTTTATATAAATATAGGGTTGAACCCAAACTTAGTCTTACTTAGAGTAGACCTATTGAAATCAATGGGAATTGTTAGTCATATCTAACTTAAGTCCCATTGATTTCAGTGGGACAAATCTAAGTATGACTAAAATTGGATCCAACCCATAGTAATTACTACTACTACTACTATGTTTATAAATATTAGAGAACAGAAAAATATATGGCTAACCTACCATATTCATTTAGCTCACAAAAGTGCAATTAATGCTGAAATCCCATCCATCCATACTTAGAAATAAGTCCTATTGAAATCAGGGATGCCTGACCTCTGAGTATCAGAAGGACAGCCCTGTTTAAGCAGGTTCCTGGTTTGTGTCAGTTTGGTGTACCATTATTACCTGCTTCCAGGAGAGGCTTAACTCATCAAAGATTCAATATACATGAAGTAAGCTATTGGTTTGGTGTGCCTGATTTGTGCAATACTTCACCCAAGAACTACTTCCAAACCCCATGACAATCGCATGAGAGTTGTCAACCACCAGTAGGAGAAAAGTGCTATGTTACCTATTGATCCAGCTGAGAACCAGAATGAACAAGTTTACTTGTAAAGTTCCAGCCCTGGTACTGTAGTTATGCATTCATTAAAAACGACAGATGACTGATATTGGAGGTCACGTTCGCAATAGGATGATCACCTGAACAGCTATTTCTAGTCCTGTGATAAGTTCTTTTACATGCAATCAGGAGAACAGCTGAGAGTCAAGTGAACCATTGAGCAGACACCCTATCTCAGTGATATTTTTTCCTGGCTGATTAAACAGCTCATTAGCAGGCCTAAAAATACCCAGAAAACCATTATATTCAATGTGAAACAAAAGGCATTTGCCACTAGCTAGCCTCTCAATCAATGCACAATTGATGAGTACTAGATTTGTAGGGATGGGTGATTATTTGATCAAATACTCAGCATGTTCAAAGCAGTTGGGATGCACCAACACTGCATACAAGATATCACACCTTTGTATTACTTGTTCATTGATTCAAAATGTGTACTAGAACTGGTATTCATAATGGCTGATACAGATTAGAATCTCCAGCCAACCTATATAAGCATGCTCTGAAGGCCAGGAGTAAACAGGCCAAGACTCTCTGGCTCTACCAAGCATTCTACCATCTGGATGTTCTACACCAGGGCTCTCCAACCTTGGGTCCCCAGATGTTGCTGGACTACAGCTCCCAGAATCCCTTGCCATTAGCCATGCTGGCTGGGGATGCTGGGAGCTGTAGGCCAGCAACATCTGGGGACCCAAGGTTGGAGAGCCCTGTTCTACACCTATGCCCTTCGTCCCTGTGGTGATGGCGTGGTTTTTAGCTCCTCTACCTGGTGGTTTATTTTAGCTTTTGTGATCTATATGGTATTATATGTGCTGATATGGTACTGGGTTTTTATGCTGTGTAGGTTTTAATAATTTATTGTAGCCTCTGCCAACCTGATGCCCTCCAGATGTTTTGGACTACATCCTGGCTATTGGCCATGGTGGCTGGGGATGATAGGAATTAATCCAAAACATCTGGGGGATACCAGATTGGGGAAGGCTGGTTTACTGTGTGTTTTTTAACTGTTTTATTATTATTTTACTGTTGGACCAGTGCCTACATAATTTGTTTTAGAAGGCATTCAGTAAATAGAGTAAATAAAAACGAATGATCAAATAAATACAATTTCACCACTTCTGATTCTGAGTAGAATGGGATTTAAAGGGTGACTACAGAATATTAACTGATCTTGACTATGTGCCTCAAATTCAGTTAAGCCTTGGGAATCCAAACATTTTGGATACAGACATGGCTGAATAACTTAGTTAAGCCTGGGTTTATGAGTTTTGTGTGTTCTGAGGTTCATTTTGGCTTTCTTATGAAAAATAAACCATGACATTTTCAACTGTGGAGAATATTTACAGAACTGAAATGGAAATCCCTAGAGGCAGTGCTTCAACCCAATTCCTCTTGGAGAAAGGCCCTCCCTTTCCCTAACCAATTTCCCTCCTTTTCCTTAAGAAGAGGAGAATAAACTTTTCCTCAGGAAAAGAAACTTTCTCTCACTGAACGTTCCCCTCACTGATTTCCCTCCCTTTCCTTATAAACATTGTTTTGCACTCCGCGCTTCCCTGAGCAGCTGAAAAGTCCAAGCCATCTTTGTAGGCCCATTTTTTCCAGAAAGAGTACTGGAGACTTGTGATGCATTTAGTATGATTTGGTTTATTTACAGGTGTATAACTGGACAAGTACTAAGGGAACATAGAAGCAGGTACAAAGCCAGGGCCGGATTAAGATAGGGGCTATTGGAGCTGCAGCTCCAGGCCCCTACCCCAAAACAGGCCCACAATCAGGACCGGTGCAGGGCAGTTTGGCGCCCCAGGCGAAATAATATTTAGCGGGGGGCCCTCTCCAAAGCAGCCCTGCTCTGCAAAAAAAAAAAAACCCTGCGCCGCCACCACCAACCTACCCTCCCCCCGCCCTGGTGGCGGCTGCTGCTGCTGCTGCCGCCGCCACCGCCACCGCCGCCGAGGAGGAAGAGGAGGAAGTGACGCGACGGGCCCCCCGCGCTGTTTTTTGCCGGGGAAACCATGGCAACAGGGCTGTTTAAGCCCTGTTGCCCTGGTTCCTCCCGCCAAAACAACGCGGGCGGGGCTCCAGAAGCGACACGAGTCACGACGCGGAGAAGGTAAGTGGCGGGGGGGGTCGGGGGGGGTTGTGATGGCGGCGGCGGCGGGAGGCGCAGCGGTGAGCGGGATGGGAGGGTGCGGCGGCGGTGGCGGAGGGAGGGTGGGGAGGCGGAGGCCTGGCGGGGGCGATGTAGCGGAGGCAGAGGCCTGGCGGGGCGGCGCAGCGGCAGCGAAGAGGAGCGCAGCGTTTCTGCGCCCTCTTCAGCCGCGCGCCCTCCTCAGCACCAGGCCCATAATGCTCTTAATCCGGCCCTGGGGGAACCTCCTACTTGATAAGAGCCACAGGGGTTCCCTGTTCAGCCCTGCAAATTCTTCCCTTCCCTTGGCCCCACCTCCTCTGCTATCCAGGGAAAAAGCTTTTATCTCTGATCAGCAGCTGATTGTAGATAAGTGTTTTTCCTTGTGGGGCAGAGCTAGTGGGGCCAGGGAAGGAAGCTGCTGAGTAATTAAGACCTGCTTGCTGCTGAGCCTTGTCCTGCTTACTTAGAAGTAGCTGTGCAGAGGCTTGTCCTGCTTACTTGTGAGTAGGCATGCTGCTCATGCTTACACCTGAGTAGACATACATAGGCTTGATATTTGGGATTTATTTGAAAGTGTTGTTGAGTGATTCAGTCCTGCTTACTTTTGAGTTGACATGCAGAGGCTTGTCCTGCTTATTTGTGAGTAGACATGGTGATCATGCTGGTAATATGTAATTTGGTGTTTTGAGAGGAATTTCCATCCCACTTGTCTTTCTCCCCAACCACTGCTGGAACGTGGCCCTCAAAAGCTTCTCAAAATGGACTCCAGCCCTCAGGTTCCCCACCCATGATTTAAGAACAAGCCAGGATCTGAACTGACATTTTGACTCTGGCTTGTTTTCACCAACTAGTTTAAACAAAACACACTTCTTCTAGTCTGAATATCACCAGAACAGTGGTGTGTTTAAAAGTAAAAGCAGAAACATCTGATCTTCTTGCAGGCATGAGAGAAGGAAAGGGGAAGGGGGCACCTGAGCCCAAGGTTTGCCACAACTCATTCATGTTGCAGCAAACCATGTTTTCCCACCTGAAATGAATTAATTTTTCCTTTGGAAAATGCAAACTAGAAAAGGCAATACTTTATTTTAAAAAGGCTCTGAAAAAAATAAAAGTGGGCACTTTTGCAATTTTGTTAAACCAGCTTTCTTAAGAAGACCGAAAGTAAACAGCTACAGTGCATTTGATAAAGTTATTCAAGCAGATGAGGATAATTGGAGTCCATCCCTTTGACTTCCATGCAACTGGAGATGTTCAGTGTAAATGGAAAACCCAGAGGAACAAATATATTTAAAACTTCCATTAAAGCCAGTGTAGTGGTGAGAGTGTTGGACTGGGACTCGGGAGATCCGGGTTCTAGTCCCCGCTCGGCCATGGAACCTACTGGGTGACTTTGGGCCAGTCACTGACTCTCAGCCTAACCTACCTCACAGGGTTGTTGTGAGGATAAAATGGAGAGGAGGATGAGGATTATGTAAGCCGCCCTGGGTTCCTTGCAGGAAAAAAGGCGGGGTATAAATATAACAAATAAATAAATAAAAATGTTTTAGATTTGAATTTGGAAGAGCCTAACGTTGCAGGACAAAAGACTGGAAGCTTTTGCAAGCCCATTCCACATTCTGCATTGTGTTCAGTTAAAATGGCACACCTTATTTTAATTGAATTCTGGATCACCATGAGGTAGTTTATCATTGATTGCTTTCAGTGACCACAAGAAATCAGAACAAACTAGACACAAATCAGTGAAGAAGAGCCATTCATCATATGCAGAGGTCTTTGTGCCTCATTTTAACAAGCATAAATAACTATACATTATATTGAGTATTGAAGTACATGGCAAGTTTGTTTCAGACAACTTAGTGACTACAGCCCAGAAGATTCTGAGCACACGAAGCTTAAAGGTCACTATGCAAAGGTAAAGATCCATACACACCCTATGCAAAATTAGTCGCTTTTCCATAGTTGTTTACTAGAACGTTGTGACCATCTGGATCATTAGATGCAACATTGGTGGGATTGCCAGATGGTAACCTAGAGGAACAAGCATTTGCCTTTCAATGTACCAATCAAGCAGGATTGGTACATTTGCACCTCTTCCATCTGCAGTAGCAGAAATATGGAGCCTTGCTTAATTGGGGGCAGAGGAAGAAGAGGGCCAGAGGTTAAATCCAGCATTGCACTTGCAGACTTTCTCCTCCTCTCCTGTCCTCTGCAGCTGTCTGCACAGTCCAAAATCTGCTCCAGAGGGTTTCCTAGCCCCCCTGGAGCAGATCTGGAGGGCTTGCTGGAGGCAGAGGGCAAATCACCCCCCCCCCACTGTTCTGCTGACATTTGCTTCCATCGGCAGAACAACACAACTGAATTCAGCCCCAAGAGAGTAACAGGTGGAAGCAACCATGGTTACCAACTTCTACCTGGCCAATGTCTTTAAAGATAAAAGCTTGTTGTCTGGCAACAGAATACAATTAAGATTTCATAGATTTCAGAAAGCTGAGAAAACTGGATGGAGGTAGCAGAATGTGTTTTCCAGCTTGAAAAAACAAAAACCAAACTTACATGAACAAACTGGATTTTAAAAATATTTCTTGAATAAGAGGTTTTCTCTCCATATTGTTCTCATTAGATAACCTGGCCTTCCCCAACCTGGCTCTCTCCAGATGTGTTGGACTATGGTTCCCATCATCCCCAGCCAGAATGCTCGTGTCGGCTGGGAATGATGGGGGTTGTAGTCCAACACAACTGAAGGGTGCCATATTGGGGAAAGCTGAGATAAATTAAATGGAAAATAGGATTATGAGTAGCAGGTGCCTGCAAGACAATTGTTCACTTATGCTGGAAAAGGGCAGGGATTGTCTGTCCAGCCCATTTTTAAAAACAAAATGTATATGTGTGCAGTTTTAATAGTTCAAAGATTTAGCAGGGAAATGCCCAAACCCCATTCGACATTTTCCAGATTTGAAATCAAAGGTGAGGATTGCACAATAGCTGGAACCTTTCTCTGTTTTCATATTCCTTGCCCGCCTGACCCACCCCTTTCAGTTTTTCTAAAGCTAGGGAAAAAATTCATTGCTATGTCCATTGCTTGCTAGAACCAGAGGAAGGACAAGGAAAGAAATCATATTTCCAGATTGAAATTCAATAGATGAGCACAACTTAAAGGTGCATCTAGACCAGAGGTGGTGTTAGGGGGCTGCCCACTATGGCCGGAGCCCTGAATCATTAAGATCATAAGAAGTGCCATGCTGGATCAGACCAAGGGTCCATCTAGTCCAGCATTCTGTTCACACAGTGGCCAGCCAGCTGCCCATGGGAAGCCCACAAGCAGGACATGAGTGCAACAGCACCTTCCCGCCCATGCTCCCTGGCAACTGGAGTACATAGGCATACTGCCTCTGATATTGGAACTGCCTCTGATCTTTCATTTGGAGCCCCGAATCTCTGGGAGGCCACCTGCCCCAGCACCCTGCTGTCCATGGGCACTTGCTGAAATAAAGGTACAGTGGGTCTGATGATCTCTGTTGCATCTGATCCCCCTGGATTATCTGGCTTTTTGCCTACATATGCTTCACCTCCTGCTGCCCCCCCCCCCGAATCTTTCTGCCTGAGTTCCCCCCCCCCCTGAAATCAAATGCCCTCCTCTCCCCTGTCCATAATCCCTTTTTACAAATCGGGGTGTCCTTAGGAGATGGGGTCCTTTAAAGACACACACACACACACACACACACACACACACACACTTCAGAGCATATTTAAAGTAGCATATGCAAATTTGTGCTCCCCCCCCCCCCGTGGGCCTAAGACCCGGATCTTTTTGGTACCTAGCACCACCCCTGATTTAGACCCAGCGATGAAGGCTGCATTATACAGGAAGCAGGGGCTTAACAGAGGTATATAAAGTAATATGGGGGTGGGGGTTTAGTTGTTGCTTTGGACTTCGCTCCGCATGCTGATCCTGGCAGTCAATTTGGAGTAGCAGAGAATCAGCCCAGTGGCTGGGTGGCTTGGAGGTGCCAGAAGTACTGCAGATTAAATGGGTGGTCTGTACATTTGCAGAATGCTCTGTCCATAAATGCACTAAGCTTTGACGAGTAGCTCCAAGGGCCAAGAGGGGTTATTTTCTCTGAACGCACTAGAGAAATTTGAGGAAGAGAATGCCCATGTCACAAACCATGGCTGCTGATCTTGGTGTTCCATTTGCTCATTAGATTCAGACCCAGACTTTGAGGAGACTGAAAACGCTCACACAAGAAACTTTTGAACAGAAGCTACACCAGCTCCTTGAACACCCGCTGTCTGCTTCCTCATAAAACAGGAAGGAAGCTCAAGTGGAATTAAAACACAGTCATGCTCGGTACTGAGGTGAAAGTCTGTTCTTTGGCTTGACTGTGTCATGTTATCTGAGTCATTTGTGTAGGTGGGACAACATGGCTTTGTAAAGTAGCATTCAGCATTTTGGGCATAGTCGGTGGTTTATAGTGATATCAAATTAAAATGTGTTTAGGTTTTAGTCTGCAATCGGAGGCACGCTTGTCTGGGAGTATGCCTCACTGAGTACAGTGTGACTGACCTCGAAGTAAACATGCATAGATCAGGCTGTTGGAGTGAATTCAAATTTCTAGCATCCTTACTGGTAGCATGCAGCACCACCTGCAGAATGATTGCCTCGTCGTCTCTTTTGCTTCCATTTGGAGATCTGTCTCTGAGGAAGTTAATAAAGAGTCGATGATCTAAGGTGACTGACTCCCACATAGCAATAGATACTAGCAAACTCACACCTTTGGGGCTATCATGTGATAACTGCAATTCCCTATGATTTAATTTATATTTATTTACTTATTTATACGTACATACTAAAAGTTCTATCCTGCTTTCCCCCTGCAACGGAGGTGCTCAAAGTGGCTAACAAGGTACAAAGAATGAAAGAAACCCCATCAAAAGTAAAAACAACAACAACAATCCAGTCCTTAAAATAGCAGAATAAATAAGAACACATCACCAGATGAAAAACAGCATAAAAAGAACCAAGAGAGTCAAGCTAATAGATAATAACTTAAACAGCAACCCAGTTAAAGGCTTGCTGAAAAAGAAGTTTTTCAAACAATGGCAGAACAAGTTCAGAGAAAGATAATCTAAGCTCTTGGGGCAGGGAGTTCCACATATGAGGGGCACCAAAAAGGCTCTCTCACGTGTTGCCACCAACTGTAGCTCAGAGCAAAACTACACATTATATTAATTGCATAGCGTGTATCTGAGGGTTAGCTTTTTATTTACTCTAGTGTAAGCATGTGTGGTCCTGTTTTGGATCAGAACCATTGCACACTGGGAGGAGAGGATTAAACTTGTCCCCCATTGTCCCCCCACTTAGGTTTAATGCTCCCCTCCTGGTACATGGCAGTCCTAATCTTAATCGGGGTCACACATGCTTAGGCTAGAGTAAATAAAAAACTAACCCTTTCAGCTACATGTTACACAATTAGCATAACATGTGGTTTGGCTCTCAGAAGGCATGCGCAAGCGGGTTGCATCAGCTGATCTCAAAGGATGGGCAGGTTCACATGGGGGCAGACAGTCCTCCAAGTAGCTTGGTCCCGAGTTTTTAGGGCTCTGAAGGTAACCTGCTCTCGGCGACGAACCAGCAGACCACTTTTTTACAGATAGTATTACGGTAAGTCACTCTGAGTTAATCATATTGTTCTCAGTGAGTCGTCTCATTTGAACTCCTGAGAACTGTCATCAATGAACTTATCACAGCCCACTATCTATTAAATGAGAAAAATATGGCATGCCCTGTTTCTTCGAATTCATGAGTAAAATGCCTCAACCAATGGATTGTTGAGCTTGACTGGAGTTTCCAGGAAACACTGTGAGAAGTAGACTAGAAACAAAATATGCCTAGCCTACAGCTAACCAAATTGGTATGGCTAATCTGCTGGGCTTGAGACTGTGAGAGATGGGATCGGCTCCAGACATGAGCGGGCCCTGGGCATAGTCCAGCAGATTAGGGGGAAATCCTCTTTAGTAGATTGGGGGAAATTAAAAGGGTGGCTAGATCCTGGTACTGCTCAAAAGGCCAGGTCAGAAAATGTTTTCAAGGGAGGTCCAAGGCAGGCATCAGCAGTGGACTCTGTCAGCCGCCCAATGATACCAGGGCCCGATACCATACCGGTCTTGCTGGAGGCCCACATTCTAGTTCTTTGCTCAGACAAGAAGCTCACTAGTTGGCTATAAACAAGTTGTTACAATACTTCCCCATCTACCCACCTTTCAGGATTGTTGGGTGGATTAGTAACAGTGATATACCAGCATGGGACATTTCACTCACGCTTGTTGCTATTTTCCTGGCTTGCCCTTATAAAGACGCATGAAGTCATATGGTAACGGGGTCCCAGGTATACTTCAGCAACTTTATTAGAGATTGGTACACAATTGCTGACAGGCAGAGCAGGTAAGCAAGAAACTGCCAGCTCTGAATCAGCTTTCTCTGCCTGTTCTTAGAAATCAGAAACCACACTAGAACTTTATGTAAGAGGGAGAATCAGATAAGAAAATGTGACATTTTAAAAAATAAAATACCAGAGAACCAGCCTATGTAAAATAAGGTTGCCAGGGGAGATTTGGTACACAAAATGAGGCCTAGGGAAAGATATATATCTCATGTTTTTGCTTCCTCTAGGAGCTACAGACTATGGAAAGAATTTACAAATGCACTGGTAGGATAAGGAACTGCCCTTATGCCTTAAACCAGGAATGGGGAACCTCTGACCCATGAGACTATCTAGCGGGGGGGGGATTCCCCATCCAGCCCACCAGCTTTTCTCCTGTGCCCCGCCCCTTCCCACCAAAGCCACACCCTCTCTGGGGTTTCACCAGTGCAGCGCTACAGAAGGGGCTGCCTTTCTGTAGCACTCAAATGGGAAACCAATTATTTCAAGGGGTGTAGATTTGGGGAAGGGGTGGGCCTTGGGAGGAAGGGCTATCCCTGATGTCATCTGGCCCCATATGATATGGTGGAGTCAGTCTAGCCCCCAGGGCCAAGACAGTTCCCCCACCCCTGCCTTAAACCATGGAATATTTTGTCCCCATTCCAGGAGTGGGTGTGGCCAGCACCAAAAGTGGGTTGGACTAGATCCAAAAGTGGGCAGACTTATGGAACTGACTCTAACCTTTGTTCAATATGCAACAAAAAAGAAGATATTTGCACCCAGGGATGATCTCTCCTGTAACTTCAGCCAAATTCTTTGCATCGGCTAGTTGGGAACAGAGCAGGAGGGAGTAAATACTATCAATATCTTAGACTGGGCTGGTGAGGGAGCTCAGCCTGCACAGATGGGACATGGCCTGGGGAGAATATGGAGGTTTGGATATGGAGGCCTCGAGGTCCACATTTGGAGCATGGGCCAGAAGTTTGCCACCCCTCCCTTAAGCACAATTTGACCTGTAGAAATTGGCAGGTGAAGCTTTTCAAGGTATGGGGAGATCAGCATTATTACTGGCTAGTGTTTGAAGAATGAGCTGATGTCAGTGGCTGGGTTCAGACAACACAATAACCCACACTCAAGGGTTGAGTGTGGGTTGTCATTGACCCATGGGTGGTTGTTGAAATGTGAGAAAAATGTCTCCCTGTCCACTTTCTCCACACCATCCATGATTTTGTACGCCTCTGTCACGTACACCTCAATCATGCAGCCACCAGACTGCCCCACAGCTGGCAGGCCTGCCTTTCAGTTCACTACGGTACCTTCCCAGCAGGGTCATAGCAGAGCCAGGGCTCGCAGGGTTGAAGCACTGGGGCTTTTTTTTATTAGCAGGGACTTGGTCTTGAATGCACAATTAAGATCCATTTCATTGGAGATGAAAACAACTAGAACTGCATTTTTGGACCTTCCTTTGGGATGCTGAGCACCTGCACTTCAAAATTTAGCACCTCACCACTGCTTCTCTAGAAGATCAAATAAGCAAAACAGTCAATAAATACTATTCCTCAGATAAGCAATTGAGGCTGCCTCATTAATGAAACACGTCTAGCGAAACCATCTGGAGCTGGCTGAAGAAAGAATTGTAGCTGGCAGGTCTTTCTTCCCCTCACAGTTCCGGGTACACGTACACCTCCCCTTGTTCATATTTCCTTTCACAAAGATGTGAGGAACAATTGGGCCATGATCAATCTGGTTCAAGTCCATCTGTGCCACCCAGAAGACATGGTTTGGCAAAAAGCCAACCAGTCAAACTGGTTTATTCAGATTCTCTCTACGGCTAGGCTATTGTTTCTGAATTCACACTCTGGCACCATGGCTGGTTATTGCAGTTTTAATTAAAGTAAAGGACCCTTTAATCCACCCTCTTCTTTGTGTGGGGCTGGAACACTCTGCATCCCACTCTGCAGAGCATTTTGTGCTCCAAGTGAGAACACACACAGTCCTTATGTCCTAAGAAGGATGACTAGAATTGCCATTTGTTACTTTTTTTTGCTCCAGTGACTGGGTTCAGACAACATGATAACCCACATTCAAATGTTCAGTATGGGCTGAGTGTGGGTTGTCGTTGAACCATGGGTTGTTGCTGAAATGTGGGTTATCATGTTGCCTGAACCCAGCTGCAATAACAAGACATGGTTTGTTAACTGCAACAACCCATGAAAAGAACCCATGGTTTGTTGTTGAGTTGTGAGCTGTGGGTTGTTTGTGGTTAACAAATCATGGTTTATTATCATGGCTGGGTTCAGATAACACTATGGGCCGGTTCGCACGACCCAGGCTGCGAGCGGGGGAGGCACCAAGGGGCCGTCCGCGGGGTCCAGCGGGGCGCCGCAGATGACCTGTGCCCCGCGCGCGTGGGCGGACCTCGTAGTCTCCGCACCGCAGTGCGGGCCTCCCGGTGCTAGGGGGTGGCGGCCCGGGATGCCCAGAGGGGCCGTTTGCCCCTACAGGCTGGAACGGCCGCAGCTCCGGCCGCTCTGGGCTGCCGCCTCTGTGCAGACCCCGCGGGACGGCTGCCCGCTGTTCGCACGGCAGGGTGACCACACGCGGTAGGGGCTTACCCCTCTACCGCCCATGGTCACTTTGCGTGCGTCCCGCATGCGGCCGTCCTGCGGGGGCACCCCTGGTCGGCCGGCATTCACATGACACGGGAACTGCGGGGGACTTCTGAAATGGATCTTAATTGTGCATTCAAGACCAAGTCCCTGCTAATAAAAAAAGCCCCAGTGCTTCAACCCTGCGAGCCCTGGCTCTGCTATGACCCTGCTGGGAAGGTACCGTAGTGAACTGAAAGGCAGGCCTGCCAGCTGTGGGGCAGTCTGGTGGCTGCATGATTGAGGTGTACGTGACAGAGGCGTACAAAATCATGGATGGTGTGGAGAAAGTGGACAGGGAGACATTTTTCTCACATTTCAACAACCACCCATGGTTCAATGACAACCCACACTCAACCCTTGAGTGTGGGTTATTGTGTTGTCTGAACCCAGCCACTGACATCAGCTCATTCTTCAAACACTAGAAGAACTAGAAGAATACTAGTATTATGATTATCTCTCATAATACTAGAACTGGGATCATCCCATGAAGCTGATTGGTAGGAGATTCAGGACAGATAAAAGGAAAGGAAGTACTCCTGCACACTGTCCATAGTTAAACTATGGAATTCACTTCCACAAGGTGTAGTGATGGCTACCAGTTGGGAGGGCTTTAAAAGGGGACTGGGAAAATCCATGAAGGAGAAGGCTATCAATGGCTTCTAGTCCTGATTGGCTATATGCTACCTCCAATATCAGAGGCAGTACACCAGTTGCTGAGTGGGGAACTTGGGCAAGAGGGTGCTATCGCACTCATGTCCTACTTGTGGGCTTCCCACAGGCAGCTGGTTGGTCACTGTGTGAACAGAACGCTGGACTAGATGGAGCTGTCTGATGTAGCGGGGCTCTTCTTCTATTCTTCTGTTCTACAAGCTACCCCTGAGGCAGCACGTGCCTGAATGCCAACTGCTGAGGAACACAGGTGGGAGGGTACTATTTCACTCATGTTCTGCTTGTGGGCTTCACATCAGCAACTGGCTGGCCACAGTGGGAACAGAATGCTGGACTAAAGAGGCCTTTGGTCTGATCCAGAACAGCTCTTATGTTCTTAGGTAGAGTCCCACTCGCATTAGCGAACAGAGGAGAAAGTTGATTTCTGTCATGTGACATCAGTCTGCTGACCCAACCAATCTCTGCCTTTTTCATTTGCTCATTTCTATGCATCACTGAAGGATTTGCAGATTAATTTTGGCTACAGGCTATCTGTCAAACCTGACTTTGATACTGTATTATTGTCTCTCCTGTCCTCTCTTTAGGGAGTTTTCTGCAAAGCTGTATCTTGCTAGGGTTGAGTGCCAGTAATGAAGCCTTAGAGAAACACACACACACACACTGGGAAACCACCAAAGGAAAGGATCAGCCGTTGGGGGAAAGTGGGTGTGGCCATCTGGGGAATCCTGGAAAACCAGTTTGGGATCCACCTAAACATCAGGAAAAACTTCCTGACTGTCAGAGCAATAAGACAATGGAATCAACTACCTAGGGAGGTGGTGGGCTCTCCCACTCTGGAGGCATTCAAGGTGCGGCTGGACAGACATCTGTCAAGGATGCTTTGACCTGGATTCCTGCATTGAGCAGGGGGATGGACTCGAAGGCCCCTTCCAACTCTACTTTTCTATGATTCTATGATTCTATGATCCCAGACAGGCCACCTTTGGCTCATGGGCCTGAGGTTCAACACAGCTGCTTTAGGTATTTGCAGAGGAGGGTGTTGACTCCTGTGTGGGTGGGGCTCCTTATCCATTGCATCTTTTTGTTTGAGCTTTATAGGAGCTATCCATGGTGCTGTACTCCATCCCCACAATAGGTTCACCGTCATGGCGCACCATGGATAGTTCTTGTAAAGCTCAAACAAAAAGATGCAATGGATAAGGAGCCCCACTCACGCAGGAGTCACCAGCCTCCACCAGGTATTGGCCTTTGTTACGTACAGTTGTGTGCAAAACGTAGGGTGAAATCTAATGTCACATGAGTGGACTTCTGCTTGCCCAATGTGACTTTCCCCTGCATGGGAGGCTGCTGGAGGGAGAAAGAATTGGAAGCTGTTCTGTTGGTGGGAGGAGTTAATTGGATGTCACATGTAGTTTGCACTGCAGAAAAGGAGGGAGGAAACTTGGATGAAGCCCTTCGCCCTACCTTTCCGTAAGCCAAGATTTTGTCTTGTGGGGGAACTTTTAATTGTGGAATGTCCCCCAGCACCCTCCATAGTGTGCGCCTTTCGTGAACTTGTCATGCTTCACTCGTGATGCATGGCAAGCCAGCTGAAAGATAAGCCTCAGAAATGCTCATTGGAGAACTATGAGAGTGGAACGTTTGAGGACAGTAGGTGTGTGCTAACCACAGTGGGGGAGCTACTCTCCGTACAATGACCATAATGTTTCCCTTGATGTGGAGACACACACACCCCGCACCACATACAGACTTCATTTACTTTTGCAGGGGAAATGTCTCCAGGAAAGGAACAAGCCCACCAAAAGGAAAGCTTTTCCTCTTCTTCCTCCTCCTCCTCCCTCCCTCCCCCCCCCAATGTAACGTGTTAAGAGTGAGCATGTGAGGTTACACCACAATGAGCAAGAGTTGCTTAGGTTTTGGTGCAACACCTATGTAATTGGCCAAGCAGGATGTGGGCTATAAATGCCCAGGACGTAGCAAGTGCGGGGACAGGCAAGACATTTCATGCTGCGGTGTGGTTAGAAATGTGCTGCAGCTCCATTTGTAACACACTGCAGAGGCATGATAGCTGCAAAGTGCAGCTTAATTTGTAAACTTCCAGTGGGTTAGTAGTATTTCCCTGCTCTGTCAAGTCCTATGATGGCCTCGTGCAAATATTTTCCTGTCATCCGGTGTGTGCTTCTTCTCTTGATGTTCCTCTCGCTATGGGCAAGTTAAGAAAACCTGTCCCCTCTGTCAAAACAATGGCATCTAACTCAGCACGAATATGAGGGACTTTATCTGCAAAATGTCTGGCAAATTGCTCATGGTGGGCCTTTAAGGGTTTGAGCTGTTGTGGCTTTAATCACTTGAAAGAGCTCTGTTGGACGACACTGAGCAGATGCAATGGTGGTAGAGAAGTAAGATTTCTTTGTTGCCATCACTACCATGGAGTAAGTTTACACATTGATTCTTACCTGTGTTCAGTTGTATTCATTGCAAGTCTTTCACCATTTGCGCTCTAATAACTGACACAGTCGTCTCATCACTATCAGCTCCTCGGAATACCAAGGAGCTGACTCGGTTCTATGACTAGGTTGAGGACTTTTTGGAGTAACCATATCCATAGCCTGAGTCATCTCCTCATTCCAAGTGGTCACCAGGGGGCCTTGGCAGGACTGCCAGCTAGGCCTGCTGGAAAATCCCCAAGAGACTTCAGAAATCCATCTGGATTCATTAGCCTCTGGGGCCGGACCATCAAACTTGGTCCCCCATCCTTGCTGAGGTTATAGGTAGCCTGAAGATAAAAACTGATCAGATTTAATTATTTATTTATTATATTTTTGATTCGCCCATCTGGCCAGTCATCTGGCCACTCTGAGCGATGTACAGTCTAATTAAATACAAGAAAAAACAGAGCATCAGTTAGCCCTGGGGCGGGGCAGTCCAACCGGAGCAGGCCCTGATGTTCCCTCTGCCTGCTCCTGCCACCTTCGCTCCTCCTTCTTGCCCACAGGGCCCTTGATGTCAGTTAGCCCGGGGGGGGGGGCAGGATAATTCCTTGACCTGGCAATTGGCAAAAGCTGTTTTCCCAAGCCATATTTAAAAGCCATATTCACAAGATGAGCAAATTCCAACACTTCATGGACACCTTGTTGACACTTCCACCTGATGCCATGAAGGGTATCATCAACAGCAGGTGCCCCAGCAGGTATAATAGGGACAGGCTTCTCCTTTTCAATTTCCCAGCCCTCCCTCTTTGCCTCTAGTCTGTGCAGCTCAGGAGTCTGCCATGGAAATTACCTTGAGTTATGTCCTTAGGCTGTAGAAATTAAATCCTGCTCTTTCTGTTGGTGGGACTCTTGTGTGTGCTGGCAGCTGCCATCTTCCTGTATGATGCGTAGGGCAATTTCATCCAACTGGCAGCTGTAAATACTGTGGGAAAAATATTAGCATCTGATAGGACAGCAGGACAGAACCCGGACATAGGTTGTGGATTAGCTGGATTTATGTCTCTCAACTAGGGACAGGGGGGAAATTTGTTTGGTGTGCATTTAAATGCAAATGTATCTAATTTCACACTTTCACACCAATACAAGAACCAAAATTTAGATATCCTTTGAAATTTGCACTTCCTCAGATTTTGCAATGGTGTTCTCCAATCAAAAATCCTGCATTGAGCGGGGGGGTTGGAATCGATGGCCTGGTAGGCCCCTTCCAACTTTACTTTTCTATGATTCTATGATTTCTATGATTTCTATGATTCTATGAAAAACTGTGTACAAAAATATGGGCAATCTCCTTTCCATCTGAATATGGGGAAACTCCTTTCCATCTGAATCCAGGGAAGCTGCAAATTTAATCCAGATCAGACAGAGGCGCTTCTGGTTAGTGGAAAGGTGGATGGGGTTACATTCCTCTTGAAGACTCAGGCTCACAGATTGAGCATGTTCCTGGATTCAGCACTGAACCTGGGTGCCCAGGTTTTGGCAGTGGCCGGGAGAGCATTTGCGCAACTGAGGCTGGCGTGCCAACTGGAGATGTCTGATCTGGCCATGGTGGTCACACATGCCTTAGTTACATCCCATTTGAACTACAGTAACATGGTCGATGTGGGTGGGGCTGCCTTTGAAAAGTGTCTGGAAACGTCAGCTGGTTTGGAATGCGGTGTCCAGACTTTTTGTTTATTTGTTTTTATGTTATATTTTAAATAAGATTTTATTTTTATTCTGGATTTTGTTAGCCACTTTGAACACCATTTTTGGGCAGATGGGCAGGCTATAAATTAAATAATAAGTTACAAAATGCACACAAAATGCATCTATTAGGGGAAATTATATTCAAAAATGCATAATTAATTAATTAATTAATATAAGAAATAATAGAAAAATAGCTTGCAAAAATATGTAGATTAGGTAAAACTGTGTACAAAAATGGATGCATTAGGAGAAATGCACACAAAAATGCATAGAAATTTTCATGCAAACATTAAAAAAAAATTCTTAATGTTCAGGATGAGTTGAATATATCACTGGAAAAATTCTAAAAGTTCCGGACAACTGAAGATAAGACTGGAAAGATGAGAAACTGGGACAAACTGAAATTGACAAATTCATCTCTCTTTACTCTCTCAGTGCTGCTTTAATAATAGCAAATTTTGCTCCAGGAAAGGGGCTTAGAATATTTTATCTTTTACGTCCTTTCCGGTCCTCTATTGATATGATCTGGCTTTCTGAGCTGCATTTTCTCATTGATTTTTTGCATGATGCAGATGCATTGTGATTCCACATACTCATGGCTGAGTAAATAACGCTAACCTGTGAAGTGTTTTAAAAGTAAAAGTGTGTGTTCCTGTGCCCTATTCAAGCATCATGCATACTGCCTGAATGGGGCTTAAATCCTGCCACTATCCAAGAACTGATCGGTGCTGTTGCCAGTTTTCTGACAGGGCTATATATGCACAGCTGCAGCAGCTGGACCAGAGAAGGAACACGAGCATACAATTTATACATATGCAGGTGTTCCTCATCCAGTCAGGGATGCCTGTGTGCCTATGCACATCTGCCCCTGAGATGGACTGAGGCAATTGTGAGAGCTGGGAATATTGCATCCTTGCTGCAGAAATGCAGCCTTGAGGAACCAGGAAAGATGCCCAGTTCTCTCCCTGTACAGAATAGGAATTGTGATTTCTCACACTGAAAACTGAATAGCTGGTTTCCAGTTAGTAGATCTGTTTGTAGACATGTTCACAGGACTAGAGTTCTAATTAAACAATAACAGAAACCCTTTAAGAGGGAACACTTCTGTTTGTTTGGTGTTCATTGATCTTATTTTCAGGGATGTTGAAGAGTCCTTGGTCTCGAGTCACGAGTCGAGTCACGAGTCTTTGGACCCGAGTCTCGAGTCCGAGTCCGAGTCCTTGGTCCAAAATGGTGACTCACGAGTCCCGAGTCACTCCCAAAGCTGACTCCACGAGTCCCTATTAAAATCAATGGGGGTTTTCCCCAACAAAATAAGGCTACTTCAGATGTGTGGTTTAAATAAATTCTAGGCACAAGTGTGCCTTTTTATTTCAAAACTCTGCAACTGATTTTGGCAAGAACAGACCAGGCAGAAAAACCCAAAATAACCAGGCAGGCAGAGGAGGCAGGGAACCCCAAAGCAGGCAGGCAGAGGCCTTTGTCTTGGACAATTCAACTGTTGAACTGGTCAAGAAAAGACCAGGCAGGCAGAGGAGGCTGGGAACCCCAGACAGGCAGGCAGAGGCAGCCAAACCCAAAATGTCTGAAAGGTTGCATTTTAGAAAAATGATTTTAAAAAATAAACTTGCTGCACTTCCTAAAACTTATCCATGTTGCATTTGAGGAACAGGATTTTTTCTAAATGTTTGGCCCCCATTCTGGAACGGTGAGATCTCATCACAATTCCACCCTCACTGAACACCCGCTCCACTGGTGATGAACTTGCTGGAACCAGAAACACACTCAGAGCAGCCACACAGTAATCTCAGGTCAGAATCACTAGTTATGAAATGCTAGAAAACAGAGCAACAGAAGCTGTGATGTGAGTATCTTGTCTAATCTTCAAGTGGAAAGTAGCCGACAAGCCCAGAAAAAATAAATACTTCATTCAGTCAGGAAAAATAATGAGTTAATAGATAGATGATCATAGATGATAATAGAAATGCCCTAGGCAGGTGTAGGCAGGTGTGATACAGGAGGGTGCATATGCATGCATCTGTGGTGGCTATTGAGAAGAAAGAAATAGAAAACCAGGTGGGAGAGAGAGTGGAATGGAGTGGCAGGGAAAAGGAACCGATAGGAAGAGACACATAAATATAAAAATGGTAAAGAAAGAGAGCCCTCTCATTGTCTGGAAAGGTCATTTCCTGGTTCACATTGAGAAGCTATTTTTAAATGTCTCCAGGGGTGGAATTGAGAGCTGCCCATAGAAATCAATGGAGATATGCAAGACTTAACGTTATCAGGACTGAACACCAATGTGTCCACCACAACCCACCCAACCCCCAAAGGTAGCAGCAAAAAGAAGTTTCTGTTCTTTCCAACTCAGGTCTTGTTTAATGTTCTTATAATTTAAAAAATAACTTTGCCAATGCAAATTCCAAAGGAAATACAAATAATTGTCCCCATATTGAAAGTTGGAAGCAGATGTGACTGGGAAAGAGTGGCTTATGACAGCCCTGCAATGTAGTTCACACTGAATACTGCAGATCAAGCATATCCATGTACATATTGTCTAGAGCAGTGTTCTCCAACCTTGGGTCCCCAGATGTTTTTGGCCTACAACTCCCAGCATGCCTCAGCCAGCGTAAAAACATCTGGGGACCCAAGTTTGGAGAACACTGCTCTAGAGGTATTAGATCGCTATTGTAGATTTGGCTGAAGCGGAGAGATTAGCTTAAAACAACCCCACAGTGTTATCCATTGTTTTTATCCCAACGTTGCAGGTTTGGATTAGAGAGTAGTATACAACAACCCTGCAGTGTAGTTCACTGTTATACCCCTATTGCAAGGTGGAGGATGCTGAGAGAGAGAGTGGGATACAGCAGCCCTGCAATGTAGTCCAACTGTCAATATTGAAGGCCAGAGTGGGAGGCTGCTGAAGCTGGTTGTTTTCCCAGTGAAACATCCCCGATACCTCTGAGGCTGCAGCAAAGGTCAATCTACAAAAACAAAACAAAACTTTAGGGGGGGGGGAACTACGTGAGGAAATGCACCCCCCCGAAACAGCAAGCACCAATTTGAACCACATCATGTCTTTGAGTTAAAAACGATAAACATAATGGCTTCCCTTTGCTTCTCGCATAGATTTACCCTCAACATGGGTGCCAGGATCTGTGTGCCACCTGATCTTCCATGGGTGAAGAAAACCATTCTCGAGTTGGACAGAAAAGCGAAGACGAAAAAACCAAAAAGAACTGCATCTGGACCTTGAAGCCTCAACCTACTAAACTGCAACATGTCAAGCCATCAGTAGCTGCTGCTCATAACTTTTGCTAATGGTTCATTAGAAATATAGTTTCTGAATCAGTGTAGTCTAGAATTCATTCATTGGTTAAAGCAAGGGTGATGGAATGTTGGTCATATAGTTCTGCCTTTAATCTTAATTACTTAGATTTTCTTTATTTATATTTATTATAAGAAGACAGCTCAGTTGGTAATTTCAGTTTGTAGCTAATAGCAAATGGTGCACACAAAATAGCCAATGTTAAAATTGGATATATTTTTTCTAAAACAATGACTTTCAGCCTTCTCCCCTCCTCTCTTCCATCATCCCTCTCAGCCTTAATCCCTGATCCCTTCTGCTATTTCCAAAATTTGTGAGGAAATGAGATTTGAGGTTGGTCTGGATGATCTCCTGGAGGTCCTTGTGACAAGGTCATGATTGTGACAAGGAAAGGCTTAACTGGTTAAAGTTGGTGGAACCTGCTGTACAGGTCTGGCCTGGCTAATCTATTGTTAAGCAAAAGTCTGAATGTGATGCACTAATTCAGTCTGTGTAAAATGCGGAGATCTGGAAACATCTTTAGGGTGCAAGGTCCCCCCATAGAAACCGAATGGGGGATCAGTATCAGCTGGAGTGTGAAAGCTGTGACTCCTCCATCTATGCTCAACCTGTACCTATGTGTAAATAAACCATATATCACAAGACCCCTCCGTAAGCCTCCAGTGGCCTCATTCCAAGGAAACCAAAATCCTGGGTAAAGCACTTGTGTCCCTGGAGTTCTCACCACTCAGAGTATTGGTGTGTGTGTAACAATACATAGAACATATTTTGCTGTGAGCTGTCTGCGGAAATCCCTCCCCAGAGAGGCTCCCCTGGTGCCTTCTCTGTTGTCCTCTAGGCACCAGGCAAAAAATGTTTCAATTTTCCAAGGCCTTAGAAATTTTAGTGTTGTTTAATGGGTTGGATCCAGTGGGTTGGATCAAGAGTAAGTCATATGTAGAGTAGATCCACTGAAATCAAGTCTCATTTTTAACGGGTCTATTCTAGGTATCTGGATCTGCATCTGAACTATTGTATTTTAGTCTTTTATTGTAAACTGCCCTGAATTCATTTTTGATGAAGGGAGGTATATAAATGACCCACATAAAGAAAGAAATATGGGGCTTTTCCAGATGCTGGATTATTGTGTGTGAATTTTACACATAAATATATATACACACACTAATTTTTATTTAAGCCTAGTGATTCTGAAGGTGTGTAAGAGCACTGTGTTTGTCTGTTCTCTGTAAAGTTCTAATATATTCTGAGAATTTCTATGGTAAGCAAATGGGTAAAAGGGAAAGAATACACCCCCTGGCCATAATGTGGTACATCTGTCACAGGAGTCCACCCATACCATAATATGCCTGACAGCTTCACAAAACAAAGGAGGAAATAAGCATGTTCTTAATTTTTTCAAAATTCATACTTTAAGAAATAACACCCTTTGTGGATAATATGTGCACATAGCAGCTTAAAAAAAAAATTGAAACAGTAAGGAAGATATTTACCCAGAGTTTCTTTAGTAGTTTTATATGCTATTAGTTTTTGTGGTGGGAGGAGAGTAGCAGGCAGTAATACAATGCTGCATTTTTAGGAATATGTTACCCCCTTCACAATTCACACACAGCCCCAATGAAGACGCTTCAAAGCTTCAAAAACATCCAGAGAGAGCTGACGTTACACGCATGGAGGTCCTGGGGTGTGTGTGGAATTTTACGTTCTTGAGAATGTTACAGGGAGCTGTCAGGCCTGGTTCTCTTTTAACACCAACAACTTAGCACATGATTTGGAACTCCCTCCCTAGTGATCTTCGCCATGCCCCCTCGGTGATGAGCTTCCGACGTGCATTAAAAACATGGCTGTTCAGGCGGGAATATGGGGTGGGATAGGATTTTAAAAGAAATTTTTATACTCTTTTAATTATTATATTTTATTGTATTGTTTTACTGTGTTATTTTGGTTGTATATCGCCCAGGGTGGCCGGGTAACTGGCCAGATGGGCGATTAATAAATATAATAAATAAATAAAAATAAACAATGAACTCACTTTATTGCAGTGAGATGGAAACACAAGGAATCCTTCAGAGTTCGTGGCCTGGGAACTACACAGAGGTTATAGTCCCAATAAATCAGTTAGTTCAATTAGCAGCACAGACAAGGTTGTAAATCCAGCATTAAATTTCAAGACACAGTCCACTCCAAACAGAAGCTGGGCGCAGGATTCTAAAGACCATCAATGTAGTCTAAGAAAGAGTTTCAAAGGCCCAGGTTTCTAGGCTTACAAGAGTTCAGGATTCAGGAATGATTTCAAAGATAACGTCCTACCAACACGGGAGTTGAGGTGAGCCAAAAGATCAAGAATCAGATATAGTCCAAACAAAAGAGTTTTCTGGTACTCAAGAAGTTGTATCTATGAAGCTCCCTGTGCTCTGTAGCTACTCTTAAACAGAGGTGCCGCGGGGCACCTAGAGCTCTTTGTCAGTCCACCTATCCCTGCAGGCAAACTTTGTTTGTAAATGTGAACTACGCTGAAGTAGGTATTTCACTTCCATTCCCTTTAGATGTCTCAGTTCCCAAGCAAACAGGTTTGAAGCCCTCCCTTCCTCAGCTGTGACTCTGACCTGTTTCCCACCAGGTGCTCCCTCCAGTTCCATGTACAGAAGCTGACCAGACTGGCTTTTGAAACATTCTTCAACACCAGCTATGAGACAGCTTCCTCCACTGCACCTGAAGACAGCAGGCTAGCTGAAGGGGGACAGGGCAGGCCAGTGGTACATTGCTCTCTTCTCTAATATCTTGCTGCTACCTCCCAGCATCTGCTGCCTGAAGCGACTGCCTCACTCTGCCTAATGGCAGCACCGGCCCTGTTTCCCACAGAGAGGCTCCCAGACCCCTGCACTAAAGGTGCTCCAAGGTCAAATCTTGCAACTGGCAGAGAGTATCTTCTAGTCTACTCCCCTCTGGGAAACCAGTCAACATTGGGCTCTCACCCTCATTGCATTCCAAAGATTGAGCAGGCTCTGAATCGCCTCCTCCAAATCTGAATCTTCCCCAAAAGCTGCAAGGCCAGAGGCAGGGAGAGGCACAACAGGAGCAGCTATTAATTAAAGCATTTCAGAAACCCTTCATGCTTTGATTCCATTCTATGAACAACACAGTTGGTAACTCATGAATCAGCACAAATCTCACACACAAGTTCAAGAAATGAATCCTGTGTCATGACCCAGGGGTTGGACCCCCTACGATCAAGAGGAGGGCTGAGGACCCTGAAGAGGGGGAAACCTGGATGCACCAATTAGCCCCAGAATGAACCCTAGAAGACACCACCCTGACAGAAACCTTCACCCAAGGAGAATGCCAGGAGCCAATATAGCCACCATTGACATGGCATGAGGAGGTGGCTTTGCTCTCCTCTGAGGACTCCTTAGTGGAGCTGGAGGGTACCCAGCCCCACTGGAGCCAGTGCCTGAAGGATTGAGAAAGCATCCAGGACTCCCTTAGTGAGAATGGACCTAGACACTCTGATCTCCCTGCAACTAATTTGAAACTGCTTTTGGCTCCACACCTTTGCTGGAGCAACATCGGAATCTGTTGCTCTTGGATGCCTGTCTCTAGCCTGAATTCTTCCCAGCTCCACTCGGAGCTGTCTGTGGTTCTGCTTCCCTGCCTGAAATCCTGCTTTGCTTCGCTGCTCCTAGGTGCAGATGTTGGCATTTCCAGACACTTGTTTTGTACATTAGTCAAACGCCAGCATCAGAAATAAAAATCAGACATGTCGAGGAGGTTACAACTCTGACAAGTTCCAGATGTTGATTAGAAATGAATTTGTACATCCTCCTCCTCCTCCCTTCCTCCTCCACTTCCCCTTCCCCCAAAACATACCAAAGACAGAGAAAATCCCAAGACATAGGCTTTGACAAGTCATTGACTACCAGTTCTCAAGAATTATGCTGTTTTTGTCATTTCCTCTGGGGATTCTGAGACTGGTAGTCCCCTTTCCATCCTGTTGGGAGACGTTGTTCTACCAGGACCTGTTCTTCAGTGTCTCTGCCTTCCCCTACCTTCCCTGCCCCAGGTAAGTAGGAATGATCTGTAAGGCACCTGGTGAGGTGGTTGGTGATGCCCCATGTTTTTGCATTGCTTGCCTTATATTTCTTCGTTGCACAGCCATTACACATCTCACTGGGCTGTCCATTCCCTCATAGTCAGAGAGCTTTGCCTCTTGAAACAAAACAGACTACTACAGACTACTACAACTGCAAGTACATATATATATTTTAACAAAATTAAATAATATATTGATTGGTTTTGGTCCCCACCTCCCACTAAAGTGCAATTGCACTAATAAACAAAATAAAACTGGAAAAAATGAAATAATTGTAGGATTGTTCTGACTGCATAGAAGAAATGAACCATTAAGGGTGCAATCCTATTCAAGTTTAGACATAACCCTCCCCCCCCACAACTCCCAGCATGCTGCTATACTGGCTGGGGCATGCTGGGAGTTGTAGGCCTTTTTTCTGTCTAAACTTGCATAGGATTGTACCTTAAAGGGCCATTGGCTGCCAGAGAACAGGAAATACAGTAGCTAAGTAAAGAGCTGATTTCAAACAGGAGAGCTTTGTTGATATGACTTCTGAGTAGGAATGGACACATTTGCACACATTTCTCATAGTTCCTCATTTTTTCCAGTATCAAGTTTGGTTCCTCTCAAATTTTGAGAATTTTTCCAGTCTTAAGTTTGTTTCTTCTTAACCTTGAGAGGTTTTTGTTTTTTTTTTTAAAGTTCACATAAAAAGTTGTACACAATTTTGTGCACATTTCATCCATTTTTGTAGGCAATTTCCCCCAATATACATACTTTTTTGCAGGCAATTTTCCAAATATAATGCATTTTGAACATTTTTTCCACGAGCATACACATTTTTGCATGCACTTTCCACTAATGTAGACATTCCTGTACCCATTTTTGAATGGAGCACTCCATGGCAAAATTTGGGAAAGTGCGGTGCGAATTTCAAAGGATAACTTGAGTATCTTAGAAAACGTGAAATTAGGTAATGGCACCATCCAGTGTGGCTGCCTGTAACCCTCCAAACTCAGAGGATTACGGGCATCCAATCGAGCGCAGGAGGAGCGCGGAGGCAAGGATTGCCTCCGTGCTTGCCCTGCCCTGCAAAACACATAGATGGCCGGGATACATCATATCCTGGCAGAGCCACACTCCTCCCCTCTCCGCCCCACAGAACACCGTCCCTCAGCCGCAGTCGGTGCAGGAAATACCATGCTGGCTGCAAGGGCAGCGGTAGGGCACTCTGCGGTTGGGGTCCAAGTGCTGACCTTGGAATGCATTTCCAAGGTCGGAGCTGGGACTCCAACCTATCCTATGGCTGTCTAGACAGCATCTAGCAGCCA
Source organism: Shinisaurus crocodilurus (assembly GCA_021292165.1). Taxonomy (NCBI): domain Eukaryota; kingdom Metazoa; phylum Chordata; class Lepidosauria; order Squamata; family Shinisauridae; genus Shinisaurus; species Shinisaurus crocodilurus. The sequence continues at coordinate 243,207,596 of CM037878.1, read as the reverse complement.
TAGGACTGTGCCCTAAATTTATATTAAAATGAGAGACAAATGAAGCTCTCCCCCATCCCTAAAACACACTGAAGACTGTGATCATGGGGATGGTCACGGTGGGCTTTCAAACTGGGAAATGTAGAGCTATATTCTGTGCTGTTCAGAACTGCAGTTCTAATTTCCCTTCCAGCCAGTTGCAGAAGGGTCATGCCTAACCTGCACTAAAGGACCCCGGTGCAGAAAGCATCTGAGCATATTTTGAATTCAAAATGCTGGTGGTTGTGGCAGTGGAGGATGATGGGAATAAAGCTGTGGGCAAGGAGCACTGATTCTTTGAAGCTCCGTCGTTAGCAAGATCCGAATTGGCCCAGCCGAGATGTTCTGGGTCTTTACCAAAGCTATTTCTACAGCCCTAGTTAGTGATCTGTGAAAGCACTGGCACAACCCTTTTATCAGCTTGAATGCAGAATGACAAGGCAATAATTTGGAAAAGAGTGGTTTGCAGTCCTTTTAACGCTGAAGCCATGATTTCACTTATGTACAATGGAAGACATGGTAAAAGGGAAAGTGACAAATTTCAAAGAGGATAGAGCTCCTGTGCCTTTACTCATTCTGTAGATGAAGACATTTTGCCAAGTTATTTTCGTGTAACTCTAGGAGGGAGGCAGGGCCACTATCAGCTCCACCGAGAAGCCAGCTACTTCAGGCACCTCCCTCCATCAACTCTCACCTCTCAGCAGCCGTTCCATCAGGCAACAGGAGAGGGAAAGAAGGGAGACCACTCCATCGGTTGTGCTGAGACACCAGCAACTTTGTTTTCTCCTCTCCTCTCCTTGACTTGTTTCTGTTTCTTTTGCAGCAGCTCATTATACAAACTTTGTAACAAAAAAGCAACGACAAGTTCTTGTGTTTGCCTCTTTCCTCCTCTCTCTTAATCCCTTTTTCTTTTCTGCCATGTCCTTTAGATTGGTCATCCTTCCAGAAAGTGTCATGGTGGGTTATGTATTCCCACAATACCCTTCCTTCAAGGACCTGGGGCAGTATCCATGGGGTTATCCCAGTTAATCTTCGCAATAAACTTGAGTAGTTGGTAGGTAGGTTGGGGGGAAATGTGTTTGATTTATATTCTAATGAACACTACACTCTCCCACACTACACACTACTGCAGGGAATATGTGTTGATGAGGAGTCTGTGACAGGTATTTGCTTTAGTTATGGGAGATGACATAGGACTAGTCTAACATAGTTGTGGTATCTATGGCTAATTATTAAGAGCTCAAAGAGCAATCCTAGCTCTCTGATGGCGAGCTTCCATGTCAAAGCCTCTGATCTATCCAAAGACCTGCCAGACTCTTGCGTCACAGGACGGAGGTGAGCAGGGAGCCTTTCTCTCCCCAACCAGCCCACTCCCATCGGTGTTTCTGATGAAAAGAAAAATTCCCTCCCAGGGAGGGAGGAAATTCATTGAGACCAGCTCCAGGTCTGGTTCAAATGTGTTAGGCATGTGGTTGGAGGCTGACAGGGCTGTGTGGATCCTGTGGAGGGCTGTGGTTCCCTGCCCATGGCACACCCCCAATATGCCTCTTTCTTCCCCTCCTCAAGGTTGGAGTTCCTATGTTGGGGAGGAAACCAGTGCAGAGGATTCTGTGGTGGCTGGGAAGGGTTGGGAGATCTGTGGCTGGATCTCCCCTCCAAGGTGGACCTCTCTCTCCACCCTTGGAGGAAGAAATCTGCCATATTCATTTGCCCCTGAGACACCCTCCTGGGGACCTCAGGATGGCTTTCCCAGTGTGTTATATGTCGAAGACATTGAGTACATAGATATTTTTGACTGCATATTTTACACGTAAATTAAGGTGTCTTATTCACTGGAGGTTCTGAAGAAGAGATTGGCTGGAGTGATGTCTCTGCTTTAATAAGAGCAAAGTTAGGGGGTTAGAGTGCATGATCTTTGAAGTCCCCCACAGGCCCTCTGATTATATGATCTGGCTTTCTGAGCTGCATGTTCTCACTGATTTGTGTGGTGCATTGTGGCTCCACATACTCACAGCTTAGAGATGAAACCATAGACACACTATTGGTTTCCACTGTGGAGAAAGAACTTTCTTTTCTGCCTAAAATAAAACTGACTTGTGAAGTGTTTAGAAGATGTAACCACATTGTGGCAGGAAAAAGCTGCCGATGAGGGGCTAGCACAGTGGAGGGGGATTTTTTTCCCTCTGTCATCTTTAAGAAAAAAAATGAATAGGTGGGTTTTTTCTCAGATTTTCCACCTCTCATCCTCACCATTACACCCCTTGTGCAGGAAGCATCTACGAACTGTCCGGTGGGCTATAAAAGGCTGCTGAAGGGAGCCCTGAATTACTTCTACTCTGATCGCCCTAAGGAAAGGATCAACCATGAAATTCTATCTGGCAGCCATTCTGGCCATTTCCTTTCTTGAGAACTTCAAGGTGTGCATCATCAGAGGTATGGTGTCATCATTTTTCCTCCAACAGTAGTATCTGAATTGCTATTCCTACTTTAGGATAAAAACTGTACTTCATGTCAGTGGGGTCTGAACTTCTCTCCAGCTGCAAGAACTTCTTTTATGGATGATTCTAGAGTACAACGTTGGGAGGAAAACTATCTTGTGATTCTGTTGCACTCCTAAAGCATTTACTCCTCTCAGGAAGTTGTGATCCTGTGGAACAGATCTTCTTATCCGGATTGTTGTTGTGATTATTAGCTATACAACCTTTTTAAGATGTGCAAATGTACAATCTTGGAGCAGGAGATCCCTCATGTGAAAACAAAAAGGGTTCTGGGCACTGCTAGTACTGAGCAAGGTACCCTGATGTGGGTAGGAATTGCCTATCCGCATTTTGATATAGATGCAAATCTACCCTTCCCTTCCAGGCTGGCTATCTACAGTGCATCACTAATGTATCTGTTTCCACATGGGCAATTCTTTGAATGTGTAGAAAAAGATGTGCCAATCCACAAAGGATTCCTTGATTATTCACATGCAAGAGGATACCAAGTAGATTTCTGCAGAAGGCAGAGTAGTGTGGGTCTCCATTTCTTTTCTATGGTTGGTTCCAAAGATTCCCTTCCAACAGAAGTCTTGCTCTCAGTCTCTAACTACTTCCCCTGAAGGAAGAACACCTTTGGATTCAAGTCCATGGGGCAGCCTTCCCCAGCCTGGTACCCTCCAGATGTTTTGATCTACAACTCATATAATCCCTGGCCATTGGCCATGTTGGTTGGGGCTCATGGGAGTTGTAGTCCAAAACATCTGGAGGGCACTAGTTTGGGGAAAGCATACCACAGGGCGATGCATGCATGGAAGAGCTGTGTGTGTGATTGTAGCATTACTAGCATGTACAAAAGGGGGCTGCTGTATTGGAAATGACTGCCTTTTTTATCCTTCTGTGCGTGGCGTGTGTTTTGGTCATGGCTTCTGTGGTTCCTTCTGACAGTGATATTTGGAGATTGTGTGGAAATGACTTCCATTTGTATAAGAACTCAGATATGTAGACTTTATTTGTGTGAAACATTTCTAGGACAAAATATAATGGGCCCTTTAATTAGAGTCACAAACTAGCACCTCTCCAGAAGTTGAAAAGTCCTGCATTTTATCTTCAGCATCAGACTCCCACTAGCTTCGATCCAATGCCAACACTGATTCCTATCCATTTCCCAAGGGATGTTGATGGGTGGGGCAGCCTTGCTGTGGGACATAGCCCTAGTGTGTTTGGCACTTTCGGAGGAAACCAGAGCGATATCTGCTGCAATGTTGAAGAGGGGGGATGGACAGCCTGCCAAGACCTAAATTGATTGGTGGAAATTATGGTTGAGTGCTATAAATATGTTTAAAATTACGCAAAATGTTCCTGACATGGTATGGCATGACTGCTGAAGGGAGCAGATGGTCTTCATGGCTGACACTGGGCACCCAGAAAGGCCAGGCAGCTCCTTGGGGACCATGGATGTTCAAAGGGCCTTCTGAGTTTATGCGTAGTAGACCTTTGGAGTGTCCGTCAGATGTAGCCTTCAGGCATGAGGCAGCCACTTTTCTGTGAAGCTCTTCCATGTGGCTGGGTCTGATTGAAAGGATGGAGATGGAGAGAGAAGCAAGGCAGGCAGGGGTGAGCAAGGAAATTAAAGCTTGCCCACTTCCAAGAGTTGATCATTCTGATTGTCAGTTTCCTGAAAGGGGCTCCACATGTACAGCTGTGGCCGCTGCATTGGAGTAGGAACTGAATACATGTGCAGCTGATCTACACATGTGCTGGCAGTTCCCCTTCCAGTTAGAGATTCACACACATAAATCTTTTCCTTTGCACCTAAGCCCACAGCTACATTGAAGCAATTGTGAGAGCTAGGAAATGACATATCCCTGAAGCAGAAGTACAGCCTTGGATGCCTGGATCCCTCCCTGTGCCCAATGAATAACAATTGTGATTAGCTTACATTGCAATCAAATGGAACTGGAAAGGACTTCAGGAATGAGCTCCGCTTGCAGATATGTAAGAATTGGAGTTCTAATTTAACAACCGCAAAACCCCTTTAGCAGTGAACGCTTTTATTTGTGTCTTCACACGGTACATAGTTAGACTATGGAATTCACTACCACAAGATGTAGTGATGGTCACCAACTTGGATGGGGATTAGACAAATTCATGGAGGAGAAGGCTATCAATGGCTACTAGTCATGATGGCTTTATATTATCTCCAGCATCAGAGGCAGTATCAGCCAGTATGACTCTCAGTTGCTGGGGAGCATGAGCAGGGAGGGTGCTTCTTGTACCTTTTCCATAGGCATCTGGTTGGCCACTAAGTACTGGACTAGATAGGCCTTTGGTCTGATTCAGCAGGACTCTTGTTATGTCCTTAATAAAATTTGATCTTATATTTATATCTCTTTTTGAGGAACCTTTGGGTCTCAGACTATGGCACTAAGCTCCTGTGTAGATTTGCATCCAACAGAAATAAACATCCGAAGAATTGCTGATTATGAAATGCAAAACAGACCAGTAAAAGCTGTGATGTGAGTATCTAATCTTCAACTGTCAATTAGCCTGCCCTGCACATCTGTAAAACAAATGCTTCCTCCCACCAGAAAATTGAAAGGGCATAATAGAGCTCACACTGGAAGGTGGTATGCTAGTGGGTGTGTGGTAGAGAAGACCCTTTGCCCAGGGAAATGATTGCCCCATAATGTAGAGCACTATAGCCTTCCTGGTATAAGCCAAGTCCTCTTCACTACCCCCTGTCCTTACTGAGTAGCGCAAAATGAGGGAGGGTGGGTGAATGATAGGAAAGGACTGGTCAGTGTAGAAGGAGAAACAGGATATACTGAGATTGCTATGCCCATTTCAGATAGATTCCAAAATGGGATATTTTTTTTTAAAAAGTCCAAAACAGTAAGTTTCCCAAAGTCCAGATTTTGATGGTGACTGACTCTGCTGCTTTAGCTATTGTGTCGTGGACTTGCGCGTGTAAGGGCGAGATAAAGAAGAGGCAGACACAGGGTATATGGTTTCAAATCAGGGCCACATTTATTGAATTGAAGATCTGTGAAGGGTGAAGTGCGGTTCTAACCTAGCCCGGCCCTTGGCTGGGAAAAAAGACCAATATTTGGCGAATGCATCCTAACTGAACCGGAGGCGGGATGGCCCGCCACCGGCCAGTTGCCCTCCATGTGGAGCTGGAGGGCCTTACCATCGTCACCTTACTTTGGCGCCTCCAGGCTCCCAAAATAGGTGAGAAAGGTAAAACCCCAAAGGCGTCCCAATCTCCCTCGTGCCAAGCCTCATGGCGTTGGCGAGGGCAGCCTTGGGTAAGCGTCAGTCACCTTGAAAGGTGCCACTGGATGATCACCATAACCCTAATTGTTCCTGCCTAAACCCGCACTTCCCGCCACAGGGAGAGACAAGCTATCGCTTAGTCGAATCTCCCCCACCTGCACGATAAAAGAGCGCACCCATGCACACGCACACACACAAACAAAGGAACGATACCAGAGGACGATTGAGGAGGAGGACGATGTGATTCAGCTGGAAAAACACAGGAGCAAAGAGACTGAAGGCGGGAACCCAGGAGCTTAAATAAGCTCTTACCTGGGTCCCCGCCCTTCTGAGCCATTGGCTCAATTCCCGTGACCCACCAGACCAGGTGCTTGCCTCCTCTCTCCTCCCCCACGCGCAAGCCTTCTCCCTGTTCTCACATAGGGGCCATTGGAAGTTCTTTCTACTTGTAATGAAGCAGCTATGGTTTTGTTCACACATTCGTAGAGAACACTTGATAACTGATCTTTGAGGACCTCTCTCTTGATGACTCATGGCTAAACATTAAAAAAAAAAAAAAAGAGCATTGAATATAAATTGCCCTGGGAAGATGACTGAAGTGCAATGTAAAATACCTAAAATAAAAAAAAGTGAACTTCTTCCATTGACAAAAACAAACAAAAAACCCTATGAGTTGGATCCACGTCTAACTTAAGTCCCATTGTTTCCAGTGGGTTACTCTAAGTGTGACAAAGTCTGGATCTGACCTATTGTGGCTGAGGCAACGTCAGATGATAACAAATGTCTGTCCAGGGTGGTTGTCTCATACATGTGGTTCACCATGTCACAGCCATCGAGTGACCAACATGCAGGTGTGACAGGGTGAACTCCCCCAGAAGCAGAGGTCAGAACTTTACTGCCAGTGTCACAGTACAGGATTTGCAGAACTGTTCTCAGCTATATTAGCAATGGCATGTGCAATGAAGCCACAGATTCCAGACAGAAGTAGTAGTACTGCCTTGTACACCAGCCTTCCCCAGCCTGGTGCCCTCCAGATGTGTTGGACTGCAACTCCCATAATTCCTAGCCAGCAGGCTAATGCAGTGCTATGAACACTATGAAGTACTAATTTCATGTTTCATTTGATAACTGTCTGGTTGACCAAAGAGAGGAGCATATTCAAAATTAACCCTAGTTTTCACATGTACCAGCTAATCTTAAGTGAAGGTGACACCACTCATGGTGAATAACGTTCATCATTTCAGCTTCCAATATATTAGTGACATATATTTGTCAACATGTTTCATCTTTCTTCACAGAAATATGAACCACAAAAGTTATTTGATTTAAAGAAAATAAACTTAGTGACACTTTTTATTCTTTTGTAGATTCATTACCAGAAATGGTGTCAAGGTCTGCGTACCACATCATCTTCCATGGGTAAAGAAAGCCATCAGGAACGTGGACCAAATTAAGAAGGTTAGAAAACAAAGAAGAATTACAACTAGACCTAAGGCTGTGACCAACTAAACTATCAAGTCATCAGGAGCCGCTCATAATGGTTGCTAATTGTTGACCAGAAATAAAGTTTCTGAACTAATGTGGTTTCACCGGACTCTGTTTATCCATTAATGCACAGCAGATTGAATTATGGCCACTGAGTGCTGTATTTAGTCTTCATTACTTTGGGTAGTATCCAGTGTTACTCTAACTTATGTCCCATTCATTTCAATGGGTCTACCCTAAGTAGAACTAACTTTAGATACACAACCCTTTAGGGTTTCTTTGTTTATATGTATTGTAAGAAGCCAGCTCTTTCAATATTTTTCCATTGTAGCTGTTTTAGGAAACTTTGGAGTATTTATTAAGACTTTCCCTTTATACTCTATCATGGTCATATGATATCTCTGGTTTACAGTGTCCTTCAAACAGATTGATCTGGTGTGTTCTGCTATTGTATATAACTTATTGTTCCACTGTTATTTTGGTTTAGTGCTTCCTGTGTTTAAGAAAGCAGTAATGATATACAAACATAAACCTTCGGGGTTATGTTGGGCGCAAAGAAACCCCAGAAACCCCAACAATGAGTACTTAGGTATCTAGACATCTAGAACAAGCCATCTGTAATTCAAAGTTGTGATCATGCCATCTATTCATTTTTTTTGGTACAAGACCGTGAGGAAAGTCTCATGGATGTATAATACTGTATCTTATTGTCATGCATTTTTCTTCCTAATTGTATACTTTTTCATTTCCTTAATGTTGTTGGGATGCTTATGATATTGTCTTTGGTTTAAAAAACACCCACTTTAAATTGATTAACTAACTTCTTATCAACTGACCCATTTGTTAATTTAAGTAAATGTTACTATAATTCAATACAGATGACATAGTGAGGATATTTTTAAAAGGTAGCAGGTTCCTTTTGATTAAAAAGAATGACTTAATGCATTGTTTTGAAGATCATCATAAATGGCTGAATGGGGAGACATATTTATATTACTTCAAAGAGATTCATGTGAATCTAATTTTTCATTCAACTATTGGTTTTACAACACCTGAGATCAAATTACTTTTACTATGCATTTATTAAATCTATTATTTTACATGTACTTGGAATCATATTTTATATCCTGAGCATAATCCACCAGGACATTCTTTTGCACGCGCCTCACTGAAATTTATGTGAGCTTATGTGGTCACTATACCTTGTCACTGTTTGGATTGTTGATTGCATGACTAGCTCTAAAGGCCTGTTGTCAGGAGAGTGAAGGAAAATGAGGGACAGTTTCACTCCTTTCTGAGACTCCACTCTAGGGTGGCCACTTATTCACTGCCACAAAAGAGGGCACCAAATTGCATACCAGTTGCATCTGCAAATTTGTATGTGTAGGTGCAAATTGAGAAATAATAATAACTATAATTTAAATAGAAATACAGTACATCTCACCATAGACTAACCAGGTGTGCCTGCTCTCCACTCCAGATGTTAACTGTTGATGAGCAACTTCAAGGCCCCTATTCTCCTTCCTTATAGTTCTTTGACTTCAAACCAGACTTGGACTGGACAGCTGATCAAATAAACAACACCTTCAAATAGAGGACTGTCCTCTGCCAGTTTTCCAAAACAGGGGGCTGTCCTTTGTAAAGTGGGATGCCTGGCCACCCTACTACACTCACCATCACATCACCACTCAGTACTCTGCCCAAAAGGAGGGAAGTTAGCCTTACCCCACCCCTTGATTTGCCTGCTCCCACTGCAATGATGAATGGCATGACCTGGATGGCAGTGCAAGTGCAAATTCTTCTTCCACCAATCCGTCACCATCTTCCATGCTTCCTCCACCCTCTTGTCCATCCTCAGAGCCATTGCCATGGATGGAGCTAGAGGCAGGACCAGGTTTCATAGGATATCACAATAGAGTTGGAAGGGGCCTACAAGGCCATCGAGTCCAACCCCCTGCTCAATGCAGGAAACTAGAGGAGGGGTCTCCCATCCAAGTAATAACCAGGCCTGACCTTGCTTAGCTTTCCACACTCAGACAAGCTGAGCTGTCCCTGACCCATTTAGCCAAAACCAGCCATTATGAGCAGGTCAAGTACCGTATTTAGTTTTCTACTACTTAGGGGTTTTTGTAAGGGGTGTATTCCCACCACCACCAAGCCCGTGTTAATCTTTTTTCTTAGGGATTTCCTAATATATGTTAATCAGTACTGCATGTTTTTCTCGCATGGGGTAGGATCCAGATTTAGGCACATGCAACTAAAGTCCAATTTATTTCAATAGGTCTACTCTGAGTAGGACTAACATTGGATATAACCCTAAACCTGTTCCTTGCCCCTGGTGACTTCAGCCTTAAGGAGCAAGCCTGCCCGTAACTGCATAGCCCCATCCTGGACTCTATTGCTTGGTCATGTTGAAGTATGTATGGCAGAATGTTGGGAACTGGCTTTATATTTATGCATGCGGGACCTGCAACAAAATGTTGCAATGTGGAGTGCTTCTCATCAGTGTTCCAGCCAATTAGCCATGCCGGCCTTCTCCAGAATCATCAATTCCATCCCCCTCTGTCCTAGTTTTCCACCCCTCCCAACAATCAGCCATCATTCTATGGGCACGGACGGAACATGCTCAGTCCTAACTGAGCTGGGTTTTTTTGGAGGGGTACCCTTCTTTTGGTTTTTCTTTCTTTCTAAAGATTTGTACTTCTACAAAACTTGGGAGTCCCCCCGCCCCGAAGCCTGCTGATGCTTCCTCTTGTGCATGGATGGTGATATTTTGGCTACATAATGATTCACACTCACCTCTGAACATTAGAAATAGAATGATAGATGGACACCCACCCACCCTTAGAAAAAGAGCTATTTATTTTGACAGAGGATGGGATGGGGTAGGACAGGAATGGAAAGCCAATTGACAAGGACAGGGCCAGGCCCACTTTTCAGAACTTGTCCCATTCCTGCAACCGAGATTAAGCGTGTTCCCTGCTCTCTCCTGAGGTGTGGGGTAACCCTGTTCCCTGCCCCTGTTGGCCCTAGAACACAGGGATGGGGACTCGGACTCTAGGACTCGACTCGTGAGTTGGACTGAGTCCCCCCTCTGACTCGACTCAGACTCAAGTCCCAATATTTTTAATGGGACTCGAGACTCGACTCGGGACTCGAGACCAAGGACTCTTCAACATCCCTGGGCTGTGCCAGAAGGAGTGGAGAGGAGCGTGATTGCTGGCGAAGAGCGCATGGAAGCGAGGTGTGCCACTGCTCGGCCACTATGGGTGGCTACCAGGAGTGCAGCCCCAACAGTGTGTCAAGATTTATTCTGATTGATGTGTTGCGTACTTGGGAGAGGCAGAAGAAGGACCTGGCTGAGATTACTCTGTGTGGCTGCTCTGAGTGTGTTTCTGGTTCCAGCAAGTTCATCACCAGTGGAGCGGGTGTTCAGTGAGGGTGGAATTGTGATGAGATCTCACCGTTCCAGAATGGGGGCCAAACATTTAGAAAAAATCCTGTTCCTCAAATGCAACATGGATAAATTTTAGGAAGTACAGCAAGTTTATTTTTTAAAATCATTTTTCTAAAATGCAACCTTTCAGACATTTTGGGTTTGGCTGCCTCTGCCTGCCTGTCTGGGGTTCCCAGCCTCCTCTGCCTGCCTGGTCTCTTCTTGACCAGTTCAACAGTTGAATTGTCCAAGACAAAGGCCTCTGCCTGCCTGCTTTGGGATTCCCTGCCTCCTCTGCCTGCCTGGTTATTTTGGGTTTTTCTGCCTGGTCTGTTCTTGCCAAAATCAGTTGCAGAGTTTTGAAATAAAAAGGCACACTTGTGCCTAGTATTTATTTAAACCACACATCTGAAGTAGCCTTATTTTGTTGGGAAAACCCCCATTGATTTTAATAGGGACTCGTGGAGTCAGCTTTGGGAGTGACTCGTGACTTGTGACTTGTGAGTCACCATTTTGGACCAAGGACTCAAACTCGGACTCGAGACTCGGGTCCAAAGACTCGTGACTCGACTCGTGACTTGAGACCAAGGACTCTTCAACATCCCTGCTAGAACAGTGTTCTACAACCTTGAGTCCCCAGATGTTTTTGGCCTACAACTCCCAGCATGCCCCAGCCAGCTATGCTGGCTGGGGCATGCTGGGAGTTGTAGGCCAAAAACATCTGGGGACCCCAAGTTGGAGAACAGTGCCCTAGAATGAAGCCTAGCCATATTTGTGTACCCTGATCCTAGGTTGTGAGTTTTGTTTTATTTTTAGGATGGTGGGGGTGACGGCGTGACGCTATAGTTTGACAAAATAATTAGTGCAGCCAGGACTGGACCTTGGGGCCAAAATCCAGGACCTCAGAGCCCAGCGGGGATCAAATGACCATCCCGATAGTGGCAGGTGATTAAGGCATCAGGGCAGTAGAAGCCAACCCCATTTTATTCCTGTAGTCATGATGGTACTATGATTTAAGTGAGTTTAAACTGTGCAACTATTATGCTGTGTGAACTGCCCAGAGAGCTTTAGCTATTGTGGGTTTCAATTTCAGGCTAGTGCCTGGAATCAATAGACAGCATGCCATAGGTGGGGGTGGGACATTATTCAAGCTCACAACTTAAAACCTGTGTGTGTGTGTGTGTGTGTGTGTGTGTAAGAGAGAGAGAGAGAGAGAGAGAGAGAGAGAGAGAGAGTCTGTCTTGTAGTTTACTAAAGAAGTTTAATAGAAAACCAAATGATGTGTCACTATTCATGAAGGCTTTGGCCCCCAGTAAAAAGCATTCCCCTTGCTTTCACAGAGCACTGCAAAAGGTGGCAAAAGTATTTGCCCAGTGTGGGGGGTGGATGTCACGGGAAAGAGCGGATGCATCCCTGTTGCTGAGGCAACTGTACTGATGCTCCCTCTCTTGCTGTGCTATGTGGGCAATTAAACCAGGACTAGGAGCACTAGCCTGGTTGCCTCATAAGAAGAGTCTCATTGGACCAGCCCAAATTCCATCAAACCTAGCATTTTCTTTCCCACAGGGACCAACCAGCCCCCCAAGCAGCACATGGCACTCTCCCACTGTTGCTCTTGGGCAACTGGTCAGTGCAGTGGCATGCTGCCTCTGAAGCCCTGAGCCTTGGCAACAGGGATGCATTCTGTCTCCCCCACACCCTTCAGAGTAAGAGCAATTTGAGGATGTTACCCTCAGAGATACTGCCAGGTAGCCAAATCTGACTGGTTCCTCAGCACTGTGATCTCATCAGACTCACTATATAATCCCGAATTGGCTGGGACCATGCAGTGAGGGCAAAGAAGAAGAAGAAATAGTACCAGAGGTGCTAGTATCAAAGATACCAAAGGTATACAGTGGTTGCAAGCAAAGCCACCTTTCAACAAAGATGAGAAAAGGGCACATTGTCCGTCTCCCCCCCCCCCCGGGTGGGTGGGGTGGGGATGAGGAATTTATGCCTCCTGAAAATGCTATTTTCAGTGTGGCGTAGTGGTGAGAGTGTTGGACTGGGACTCCGGAGATCTGGGTTCTAGTCCCCGCTCGGCCATGAAACTCCCCGGGTGACTTTGGGCCAGCCACTGACTCTCAGCCTAACCTACCTCACAGGGTGGTTGTTGTGAGGATAAAATGGAGAGGAGGATGAGGATTATGTAAGCCACCTTGGGTTCCTTGAAGGAAAAAAGGCGGCGGGGGTGGTGGTGGTATAAAATAAATAAATAAATAAATATTTTACCCAATATACATCTGAGAGTAAGAGGCAGAGCTGGCAGGTCAGAACTCATTGGTTCCAGGAATATTTGAACCTCAGAACCTCTCCTTTAAAAAATTAACCACTGTGATTAAGGAACCTGATCTTTCATCATCACGGTGACATGACAAGCTGCTTATGTAAAACTATTTTACAAGGAACTACTATGGCACCTTGGCAGTTCCATACGGACTTTTACTCAGGCTTGTAACTATTAATTCCACTTTACCTGGGTGTTCTTTGCTCTCTCTCTCTCTCTCTCTCTCTCTCTCTTTGTGCCATTAATACTTAAGCTCTTGAGCACATTAGTAATGCTTCACTGCAGTAACCAGGCTCTGCATTTTTTCCAAGGCTTTTTTCAGCAAGATTGAGAATGTCCTTGGGTCTGCAACACACACAAGCTCTCTTGCTGGAAAAGGACCCTTCAGTTAATGTTTCTGGCTGACCAATGATTGTTAGGTGTCCTTTGCTTGAAAGCTAGAGCGTGAGGGCCCATATATGGGCAAACCAGCATGCTGCAAATCCTGTGCTGAAAATAGATCAATTTCATTGCCAGGGACTCCAAAGTGCAAATTATTAGCAGGTGACCCAACCCAGAAAGGAAGGACTCTCTCATTTTGAGGCATCTACTCACACAGCACTGAACATGGGCAACACAGAACACCCTGGAAAGTCTGAAATGTACCTGCATCATGGAGATTAAAAGGCTTCTCCTTTCAGTGGATTCGTAGAAACGCATATTTGGGAAGCCAAACTCCTCAAATCGTTTTCTCACTGTGTTCAAATCTGCTTTGACTACAATCAGGGGGCAAAGTGAGTTCTTTGGCCACCAGGGGGCATGTGGCTACTTACTTACCAAGTAAAAAGCAGAATCACTGTGTGTGTCTAGATCATCTGAGTTGAGCTCAGATCACATAAGAGTGCTATAATGTGTGTCTCGATATACATTCCGTTCTACGGTTAGACGGTCAAGCAATGAGTTTATCTAATGTGCAAAGGTAGACAAAGCACAAAGGGATTGAAAGATAAGGGACAAGCAGGACCGGTGCAGGGCAGTTTGGCGCCCCAGGCGAAAAAATAGTTAGCGCCCCCCCCTCTCCAAAGCAAAAAAAAAAAAACCCCTGCGCCGCCACCACCAACCTACCTTCCCCCCCCCGCCCTGGCTGCGGCGGCAGCGGCTGCTGCTGCTGCGGCTGCTGCGACGAAGGTAGGTGACGGGGGGTGACGGGGGGGTTGGGGGGGTGGCGATGGCGGTGGGAGGGCAGCGGCGGGCGAGCGAGCGAGCGAGCGGGTGGGCGGAGGTGCGGCGGCGGCTGCTGCTGCTGCGGCTGCTGCGACGAAGGTAGGTGACGGGGGGGTGACGGGGGGGTTGGGGGGGTGGCGATGGCGGTGGGAGGCGCAGCGGTGGGCGAGTGGGCGAGCGAGCGGGTGGGCGGAGGCGCGGTGGCGGCGGCGGCGGCAGGCAGGAGGGTGGGGAGGTGGAGGCCTGGCGGGGACGGCGCAGCGGCAGCGAAGAGGAGCGCAGCGTTTCGCGCCCTCTTCAGCCGCGCGCCCTCTTCAGCCGCGCGCCCTAGGCAACCGCCTAGTTGGCCTAGCGGTAGCGCCGGCCCTGGGGACAAGGGAGTAGGAAGCAAAATTCCTGATTGCACGGGGAAAGCCTACAGAGGTACAACTACAGTAATACCTTGGATTGCAAGCATGATTCGTTCTGGAACCGTGCTTGTAATCCAAAACACTCTTATATCAAAGCGAGTCTCTGGCGGGCGTGAGCGGGGCCAATTTCAGCCTGCTACGCCCGCTGGAGGTGAACGGTTACATCCCTACGCTTGTCTTGCAAGACCTTGCTCGTCTATCAAGTCAAAAATTTTAAAATTTTTTTGCTTGTCTTGCAAAAGGCTCTCAGACCAAGTTACTTGCAATCCAAGGAATTACTGTAGTTGTACACACACAGGATCTGTGCAGAAGAGCCAGCAAACCATTGGAGGTTGGGGGCAGAGTATACTTTGCTTGGTTGCCTGAACAAGTAATGTCTCAACCTTGATCCTGGGGCAGGTGGGCGGGCAGGGTGGGCGGTGGGGAAGAACCTCAGTATTCTAACACAGAATTAATATTTTAACTCTATTTAGTTTCTAATTTGGTCTTATCCACCTTGAGCCTTTAGGATGTAGCAGCCTTTCCCAACCTGACGCCCTCCAGATGTGTTTGACTATAAGTCCCATCACCCTCACCCAGCATGGCTAATGGCTGGGGGTGATAGGACTTGTGGTCTGACACATCCGGAGGGCACCTGGCTTGGGAAGTTTGCTATATATATTTATCAGTGCATGCTACATAGATAAAGTCAGTTCTTGCGAGTTCTCTACAAAGAATGGATGCCTCTAAATGCTACGTGTAAGGTATTATGATCACGCACAAGCTGACGTGCTGTCTGTGTGCATGAGGCTCAAATCTAAGGGACTCACTCCTCTTTTCTAAAAACATGGGGTTGGATCCAGACATAGTCAAAATTAGGGTAACTAAGTTAAGTACCAATGGGAAGTATGGGATGGGGCATTTATGCCTGCTGTGCACTGCCAATTCCCTCCTGCAAGTGGCACCCACCACTTGTGGAATGAAGGTTTAGTGCTTCTGGGGGCAACTGGAAATGAGTGAAAATGCTTGTTGTTTCTGGAACAGGGCAGGTCGGTGGAGCTTGCATAAGGGAGCTCCGCCAACCTGTCCTGATTCCGCTCATTTCAGGGCTTCCACTGGGAAGCATTAAAGCTCTGTTGTGCAAGTGGTGGGTGCCGCTTGCGCAACAGAATCAGCCGGGCGCAACGGAATCGGTGGAGGCTTAAGTGCCCCATTGGAAAATTAGGGATGTCAGAGAAATCCACAACAGACTCAGATGAGTTCGAATGTCTAAGAATCCAACCCATGGATTCCACAGCAGACCGGCTTTTCCTGAGTCGCACGGATTCCACGGACTTGCAGACCATTTTTAAAATTATTATTTTATGTAATTTTACACAAATTTAATCATAGAATAATACTGTGAAATAATTTAAAAAAACACCAACCAAAAATGCACATTTTCCCCATAGGCTAAATCATGAAAATATACATTTCTCAGGGATTTGCTTATTTTTTGGGGGGTGGGAGGATTCGCACATTTTCAGGAATGCAAATTTGCACAACTCCAAATATGTGCAAATTAGTGTGAATGCATTTGTGCAAAATCTGATTCTGTCAATGAGTGGGCAATGGAATGAAAAGTGCCTGACAATCTGTGAAACATTGATGGAATGGATTTTCAATGTCCGTACATCCCTACATTGGATACTGCCCATTGACTTAGGGTCTACTCTAAGTATGACTAAGTCTGCATCCAACCGCATGGTTCTTTTTAATTTAATTTAATTTTATTTTATTTTATTGTCTCTCCTGTATTTAACAGTTCTCTATCTGGGAAATGGAGGTTGCCCAGAACCATAGCTGTAGTTCCTTGTACTGATGGTTTGGAGAGAACAACTGTTCTTATTTAGGCTCTTTGGCTTGAAATACACATAATGTTTTCCCTTTTCATTCTCCGTGTTTCTGTCAAAACTTCACCTTCTGTGGTCTCTATTGAGTTGAATATTTTGTGAATCAATTTTACCCAGTGATGCAGACGGATTATTGAGCTGTTGGATTTCAGCTTGTATTTACTACTTTGTTGTTCCTGTTTATTTTAATTGTTATCTTTCTGCTGCAAACTTCAATAAAAATAGGGTTGGATCCAGACTAAGTCATACTTAGAACAGATCCACTGAAATCAGTGAGGCCTAATTTAGTCTTGACTAACTTAAGCCCTATTTATTTTAATAGGTCTGGTCTAAGCATGACTAATTCTGGATCTAATCCATAATTTGAAAGAAACCCACCCACTGGCACATCTGCATACATGTTTATGCTGTGTTTGCAGTATAGTAACAAAGTTCCTTCAGTTAACGTACATCAGGACCGGTGCAAGGCAGTTTGGTGCCCTAGGCAAGATCAGATATTTAGCGCGCGCCCCTTCCCACTTGAGTGCTGTTTTTCCCCCCAAGGCGTTTCTGGCACCCCCTTTAGCCCTGCGCCCTAGGCAGCTGCCTAGTTGGCCTAATGGTAGCATCGGCCCTGACGTACATTTACTTTATGTGAGCCTTAGTGACAAACCCCTATAATCCAATATAAACCACCAGCACCTGGTGCCCTCCAGATTTTGGACTTCAACTTCCATCAGCCCCAAGCAGAATGGCCAATGATCAGGAATGTTGGGAGCTGTAGGCTGGGTTCAGACAAC
This sequence comes from Shinisaurus crocodilurus, assembly GCA_021292165.1. Classification (NCBI taxonomy): domain Eukaryota; kingdom Metazoa; phylum Chordata; class Lepidosauria; order Squamata; family Shinisauridae; genus Shinisaurus; species Shinisaurus crocodilurus. The sequence goes on along the minus strand of CM037878.1, from coordinate 243,190,312 downwards.
AGGATAATCCACACTTAAGGGTTGAGTATGGGTTGAGTGTGGGTTGTCGTTGAACTGTGGGTTGTTGTTGAAACGTGGGTTATCATGTTGTCTGAAGCCAGCTGCGCTAACAAGCCATGGCTTGTTAACCATGAGCAACCCATGAAGAGAACCCATGGTTTGTTGTTGGGTTGTGAACCTCATCTCTAGCACAGCATTGTTTAGTGAAGTAACTTCAGTTCCCACCTGTACAAAAATGACTGCAGGGTCAGCCCAAGATATGTTGGTACCTGAGGTGTAAGACAAGATAACCACCCCACCCCACCCACATTCCATGTATAAAAGCCAACTTGACTGGCAGCTGAATTTTTCTTCAATACTGATGATGGGACACCATCCTCCACCACACCTGAAGGCAGCAGACTAGCTTAGGTGGTACAGGGCAGGCCATGTGGCACACAATTCTGTCCTCCAGCACCTTGCTGCTGCTTCCCAGCATCTGCTGCCTGAGGCAACCACCTCACTTTCCCTAATGGTGGCCCTGGATGCCTGTGACACCATTCGTGCAATCACGGGAGCTATTTGGATGAATGGAGGGAAGTGTGTCCAATGAGAAGGGGGATTTTGTTAGGAAGAAGGGGAATCAATGAGGGGGAAGTTTCTATTGGTACATTTTTATCATATGACCTTGGCTTCTGTTTAGAACAGTGGTGCACAACCTTTTCAGCCTGGAGGGCCGCATGTGATGCTGGCGTGGGAGACTTGAGGGCAGTATGTGCACATGCACACACACATCACAGTGTTCCTTGCTGGGAGGGAGCGGAGAGCTCTCTTTCCACCCTCTCCACCAGCAATGCTGATAGAGATCACTCTTTTCTCACTACTAGCAGCAGCAGCAGCAGCAGCAGCAGCAGCAGCAGCGAGGAAAGAGCAATCTCCATGAAATGAAGGGGGGGATTCAGCAGCAGTGGGGTGTGTCTGTCAGGGTACTTCTGGAGGTCACACCTAAGACCGTAAGAAGGTGTAGCAAAATAAATACAGTCCAATCTCTCACAAGCCATGATGTCATGAGGTGACTTTAAGGAGCCCACTATGTCTCAGCCTCAGCCCCACCCCCCAAATAAGGGGATAATGTGAAGGACTCAAACCAGTCCTTTCCCTCGAAGGAGAGAGAGTAAGGGTGCAAACTGCCACTCTCTACCCTGTCCCCTTCCTCAATGAGCTCAACTTACAGCCTTGCAAGGCATGGGATTGAGCACTGAACTGAAGAGACACAAACCACACCCTATTAGGGTTAAAACAAAAGATTTATTTGGGTTGAAAGAATAAGAAGGGAGAAGGGAAGGGAGGAAAAAAAGAAATACACAAGGTATAAGGATCTAATAGCAGACTACTTTGGTACACACAATCAGAGCAAAGAAGAAGATAACAAAGCTATCTCACCGCAGCCAGTCAGCCAAGCCAAGGGGTCATTTCTCCTATGGGGACTTACTCATGTGGCAGCCCCCTCCGCCCTTCGCATCACTCGGGAGAAGAAAAAGACACCAAATTCTCTGCCAGGCAGCCCTATACCCGCCCACCAGCTCATGGCCTGACCCCTTCAGCCAATCATAAAACAATCTTTCATTTCTGGTGCCATCTCAGACCAGAACATCGCCTGACAGGATCTCAGCTGTACATAGAATCATAGAAAAGTAGAGTTGGAAGGGGTCTATAAGGCCATCAAGTCCAACCCCCTGCTCAATGCGGGAATCCAAGTCAAAGCATTCCTGACATAATAATGTCCACATTATTCAGGCAATTAAGCCTAGCTTGGCCAAGTAGTAGGCGATCACTCATGACCGAGTAAGATTGTCTTCCAGGATAAAATTACAAAAAGAAAATTATAAAAGGAGGAAATTCTAAAAAATCTAGATCCACACAGCTTCCCACAGTGAGGACACAGGTTACTAGATGGAAGATGGTCCTGTAAAGGATTTGTTTGACGTGCTTTTCACTTAGCACGTTTCTCCCTTTCACCTTGCACCCGGGCTTCTTCAAAGTCCATAGAACCTTTGTGAAAAGCCAACCTCCAGTTAGATCGTTCATGGGCCAGAGTTTTCGATGTTTATACTGCATTTTTTTAGATTAGTCTTAAGAACATCTTTAAACCTTTTATACTGACCACCGATATTCCGCTTTCCATCCTTGAGTTGGGAATAAAGTAACTGCTTTGGGAGACGGCAGCCAGGCATTTGAACAACATGACCGGTCTATTGAAGTTGGCGTTGAAGGATAATTTTTTCAACGCTAGTAGTCTTTGCTTCTTCCAGTACACTGACATTTGTTCGCCTATCTTCCCAAGTAATTCGCAGGATTTTCTGGAGGCAAAGTTGATGAAATCTTTCCAGGAGGTGGAAATGACGTTTGTAGATAGTCCATGTTTCGCAGGCATACAATAAAGTTGGTAATACAATGGCTTCATAAACCAGAGTTTTGGTCTTCTTACAGATATCCCGATCCTCGAACACTCTATGTTTCATTTGAGAAAATGCGGCACTTACGGAGCTCAAACGATGCTGGATTTCAGTGTCAATGTTAGCTGTAACAGAAAGATAGCTGCCAAGATAGAGAAAATGATCGACATTTTCCAGTATTGCCCCGCCAAGCTGGATAGATGGCATCACCAAAGGGTTAACTTGCACTTGCTGATGAAACACTTGCTGATGAAGCACTTTGCGTTTTTTTATGTTAAATGAGAGACCAAGTTTTTCGTATGCTTCTGCAAAAGCATTTAGGATAGTTTGGAGATCATCCTCTGAATGTGCGGAGACCACATTATCATCAGCATACTGAAGTTCCACAATGGAGGTTGTAATTACCTTACTTTTTGCTTTCAGCCTACTGAGATTAAAAAGCTTTCCATCTGTTCAATATATGATTCCCACACCAGTGGGAAGTTTCCCCTTGACAAGATGTAAAATCATGGCGATGAAAATAGCAAATAATGTTGGGGTGATAACACATCCCTGTTTAACACCTGATCCCACTTTAAATGGAGCATCATGAGAGCTGTTGTTGCCCACCTTGAGAACAAGGTGGCTATTTTACAAGATAAGAGGTGAGACATCTGGGGCCAGGGAGAATCTTCTCTGAGGGGCCCCCTTCTCAAAGGGCACAACTGGAATTTAAGAAAGCTTTTCTTCACAGATAACAATTCTGGTCTACCTTACAGGGCTGAATGATAAAATCAGGTTATCTAGTACAATCCTCTGCTCAGTGCACAATTTGCAATGCAGGATGTAGCCACAGCATCCCTGACAGATGGTCATTCAGCCTCTGCTCAAATATCTCCAGGGAAGAGCCTACGACAGAGCTTGTGGCTCTCTGCTTGTGACCTCCCTCCAGTTTGCCCCATAGCCATTCATGAGCACTCACTGGGTACGGTCGCTCAGCCCGCGGTGGATGCGCCAAACAGTAGGCTCATCCAGTCAACGTTTTACCATCTTGCCAACAATGATCTCATGGGAGACTTTGTCATCATCCTTACCCGATGAAAAGATTGCCAATTTAAAGTGGAAACGAAAAACATAGAAATGAAATAGGGACTGAAAGGCACTACAAGTTAAACTAAGTGTCAAACAATGAGCTGGTTCGTATTAGTCAGCAGCACCCACGCACAAACTCATGCCTATGCCTGGCTAGTCTATCCATGCATCGGAATCAGCAGCCTCTCCACGTGTGGATTGTTTGCATGGCCACTGTGATGGACGTGACTGCAGCAGGGCACACAAGATGCCACCACGATGGTTCAATTTTTGGTGGCTATGTATACAGCCACTGAGTCATACCGATGGCTCCTCTATGTCAGGGGTCCCCTTTCGGGGTCGGTGGGCCTATTTGGAATGATGAGAGAGTGTCATCATGGGCACTCTCATAAAATGGCTGCCACAAGAGGGCTTGCCCATTCATAAAATGGCTGCCAGGGTGAGCATGGCTGGTCGCAGAACACTCATTTCCCAGAAGGCAAACTGATAAGCGCAAAGGAAAAGCCACTCACCCAAGAAACTAAGTACGAGTCAAAGGTGGGGCCTGAGATCCAAAGCACAAAAACCCTCTTTTGAGCCCACAGTTTTCTGCTCCAGCACCCATTTCACAGAAAGCAAACTGATGGGGCTCAGAGACAAGTAACTTGGTCAAGAAACTGAGAACAAGGCAGAGGCGTGGGCTCCAAGGCGGAAAACCAGTCTTTTAAACCCTAAAAAAAGTGGCATTGGAGGGCAGCCCTTTACGTTGCAGCAGTTAAAAAATAATTAATTAAAAATGTCTTGGGGTGCAATCCTATGCATGATTAGACAGAGAAGCAACATGGATTGCAGCCTTAAGCAATAAAATAAAAACCAGGAGGGGCAGGGAACCTGGCAGATGCCAAGAGGGTCGCACAGGTTGGAGACCCCTGCTTTAGGAAACCCTGCCTGTCTCGACTGGCTGTAACCTGGTGACAACCCTGCACACTCCTAAGGCACTTGTGGAGTGGCTGCCAGCTAGTGCAAATAATCCCGGGGATAATAATGTGGCAGCTCATATACACAGGAGCAAAATGCATCTATCTAGCGAAGAGAAACACTGCACTTCTTACCTATTTGATTGCTTTTTAGGCTCGCATGTACAAATGTCTTTTTCAAAGCCAGTGAGCTTGGTTCCCTACGGACCTGAATTTCAATCAATATAATTTACAGCTTTTCATTCTGGCAGGCTGCATTCTGGGGGGCGGGGGAGCTATTGAAATAGGCATATATCGCATGGGGGTGGTGGGTGGTATTGATAGCTCTGAACTGTAAATACGGCTCAGCCTCTTAGGAAGGCGGTTCCGAATTCTTCGACTGTGCCTGTGCCTAGACAACAATACAGTGCAGCTACTGCTGCATCAGCCCCTGCTCCCTGGACTGCAGTCATTTTGCATCACCTCCCCTGCTGGTGCAGCAGAGCTAAATATAACCCATGCAGAGTGGATCCATTCTATATTTAGAGCTCCAGAAGTCAGAGTTCAGCACATAACTCTGTCAGAAGCATTAACAATTCCATGATTCAGGGATTAGATACAGAAACGTCACCGAGAAGCAACGCTAGCATCCTTCCCGCACCAGTGCAGGCATCAATGATAATGGAAGGGCATGCCTGGGCCTGGATTATATTCTTTCCACCCGCCCCCATTTAGTAGCTATCATGGAATCTCTCAACATGGGCTGGCAGAGTTCAGTAAAACCTCTTCTTTAGGTGAGGGGATTCCCAGCATCACAGCACATGTGACTGTCTGTCCAGCTGCCAGAGAGTCAAAACTTGGCTCCTTGGAGCACAGAGGCAACCAATCAAATGCACTCTGGGAGATTGATTTCACAGACATAATGCACTGTGCTGCTCTCATTTGATAGGCTGATTGCAAGGATGGCTCAGCACTCGTTTTGCCACCTCTTGCCTCTACAGTGGCCACTTACACACTGGCAAAAAAAGGAGGAATTGCATCACCAAAGAAGAGGACAGCAATTTGCATAACATTTGCATATTCAAATATATATGTTGGACTAGATGGACTAGTTGATCTCCAAGACCCCTTCCAACCCTGTGCTTCCCTGCAACTTCCAACCACTGATTCTAGTCCTGCCCTCTGGAGCAACCGAGAACAAACCTGCCCCATCTTCTGGATGGCAGCCTTTCAGATATTTGAAGACTGCGATCACGTCTCCCCTTAATCTTCTCCAGGCTAAACCTAGCCAGCTCTTTCCACTGTTCCTGCTAGGAGGACTTGGTTTCTAGCCAATCCTCACCATCCTAGTCACTCTTCTCTGGGCATGCTCCAGTTTGTCTGATAGAGCAATAGCAATGAAAGCGCCATAGTCAGAAGTGATATTCCTCCTGGGTGAGGGGCAGAGAGGGGGAAAACAGCAGGAGAACTGTTCTGCCCTCATGCCCTTCTGTGATTTCCGAAATGCCTAGCTAGTCACGGTCAGAAAAGGATGCTGGAAAATGTGGACCTTTGAGCAGACTGAGCAGGGCTCTTCAAAGCTCTAGCATCTGAGCTGCTGATATCGGGGTCATTCTTCATTCCTCTGCCACAGACTAGGCAGATGATGTGGCAACAAGCACCAATACAAGTGAAGGTGCCTGCTTCAAATCTCAAAGCATTGGATCCCAATCTGTACCATCTAATATGACATGAGCACTCTAGGTAACACTATGAATATTTGTGATTTATTTTCTGAATTGATACTGAACTCCTCCTGGAGTGTTTCTTCTGTACTACTACAATTTAATGACCTTGGGTTGTTGTATCCTCTGCAATCAAGTTGGAATTTAGGCTGCAATCCTATATACACTTCCCTAGGAGTAATTCCTGTTGAACTCAATGCAGTTTTCTTCTGAATAGACATGTATAGGATTGCAGAGTTTCCAAGGAAGTGTATTTGTAATTATGAATAGGGGGAATGAATGGGGGAAATAATCCAAATTAAAATCATGTGCACGGTAATTAAGGGGGGATAAAAAGGTCAATCCTGATTAACTCTATTGTGAGAAAAAGGCCTAGCAGTTTCTTATCAGAAAAAAAGTCCTAAATTGTCAATATTAATGGACAAGGCAACAGTTCTGAAAAGTGTGTGTGTGTGTGTGTGTGTGTATATATATATATATATATATATATATATAATACTTTTGTCTATGAACAGAGTGAATGTGGAATTTTAGTGATGGGGTGGGATAAATCCTTGTCACTCATACATTATTTTAATGACTGTTTGATATGCTATCAAGTGACCTAAGGCACATTGTCAAAATCAAAACTATTATTATCATGATGATGATGATGATGATGATGATGATGATATAACAAGTAACAAGATATACAAGGCAGCTTACATAAAATGAAAGAAACACAAAATAGAATAAAAGGCAGCCTAAAAAATCAACTTTACAACAAAATCAACAACAGTTAAAACAACCAGAAGTTATGTGACTAAGGGGCAATCTAGACCTAATGGTTATTGCCATACTGGATCACTTCTGTGACTTGCGGGGCACATGACACACTAACTTTTCACTTCCGCTTGCGTTTTTCTTGCGTTATCGCTCTTCTTTTTTCAGTAATTTCCTGGACTACCTTTATTACGATTTTTCCTGTTATTGCAATTCACTATCGCAGTACGTGGCTATGTGTGTTCTCACCGGGCGCTGTCATTGCCTGTCTCAGTGTGGCTACGAAATTGTCCTAAGCGGTGTTAGCCAGTTGTTTTCAAGGGGTGGGGAACGTTCAGCTTTTGTCTCCCAAAGCTGTATTGGGGCTTTGGCAAAGCAGAGATTGCTTTCCTGCCTCTCTCCCCCACCCCACCCCCATGGCTTCTCTCTCTTGCAAAGTGAGCTGAAGAGTAAGTACTTCCCCCCTCCACTCCCCTTCCTTTTGAAAAAATAAAAGTTTTGAATGCCCCTTCCAACCCCCTGCCCCAAAGTACAGCTAGCTGAAAATGAGCCAAAATGCATGTCTACTCAGAAGTAAATCACATCATCTTCAATGGCCTTACTCAGAAGTAAATCACAAAGTGAATAGGACCCATGGGCTTTGGCGAAACAGCAGCAACTCTGAGATTGCTTTCCCGCGCCACCCTCCTCCCACACTGCAGTCAAGAAGTAAATCACATTCGTCAATGCTACCGAGCACTTGATTAATGGCTTATGCTTGGGAAACTTAGCACGGGCGGAAGACTGCTTTGGGAAATTGGTTTTTGGTGGAGGGGAATGGGTGTGCTGATCCTGCTGGCTTCACCCCATGGGAGGACAGTGGTAGCAGCACAGCCTCCCACTCTCTTCTCCTTCTCCTTCTCCTTCTCCATGATTTTTTGGGAGGGGCAGGGGGCCAGAGGAAGTTTTTTTCTATTTTTTAAAAAACAATCTCGCTCCTTCACTCCTTTGCTCCTTCACTCCTGTGCATAGATGATGAGCCAAAACAAACAAACCAAAGACGCTTTCTCTTAAAGGGCCATTTCCCCTGCATGTGCAAGGCAACACCCAATATTACCGCTATGGAGTTTAGGGGTCGGGCGGCAAAACGGAATGACTGTGGTACATTTAATGAAAGTGTATGCTGCGAGTAGTGACTGTGGAACATGAATATACTGCAGTACTGTAATGCTAACTTGATGATATACCATGTAGTGTAGATCTGGCCTAAGAGAGCAATCCTATGGCCCCTAGGCATTGTCTGGTGGGGGCATAGGATATTTTGGATACCCAGATCCAAGGCTGGAAACAGAGCTCTGACCTTGGAGCTGGGAATCCGCACTCTGACCCCCTTCCCCCATCTTGCAGCCGGTGCAGAAAGAACTGTGCTGGCTGCCTCTCCAAGGTTGGGAGCACGACCTCGGAGAGGGGGTAAAGGGGGCATTCCAGTGGGCAGGGAGGGGAGGAGACTGCAGAGGCCAGGGTATAATATATCCTGTGTCCTCTGCAGCCTCCTTCCCTCCCCCTCCATCTAGCTAAAAACATCCATTAGCTAGAATGCAGAGCGGGAGGCGTGGGGAGGCGGAAATCGCTTCCGCCACTCCTCCTGCTCTGCATAGGATGCCGATAATCCTCCAAGTTCGGAGGCTTACTGGCATCCCGATTGGATTGTGCCTTAAGTAAATGAGCAGAATTTAGGGTCTCTGTCTTATCAGGATTCAGTTTCAATTTATTGGCCCTCATCCAACCAACGACTGCACCAGTTCAGAATGTGCACAGCCTCTCCTGACTCAGATGTTACAGAGAAATGGATCTGACGACAACTTGCCCCAAATCTCCCAATGGCCACTTCATATAGAGGTTGAACAGCACTGTGGACAAAATGGTGGCCTGTGGCACCCCACAGTTCAACTGTGGGGATGAGGCACAATCATTCAATATTATTCTCTGGAACTGACCACATAAGCAAGAGCCAAACCACTGTCAAACGGTGCTCCCAACTCCCAGTAATGGAGACAGTCTTGGAAGATATCATAGTCAAAGGTATCAAAAGCTGCTGAGGTCTTGAGAAGAAGTAACAGGGTCACAGTCACCTTGTCCCTCTGCCTAAGAAGGTAGACCAGGGCAACCAAGGCCAATTCCATCCCGAACCCAGACTTGAACCCAGACTGGAATAGATCATGGTAATCAGTTTGTGCTTGCACAAATGTAACTTCAGTTAGATTCTACTCTTGAGCATAGTTTGGAACCTAGTTTCTGCTAGCCCACCAAATAGAAGATGCCTTCAGATAGAGGACTGTCCTCTGCCACCTCTCCAAAATAGAGGACTGTCCTCTGAAAGTAAGATGCCTGGGCACCCTACTTCATAGATCTCAGTTGGGGCCCAGGTGTGAAGAAGTGCACTCTCAGGATACTAATCCCTGTAGGGACCTTGTTGGAGCCCTTCTCGTAGCATTGGGTTCATGCAGGAAATTAATGGCAGTGTACATGGTAGAGCACAGAGGAGAGATGAGCTCATTGTGGTCAAATCATGGTGACTGAATGTTACTATTAAACCTTAACACTGGGAATTAACTGCCCTGTGCACTACTATTTGCTTGCCCACAAACCCACTTTTATAAACCTGGGCAGATGGGCAAGATCTATGAAACTTTTCCACAGGAACTAGATACTTGCTGATATCCATCCTCTATAAAAGTAGAGCCCAGTGTTTGCCCTGAGCACATTAGAGTTGGCTGCATGGCAAAGCTGTTGTCTGACGGCTCCGTCTTGTAGCCAGATCCATTTTTAGTCCACATTGATGATTTCTTTCTTTCTTTCTTTCTTTCTTTCTTTCTTTCTTTCTTTCTGGTGAGCTGAAAATTGCTCTGGGCATTTGGGGAGAGGAACTGGGCAGCTGCTTGGCTGGAGGGCTAGCCGTAACGAGCTTTAAATTTGCCACATGGTCAGAGACAGTTTTGGCTGGCGTGAACTGGTTTGTGTAGCGAGGCCAGCTCATTAGTTTTGCTAACGTGTTTTGTGATCTTGGGTGAAAGTGATGAATTGTGATATATGGCCCAGAAAAAGCTCAGAAAACAAGGGCCAGGTTTAGCAAAGGAATACTTCCCTTGTACTTCACACAGGCCCCTTACGTTTGTGAAGAGACCCTAACTCAGTGCTAGTTGCCTTCCATGCGAAAGGTCTCAGATTCAACTGCTATTAAAAAGTGTCATATTGCAGGTGATGAAAAGGACCTCTGCCTGATGGAGGAGGAGGAGGAGGGGGAGGAGAATTAAAATAGATCTATAGCTCCCTTTTCATAGGGAAAAGCCTAACAATGTGGATGACAACTTACTTTAAAACACAAACTACATCATCATCAGCCCCTAAACACCATATTCAATACATAAATCATCAAAATAACAAATAAGGTATAACAGATGAGTTAGCAGGAGCCAGTGAAACCTTAGTTCAAACAAAGGCTGAGGCCCCAGGGCAGTCTTCCCAAACTGGGTGCCCTCCAGATGTGCTAGACTACAACTCCTATCATCTCAGGATGATGGGATGATGGGAACTTTAGTCCGGCACATCCGGAAGACGCCGGGTTGGGGAAGGCTGCCCTGCAGAGCCGTTGCCAGTCACGGTAGGCAGTGCTGGGCTAGATGGAGCCCTGGCCTTGATCAGAAAGCTGCTTCCTCACTGATGCAAGTTTGCTGGCAGGCAACTCTGTACAATGGGCAGACTTTTCAACCCTAGGCGTGTCTTTTTGCACAGTTGCTAGCTATCGTGCAAACGTTCCCCTTTGCTGTTAAAATGAGAGAGCCTCCAAGTGAGGCTGAACATGCAGATATGAGTCGTAACTCCTACACGCCTTCCTAACAGTCTGACTGGGACTTTCCCTTACCAAGAGCATCCAGCCCCGGCTCTAACTCTCGCCTCAGATTTTCCACTGCTTCCTCTGCCTTCTGGCAATCATTTCTGCTCCTATGCAGTGGGTTATAAATACTACTCACAATCAGAAGACTTCACTGGCACCAACGGCACCCTTTTAAAACACCCACTTCGCAGAAGTGTGTGACTACATGGTGTGCAAGGCAGTGCTCAGCCAGACCCTGTCTCTAAGTAAACATTGTAAAGTTTGATTCCTGTTGTCTCTTCCCTTCAGACAATGCCTTTCTCAGGATGGAGAGACCAATTAGACATGGTGCTATTTTGGGAGCAAGACACTGAGATAAGAATATCATGCACTTTGCACAGAGATGATGATGATGATGATGATGATGATGATGATGATGATGATGATGATAGCATTTTTATCCCAATCTTTAGCTCAAAAGGTTCCCAGAACAGCATATAAAGAGGAGGAGGAGGAGGAGGAGGAGGAGGAGGAGGAGGAGGAGGAGGAGGAGGAGGTCAGTATCTGAGTAAGATTATATTCTAAAAAGAACGACACACAAGGAAAAAGGGAGGAGGAGGGAGGAGGGGGGAAAGCAAGCACAGGCACTGGTTCTGAATGTTATGATTCTTATCACAACCAGGTGGGATGAAAACAGGTAGCCTGGTGGAACAGCTGTCATTAGGTAACTGCTGGGGACAATCAAAGGTAGCTGGTCTCTCAGCAGAAGCAATGGAAACTTCTGCCCTTGTCCTCTGCAGCCTGATGGAATGGCTGTCAGCATTTATTTATTTATTACATTTCTATACTGCCCAGAAGCTCTCTGGGTGGTTCACTTCTAGGTTCTTTTATCATCTTCTTCTTCTTCTTCTTCTTCTTCTTCTTCTTCTTCTTCTTCTTTATGTAAATTAGCACAATCCAGAGAAAATGAAGCATGCTTAAGTTCCATTGAAATGACTTGTGCACACTTCAGAACTTTAGTCCTATTAACCACCTTGACTGTCCAGGTGCTGATCCCTCCTGTGTAGCACTCAAGAAGGTTGTAGATTTGCACCAACAAACACATTTTTGAGAGCCACCGCAAAGGTTTCGCCTTAGGGCCAGGACCCAGAGGTCAGAGAAAGAGGATTCCCGTAGGCAGAAATGCCTGGCAGTTTGCGAGGAGCCAGCCGTTCCCGTCCTAACAGTTTCTCCACATTGGTCCGATATGTCTCTCTCTCGATTTGCTGGGAAGGGCACGGCAGCAACAGCAACTGTCAGTAGCTGCTCGGGCAGGAAGAGGAGGGAGGAAACCCCTCTTGTCACCTCCCTCGCGTGGTTCTTGCTCTCCTCGCCATACGCCAACTGCTGAACGTGAAAGATTCATGATCTGAGTGTTGACACAGTGAGAGGCCGAGAGGCTGAGAAATTCCCTGACAGCACCGAGCGGCTTGCTTGCCCTGTGGCTGTCCTCAGGCCGACCTTGCTCCTCCTCCTCCTCCTCCTCCTCCTCTGTGCCTCCACTCTCCGCAACAGGAGAGGGAAGGAGGGGCTATGAGTCATCACTGGGCTGGTGGTGACTCACATTTTCAGTTAGAGCCTTAAATATGCCAGGCAGTGTCGGAAACTGTGGGGTTAAGGGGGCCTCTCTTCTTTTTTCTTCTTTTTCGGTAGAAAGGCATAAAGAGAAGGGCCGGTCTCCTACAGGCTGACATCTCATGCGTGTCTTGCTCTCTCCCTGTCCCAATAGCACATGATGACGTGGCCTTAAACGGGGGGTACGTGGCCTCCCCAAGGACACAGGCAAAGGTCTTTCCCAATGATGCTGCCTGAAAACATTTTAACTGGAGATGCCAGGCACTGAACCTTGGGCCTTTGGAATGCTAAGCTTGGGGCCTGAGTGCATGTGACAAAAGGGAGCCACGAACAGCTGAGCCCAAGAAATGTTGCTGCCTGAGCAGAAGCTCACCGTTGAATCTTACTTCGGCCACTAGTGATGGGTCAGCTTCCTCCACTACAGGCTAGCTCAGGGGACGCAGGACAGGCTTCAGGGCACACCTAGTTCTGTCCTCCAACATCTCTCCGTTGTCACTCCCCCACCCTCAGCATCTGCCATCTGAGGCTGCCACCTCTCTCTGCCTCATGGTAGGGCTGTCCCGGTGGAGGTTTTTTTAAGTGTTACTAGCAGCTGGGAGAAGGAGGGGGAATGCAAACTGAGGCCATCGTACCAGGGAAGGGGGTTTAACCATTTCTCCCATGCCATGTTCCCAATTAAAATCCGCTCCCCGAAGTTGCTATTTGCTCTAGGGGCAGAAAATATACAGGCTTTCATGCAGTCAGCTCTCTGTTTTGCCCCAGAAAAGCAAATGGCAGTTTCAGGTAAGCAATTTCACTTGGAAGAATGATGCTGGCGAAGGAGGTTAACCCCTCCCCCCCCAATGCTGTGGTCCCTGTCTGAACTAAGGGCCCCTCCCAATGTCATGTCCTCTTTCCTGGCATTGTTAAGTCCATGTGCTGCAATCTGGGAGCTGTAAGAAAGCTATTCCTACAAATCAGACTTCTTCCCTAGAAAAGGACACAGAGCTGGCCCTGATCCAAGAGGAATATATCATATGGAGCTGAAAGGGAAACAGCTCCTGCTGGATCTGCAACCCAACAGGAGCCAACACAGAGAATGCAGCTCAAAAAAGCAGCAATTGGAACACCTTGTCACCCCTCTGGAAGAGAAGAAAGAAAGGACGTTGAGACACCTTGAACAAGCCAAGGACATGGACAGAACTGATCCGGAGATTAAAATGTCTTCATTTGACTGGAAGGTGGCAGAAATGGAAGCTGTGCAAAACCTTTCTGGGCCCAGGCCAAATAAAGCTCTGAAGACCTTAGAAGTACAGGAGGCTGGCTATGCACCAAACAAGGAGCACAGACCCAGGGGGACATAGTCTTACTACAGTGCTGCTCTAGTTCAGCTGAATTAATGGGTTGAACCTTGTGTTGGGAGGAGCAGGAGAAGAAGTCAATCTGGACCTACCTGTATTCCTCTCCAAGGAAGAATGTGCCAGACCAGATTCCGGTATCCACTGTGCTAAGGGTGGCAGAGAGGAGAATGTCAGAGCACCTTCTCTTGCTGGATGAAAATGCCCCCTAAACACAAGAGGTTGGGTGGAACATATTCTGTGGTTGCAGCTGTTTTGAGTGTGCAGTCTCTTTTCTTGGGCTAGGGGTGGGGAAGTTGGGGGAAAGGATTAATTATTTTTAGGGGCTCTGACCATTCCCTTGCTTGTCTTTGTGGGGTGCCTTGTCCATGCAGCTCCAGTTGTAGCTATGGAATTGATATTTTTGGTGGGCATTTGTATCTAGAACCGTGAAGCAGGATATCTGGAAGAGGTTCTGAGAAGAACCATCATTATCAGCCTGCCCCCTTTTCATTTTTCTCTTTTTTTCTCCCCTGGCTGTTCGGTGCTTGTTGGTTGGCAAAGTGCTCCCCTTGCACTGATTTCTCCCTTTCACCAAAGTCCCTGCTTGTGTGTTCATCGTTCCATAGGCTTAATGACAGAGCGATGAGCCACGTGCCTTGATAGGTGAGATGTGTTCCATTGAGGACTTTGTATCCTCTTGGTGCTGTGTGGTGATAGGATACTGGTGAACTCAGTAGCCAGTCTTCAGATGTGGGGATGGATAGGGTGATGAATAGGGTGGAGGTGGGTGCCTGTGTGGGTTATCCATTGACACCTGTGGATGTGTATTTCCATAGGACAGTTACTTTGCTGTCACAGTGTTATGCCAGCAGGCAGCGCCAGCCCAAGACATTTTGCTGCTCGAGGTGAAGGATTGGGCCTCTCCCCATTCCACATACAGAACCTGACCAGACTGGCAGTTGAATCTTATTTCAGCACTGGCAACGGGACAGCATCCTACAACACCACACCTGAGAGCAGCAGGCTAACTTAGAGGGTGCACACAGTTCTGTCCCCTAACACCTCACTGCCACCGCCCCCCCTGCCCCCACCAGCATCCACAGCCTCAAGTGGTTATCCCACGCTGCCTAATGATATAGCTGACCCTGCCAGCATGACAGGTGGGTCCTGGGGGATGATGGGATTCTGACTAAGCTGGCTTCTCCTTCAGTCTTCTTTCACCATGCCTTCAACTCCACCCCTTCCCCCCGCATTCAGACATCATAGTTACAATGATGTAGTCACCATTACACTGACTTCAAATTATGATGATGTAATGATCTCGCTACGCCATCATTACTTCCCTCCATCATTATAGCTTGGCTACACCAGTTTAAGGAATTCAGTTGTACCTGTATCCTTGTCAGGTTGACATCACTCAAAGAAAGGATTGCCCTGGAAGTGTGATACTCCCACAAACCTTGATCCAACACCTAGCTCAGCCTTCCCGTCGGGTGCCCTCCAGATGTTTTGGATGACAACTCCCAGCATTTCTGACCTTTGGCCATCCTGGCTGAGGCTGATGGGAGTTGCACTCCAAAACATCTGGAAGGCACCAGGTTGGGGAAGGGTGAGCTAGCTCAGTATCCTTAACTATCCCCATGTAATGGATGGGGCTGGGTGGGATAGGGAAGACAAGCCTGGCCGCAGGGAATAACCATTCTGCCACTTGCAATCACAAGAAGTATTTTGGCTGGTCATGTGCTCCCACACTGGTGGAGTAACCAGGAGAGCACACAGCCAGCAAGGAAGAGGCTGGATTTTAGGTTTCACAATTCATGGAGTGGTGGATGCACCTTGTTGGAATCCTAGGGTTACTGGTGTGTGTGTGTGTGTGTGTGTGTGTGTGTATCCTGCCTTTCTCATGCCTATGTCAGCCTTCCTCAGCATGGTGCCTTCCAGATGTTTTGGACTACAACTCCCATCATCCCTGTCCATTGACCATGCTGACTGGGGCTGACTGGGAGTTGCGGTCCAACACATCTGGAGGGCACCACATTGCGGAAGGCTGGCCTATGGACTACTTGGGATGGGTTACAACATTTTAAAATCACAATATCATAAAATACAATAAAGATACATTCAGATGCAGCAAAAACAGAGACCACCGTTAAAAACATACTCTTTTCTTATAACAGCAGATACTCAGCAGGCAAAAGTTGGTTGGAATAAAAATGTCTTCACCAACCATCAAAAGACAGCCAGAGAGGGGACCATCCATGCTTCATGGGGCAAGGCGCTCCAGAATATCGGAGCAGCCACTGAGAAGGCCCTGTCTGTGGTTGCCATCAAGTCTGCCTCCACCCAAGGTGAGACACTGAGAAGGGGCTCCCCTCCTGATCTTAGGAAGTGGGCACAGTGATATGGGAGGAGGCTATCTTTTTTGTATGTTTGCTGCTGTATTTTAAGTTAAAGCTTCATTGTTTTGGAAACTCTTTCTTTTATAATTTTAATTATGATAAGCCGCTGTGAACACAAGGGGAGGTAGGATATAAACATTTTAAGCAAACAAACATGTTTCCAAGGTTTCCTGCTGCTGGAGAA
Source organism: Shinisaurus crocodilurus (assembly GCA_021292165.1). Lineage (NCBI taxonomy): Eukaryota > Metazoa > Chordata > Lepidosauria > Squamata > Shinisauridae > Shinisaurus > Shinisaurus crocodilurus. The sequence goes on along the minus strand of CM037878.1, from coordinate 243,174,016 downwards.
TAATTGTTAAACCAGTTTAAGTCTGTAGTGCAGATAGGCTTTGCATGGACATTTTAGACTTTGGTAACATGAGCGCAGTACATGGTGACTAACTAGAGCAGCTGGCATACCAAGGAATTACTCGTTCCTTCTTTCATCCTCTGCAATGTATTTTTAAAATGGCAGAATTGGAAGAAAGACAAGGTAGAAAAGGCTCCACGGACAACCCTGTGGAGAAAGCCTGAGCACACACACCCAGCGACATGAACCCTAACATAGTTTTCCCTTGTACCTTGGCAACCCTCTTTTGCATAATTCCCACCAGGGGGACAGGAGACACCGTTCCGGTCAGACAGGTAATATGTGACTGCATCTGCATACCATCAATGGGGCACATCTGCCTCAATCCACAAGAAGAAAGGCATGAACCATCCCGAGGTGAGAGGCAGTCTCAAAGACCTGCCAAGTATCCACAAAGGGCACCGGTAAACTCAAGGCGCCACCTTTTCCCCCGGGCAGGAATAAGCCCACCTGATCGCCAAGGGGCGGGCCGGGGGGCGTATGGGGTAGAAAACCCCTCTGCCAGTCCCCACGAGGTTGTTGGGAACACGGGACGAGCTGTCAGCTTCCAACCCTAGCTCCGGCTAGACCAGGCAGCTTCTTTCCCCAAGTGTGGACGGGCTCGGAGTCAGGCTATGCAGACCGCTACGCAAAGTCCGTAAGTTCAGAGTCTTTGATGCGAGGTGACTCTCTTACTGCAATACGCTATGCCTCTAAATTGAAGTCTTCCGTCTATTCAGGTCATGACCTGGTTTTGTTTATGTTGTAACATTCCTGGAAGTCTATTAGTTCCGCTCCATTAACCTTATCGTAAATAAAAGTCTATTCTTTAGTCTAAATACGGTTACGTGTGATATTTAGGTCGCGGTTGGGTTTAAATCGCTTGATATCCCCTTGGAGGGCAATATCTCAGTGCCAGTTAACCCGTTAAGTGCCAAACTCACGCCAAAGACCCGGTTGTTGATCTTCCACAAACCCATACAATCTTGCTTCTGAGCAAGGCCAAGTTTACCATCAGGCAATCCTGAATTGAATGACTTCCTTCTGGGAGAACTGGACTTGGTCACTTTGTAATGGAGGCAGCACTTTTGATGCAGCGCTAGATAGAAGAGACTTCTCTATTCCTGCAGAAGTGGAGCAGCAGAGGTGGCGGTGGGAGGCTAGGAATGACCAGGTAAACACCTAAAAGAAGCAGGGTGTCCATGGGTCCTACCTTACAAAGGGCCATCCATCCTCTATGTGAAGGGCTGTCAGAGGATAGTCCCCTATTGGAATTTATTTATTTATTTATTTATTTGGTTTATACCCTACCTTTCTACCAAAAAAATGTCACTCAAGGCAGCTTACAAAACCATTTAAAATAGACTAAAACAATGAAATATTAAAATACAATAAAAAGACAACAATTACAGAATAAAAACAGCACCCAACCCACACAGACCCACTTAAAGGCCAAAGGCCTTCTTGCCGGAGGAGGGATAGCACAGAGGGAGCAAACCTAGCCTCCCTTGGGAGTGGGTTCCACAGCCTGGGAGCAGCCACCAAAAAGGCCCTCTCTTGCATTGCCACCAAGTGCGCCTCTGATGGCAGCAGTCTTGAAAGAGCCTCTCCAGAAGATCTTAAGGACCAGGCAGCTTCATATGGGAGAAGGCGTTCTTTCAGGTAGTCTGATCCCAAGCCATGTAGAGCTTTATAGGTCATAACCCACACTTTGAATTCTACCTGGAAACAGACTGGTATCCAGTGAAGCTGCAGTAACAAGGGAGTCACATGCTCCCTGTAACTGGCCCCGGTCAACAGCCTGGCTGCAGAATTCTGGATCACCTGAAGTTTCTGAACAGTTTTCAAAGGCAACCTCACATAGAGCGTGTTACAGTAGTCCAAACAGGATGTAACTGAGGCATGTGTTACCATGGCCAGATCAGACATCTTAATAGGAATGGGTGCAGTTGGTACTGTGTGAATGCACACCTGGCCACCACCGAGACCTGGGCATCCAAGTTCAGGGCCAAGTCCAACAGCAGTACACCCAAACTGTGAGCCTGAGTCTTCAGGGAGAGTGTAACCCCAGAGCTGCCCAATTCAAGCCTGGTTTACAGGTAAAGCGCCACAAGAAGAGAGAGCAGCAGAGGCCTTGAAGTTGTCCATCAATGGTCAGCATCTGGGCAGCAGACTGAGGAACTGACACTCAAGTCATCTGGTCACTCTTCCCCATTATGGTGAGATGTACTGTAATTCTATTTACATTATAGCAATTATTTCTAAATTATACATATAATTTATACATATAAATTAGCATATATAAATTTTGTGCAGATCTGTGTCCCCATTTGTCCTCTTTTTTGATGATGCATAAGTGGCCACCTTAAATGGAAGGGGGAAGCAAAGATGTCTGTAGGCCTTAAGAGTGAGATGGGGTGAACAGCAGCAACCTGACAAGAACAATGGGCCAGGAATTGCTGGACCTTACAGAGGAGAAGCCTGAGCTTGGGCCCTCAGCAGGGATACCTACTTTTTAACTTTCTTACTTCATACACATGTATCCCATTCTTCTGTGCCAGCATAGAAATCAAAAAGTTAAAATAACAATCCATCACCAACGTATTAAGGGCGCAATCCTATGGCCACTAGACACTGTCTAGATGACCATAGGAAAAGTTGGAGTCCCAGCTCCAACCTTGGAAAAGCACGCTGAGGCTGGAGCTGGGACTCCAACTTTGGAGCACCCTCCCTCCTCCCTCGCAGGCAGTGCGGAAAGAACCACGCCAGCTATGGCTCCGAAGATGGGAGACCGACTTTGGATCCTGTGCTGGGGAGGCATTCTGGGAGGCAGGGAGTGGAGGAGCGAGGCACCGTCATCCTGTGAGGAATCCTGATGGTGCCTCCAGCTCCTCTCCTCATGAGCCAGTGTAAAACACTTAGACAGCCAAAATCAGCCATCTAAGTGTTTTGGAGGATGAGGGAAGCAGGCATCAGAAGGATGCCCGTAATCCTCCAAGTTTGGAGGGTTATGGGCAGCCACATTGTTTATGCACTGTAAATAACTATAAAATAGCAGAACGATTAAACCAAATACCAGAGTCAGAGAGGTTTTTTTTAAAACCATTTGTTGAAACATCTACAAGCATCAAAAGAGCCTGGGCAAGTAAAAAGATTTTCACCTGCTGCTGAAAAGAGAAAAACAAAGGCATCAGGCAAGCTTCTCTGGGAAAGGCATTCAGTAGTGCCATCACTGAAAAGGCCCTGTCTCAGATGGTGGTAGGAGTGAAGTAAGGCAGTGCTTGACAAACCACAAGGTCAAGCAAGGAGGGACTATCGGTTTAAGAGCTTTGCTGTGTGACAGGGGATATTTTAATTAGTATGAATGGCTTATACTACTGCCATTCCTTCTCTGTACTATGTAGTGCCATCCACCATTTTGTACTGTACCTCCCATATTAATAGCATCAGCCAAAGTTATATGGCAATGATTCGTCGTTTTGGAACATGGCATCCTAGTCTGATATCATTCTGACCTGTGACATCACATTGTTCTCTAATGGAGAGGGCAGGCTCCCAAGTGGAGAGAATAAATGGCAAGGTATCCCAGGCAACAGCAAGCATCTATTCCTTTCTGGGCTGGGTGTCTGTGTACAAAGTCTACTGAGGCGCTCCTGTGTAGCTAAGCACTGGTCAACCTTTTGAAAAACCCATATTGGATAATCTGGTAGAACTAAAGCCATTTTGAGAGATTAAGCTTGCTGCACAAAGCATCCCTAAGAAACATTGGTAGTGTCGAGTGTCCTCCAAAACATTTGGACACTTACAGTGTTTGTCCTGCCAAATGCTCAAGAAGCTGCCAAACGTCTTGCGTCTCTTGGCATCTCTGCTATGGACTGAAATAACTGGAGACCTTTCTGTAGCCAGAAAGAAGCAAGATGAGAAAAGTCCCTGTTTCTAAATTTGAAGGGAAAGCTGTAAACAACAGGCGTGCTCTCTGCAAATATACAGGACGACATCATGAATGTCTTCCCTTGATCCCTACCACAAGAGGGGTCAACATTCCACATTTCTGAACCAGCATAAGCATCATCCAGGTGTAGCTTATTTTTTGCACGATTAACTGGAGTCATCTCTAGAGGAGGAAGAGGCAGCTGTGCTGTCTTCAGTCTTTGGGCATCAGAAGCGAACTGAAAAATATGAACAACTGTTTTTGAAAACCTTGTAAATATGGCCAATGTGGCACACAGCATTGCTTTGCAGAATGCAGAAAGACAGCCAAATTTAATTCAAGCCAATCCCCTAGAAATATGACTATTTAACTTGAATTAAATTCCTGTGAACAGGTGCAGGTGAGCCAAATATAACCATAGAGCAATGCAGAACAAGCATTCTCCTGGCCGGGTGACCGGCCAGATGGGCGATTAATAAACATAAGAAATAAATAAATACCTCCTGGAGCAGTTCTAATGCTGAATTCTCCCATACCATCACCGTGGGGTTTCAGGGTACTTAGACATCCTTCTGTATTTTTACTGCTGTCATGCCTGCCAAGTAAGATTGCCTTGTCTCTGACATTTTCAGAAGTTAATTGCTAAAGATGTTCCATAAAGATGTTACTAATGGTTAGAAGATGCATTCTTAAGTCAGTACTAAGGGTTGATTGACAGCTGGCGGTTAGCAGATACTGAACACATCCCACTTGCTTGTGTGGAGTCTGGAGACGAAAAGTCTGGCAGTCTGAATGTAGCCACTGAAGGCTACAGAAGTCTCCATTTTGTAGCTGGTTAGCAAGAAGGAGCTCTTGCGAGGGCTTTGAAGGCATGCTGTGTGCTTTTGAGGAAAACTGATGCTCTTTTAAAGGCTAGCACGGTCTATCTGGGTGCTTCCCTCTTCTCCCTGACTGTTCAACAGGTGTATTTATAAACTGGTATCACAGACGCAACATGCATCTCAGTTCTCTCTCCTCACAAGAAAATTGACCCTGCAAAAGGCTGTCCTGAAACTTCCTACTTCTCTCAGAAGTAAGGGGCATGAAATCCTGCATTAAAGAGCTGGAACAGAAGGTAAAGACATAGGCCATGTAGTTCAGCCATTATGCTAAACCAGGGGTGGGCAAAATGTGACCTACGGGCTGCATGCACCCCATGGCCATTTTTGCACACACCCGCCCCCAGTACCGCTGCTGAATTCGCCACCACCGTGGCAAAAAAACAAAAACAATTTTGTGAGAAAACAAGGTACGCAGGGAGTGTGCACCTTGTTTGTTTGCAAAATTGCACTTTTCTTTGCTGCTACCATAGTGACAAATTCAGCAGCAATTTTGGTGGTGGCAGAAATTTCACCAGCAGTGTCAATGTCATCTTCCACCTCCCCCCCCCACACACATACCTTCTGAAGTGGAGGATGACACCAAGTTCTTTGACAAGTATGGAATATGGCTCTGCTGGGCTAAACAAAGTAGCACGTGGAGTGGAAGGATGAAATTGACAAGGATATTTACAATGGGAATACATAGCGGACAGGCAGACTTGCGAAAAACCACTGGGGGGAAATTATGACCCCCATTTGCACAAATTTAAAGACCCAGAAAATAATATTTTTAAAAAAACATGATCCCATTTGTGCAAATTTAAAGACCTGAATAATAATAATAATAATAATAATAATAATAATAATAATAATAATATGACCCCATTTCCACAAATGTAAAGACCCCCAAAAATATATTTTAAAAAACCCATGAACCCACTTGCATAAATTTAAAGACCCAAAAAAGAATTTTTAAAAACCACAATCCCATTTACGGCAACTGCATCCACCATTCCTAATGAGAATGAGCCACAGCAAGATTTGGACTTGTCTGTTCCCTCCTCCCATCTTCTCCTCTGGCACAGCCGCAAGGAGGAGATCAGAAGCTTTTGCTTCAGATTTCCATTAACCACAGTTTAGCGTGTCATCCAAACCCTAAATGGTGGGTGACAAGAACTACAGTTTTTTTTTAAACAATCCAGATTCATAATACATGGTTTGAAGTTGGCTTATTTCAATAAACCTGTCAGTTTAGGGTTTAGATGACAAGCTGAGTTTAATCTAAAACTGAGGTGAAAGCTTCCGAATTCTTCATGGCTGTGCCAAATGAGGAGTGGAGCACATGAGCCCAAGGCTCACTGTGGCTCATTCTCATCATGCTAAACTATGGTTTAACAATATGTTTGAACAGGACCATAGCCTAGGTAGAACAAGTCTAGTGTTTTTTAATCACACATTGTCCTGTAAAAGTATTTGTGTCTGCTGCACTGTAAAATGTGCAAGGGCCTCCAACAGCAGCTGTCGCTCTTCTGCCACTGCAAGTTTTAATGGGTGTTTTTTTTAAAAAAATAATAATAAAAGTTTGCAGCATTTATCAATAAGCAATAGTTAGTCTTTCTTTTAAATAGTTTATTACAGTAGCTAGTTTTGCACACATTTGGAGAAAGGTGCTTGTCACCTGGGTGAGATCATAGAGGTGATAATGCTAGGTAAAGCTGAGTGGAGCAGACTCAGAACATATTTTGCACTTGACTAATTCATAACCCATGGAATAATTGTTCAATTAGATCCTTCAGTAGTCAAGATTCTGAACTGACACTCTCCAAAGAAAATCTGACTGAAGCATTAAACTACATCAAACCCTTTTTTCTTTCTCTTTCTTTAATATCTACAGTGGTGACAAGTGACAAATGACAAAAGCGATCTGCAAAGCAAGATGATACCAAAGAACAAAGGCTTGCCAGAGACCTCCAATTACTGGCAATCAGCTAGAGCAAACACATGGCCTAGTTAGATGCTATGGGAGACACGTGGCCCTCACTGGTCCATGTCTTCTTGCTACATCTCCTTGCTAATGTATAGGAAAAGAACACTTAGCATCTCCCCACCCTCTGGAAGCAGCAACCAATGAATTGGTGTGTGTGTGTGTGTGTGTGTGTGTGTGTGTGTGTAAATGCTGGCCATGATGGCATGGTGTCACATGTTTTATTTGCTAGATGTGGAATAGCTGCAAGACACTCATTTCCCACAACATCTAGGTAGGCCCCTTGATTGGGAGGAAGTGTGGAGCTTCCGGATCTCCTCAGGATCAGGGGGTTCCCACTGGAATAAATGAAACATGGCTCCAAACTTGATGTAATGTCAGGAGATCCATAATGTGTGTGCGCGTGCATGTGTGTTTAAGGTAGGGATGCTGGAGAAACCTGCAACAGATTCAAATGAGCTCAGTTTTCTATGAATCTGATCTGCAGATTCCGTAGCGGACCATCTTTTTCCAAGTCACGCAGATTCCACAGACTTGCAGACTGGTTTGTCACTTTTGGAGGAGGGATTTGTGCAAATTCACGCTTGTGCTAATGCACATAAGCACGAATTCGTACTTGTGCTAATGCACATTAGGGCAAGTGCAAATTAGCACTAATGGATAGTAGCTCAAGTGGAACAAAATTCTCATGCATTCCTAAAAAGTATCCAGTTCTGTCAGTGAGCAGATGACAGGACAAATAACATAAACACAGATGGAATGGATTTAACAAGTTTCATAGCTGTAGTGTCGAGGATCTAAATTGGATTGGGGCTATGACACTGGGGGAAGGAGGTGTAATCCTTTAACAAGACATAGTTTTCCCCATCAAAATCCCCACTCCCAAGCCTTGCAGGGCAAAACATACACTTATATGTTTTCTCCCATGGAACAAACAACCCATCTCCAGAAGCAATCATGGCCAGTACAGAGCTGCTTTGTTTTTTTTTAGCACTACACCATCGCTTTATCCCTCTTCCATCTATAGGTGAAATATCTGCAAGTTTTCACCCGGGTACAGCTATTTAATTAGATGAGGTATTTTGATCCCAAGCCTATTGTGCTCCAGGGCCTTCTATCTGTATTTAGCATGTCCCCACATAATCTAATGATCAGTCTGCCTTTTTTACACTGTATATTTATTACTGTCTTCCGGTTTCATCATGAAATTCCTCTTCGGAGCTTTTGCCAATTGCTGATCCCCTATTATATAGTTCTGCATGCTCTGCCTTGCATTCTTATGACCCCCCCCCCCATATTTGGAAGCCTGGCTCCAATAAGTTTTTGGGCAAGGGGGGTATTGCATAGTTGGCTGCACCCCAGCCCCCATTTGCCAATTGCACACAATTTGCATGGCCATGGCTAAAGGGGATTAATAAGATGCTTGAAATGTGACAGGTAGGTTGTTATGCAATTATGTGGACACTGGCTGGGCCTTTGTGGCAGTTACATTGGATCTGTAAAGAGACAGGCACTTTATTTGTAGGGGGACTACAATATCCCAGTTCCCCATCATCTGCCTCCCTGCACCATGATGTCAAACCAGATTGAGGACTCCTAGCAGCTTTGATTTAAAAAAAAAGTCAAAAGGATGGAAACACAGTCACACATTTCTCATCTCATCTAGTTTACATGTGAGCCATCATACTGAAACAGGTTTTAGGATTAAACCCTATTGAACCTTGGTTCAAGCTAAACTCTGTCACAATGCTAGGATATGAAACGAAGGGCTTTCCCGTATGGTAAAAAATATATATGGAAGAATGTATTAGCAGTCAGATAGAGCTTAAGGGCTCAATCCTATGCATGTTTAGACAGAAAAAAGTCACTCCCAATATTCCCCAGCCAGTGAAACTATAATTGAAACAGAAATACAATACATCTCACCATAGGCGAGAAGACCGTGACCAGGTGCCCTGTGTGCCTGCTCATTCTGCTGTCCTGGTGCTATAACTGCTGGTGGGCAACTTCATGGTCCCTGATCTGCTCTCCCGTCTTCTGGTTCTTTGACTTTAAACCAGACTTGGACTGGACAGCCCATCAAACAGAGGGCACCTTCAAATAGAGGACTCTCCACTGCCAGCTCTCCAAAATAGAGGACTGTCCTTTGTAAAGTAGGGCACCTGGCCACTCTACCATGGCCACTCACACACACACACCCCAGCCATGTGGGAATGTGTCAAGAAAAGTGTGGTGCGCATGCGCGGGATGTGTGTTTGAAGGGCATGAGAGAGAAAGGGGGGGGGGAGAGAAGAAGGGGCTGCAGAAGAAACAAAATCTGCTACACTTTCCTAACTTCCAGCACATTGTTGGCAGATACCAGTGTAACTGTTTCTGGGACATGTAATTCACTTGTTTAGATGCAGTGCAATAAGGACGATGAGCTCATCTCTCTGATAAGGTTGTTTTGCTCCAATTGCCGTCTGCTTGATATTTTTTTAAAGAAACCTCATGTTTCTTCCATGCCCTTTCTGTTTCCTGAGATTTTGACTTCAGTTGGAAACCAAGGCACGTGGGACAGGAAATCTTAAAAGTCCTTCTGGATCAAGGACAACACACACATCCCCTCCCATGTTTTGCATTTTGCAGCTGTTGTTTCTCATAATAACAAAGGTGCCAAAGTCTTTATAGGTCAGGCTGAATGAAACCGAGATCCTGTCAGCTTTTCAGCCTTCTAGTAAGGTGGAGGAACAGGGATACAATCAACTGACTACAGAACGGAATGGAGTCCAGGTTTAGCAGAAGGGGTCTGCTAAAGGGAAGAGAGACTATGTTAGCACAGGAGGAAGGTTAAATGGGGCCAAGAAATTCATTTTGTGAAACATAAGGAAGCCAGGAGTTAAGCAGAGCACAAGGAGCTGGGAAAATCGGTTCTGTGGATCTAAGGCAGTGTTCTCCAACCTTGGGTCCCCAGATGTTTTTGGCCTACAACTCCCAGCATGCCCCAGCAAAACATCTGGGGACCCAAGGTTGGAGAACACTGATCTAAGGACAAACCGTTTCTGGGCGAAGGCAGACAACAACTTGAGTAGCATTGGCCTTTCTGAATAAAACTCTGAAGGTATCCTCCAGTTGTGCAGGCAGGCTCCTTCAAATAGAGCTGGGATGGAGGACCTCAGGCCAGGGGTTCCAATCTGGCCTTCCTGGGGTCCCCATGTGGCCACATCCCCTTCCCCTGGACCCACCCCCTTTCCTCCACCCACCGATCGTTTGCTGGTTTCCCAGCTTTTCTTCAGTTTTTTTCTCCCATTTGAAAATCTTGAAATACCTTTCCTAAGGTTTACTTAGTGCCAATAAGAACTTTAAGCTATGTGGGGGTTTTCTTTTTGTATTTTTGCCCTTTGGCTCTGCCCCCTTTGTCTTCAGTCCCAGCCACCACTGGAATGCGCCTCCCAAGAGCTTCTCCAAAATTGAAGTCAGCCCCCCTGAAAGAGGTCCCCCACCCCTGAAACAGAGGACTGTCCTCTGACAGCCATTCAAACAGAGAACTGCCTTCTGTAAAGTAGGGCCCATGGCCATCCTATCCAAGTTGCATTTCCTAAAAAGAACCAGTTAAGATGTCTCAAATAGCACAACTAGGAAAGATCTCTGTTTGAGACCCTAAAAAGTCATTGTCAGTTGTAAGAATATTTTTTAAAGCCCTGCTGGATCAGGCCAAATGTCTTTCTTGTCTAGCAACCTGTTTGCTATAGTGGTCCACTAGAAACCTTGGAAGCCCACAAGCAGGATATAAAGGCAATAGCCCTCTCGCATAGTTGTTCTCAGCAGCTGGTACTCAGCAGTTTACTGTTGCTGAACATTCCGTGTATCTGCCATGACTAGTAGCCATTGACAGAGCTATCCTCCCTGAAGGGCTTATCCTCAGAGGTGACCATGAACCATTGATCTGTCAGTATAAGGCAACATTCCTACCAACATTTGTAATGTTTTATTAAAGATTAGTATTTATTAAAATTCTTTGTTAGCTGCCTTTCCAATGTGGTATACAAGTAAATCAAGGTGCATAAAACTCACAAAACACATGTAAAATAGGCAGTATTATTGTCAGTTTCACATATGTTCATTCATAAGTCCCTTCCATCCCATTTTCAGCATTAATCTGTGATTTCCTGTTTAAAACCCACACAAAAATTGTATTTTTAATGTACATATTTTTGAATGCATTTTTCTCACAAAACATGGCTTTTGAAACATATCATCTCATGAAATACGTATTTATGGATGTATTTTCTCCTAAAATAATGCATTTATATGCAGCTTTGGTAAATTTGTTGAGCCGAAGACTGCATTACAAAATTCAGAGAAGGGAGACATCTGAAAGATAACAGTGTTCTGATCCACAGATTAGTCTGGGAGGTGTGGATCAGGTCAGTTTATATCAGAATTCCCAAAGAACAAATGCCTCAAGTGGCCCTACTTCTCTGCTTATTCATTTAGACGTATGCCTCCTCCCCAACCACCCATCTCTCAGGCCCTCAAATGGCTTACAGTTCATAATTTTGCATTTAAAAAAGAAAGTGGGGAGAGGCTAAAGGAATATATATGCAGCCACTGGTGCTCTGCTTAGTGTCCCTCAGATGTTCCTCATCGAATAATTACCTCTCGTCAGGGCTTTTTTTCTGGTGGAACTCACCGGAACTGAGTTCCAGCACCTTTTCTTCTATTAATTGCATTACAATTTAATCGCCATCTACTCCTGAGGAAATGTAATCCAAGAGTTCCGGTACCCTTTTCTCCAGAAAAAAAGCACTGCCTCTCGTAATTATGGAGCATGAACCAACACTATAATAGCAGCCAGCAGAGGAACAACAATTGTGCTATAAAGCTATCAGTGGCTCATCTCCTCTCAGCTGCTGAATGAATCCAAAACAAAACAAAACAAAACAAAAGTTGCAACAGCCAACATGAACTATGGAGACTGTTCAGCAGGTGGCTTCCTCAATGCCCATCTAATTATGGCTCAGCACAGAGGGTACCTGTCTGCAGAGATGAATGGAAATTTGCAGTGCTCATTGACTCACGAGGAGTTGGCATATGATTAATGGGAAGCCAGTTGGCTAAAACGGAACTCCGGGCTGCACATTGTAACTCACACCGTTGGACCTCTGGATGTTCCGCTGTTGCATTTTATATGAAACCTTGGCTGGTGATTGCTCATAAAAATCTGTCTTTTTGTCAGCTAAGTGGAAGAAACGATGCAAGATGAATTCCCAGTGAGCATAATAATGCCTGTGTATGAATAGATGTTAAGTAATCTGGTGGAGGAGAGGAAGAAAAGGGAATGCTAGAATGAACTAGGAGCAGGAGTAGAGAGAAAGAGCAGAAGGGAAAGAAATACATGGAATCTCAAGCAAATAGAAAAGAATGTTTGCATGGGCAGAATGGTGTGTGTTTGTGCTTGTGTGGTAGGGATGAGTAAGAATTTTGTTTCAGTTCAGTTTTGATCAGAATTTACCAAAACTTGCAAAGTTCTCCATATTCAGGACAAAAAGAATTATACATACATATATAAATGAAAATGAACAAACAAACAAACAAACAATATATATATATATGGGGAGATGAATGTAGGAGTAACAAAAACAGACAGATTTGCCCATCTAGGCCCAAGACTATGAGTGTTTAGTTTTGGGTAAACTAAATCCGAACTTGGAGGATTACAGGCATCCAACTGAGGGTGGAAGGAGCATGGCAGATAGGATTGGCTCCCTTCGCCCTCAAAAACATGTAGATGGCCGATTTCGTCCGTCTAAATGTTTTTCCTCTCCTCACGAGGAGGAGAGGCTGAGTCACCCCCTGGATTTGTCATAAGAAGCCTTGCTTGTCCCTTCCCCACCCCCGGGAATGTCCCCCATATGCTGGAGCCGAAGATGGCTTTCCATCTTCGGTTCCCAGACAGTGTGGAAAGAACCGTGCCGTACTGTCGTAGGGCCAGATAGGATTGCACCCTAAAAGTCCGGGGGTGGAATATATTATATTCCTGTGTATGACATATAACCATGTTACTGCTTAATTAGGGTCGCCTCGCCACCTCTTTTTTCTGACAGGCTCCTCATCTTTAGCAGCTGTATGGCAGGCAGGTACTCCGTGGCCCACTCCATGCTGGGAATCGCTGTACCTATTGAATATGGCAGGTGCCAGTGTAGATGGCTGAGAATTTCATTTCAGTTCATTATTTTTATAAGAATTTACCAAGATTTGCAAAGATCTTCCTATTTGGGAGAGAGCGAGCTAGAGATTTTTAAAATTCACATGCCGGAAGAAGGAAGCAAAACAGACAGACTCCTCCATCCTGAGTGCGTGTGTATGAATGGGTGTGCGTATGCCTGGGCAAGCTCATCAGGGGCTGCGTGCCAACAGCAGGAGCGGCCCCACCTGCTACTGGCATGTGGCCCCCAACGCCCTTGCCTAGAGCCAAGGCAGCCCTCAGGCCCTCATGTCCCACCTTCTTACTCATTTTTTTAACCTAAAAAGCCCAAAGCATTGTAACTTTTCCTCACAGGTGAGTTGCTCCAGCCCTTTGATCGTTTTGGTAGTCCTTTTCTGCATCTTTTCCAGCTCCTTTTTGAGGTGCAGTGTGTGACCAGAATGCAGGGCTTGACCTGAAGTGGCTGATGTTGGGTATTCCTCTGTTGGATAGGGTTGCCAATGCCATGTGTCCTACTTTACGGAGGGCAGTCCTCTGTAGAAGGGCAGCCAGAGGTCCTTTTATTTGAAGGACTTCCCAGTCCAAGTCCTGTTTAAAGCTGTTTTCTGAGAACCAGGCCTAAGTCGCACAGGAATCAAGGACATGGGGCAGACCCTTGCTGGAACTTTGGATTACTAATAATATTACTGAGAAAACTTTGCGGAGGTTGTTTGTTTTTTAACCAAAGTTTGCATTACAGTTTAAAAAAAAAAAAAACCGGAGGAGAAGAAGAATACTGAAATCTTGGATTACTTTGTGAGTTTCTTTTTTAGCCATCTGTTGTTCAGAGAATGGGTGCCTGACTGCAAAGGGTGTAAAAGTGAGAAAGTGGCCAGCGGAACAGCTGTTGCATGTCATGTCACATAACTCTAGCAGAGACATCTTATAAACAGTCTGACATCTGCCTCCATTCTCTCCCACTCCTGCGAGAGAAACTGAAGCGCCCACTCACTAGAGAACCACTGAGAGCCTTCCCAGACAATGTATGGCACATCAAAAAGAAAAAAGAGAAAAAGGGAAAACAATCCCTGCTTCTATCTTATTTGTAGTGCTGAATTCATGTGCCATTTTCAGAGGCTGCACTTGTATTGAAGGGATGCAGGATTTTTAAACATGAGACTAGGGACGTGTGAGGAATCTGATGGGGGAGTGAAAATCTGATGGATTTCATTATCCTCCCCCCTGGATTCCGGTTCGCCAGCCCTGCCCTGGCACCAAGTTGCTACAATGCGAATCAAGCCAGCTTGTGGACTTCTGTCTCTAAGACAGGGCATGGTTTTGCTCATGTTTTTTTAAAAAAAAACACTTAGGAAATATGCTCAAATGGTGCAATTTGAGTAACTTTATGAAATTGCATAACTTTACGTAAATTGCGCAAATCACGGTATTTTGCATGTTCTGCACAAATCGGCTCCCCAAAAGCGCGTGGATCTAGTCTAGAGCAATTCGCACAAATCCGCCGATTTTACACAAATTGTACTAGATCCACGCGCTTTTCAGATGCTGATTTGCACAAAATGTGCAGAATACCACAATTTGTGCAAATTGCATAACGTTTTGGGAATGGCACACAAATAGCACAATTTGTGCAAATTTTCTTAGCATTAAAAAAATGTGCAAACCACAGCCCATCTTAGAGACAGAAGTCCATGGGGGAAAAAAACCCAATTTGGCCTGCTTCCAGTCATCGGATCAGATCGGAAGTGGGCAGGAGGTCTCCTGAGCTCAAATGAGCCAGACTTCCCAGGATTGGGACATCCCTACATGGGACAAAGGACAAGATGGCAACCCCCCTACCCCAACACACACGCACATTCCGCAAACAAAAGTCAATCAGACTGAATGGTTGAATCTGACTTCACTACAGGCAATGGAACAGCATCATCCACCACAGGGCCACAGGCTAGCTTAGGGCATGCAAGGTAGGTCGTGTGGCACACAGAGCTCTGTCCTTCAACACCTCACTACTGCCCTCCACTCTGCAGCATCTGCTGGCAGAGGCAGTCAATTTGCTCTACCTAATGGTGGGGCTGGTCCTGATGGAGAGGATGGGGGATGCTGTTCTTCTCACATTCAGCACATTCTAGGTGTGGGGCCACCCCCAAAAGGCCCTGACTCTGGCACCGGCTCGCCTGATGGGCCTTACTGGCGAGCCAGAGAACCTGAGGCTGATCTTAAGGCCTGGGCAGGCTCATAGGGCTGCACATGATCCTTCAAATAACCTGGTCCCAAACCATTTAGGTCTTTAAAGGCTAAGCCCAGCACTTTAAACTCAGCCCAGAAATGAATAGGCAAGCAATCCTACTGGTACAGTATTGGTGTAATGTGCTCTGAATGCTAGGATCACAAAGACATTCTAGCAGCTTCCTTCTGTACCAGTTGAAGTTTCCAAACCATCTTTAAAGGCAGCACCCCCAGGCACACACTCCAGTTCCTTTGATGGGGTGGAGACCTGCATCACAAGGAAGGACAATGGTTCTCTTTAACATGCAATACTAGATATCCAAACATCTCCTGCACATTATAGTGGAGCAGGCCTTATGGGTATCAATGTGTGAGTCAAGGGAATGCTGGGAAGGAATGACTATGACTAATTAGTTAAACAGCACTTCTAAACATAATTACGTGGCACTGAAAAACTAAATGCAGATATAAAGGGCTCCTTGCTGTGCAGAAGCCTGTGGGAAAATGCACAGTTCCTTCATTTCCATGGTTACCCAGGTGCACATGAAGTCAGAGCTAACTCAGAAACATGGGGCCTAATTCCTCACTGCTTTCCCTACTCTTTAATCTTCAACACATGGGTCAAATGGATAGGAGGAAGAAACCAGACCCCACATAGCCCTATGAGGAGAGCCTGAAGGAACTGGGCATGTTTAGCCTTCAGAAGAGAAGACTGAGGGGAGATACGATAGCACTCCTCAAGTACTTGAAAGTTTGTCACACAGAGGAGGGCCAGGATCTCTTCTCGACCATCCCAGAGTGCAGGACATGGAATAATGGGCTCAAGTTACAAGAACCCAGATTCCGTCTAAACATCAGGAAAGCTTCCTGACTATTAGAGCAATACGACAATGGAACCAACTACCTAGGGAGGTGGTGGGCTCTCCCACTCTGGAGGCATTCAAGGTGCAGCTGGACAGCCATCTGTCAGGGATGCTTTGACTTGGGTTCCTGCATTGAGCAGGGGGTTGGACTCGATGGCCTTGTAGGCCCCTTCCAGCTCTACTATTCTCTGATTCTAAAATGAGGTGTGCTTTTCACTTGGATCTGTAAAAACAACAGGAGATGGAGAGTCTCACTGGCGGAACCCAAATTTCAATTTCCAGCATAGCAGTTCACCCCACCCCATGCCCCCAGCCTCCTCCTCCTCCAACAAGAAAATAAGGGTAAATTCGTATCATATTACTAAAATGAAATTTTGAAAGTAAAATAAAAATTTGGTATAAAATTTCAAATGTTTCAAAATGTGACGTCAAGGTTCAAAATGTATTTTGAATCCAAATCTCAAATGTGAAATTTTATGTTAACATTCTAAATTTTTGACTTCTTTGGCATTTTTCTTTATTTTCTTTTTTTAATGGTAGGTGCCAAATATGAAATGTCATAAGCTACTAGATGTCAAATACTAGGAGCCACATTTATTTTCAGGAGTGGCCACTTGCCAGGATTTCTCTCCTGGATCTGTGCCTCTGGGCAAAGGGTAGATGGGTTTCACCACATGAAAAAATATGGTGTGCCCATAACAGGTGTACCAGTCTCCAAATATTGCTACTACAGCTACTGCTAGAAATATTTTTAATGGGAGTGTCAGGATTCCAGTCTACATCAGGCCTTGAACTTGCAACTTAAATTAGGAATGGGCGACCCGCCCGGCACTTGACTCGCAGCATGTGAGCTGAGTGCGAGCACAAGCTGAGGCACTCGCTGGACTTCTATGTCCCCGGCTCTACGTTGTTTACTGTCGAAAATGGCCAAATTTGCGCACATTGCGGCCAAACTTGCATTAATTTAGCTGTAATTGGCGCAAATTTGGCCATTTTCGACGTAAACAACGTAGCGCTGGAACCTGGAAGTTGCTTTCCCTGTCTCGGCTCGCGAGAACACGAGTTGAGCCAGGGAAAAAGTAGGGCAAGCAGAGCTCGGGGGGTCGAGCTTAACGAGTTCACCAGACTTCTATCCCACCCCCCCAATCGAGCTCCGCCCACATCCCTACTAAGGCTATCACCAGGGCAGGGGCAGGGGGGCAGATTCAGCCTATATACCACCATCCAGCTCTGACCAAAGAAGAGAACAGCAGGGATAATACTTATGTCAAAAACATCCAATAGGCAGGGGAGGCTGGTGACTCCTGTGTCAGTGAGGCTCCTTATCCATCGCATCTTTTTGTTAGAGCTTTATAAGAATTATCCATGGTGCGCCATGACGGTGAACCTATTTTGGAGATGCAGTTCAGCACCATGGATAGCTCCTATAAAGCTCTAACAAAAAGATGCAATGGATAAGGAGCCCCACTGACACAGGCGTCACCATCCTCCCCTGCCAGTAGGTGCCCCATTGTGATATTTGCACAACCACACAGTGGTGCGTTCAGGGAAGGACTTTGGAGCAGATGTCCAGGGCCCCATTCAGCAGAATGAGCAGGAGGGCCCCCAAATGCTGGCTTACCTGATTTTGAAGTCAGTGAAGTAATCCACATAGGCATCTAAAGAGGAGTTCCCCCATAAAAAGTCCAGAGACTTAAATTACCTGATTTCATTACTGAGGCTGTGCCCCGAAAAGCAGCCTAAAGATCCACAAACAAACAATTATTTGCTAAGCTTTGCAACACTTTGTTCCTCCATTTGTTCTTCTGCTTTGTGTTAAGTTGCAAATTTAATTTTCTTCTGGCATGAAGGGTTAGTCTTGTACTCTGTACGTGGAAATCCTACTGCTTTGAATAATTAGGTCTGGCTCTGACATACTATACTGATTAGTTTAGGGCTAGTGCAGAAATTTGATAATACCAATTTGGAGGCCAAATCTCTGGGTTTCCTAAGGTCTAAATTACCCCGTCCCCCCTCACCCACTTACCCAGTGCCATCATCTCTTCTTTTTTTTTAATGATTTTGCTGCACTTTCAACATTTTCATGATAGTACTTTGTGTTGTACTTTGTGTTCTGACAGAAAATTGCCTTATAGGTCAGGACAGGCTATTTTGTCCATCTAGCCCAGTACTGTCTGCTCTTGACTTGCATCAGCTCCCCAGGGACTCAGGAGAGCTGATGGAGAGTTCAGTCAATAAAGGTGCTGCATTGGGAAAACTGGTGTGCTGTTGTTAAATTAGGGATGGATGGATCTGTCAGTCTTGGTCTCCCCGAGAATGTCAGGTATTTTTTAGGTCAAGCTCATTCCATCCCATTTCCACGTGACCTTGCAATCTTATTTTATTCATTAAAAATGGATATGGAAATCCATACACATTTTTGTGGTATATGCATTAATGTATGCATTTGGGGGCACATTTCTTAAATGTACACATTTCCCCCAAACACTTTACATTGCAGAAATGTTGTTTCACATGCACTTTCCTCAAATATACACACTTTGTGTACACTTTCCCCTAATCTGCTGCATATTTTTTGTATAAATTTCCCCTGAGTTGAGCTGCATCACAAAGCTCACAAAAATGCGGATTTTGGAACACAGCTCTATCTCAGCTCACTGAAAGGCTCAGGAGGTGCAAAATGGGTAACCCGATTTAAAAACCACAAAAAAAACTTCAGTGGAGTGAGGGGGGATGGACTTGATGGCCTTATAAGCCCCTTCCAACTCTACTTTTCTATGATTCTATGAGATTCACACAGCTTGCATCACAGATGTCAAAAAATGGTAATAGTTCCTGAAACCATTAACAAGATCTGGAAATTTCTGAACCACTTGCTGTTCCTCCACCCAACACTGTCACTGATCTTATTCCAGGGGGAAGGAAAATACCATCCTACTTGTGCCGTGCTTCCGAAGAAAAGAAACGTCCACATCTGGCTTAGACACAGAAACAACTTGATCAATGCACACTCTTCCAGATTCCCCCCCCCCCATACCATTCAAGAAAAAAAAATTGATCAGGCCACACTACTGGTGGTCCCAGTTCAGGTGCTGGATTAATACTAGGTATAGGCTAATTTTTTTAATTTGGGCATTTCTGATACTTGTTGGATGACTTGGATCATGCTTCTGGATTCCAGTCATGAATGGAAAGCAAGCATCTATCTGTGGGAACAGGAAGAGCATAAGCTGTACCCAACAACAGATGGTTCCACTGGATGGATAAGATGTGTAGACAGTGTATTATGTAAGCATAAATATATTCTGTCATTTATTATCAAGTTTTTCTCAGTAACCATGTGTATCTTCTTTCCTCAGCAAATTCTTGGGCAGTGTTAATCGCATGTCCAGCCACACGTCCTTGCCATACAACTCTCTTTACTAAACCACCTATACTACCCACAACTCCTTTTCCATTGCTAGTGGCAAAAAATGGACCAGTCACTGACTCTTACTCTAACCTACCTCACAAGGTTGTTGTGAGGATAAAATAGAGAGGAAAAGGACTATGTAAGCCATCTTGGGTTCCTTTCAAGAGGAAAAAAGGCAGGATAAAAATGTGATAATAAATAATATTACACAAACCCATAAGCAGTAAGGGGGGGGCACATCCCTGGATTTTCTTTCCCAAATGGGAGTTTATCTTAAAAGACAGGAGTCACACTAATTAGATGTTGCTTATAACAATTCACACATTGTGAATTGTGCAGGGAAAATAACAGTTTCAGGAGAAATAGTGCATTCCTTCTGGATGTGAGTATAATTCTTTTGTAGATCAAGCTATTTCACTTGTGGCAGGAAGAAAGCTGTTCTTTGCCTTTTAAAAGGTGAACTCCAAGCATAGCCTGTTTTTAGTTGTTTGTAGATCCAGATATCTGCTCATGCAAATGTCCTTTTAGCACAATCTGTGACTCAGCAGAATTCCCAGGAGGTTGGCAGACTTTCAGCACAAGAAGAGTGACTCAGCAGCAGCATCTTCCTGAATAATAAGTGATGATCAGACAAAAAGGGCATCCCTCCTTTAAGGGTATACTGTGGACTCCTCTTGCTAAAAACAGCTGGCTCAATATGGGTCTATTCAGAGTGCATTTGTCAGCAATTCTCAGCCATTTGAGGTTATTAGTAAAATACAAAAATATTAACATAAGAAAGGGTTTTGGAGAAGAGCATGATGTTTAACCTGCTAGAGGGAAGCATGGCAAACAACAACAACAACAACAACAACAGAACCAACAACAAATGCACATGCACACACATGCACATATGTTCTGCTACCATAAAAGGAAGAAGGGCAGAAAGTGTATGGCCTTAGAAACTGCAGTGCCTGGTGTAGAATGAAAACCAAGTGCTGTAACTGAGTCCCCATGGCCAATCTGAGTCCCCATGGCCACCAATTTTTGGAGGGCTTTAAAGGTGTTTTGGAGAAATTCATGGAGAAGAAGGCTACCAATGGCTACTAGTCCTGATTGGCTATATGCTACCTCCAGTATCCAAGGCAGTATGCCTTTGTACACCAGTTGCTGGGGAACATGGGTGGGAGGGTGCTATTGCACTCATGTCCTGCTTATGCGATCCTGTGGGCAGCTGGTTGGCCACTGTGTGAACAGAATGCTGGACTAGCTGGATCCTTGGTCTGATCCAGCATGGCTCTTCTTTTGTTTTTAGTCTTCACCCCTGCCTAAGGTGGCCACTTAAGCATCACCAAAAAAAGGAGGACAACAGATACAGATTTGTCTATCATTTGCTTGTGCTGATTTAACTGATAGATGCAAATTTAGAAATAATTGCTATAATTTAAATAGAAATACAATACACCTCACCATCATGGATGAGACTGTGACCAGGGGACCTGTGT
Organism: Shinisaurus crocodilurus; assembly: GCA_021292165.1. Taxonomy (NCBI): domain Eukaryota; kingdom Metazoa; phylum Chordata; class Lepidosauria; order Squamata; family Shinisauridae; genus Shinisaurus; species Shinisaurus crocodilurus. The sequence goes on along the minus strand of CM037878.1, from coordinate 243,153,033 downwards.
GCCTGCTCAATCTGCTGTCCAGGTACTGAATGTTGATGAGCAACTTCAAGACCCATGGTGACTCTCTCTTCTTATAATTCTTTGGCTTGAAACCAGACGTACTGAACAGCCCTTCAGACAGAGGACTGTCCTCTGTAAAGTAGGATACACGGGCACCACTACCTCTGCCCCCAAGCAGAGTGCTGAAGTTGAACAGCTGATTTTAAAAAGCAGCAAGATATCATGGAAGGCAGGGATGCAGGCCTAATCAGGGCCATGGGGTACCCCTATCTGGCTCCTCCTCTGGACAATATACATCTCTGGTCAATATACATCATCTCCAACAATCTTCGAGGCCTGTGCACATCTTGACAGTGTTTTGTACATTCCCTGGGCAATATGCATGATCTCCAAGAAACATTGGAGAATGTGCATACTTCAGCATAATCTGATCATAATGTTGTAGTATGACCATTCCATAAGCATGTTCTCTAAGGATCCCTCATTGAATGTGCAGAAATCAGCAACATGAAAAAGAAATGTTGTACATTGTTCATTCAATAGACTTTGTCTGCAAGTTATGTAAGAGAATGTTCATGAATAACTAGTAACTGTGAGATTAACCCAAACAATTAATTCTATGCACTGGTGCCATCTAGAAATCTGTCTGGTTCTAAACACTACCAGACTGAAAATAATGTTGATTTCTGGGATTATAGAAATCAAGGCTCAAATAGATCTCTCCCAGTGGGTCTGATGGTCACCTGGTTTTTCTCTCCATCTGCCCTCCATTTATGGCCTGTTCTACACATCATAACCATATTTTTGATTAATTGCAAGTAGAAAAGTATCATAGCAGGGAGCTGACTGGACTAGAAATCTCCCCAACTAATGTGCTAGTTTTTTCCTTGCAGGTTTTTTTTAAATGTGGGTGAGAATTCAAAAATAGTATTCCCATTTTTGACAACAGTCCTCTTTCACACACCAGGATTCTATCACCTCATCCTTCTGCAGGTGTGAACCAGGTCTTTATCTCCAGTCACTGCAATAAGGACTAGGATGTTTCTGGCCTGTTTACTACCACACTGACATTTGTGCTCCTGTTGTTTACTACTTTTTCATGTCATGGTGTTATCCCTGCGAGCCCCTGTAGTGCATCTATCGAGGACTGATTTCATAATGTGTGAAAGCACTGAAAAGATGCTCTGTTTTCCCCTGAGACACCCTGCCCGAGGCCAAAGCAAGCTGTTACTTTCTTGGTCTCAGCCCCTTATCTGTGATGTGAGGATAACAATCTGCCCTACCTTGCAGGGTTGGCATAAGGATTACTACTATAATGAATATGGTAAAGTGCTTTAAATATTCTAGAAGCACTGCATGAATGCTAAGCATTATCTATCAAATTTTGCACAGGAGGCATGTAAGAATTTAGTTTTTGGTATGAATCCACAAATGCCCAAACTTAGTTTTTTTTTTAAAAACTATGCCATGGCTAGCCACACTGGCCTTCTTCTCTTTCTATCTTATTCATATTCATTATCCCTGCTGCCTGCATGTCTCCTACTTTGTTGTCCTTTTGTTCCCATCTCTACCCCTTTTCTCTGATCTGAGTCTTGGAACAAAGATTTGAAAAGATGCATCAACATTACCCACTGGCTTCATTTCACTTGGCACATCATTCTCCTGTCAGGGTAGGTATTTGATATCCAGGGTTAGCGTTTTAATTTGTAAAGTCACTTGGAATGTTCTCTGGGATATCTCGAATTGTTTATTGATTGCAAAATTACCCCATCCATCACATCTTGTCATCTTTGTACACATCTGATTGTAGAGGACGGTCATTCCATATAATTTCACACACCAAACACCACACAAAACATTGCATGAGGACTCCTGTTCTATCACCATTCCTATATCCCCCCTCCCCCTCCCAGCACTCACTGAGCAAAGTAATTACCAGCTGAATGTGGCTTTTCCCTGTCTCTATCCCTGGAGAGTCTTGGTCTTCCGGTTTCCCCAGTGTTCTAGCTGCCAAGTAGTCACTTAGGGGTGTATTTTAAATCCTGTTGATTAGATTTGTCCAGTTAAGATCATTAGTTTTTGACCTTAACATTAGCCTTTTGTTATACTCCTCTTCTCCGGAGTTCTCAATTTTCTTGCATTTGCGTTCCAAGTGTAATAGCAGGCTGTGATCAAAATCCAATTTAAGGCAATGGGGAAAAGGAGAGCTTTTTTCCTGAATTTTAGGGGATCCCTTTCAAAGGGATTCCTTGCAATGAACATAAGAAGATAAGAGGAGCCCTGCTGGATCAGGCCAATCGATTCCAGCACCCTGTTTCCCACAGTGGACAAGGAGATGTCACCTCACCAGCAGTGCGATAGCTGCCTCCTGCTGTTATTTCTCAGCAAATGGTGTGCTGCCTCTGGTATCATGTAGCCATCATGAATGATAGCCATGATAGCTTTATGAATGCATATTCCATAACCACCAAGCCAGGACTATGCTAGCCTTTCCTAACTTGGTGTCCTCCAGATGTGTGGTACGGCAACTCCCATAATTCATGGCCAGCATGGCCAATGGCCATGGAAGTTGCTGTCCCAGACATCTGGAGAGCACCATGTTGGGGAAGGCTGCCCCAGGCAATTTGCTAACCTAGGCAAATTATGCTCTAGGCATGACAAGCTACACCTGCTAACTTTCCATCTGCTACACCAGAAGTGGGCAGAAAGTAGATTGGGTCTACCAATCGATCTCTAGCTTATTTCCAGTTGATCAGCAAGAATTTCTGACTCCCAATTGTCTAACAATAACTAAAAAGCTTTCCCCTGTTAAATTGGATTTCTGAAAAGAAGACTTGGTGGAAAACAAGGAGTGGGAAGGAGTTGTGAGCTTGGTTCTGGTCCTGATCACAAATTCCTGGGCTGAGTATGTGCCCAAATTACTCTGTTACTTAATTTTCAGCCCACCTGAGACAGTGTTTTGCACCACCTGGAAGTTGGATCTCAGGGTCCAATGTAAATGGACTAGGGATGGGTGAGGATTTGTTTCAGTTCATTTTTTTACTAGAATTTATCCAATTCAGACCTCTCAGAACCAAATGTGGACTTGAATGCAATCTGTGATCTGAAGTCTGTACATTTCCAAGTTTGCAATGCAATTTGCACAACAAAACAAATGTGTTTTGAAAAACGTGCCCAAACATGCTTTTGTCAATAATGGGAGGAAAATGTGCGCATTCCAAAAGCACGCATCATTGATGTGTACATTTGGGAGAATGTGCACGGAACGGAAATACTTGAATTTTCATGTGAAAATAACAACAACAAAGCTCGCAATCTGATAAAGATAAGATTTGGAACAAGTTTCAAGGTGGAATTCAGAGAACCTCCACAGGATTGAACTTTGCCGATTTGCACATCCCAAAAATGAACATGGAGGCCACTTCCCACCCTGAAGTATTCTGATGGAGGAGGTTCCCCACACATTACTGTAGCTTGCAAGTAGGGATGGATGAATCAGTCCACTCCTGATCAGTGTGTTTCTGTTGCATGTACTCAATCATAACTCCTTTCCACCCAATTTCTGCATCAGTTTGTGATTTTAAAACATGCGTAAAATTTGTATGTATTTTTATATTCAATTTCCTCTAACATGCATTTTACATCCAATTTTCCCTACTATGCTAATAGTGTAGAAGTGTGAATTTTGATCAGTTCACATAAAAATGCGGACAGGACAAAATTTCCTCCTGTTCCTACTTCTGAGTGTGGATTAAATGTAACAGCACCACCTGCCATATAAATTTAGCCCTGTGCAGAATGTAACACCAGGCATAGCTTCAAAAAGAGTTCCAACACAGTCATCTAAAGGCTGACTAAGAATGCGACTGATGTGAAAAAGTCTGATTTCATATGGGAAAGTGAGTCAGCTTTCCATCGGAACATTTTGTAGACCCCTGACTGTGCAGCAGTAGCTGGGGGAATTGCGTGAATAAAGGTGGGAGAACCAGGGATGCTCAAGCTCGCTGAAATTCGCCAAACTACTTCAAAGCTTGGTCTGGCTTGCTCCCATTCTCATTTGCAACCTGCTTTTCATTTCGTGCCGGGGAGGCTGGTGACTCCTACTTCGGTGGGGCTCCTAATCCATTGCAGCTTTTATTTGGAGCTTCATGGGAGCTATCCATGGTGCTGAACTCCACCCCCCAAAATAGGTTCACCACCATGCAACACCATGGATAGCTCCTATACAGCTCCAAATAAAAGCTGCAATGGATTAGGAGTACCACCAAAATAGGAGTCACCAGCCTCCACTGATTTCATTCGAAGAGGAAAGTGCCCTTTTTTTCCTTCAAAGTTGTGCATTTTTAAAGTTGTGCATTTTTAAAGTTCACGTTCTGTGAATGCGAGCACAAGTTTGGGAATTTGCTAATATTTTCAGAGAATGCGTGTTCCTGTTCACACTTGTGTTTGGGGTTGCAAACGGGGCATATTTGTGTGATTTGCGAACTGAAATGAAATTCTTATACATCCTTAGACAGGAACAAATCGATATAGTTAACTTGCCTGAACCACAACCAGCAGTCTTTTACCTCTTGTCCTCAGTTTGCAAACTACTAATACATGCTCAAGAGTTGTGTAGCACACATATAGACTAACTGTTTTAGTTGTTCAGATATTTTAATAAATGAGCATGAACTTTCGTGGGTTTCAACCCACCTCATCAGATGCTATAAGTGGAACTGGAGGCTTTGAGTCTGAAAAGACAGAGCTTTTTCAGTACTGTCTTTTCGGACAGAAAGCCTCCAGTGCCACTTATAGTATCTGATGAAATCTGATGAACCCATGAAAGTTCGTGCTAATTTATTAAAATATCTGAACAACTAAAACAGTTAGTCTACCGGTATATGTGTGCTACACTTAACCCTTGAATTTGTTAACAGAAGGCTAACAAAATATACTATAATATTATTTACTAATAAATGGAAACACACGCTCTGGCCATGGTTATGATCAAAGGGTGCAATTCTATGCATCTTTAGGCTGGGGGGGGGGGGAAAGGCCTACAACTCCCAGCATTCCCCAGCCAGCACTGGAAGGCTTTTTTCTGTCCACACATGCATAGGGTTGCACCCAGAATGATGTAATGGCATTGTAACAGCATCGTCCTGTTGAAGTGAAATAATTGCATTCGACATAGCATGGGAAATCCGCATTCCTGCAATGAACAGAACTGCTTCTGCCCATTGCATGTGTGTGCAATTCTCAATTCACATTCCACCAAATAATCCCACGGTACACAATGAACTAGGACTGCCTAAAAGAGATCAACTGGAACCTCCCACCGAGGTGATAAATATTAGAAAACAGAAATAGATTTTTTTACTTAGAGCCAACTGATAGCCGAGGGCTGGTCCGTTGAAATCTAAATACTTCTCCTGAGAGCCAGTTGATGTTCTGCCAAACACCTCCCGTGCCAGGTACTAGCTTCCTTTTTAGCCATTTGGGAGTCTGACTGCTGGGGCTCTGGCAGGGTTATCTCATGATATAAAGTTTCAAATGCTAAATTGGGGAGGTCCCAAGTCAGTTCTCTCCAGGGTTTATTGTTGGGAAATGCAAATATGCCCCCCCCCCCCGTGTGTGTGTGTGAATCTCCATCCCAATCTCAGTCTCTTTCTCTCTTTCTTTTGGTGGAAGCAAGCATTTCGATCATTCTTTTCTAGGCACTGACGCTGTTAATTGTAGCCTAAACTTGCTGAAAAAAGGCAGCATCACTTCATGCAGGTAACCTGCCAGTGGTACTCGAGGTGTGAGGTGTGGATAGAAGATGGCTCCTCAATTGCTTTTCAGAATTTGCACCACTGATAGCATGCTGTTGCATGCTTCCCACTTCCCTGTGCTTTCAAGGGGACAGTGGTACCTTCCCTTGGAGAAGAGAGTGCTGAGGGACCCACATTGTTTTTGTAGTACATATTTTATGCAGTAGGCATTCCTGCAAGGCACAAGAAACCTAGATAAAAGCCAACCTGCATCCTCAAGGAGCCCTCAACCTCCAGAGAACTTATAGCTCTTTCTCTGCCTTTATCTCTGCCTTTTCCAAACTCCTTATTCTTACACCAGGGTGGTCAGGTGTCCTACTTTACAGATGGCAATCCTCTATTTGAGGGGCTACCAGAGGACAGTCCTCTATTTGAAGTACTGCCAGTTCGAGTCTAGTTTAAAGATAAGAACCATAAGAAGGTACAGGCAGTCCCCAGGTTACGAACGAGATCTGTTCTTAAGAATGTCTTTAAGCTTTAAGCCGAATTTGTACTTAAGTCGGAACAGTATAGCGTAGTAGTATACATTAAAAATGGCATTTACGCAAATTGTGTAACTTACGCAAATTGCATAGTATACTACGCTATACTCTACGTCAGGGCTCTCCAACCTTGGGTCCCCAGATGTTGCTGGACTACAGCTCCCAGAATCCCTTGCCATTAGCCATGCTGGCTGGGTATGCTGGGAGCTGTAGGCCAGCAACATCTGGGGACACAAGGTTGGAGAGTCCTGCTCTACGGAAACAACGTAGGGCCGGGGAACCCGGAAGGCCATTCGTAAGTATGAGTTGTCCATAAGTCAGACATTCTTAACCCAGGGACTGCCTGTATTGTATACTATTCTTTCTCAATTTGTATCTATACAGAATAATTAGCATATGCAAATTTTATGCAAATTGGTTTGAGTTTCTGTCCTCATTTGGCAGGATGCAAGATGGCCACTCTACTTCACAAACATTCCTTCCATTAGCTCCCTCCCAATTTTTTAGGCTGTGTATGTTACTGTCCCTATCCTCTGATGGGTATCATTCAAACACACAGAGATCTTTCTTTCTTTCTTTCTAGGGTTCATCCGCCATCTTACCATCATAGATATTCAAGGCAGCTAAACAACTGCCGACTCTCTCCCAACCATTAGCTCCCTCTGAGGAATATCAGTGAAACAGACTTTTGAGGTGTCCTTCAAACATAGTCTCCAGAAGTGGGGGAGCTACTTTTCAGTAATATGGTCCCAAGAAGTTGAGGTGGCTTATAAAATGATGGGGGCAGGTTAATCTGGGCTATTAATTCTGCATGACAAAAGGAGCAGCCGGCCAGCCAGCAGCCCAGAACAACACAAAATGGTGCAGTGTGGAGTGCTCCAGTTCAGGAGGAATATCAGCCTGAGGGCAAACTTCAAGTTTGGAGAAACTCTCGGGGACCATATTCCAGTGGTAGGCAGGGCCAAATGCAGGAGGGACTCGGTCCAAAATTACCAAAAAGACTAGCATATTTAGCTTAAAGTTCTTACTGCCAATCACTAAGCCTTAGGAGAGACATTTCAACCTTTTAGATTGGGGAACGGGGGACGGTGCAAAAACCGGGAAGCCGGGTGGTTGGGGGAATGGCAGGGAGGGGGGGTCAGAGGAAGGGGGCATGGCCTTCTGGAAAACACCAGAAGCCCAATCTGGGACCCCGCTTTGCTTTTCCTTTCCCCCATGATCCAACAATCAGTGAGAATTCCATGACCACTGAGCGTGCTTAGTCCCCACTGGGCTGTTTGGGGTTCTTTTTCCTCCTTCTCACTTCTGCAAACCTCGGGGTTTGCTGAAACTTGCTAATACTTCCCTCTTGAACATAGATGGTGCCATTTTGGCTACATAAGCTTGAAAAACCAAGTTCACTATAAGTAAAAGATGATTAGCTGTAGCTCCCCTCCCCTCTCCATACACACACATATTCATGTTTCTTGAAGCTTTGCAGCACTTCATAGAATTTACATCTGACAGGAAAGTTGTTGACAATGAGCCATGTCCTTGTGTAGTTGCAAGCTGGAGTCACACTGCTGGTTTCATAGGGGGTGTATCTGTAGTTTACCTAGAACAGTGTTCTCCAACCTTGGGTCCCCAGATGTTTTTGGCCTACAACTCCCAGCATGCCCCAGCCAATGCTGGGAGTTGTAGGCCAAAAACATCTGGGGACCCAAGGTTGGAGAACACTGGCCTAGAAGTCCTTTAATTCTGTTATGAAACCAGAACAACCATTACGCTCAGAATTAACTGTGATGGCAAGTTTTTATAGAACAAGATTTCACCTTGGTAGTGACTGAGACAAGTAATTATCTGTGTTACTACATCAACCATATAAGAACATTGTCAGTGGAAGACCGACAACCTGGTCTTCTGCGCGGGTTCAATGCTAAGGGGGTAGCGGGTGCTGGGGCGGGCCTTCTCCGAGGTCCCCAGCGCCTCGCCTTAGCCCAGAACAAAGGGATAACTTATAGCCACAAAAGTATCTTTTAGAAAACAAGTTTATTTACAAAATTACCTTCACAAACTCAGACACACGCCAGCAATACAGCTTATCAGTACGGTACAAAGTAGCAAGCAAAAGCCTCAAGGACAACGTGATTTCAGGGCTCTCAGCTAGTTAGTTTAGCTCGGGTCCCGGCAGAGGCCCGGTCAACCGCACGCTGCTAGCTGGGTTCCCGGCGGACGCCCGGTCTACCCAAGCGGCTAGCTGGGTTCCTGGTGGGGCCTGGTCTACCCAAGCGGCTAGCTGGGTTCCCGGCGGAGGCCCGGTCTACCCAAGCGGCTAGCTGGGTTCCTGGCGGGGCCCGGTCTACCCAAGCGGCTTGTGCGTGATTTCAGCTTGGTTTCCCGGGGGTCCGGTCAACCCAAGCGGCCAGTGATTTCAGCTTGGTTTCCCAGGGGTCCGGTCAACCCAAGCGGCCAGTGATTTCAGCTTGGTTTCCCGGGGGTCCGGTCAACCCAAGCGGCCAGTGATTTCAGCTTGGTTTCCCGGGGTTGCTGATCCTTCGTTCCCTTACCCCAGGCATGGGCAAGATTGCTGATCAGGTCCAGAGAAAAGTTCCCTTGTGCAGGGTGTTTTATACCTTGGTGTTTCAGGTAGCCCCTCCCTCCGTGATCAGGTGGGTTGACACCCTCCCTGAGGGGCGGCCTTTTGGGTTAGGTGGGGTGATGCCTTCCCCCCGTGGGATGGGGTCCCTTTGAAGCCACTTGCTTAATGGTCCCATCCTATGGTGTTGAGTGGCCATTTCTTAGGGGTGCCGAAGCGTCTGCCCTGGAGAGGTATTCAAGTCTTATGTAGATGGGGCTGATATGCAAGAGCATTGACAAACCTGGTGATGCTTCCTGCCTTCCCCCCTGGGGTGATTCTATGTAGATGTTGTTTGTCCCCTTTGGCATCTGTGGAGACTGGCTGTCTCCCCCCCCCCCCTGGGTCTCCTTCCCCCCTCCTCGGTGAGTGTGTGTGTGTCAGGCAGGGGGCTTAGGTTGGCTTTCTCCACATTGTCCAACCCAAACGACCTATGGGATGGGTCAGAGTGGGACTGAAGTGATTAAAGCTGCAATCCTATACACACTTACCTGGGAGTAAGTCCCATTACACTTAGCGGGCTTACTTCTGAGTAGATGTGCATAGGATTGTGCTGCAAAGCAGCGGTGCTTTCCACACTTACCCGGGAGTAAGCCTAACTGAACATAGCAAGACTTACTTCTGAGTAAATATGTATGTTTACTCAGAAGTAAGTAAAGTACTGCTAGGTAAATGGATATAGGATTGCAGCCTAATAGGCTTTAAGTCATCATTGGCTGCTTCCAAGGACCTGAATCTGAACTCATTCGTACTAATTTTACAGTAGGTTAACTACATTAAATTAAAATTTCATTCCATTAATTTCAAATTAATTTCACTCCATTCCGCAAAATTGCTCAATTCCCATTTGTATTCCTATTGATGGTCTTACCAGCTCCTATTTATTTTTAAGAGCGGGGCATTTCAGCTCAGGCTCAATCATATCCTTGCATCTCCTATGTCTCGCAGACTACAAAGTGATCCTGATCCACTCTTGAATCATGCAGCTATTTTTAAAAAATTAATTTGCATGTCACCATGCCCTTTCAAGTGCCAGGCAGTTCTAGGACTGTTGCAATCTCTCTGGGGAGAAGAGGCTCACAAGCTATTTCCAGCCAGATAACATTTCTTTAAACATCAGGCACTTACCCCACTGATCCCTCTGAACCTTTGCCAACTTGTTATCTAGAAACCTCCCATCATCACGTCTGGATTTCCAAGCAGTGTCTTTTCCCCCTTGATCTGTGTGCTGCCTCCCTTGTTACCACATCAGAGACCTTGTATATTCAAAACACTATCCAGTAGGGAAAGTTCCTGCATAGGAAAGCTTTGCCCCAACATAAAGCAGACTGCAGCCTCTGTGGTGATCCCATGACCACCCAACTGAAATGCAGGGCAACATTTTGTTTGTTTGTTTAAAAATTTATATCCCACCTTTATAGGCAACCACACACACACACACACACACACACACACACTCAAGGTAGCTTACAATATATCAAGATGAAAAAAATCTAACAAAACAATATAAAGTAAAATCCAACAATAAACTAACCATAAAAACAGTAGAAATAGAAGAGAGAGAGAGAGAGAGAGAGAGAGAGAGAAATAAATCAGTCAGAGGAAAATGAAGAGCAGTATTCTCTAAGAGGGCCAAGATGGCTGCACCCAGGCTCTGGAACTCCTGGCCAAGGGAGGCCTGGCTGGCACCAACTCTTGATGACCTTCTGCAGGCTGGCAAATATATTTTTATTTATACCAGCCTTTGTCTATACTATAGGGTGGCGTGTAAGTAAATATGCAGGAATTGGTTTTAGCGGCTTGCATTACCTGCTTTGTTTTTGTTTTGTTTTTACTTTGCATTTTATTGTTGTTTTATTGTATGCTATTATCTTGTGTTGTATTTGTCTTACTAATGTTAGCCTCCTTGAGCACCATTTGATGGGAATGCCGGATATACATTTAAGTTAACAAACCAAGAAACAAATCAGAATGCCTGCCAAAACGACACCCACTTAAGAACGGGAAACAAAGAGGTGTGGCTGAATCTCCCTGGGGAGCATCTTCCATAATTTGGGTGCCCACAACTGAACTTCTGTCAAGGGGGGGGGGGGCAAACAGGAAAGGCTTCAAAAGTTGAGTGACATTTTTGAACAGGCACGTACGGGAAAGATGATTCCTGAAATACCCTGTTCCCAGACAGCGTGGCCCAGACAGTCACAGACTCACAGTATGGACCACATGGATCAGATGTACAGTGAATGCATCTCTGACCCCCTAAAATGCCCCATTCAGTATTTTATGTTTCTGGCTTCTCATACCTCCATCCCGAGAGGCTTTTTCTAATGGCTAGTCAACAGCATTCTGATAGTCAGTCCAGTGGTTCAGGGTATATTAACACAGATGGAAACCATTGGAATGTTAGTTCGTAATGGTTGCATTGGCCACGTAAATATCCCCAAAACAAGGAGGAAAGAGAGGAGCGCATCACCACCTTTCTGATCCTAAATGTGATAAACCTACTCCAGTGCACTTGGGTTCTCCGATGTAGCCAGGTGAAGAGGAAATATATTCTATGAACATTGGGCAAACCTGCCAACCAGGTCTGGCCATACCGCCCTTTCATTAGGGAGATTCCTGGCTATGGCTCAGTGGCCAGAGAAATGTCTCTTCATGGAGGCTAGTAATGGTCAGGAAATAGCAGAAACACCCCAGGATTGTGAACAACCCATCAGAGCTGGGGCAGGGGGCTGATGGCATACCTTCCTCACTCCCAGATAAGGATGGTGTAAGTAAGCAAGATCTCTCTGTGCGAGTGGAACACAAGAGAGACTGATGTTTTGCAGACAGACTGAGCAAGGAGGTGGCCCACTAGGGCTGGAGCCCCAAATCTTTCATCTGGAGCTCTGAATCTCTGGAAGACCATCTGCAACTCCCAGCATAGCTGGTGGGGGGATGCTGGGAGTCGCAGTCCGACACATTTGGAGAGCATCAGGTTGGGGAAGGCTGCTCAGGTTAGGTCTTTTTCAGTGGAGACCCTCCCCCTCAAAAAACCAAAGCAAGACCCTCGCAGAGACTTAAAAGGAGGCTTCACTGTACATTCCTAGCATTTCCAAGTTAAGCAGATGTTTGATAAAGATTGGAATGTAGCAATTACAAGCAAACTCAGGTCAGCAAAGCACTGTCAAGGCTAGGCCTTTTTGTACATCCATACTGTCTTCATTCGAATGTCTGAAGGTAAGGGGGGGGGCAGGGGAAAGAAGAGAGCATGTCTGTGCCAGGGATGTTGAAGAGTCCTTGGTCTCGAGTCACGAGTCTTTGGACCTGAGTCTGGAGTCTGAGTCCTTGGTCCAAAATGGTGACTCACGAGTCACTCCCAAAACTGACTCCACAAGTCCCTATTAAAAACAATGGGGGTTTCCCCCAACAAGATAAGGCTACTTCAGACGTGTGGCTTAAATAAATTCTAGGCACAAGTGTGCCTTTTTATTTCAAAACTCAGCAACTGATTTTGGCAAGAACAGACCAGGCAGACAAACCCAAAATAACCAGACAGGCAGAGGCCTTTGTCTTGGACAATTCAAACTGTGGAACTGGTCAAGAAGAGACCAGGCAGGCAGAGGAGGCTGGGAACCCCAAACAGGCAGGCAGAGGCAGCCAAACCCAAAATGTCTGAAAGGTTGCATTTTAGGAAAATGATTTTAAAAAATAAACTTGCTGTACTTCCTAAAACCTATCCATGTTTCATTTGAGGAACACGATTTTGGAACACGAGTCCTTGGTCTCGAGTCCCGAGTTGAGTCTCGAGTCCCATTAAAAATATTGGGACTCAAGTCTGACTTGAGTCAGAGTGGGGACTCAGTCCGACTCACGAGTCGAGTCCTGGAGTCTGAGTCCCCATCCCTTGTGATACCCCGAGCTTCCACAGCTCCACAAACTGCAGTTGAACCCAGTGTGGTGTAGGAGAGGAGACAAGGGAACCCCAAAGCAGGCAGGCAGAGGCGTTTGTCTTGGACAATTCAAACTGTGGAACTGGTCAAGCAGAGACCAGGCAGGCAGAGGAGGCAGGGAACCCCAAACAGGCAGGCAGAGGCAGCCAAACCCAAAATGTCTGACCCTAACCCTAACCCCCCACAACAACACATCAAGCAAAATAAATCTCAACACATCGTTGGGGCTGCGCTCCTGGTAGCTGTCCATAGTGGCCGAGCAGCGGCACGCCTCGCTTCCATGCGCTCTTCACCGGTGATCGCGCTCCTCTCCACTCCTTCTGGCACAGTCCAGGGATGTTGACGAGTCCTTGGTCTCAAGTCCCGAGTCCCATTAAAAATATTGGGACTTGAGTCAGACTTGAGTCAGAGGGGGGACTCAGTCCGACTCACGAGTCGAGTCCTCAAGTCCCCATCCCTGGTCTGTGCACTGCAGAGTCAGTGCTCTCATTGCAAAGAGAGCATACAGTGAAGACCTGGTGTAAAAGCGACTGAGCTACAATCCAATAATCTTGCTTCTCCTACGAACTCACAAAGTGACCTTAAGGATACCACAATCTTTCTGTCTCAGCCCCGCCCACATCTGCAATATGGGGATGATGGCTGGCCAGGTGTTCTCCTTTACAATCTTCTATTTTGGAGAGCAGGCAGATTATTTGATGGGCTGTCCAGTCCAAGTCTGGTTTAAAGACAAAGAACCAGAAGGCAGGAGAGCAGATCACGGGCCTTGAAGCTGCCCCCACTGAAGCTGCCCCCACGGGCCTTGAAGCTGCCCCCACTTAGCACCTGGACAGCAGCCTGAGCAGGCACACAGGGCACCTGGCCACACTCTTCCCCACTAGGGTGAGGTGTATTTGTAATTCTATTTAAATTTAAGTAATTATTTCCAAATTTGCATCTTGACATATAAATTAGCATGTGCACATTTTATGCAAAGCAGTGTCCTCTTTCGCCCTTTTTTTTTTTTTTTTTGCAATGTTGTGCAAGTAGCCACCTTAGCCAGATTTCTATTCTCCAGACTAAGCAAAACTGTACTTGGTCGTTGTCGTCATCAGTCATATTCCTTAGGACGCTCATAATTCCTGCTTCTCTTCTTGGATCTTTCCTAGCTTCTCTGTGTCTTTCTTAAAATGTGCCAACCAGTTTTAGCCTCAGCAATGCAAATACAGGGGGAGAATTTCCAACTTCAGGCTCTCAGGACTCTCTGTCACCCAGCCCACCTCTGGGTATTTTGGTGCCCTGGGCGAGGTGGTATTTGGCACCTTGGTGCACATGCCGCTGCCCCTCTCTTCTCTCCCACAACCCCTGGCTGTGTCCCTCTCTTCTCTTCTCTCCCCTCCCCACCCCAGCCACTGCTGCCACACAACACATCCCCCCTCACTCCGACCTTTTATTTCCCAGCCGCTGCTATCCTCCTCCTCCTCCTCTTTACTCTCCATGCTGCACTTCAAAGGGTCCTTCCTTAAAGTGAGGCATTCTGGGTGAGGTGGCCCTGGAGATGGCCTGTGCCGCTGCAGCGCAGGTGATTTTGTTGGAAATAGTAATATTGTCTGCTTTAAATCAACAAAGTGATGTGACCTCTGATTGGAGTGGGAGGAATGATGGGTTAACTAAAGAATCCCAGGGTTCATGTCTTTGTAACCTCTCCTCCCCACTTCCGGCCTCTCTAGCCAGAGCTCTCTGCTGCTCTCTCCCTACTTCCTGCTTCTTTGTGGAAGTTGGTGTCTGCCGGCTACCCCCTCTCCCAACAGGGAGGATGCAAATCCAGGGATCTTCTATAATGAAACTAATCTGTCTATATGCATCCTGCATATATGTGAGTGATCTGTAAGTAAGAACTGATACATGTCTTTAGTTTAAACCTTTTGTGGACATTCCATTCCTTTTAATAGCCTTAAGAGACAAGAGTTTAGCAACTCACGTGGTGAAACAAGTTTCAATAAAGCAGGCTGCGCTTAAGGAGGAAACTCTCCTTTGTCCTAATTAGTATAGGACTGACTCCTTTTAACCATATCCTCCTACAGATTTTAATAGCCAACTCACCCAGAATGCCTCACTTTAAGGAAGGAACACGGGACGGGAAGCATGGCATTAGGACCTGGCCAGCTCTCCAGAAAGTCCACCTGCCCAATCAGTCTTGTGCTCGGGGGGGGGGGGGGTCCTCAGAGCAAGAGGTTGGGTGGGTATATGGGTTCTCTGGGTGGTATGGATGGGTGAGCAGCTGGCATGGGGGAGGAGCTGGAGCACCACTACCATCTTCAGGGGGTCATTTTGTTGCCCCCAGAATTTAACATCCAAGTCACCCACTCCAAAGTGGCCCTGTCTGTTACTGACCTTAAAGTGGCTATTTTAGAGCAAACAATCTTCAAAGGGAGATTAGAGCAAGAGATTGTTGAGTTAGGATTCATCAACAGGTTTAATTCTATCACCAGAGGCTTGAATCAGGATAGAGGATTCTTATCACACTACATGTGTTAATTGACTTACCTAGTGCCAGGGCACTTGTGTTATCAGCAACAACTGCACTGTGAATGATTATTGTTAATAATGTGAGTCATTTTTTGCATTTAATTTCCTTCTGAACTCACTGTTTACAATGCTTCCCCGCCCCTATGTACTGTATATAAGCCTGAAACTCCCTATAATACACAGTGCATCTGATGAAGTGGGCTATAGTCCACAACGGCTTATGCCAGGGTAAATGTGTTAGTCTTTAAGATGCCACAAGACACTTTGTTGTTTTAATTTCCTTCCTATATCTTAGTGCCAAACTAGACATACTGCTAAATGCAATGCATCGCTGAGAATCATGTCAGTGGCTTAAAAAAAAAAAATTAATAGCAGGCATAGAACCCCTCCCCTTTTTGTCAGGATCTCAGCACATGGGGAGGATAGGTTTAACTCTTTCATTCCCTGCCACACAGTCCCAGGGGAAATCATCCCTCCCATGCACCTGCTATTAGTTCCGAAACTGGGTCGGAGAGGATGGGTTTTCATTGTGGCCACAATGTGAGAGGAAGAACTTAGACCCTTTCCTGCATATTGTAGTCCCAATGAAAATGACGCCATCCCCAAAGAAAAGAAGGGATTTATAAGCACTATTTCACATATGCATTCTGCATATATCCAGGTGCCTCAAGACAACTCAAGATTAACAAGACAGAAGGGAATGCATATTTTCTGTGCCTAAAGAAGCATGATAGTGGACAAGGCGTAACTGTTGAAAGAGACAGAGAGGAGCCAAGCACAAGGCAAGCAGTAGGAGCTGGCAAGGGACTAGAGTGAGATAAAGTATCTGAAGCAGGCCAGAACAAATCTGTGGAGGCTTGTCTAATAAGAAGGAATCTTTTGTGGACAAAGTGCAGATCACAGGCAGGATCATACTGAGTCATTTGCCACTTCCAGAGGCTTCTGTAATCCTATTACCTGCAAATTCATGCAGACTCTGTCCTTTCCATATATATGTGCTTGCTCAGCGTGTCGCTTCTTACAAAGTACAGCCTAGTGTCCCAAGTTCCACACAAGGAGAGTCTCATTGTGCTAGCCGCCGTTGGGCACGCAGTGATAGAAGACCGGCTCTAAGAAGACATTTCCATTCTTGCATCTTAAAGAATTGGGAGATGAAACTGCAGGGTTTGGCTGCTTGCCTGATCAGTATGCCTCCAGCAATGCCAGTGCTTCCAGTAGTTATTAATTTTCCAAATGAAGCGTTGTCAGGGTTTGAGCCTGACTGGATGTCCCATCCTTTGACCTGGAACACTGCCCCATAATTATACATCCAGTGATTCTGAGAACTTTATGTACCATATCTTTTGAAGTGACAAGCCTAGGGATAGGAGGGAAATTTGTTTGGTTCACATTTTAACGAGAACTTACCTAATTTTGCTTTTTTGAACCCGTACACAACCCTAGCAGTTATCCTTTGAAATTCGCAATTCTCTGAATTTTGCAATCGAGTTCTCCAAACAAAAAGTGCACACAAACATGCATATATTAATGTATATAACATTAAAATGCATTTTATTATGAACATAGCTTTAAAGATGTGTATATTAGGCAAAATTGCTTACAAAACACATGTATACGCACAAAATGTGTACAAATTTTCATGCAGACTGTTTTTGTAAAATAAAAATCTCCAAGATGATATGAACATGAGACTGGGGCGGGGGGGGGGGGGGAGCCAAGTTCAGAAAGAGCTAGACTTAAGATGGGGGGGGGGGAGAAATTGAAACAAAAATGGACAGATTTGTCCATCACTAGGTGACAACAACTATATGAAGGCACACATTTAGTGAAGTTTTAGCTTAGCTCTGCTTCACACAATAGTCAACAACAGATCTGGATTTGGTGCTGAAACCTTATGCAGACATTCATCTCTGTGTGTGTGAGAGAGAGGTTGTAATCATGCCATCTTCTCCATTTCATTGATCCACCTGACATTCACACACTGGACTTCACATTGGCATTGGAGCCTTTGGACATAGATTCCAAAGAACAATCTATACACTGAAAGCTCAAAGTGCACAGAATGTGCAATTCACTGCTATGTACAGTGCAGTCTATTGCACAGATTCCTATGTGGATAGCTACGTGGAATGTTGGGTACACTAAAAGGGTAAGTACGCATAACATGTACATGCTTCTGCTTTTATCATGAATGCCTTTTCTAGGGATGTGCAACACTGGAAAACGTGTTCTGTTTGAGTCGACGGACTTTCAACACATTTCCGACCCGACAGCCAAAAGTGGGCCAAGTCAGGGGGTGGGCGTGGGATTGGCTTCCCCTAAATTGTTCAAAATATTTGTGCGAATGTGGAGCTGAGAACTGTGTATCTCTAGCGCGATTTGCTTAAATCGCAATTTGTGCAATTCTTGTTGTTGTTCTTGTTGTACCATTCACATGAGAAGTATGGAAGCATCCTCCTCTCACTGCATATCACACACTCCACCTTGGCCACCATGAATTTTCTGACAGTTAATTTCAGATTTGTGCATAATCTGGGCCTTCGTGGAGGCCCAAATTTTGCACAAATTTCCCCAGCTTAAAAAAAAATATTACACAGATTTCGGGCCTGTTTCAAAAATGGAAGTCCGCATGCTGGCTCAACTCATGTCAGATCGAGTCGGCACCAGCACAAGGTTGACAGAACAGAATCCATGCGACCGAATCAAGAAAATCTGTTGGTTTTTCACCCCCCTTATTGGCTTCCTCACACACATCCTCACTGTTTTCACACAGCCAACTGGATACTACAAGACACCCCACCACTTTGGACACTCCTTTGAATGGATGGGATGAATTTCAGTGGTCTTTTATACAACATATTGGCTTGACTGTCACTGAACAATTTTAAAGCTTGCTGACTCTGCCTCCAAACATACCCCCATTTCATCACTTGCATAAATCAATGAGACCAAGTTAAGATGATGCCATACCTGAGCGTTCTTCTTTGCCTGTTGTCATTGAATGATAACAGATTCTTGCTTATTTCCGGGAAATATTAGGGAACCCAATCTCTATTACGTACTTATTTGTTGGCAATTAGTAAATGCAAAAACAAGGTTGGGGGGGGGGAATGTATAAAGGCTACTGCATCACCACATTATTTTATTTCTTGACTTAATTATGATAACAATTCATAGTGCACTTGTAAATACTGAACATAATAAAGATGTCCTAATACAGGCTTATGGAGTAAATTTCACAATTTATTTCCTTATTGATTTTGGCTTTAATCCTCTCCTGTGATAGAAAAATTTGTCACTGGCTTCAGGTTCATGGTCAAGCCTTAAATTTTGCTCAATAAAATTATATCCCACATTTTGACCTACATGGCAAAGGTCACCAGTATGTCATCAGTTTTACACACCCAGGTTCAGCCATACAACTACAAATCTCCTTTTTATCTAGAATTTAGAGGTCTGGTGTTCTCTCATTCATTATGGGTCTCTAATTACAAGAGATCACAGAGGAAACATAGATGTCTAATATTTACACACACAAAAATCAGATTTCATTGCAAAGTGAAGACACTGAGGTCTTCAGAGGTTACTGCATCAATTTCACTTTGATTTTAGATACAGAAACAATTGAGGAAGCAAATGCAATGCTGCTGATAAGACAATCTGACTCTTGCCAGCCGGTCCTGCTATGTAATATGAATGTAATATAGTATTGGCATGGGTTGCAAAGGGGTGGCACCGTAAACATCCATGCTACCCTGTCATCTCAGCTGTGGAGTATTGTGAAGGAGGTGCACAGCGGTAGAGTTTGTATGCACATCAGTAGCTCTGAAACATCAACGAAGCACAAATGGGTGCACTTCTGTGGTCCTTTTTGTACATTGACAGTGGGGTGCAGTCAATACAAGGATGCTATGCAGAATCAAGCTGGGTGTGTATACAGATGAGCTACACAGCAAAGGAAATCACTTCCTCTAGGTTTATATCAGAAAGCATCTAAACAGTGTAAAGTAGTCACGAATAAAAAAATAATGCAAGGGAGCAGCCTACAGTTTTGTCTAAAGGCACACCCAGAATACCAGGTCAGTGCTGTAAGATACAGGCTGGAGTGTGGGAAGTGACCCCAGAAAGGGCAGGAAACATCTCTTACTATGGCAGTAGGAAACTGGCCATGCACACTACACTGCTATGCTGGTCCTGAGGTTGCATCCACCAGGTATGCGGATGGCCAGGAAGCAGCAGAAGCTGAAGTGCTCTGCACACATGCTCTGCAGAGATTATGTGAACTGAAGCAACACATCTAATTCCTAATTAAGAGCTTTATGAGTGGGCCTGTAGAATGTAACGTTGAACTCAGTGTTGTACTTACCAGCCCTTTTCGCAGAAAAGGCTGGCGCATGGTTGATATATTGCCTTTTGTATATATTCTCTTTCACCCTCTGCCTTCTCCCCACTCCACTGCAACCCAATCCTCAGAGTGGGGTCTATATACATATTCAATGCTACTAAACATTGTCAAATTGACAGTCATAATCTGTCATCCTGCAGACAATAAACTTCCACTGACGATCTCTGCAAGGGAAGAGAAATAAGAAACACGCTTTAATGAGTTGTGAGGGATGACACATACCAAGGCAGAACATTGCAATGGATCAAGGAATTCTGATTTGTATTGTGTTACCTGTCCTTATGATCTGTATGGATGAGCTTTGGGTAACTTGTAAATACAGTAATAAAAAGATATTTACATTTCCTTCCTTCCTTCCTTCATTCCTCTCTCTCTCTCTCTCTCTCTCTTTCTTTCAGCTTGGGCATCATGATTTTGAGATATTTCGGGCTGACAATTTCTGACAACAAAAATTGGGAGTTTGATCTGAAATGCTGGCTTTCTGGCTGTTAGTAGCACCTAAGCATATTCAGCCAAAATAAGTACAGCAATGCCCTCCATTGATCTTAATGGAACTTGATCTCATGTTAAGGGTGTTTAGATCACTCTGAAAGTAAAATTAAGAGCACAGTTCACCTTGTAGTGCTTAGGGTCAGAGACTAATGGGCCCACTATACGTTTTAGGGTCCCTGGAGGAGATCTATACAGCATTGCAGGACCGGTGCAAGGCAGTTTGGTGCCCTAGGCAAGATCAGATATTTAGTGCCCCCCCTTCCCACTTGAGAGCGCTGTATTTTTTTTCAAGGCGTTTCTGGTGCCCCCTTTAGCCCTGCGCCCGAGGCAGCTGCCTAGTTGGCCTAATGGTAGCACCGGCCCTGAAGTGTTGGAAGGTATAGGAACTCTCATACTGTTCTGATTAGGTGAGGGGTAGGTTGATTCCCAGAGTGGAGTTTGTGTTTTCCATGATTGCCATTGTTCCTACCTGCCCAGGGCAATCTATGCCATACTTTACAAAGCATTAAAAAAAATAAAAATGAACCACAATATAATAAGCCATCTCTTAGCACTGGAGGAAATTAGGCTTGCAAGAAAATTTCTCAATCTGACCTTTCCACACCAGAAAAAGTTGTGGTTGCTCCACGGATATAATGATCATAGGAATACATCATCATGTCCATGTCTTCTCCATAGTGTCCTGGATATTCTGTAGTCAACCTTTTCAATAGGAAAAAAAAATATCAGTTGACCCTGTAGAAAATGTTGGGGGATGGGCGAGTCCCGGGAATGGTACAACTTAATTTCCTTTTGTCAGACCACTGAAATGCTAATTCACACATGTGTCTGAACTCCGGTCCTCCCACACCCAGTAATAACTGATCTGTGAACTCACCTGCCTGTGAGTTATAGACAGGACCACATACGCTGTGATTCCGTGCCTGCACTCAGCCAAAGTTGAGTCAGCTACTGGGCATAGAATTCAGTACCCTAAAAATCTATTCCAAAAAGCAGCAGGTTTCTAGACCTTATGGTGATAAAGAGGAACTTGAAAAATTGTGGGCAATGCTTGGTGAAATCCCAGATGCTAGTTTTTGGCAAATGGAACTTCATCACTCTCCAGTGCCCCTTGAACCTCACCCCATGGCTAGTGGGGGCAGCATAAATTATATCAAATAAGTAAAATTATGTAAAATAAGCAAATAGAAAAAAGGCACTTCATTTCTATCATGTGCACCAGTTACAAAAGGTAATGTTTCTTTGGACATTACTCTTTTGAAGGGCAGAATATAGCCTCCCTTGGTTATAAATTACTGAAACTTAGCAGCCATTATTCTAGCGTGGCTCCCTAAACTCTTGGATCAGAAAAATGGAGATTGAAGAGCAGTGTTTCTCATCTGTTTTGGTTCACTTTGCTTTACATTCCCCCCCCTTCTCTCTCTCTCTCTCTCTCTCTCACACACACACACACACACACACTCATGTTAAGATGCATGGCCACATAGAAGCAACTGGCCATGTGCAGAATGAGGAACACTGTTCTCCATGACGAGTAAACATGGTAGTTTCCCTTATACTTGTGTAAGCATGCACAACCCCAATTTAGATCAGGACTGTGTTGCTCTGGGATTGGGGGTTAACACTCTGGGATTGAATTCCTGTGCATCCAACCATGTTTGTGGTGCTGAACTAAGGTTGCCACTTATTTTTTTCTAACAGGCTCCTCATCTTTAACAGCTACGTGGCAGGAAAGTACAACATGGTCCTCTCCATGCTTGGAATAGCTGGACCTATTGAATTTGGCAGATGAGATTTGCATCTCAGTTCATTTTTGCTCAGCATTTACCCAAATTCACAAATTTGTCCAAATTTGGGATGGGAAGATTTAAATAATTTGAATGTGGGAGAAAGTGGCTCTGACAGATTTGTTCATTCCTAAGGTAAGGCACCAGAGCCTGACTGCTAGGAGCTGCTGGTGCTTTGCAATAAGATTAGTTCCTGGTGATTTGGGGGCAGGTCACATTTATTTATTTATTTATTATATTTATACCCCGCCTTTTTTCCTGCAAGGAACCCAAGGTGGCTTACATAATCCTCCTCCTCCTCTCCATTTTTTCCTCACAACAACCCTGTGAGGTAGGTTAGGCTGAGAGTCAGTGACTGGCCCAAAGTCACCCAGTGGGTTTCATGGCCGAGCGGGGACTAGAACTCGGATCTCCCGAGTCCCAGTCCAACACTCTCACCACTACGCCACACTGGTAGTGAGTTTAGATTTGTTTTTCTAATATGAAAAACAAATATTTTCTAATATATTTGAAATAATATGAAAAACAAATATTTTCTAATATTTTTCTAAAAACAAATATGATTTGTTTTTCATATTGAATTGACTCATCAGAACAGTACATCTGAACTAAAGGCAACATGGAAAGAATTCAAACCTTGGTCATTTCTCACCTTCAGTAGTTTCCATATGGTAGCTGTCAGTTACCTTGGTCACACACAAAAATGCTTTGAATATTGCCAAGTGTAAACATTGCCAAGAAGTAAAGCATACTTCTTCTACCAAGTAGTATTCATGTTGCATCTAACCCAACTCCCCTTTCTCTTACAGCTAGTCATTGTCATTGAACCATCTGAAAGAGACTATAGCAACAACTCCAATGTGAGATAGGTAGGTGAATGTCACTCTTCTGTTTGGTCAGAGGATTAAGGAAAATATAGAAATGGTAGGTAACTTGCCCAAATACACACAAGAAGCCTGTGTCAAAGTCAGGAGTGGAAATGAAGAATGTGATCTTTCACTTTGTATTCTGGTACAGTGGAGGCTGTCTGTAATCCCTTACTTAGCTATTTTCAGTGATTACAGAAACACTGAAATTACTCTATATTTCTACATAATTAAGCATATATTCCACTATTTTGTTATTTTGTTGGATAAGGTTACTTTTTTCATGCACATAGCAGATGGGATTTAATTAGAGTTCATTCTTCTGCTCTTTTCTCATCCCCCCCAAAGACCATTTAGTGCACTGTCTAAACATTACCAGTAACAGAATAGCATTCCCTAACAAATAAAAACAAGAATAATCAACTTTGAAATTGTGGAACCATTTAAAATTCTTAATGAATGACTGATGGACTGATTGTGCAATGTAAAATCCTTTCAGCTTCTCTCTTGCTGTTGGTGCGCACGTGTGGAAGAAAGAAACCCTATCGAGGCCTTCACTCCCTCATGCAATGAGAACTAAGTGAGGAGAGTGATCTTTGTGCTACTGTGACCAGACTTGTCCTGGCTGAAGTGCATCCCCCCCCCCCCCATATAGTGTGTCTTTGGTCACTATTCACTATCACCCTATAGTAAAAGTGAGAATCGTGTGCCACCATGTTCTTGCCTCCTTAATAATTGTATTTACTTATTTATTTATTTATTTTATTATATTTATACCCCGCCTTTTTTCCTTCAAGGAACCCAAGGAGGCTTACACAATCCTCCTCCTCCTCTCCATTCTATCCTCACAACAACCCTGTGAGGCAGGTTAGGCTGAGAGTCAGTGACTGGCCCAAAGTCACCCAGTGAGTTTCATGACTGAGTGGGGACTAGAACCTGGATCTCCCGAGTCCCAGTCCAGCACTCTCACCACTACGCCACACTGGGTTCAACTGCAGTTTGTGGAGCTGTGGAAGCTCGGGGTATCACCAGGGATGGGGACTCAGACTCCAGGACTCGACTCGTGAGTCGGACTGAGTCCCCCCTCTGACTCGAGTCAGACTCAAGTCCCAATATTTTTAATGGGATTCGAGACTCAACTCAGGACTCGAGACCAAGGACTCGTGTTCCAAAATCGTGTTCCTCAAATGCAACATGGATAGGTTTTAGGAAGTACAGCAAGTTCATTTTTTAAAATCATTTTCCTAAAATGCAACCTTTCAGACATTTTGGGTTTGGCTGCCTCTGCCTGCCTGTTTGGGGTTCCCAGCCTCCTCTGCCTGCCTGGTCTCTTCTTAACCAGTTCCACAGTTTGAATTGTCCAAGACAAAGGCCTCTGCCTGCCTGCTTTGGGGTTCCCTGCCTCCTCTACCTGTCTGGTTATTCCCGGTTTGTCTGCCTGGTCTGTTCTTGCCAAAATCAGTTGCAGAGTTTTGAAATAAAAAGGCACACTTGTGCCTAGAATTTTTTTAAGCCACACATCTGAAATAGCCTTATTTTGTTGGGGGAAAACCCCATTGATTTTAATAGGGACTCGTGGAGTCAGCTTTGGGAGTGACTCATGAGTCACCATTTTGGACCAAGGACTCGGACTCGAGACTCGGGTCCAAAGACTCGTGACTCGACTCGTGACTCGAAACCAAGGGCTCTTCGACATCCCTGGGTATCACTGCTCAAAATCATTACATCCATTCACCAACTACACACAAAGGGCAGTAGTGAGATAGAGACAGAACAGAGAAAGGATATCCTGCTTGTGCAATACAAAAGCTCTCATCCTAGAGCAGGGGTGGGCAACATGCAGGCTGTGGGCTGCATGTGTGGTCTCCACTCCCCGCATCCAATGAAAGAGCCAGTGTGGCGTAGTGGTGAGAGTGTTGGACTGGGACTTGGGAGATCCGGGTTCTAGTTCCCGCTCGGCCATGAAGCTCACTGGGTGACTTTGAGCCAGTCACTGACTCTCAGCCTAACCTACCTCACAGGGTTGTTGTGAGGATAAAACGGAGAGGAGGAGGATTATGTAAGCCGCCTTGGGTTCCTTGCAGGAAAAAAGGCGGGGTATAAATATAATAAATAAATAAATAAATAAAATAATAATAAATTGTATCTGTAGTGGCTACAGAGCACTTAAACAGCCAAATATAGCTTGTTTGCAAGCGAAATTGGGTTCTTTTGGCGCTCCGTAGCCACTGTGGAGTACCCAACAGACCAAAGCCATTTGGTCTTTTGGATGCTCTGTAGCCACTGTGGAGTGCCAAAAGGGTTAAATGTAGCTTGGAAACAAGCTACATTGAAGCACTGTAGCACTCTGTAGTGATACGGAGCAGTTTGCTGCCAATGTTTGGTGGCAAACCAGTAATTTCACCCCCCCCTTTGGGGGGGAGGGTGCCCCACAGAAAAAGAAAGACAGGAGAAGGTAAGACACCATGGAGGGAGGAAGCTCTGATTCTGATCCAAACTTTTTTTCTCTCTTAGGTGAAAGCCAGAGCAGGGAAGAAGGGGAGACGTAAACTGGGGCTGACCCAAACATTCTCCTCAAAGAACTTTCATGCTGAATCTTGGGAGGGTCAGGCACAAAAGCTGGGCGTGAAACTTGGCTTACCTTTTCACCAGCTCCTCTCCTCTCCTCTTTTTCAACACCATCATTTTTATGGTGGTGGTGGTAGCAGTGGTGATGTTGGCAGCAATCCTCCTAGTGGCTGCCATCTGGAGACTGCCATTTTTGTTTCCCAGAATGCCTTTGGGAGCAATGCTATGTGATCATGGTGCATCATTTCCAGGAACATTCAGGGGAATAAAAATGGTGGCCGCCCCCCAGCAGCGGCCAGGAAAATTGCTGCTACCAATGGTAAGCCCCGACTACCATCTTTCACCACATTGCATACCCTCCCCCAAATCACCAGAATCCACCTCCCCCCCATTTCCCCACACCTGCAGTAGGCCACTGAAAAATGGGGTAGGGGTGTTTCTCTATAGTATATATAAAATAACAAGACGGACACTTCAGCAATGGAAAAGGGAGCACAGCAGCAAATCTCATGCTCTCCTCACATTCACTTTGCCAGTGAAAGATTCTATTAACGTCAAGACCTTTTATCAAGCCCTGGCAAACTGTGTAAAGGTAAAGGCTGTATCCAGCAGGACACGTATTGTATAAAGCCTTGGCAAATGTGGCCATTGCCTGGACAGTCAATGGTGAGAGAAAGAAGTTTTGGCAAGAGCCAAACCTTCTGAAACTCAGCAGCCCCGGTTGTTTAGAGACGGGAAACGATAAACAGTACATGCAGACGTTCCAGTGCTCGAGGGACATGTGTTTATGTTTGAGAGCTTCAAGTTGAGCAATTCAGTTTTTCTCCACAGATATAGATTGATGCAGTGGTGTTATTTTGTAACGGCACATTCACATCTGCAAGGAATTTGCTGCTCTTCTGTTTAAACTTCTTCTTTTATTATTCCTTCCAGACAAATGCTGAAAAGTTATAGGGCACCTGGCCTCTCATCACAGAACCATAAAAAGCAGTTGATTGCTATAGCCTTTCCCAGGGAAATGCCTTGGTTTGTCTTCCAAGATTGTATTACGATAGTGTAATAAAAAATGTCCTAGATACAAGAACAGGGCTCGGCATACCCAGATGCAGCCATGATGAGATCTCACCAGTTCGTAGTAAATTAAGGCTGCAATCCTATACACAATTACCTGTGAGTAAGTCCCATTGAACTCAAAAGGACTTCCTGCTGAGTAGACACCCACAGGATTGCACTGTAACAATGGTATGGAAATACAAATAGCTGCTTGCAAGCAAGATCAGGCAATTAAAGTACCTGCCAGCCAACAGAATTTGGAGCACAGTTTTCTTGGCTTTATAAAATGCCACAGTGGTGCAATGTTCAAACCAGGGTTTGTTCAAACCCTGACTCCACCCAGAAACTGCTTGGGCAAGCTGCTAGCCCTGAAGCTCAGTTATCGAACTGAAAATGGAAATAATAATGATCTACACTTATAAGGATTCATATGAAAAGTATCATTATTGAAAAATATCATTATTTAAAAGTTTCAGAGGGGACCTATGCGTGCGCGCGCGTACACACACACACACACACACACACTGTGATATCAGAAGCAGAGAGATGGTGCTTCAAATGTGATTCAAACTAAGCTGCATGCTTCAAGTGAGGAAAGAACTGGATATCAACATAGCAATCAGAGGACTGAATCAAGACCTAGTCAGAGTAGGCCCATTGAAATCAATGGGACCCAAGTTATTTATGACTAACTTAAGTCCCATTGATTTCAGTGGGTCTACTCTAGGTATGACTAAGTCTGGATCCAAGCCAGAGGCTTCAAGATGACAAGCTAAATGAAAGATGTGGCAGTGCTGCTTGCCTTCCTAAAACACAAAACAAATTCCTTTATCACAGGAAGCAAATACCTTAATCATGGCTTTGACAGCTAAAATAGTGAGCACTTCCTTCATAAGACATAATGTTTGGCAGGACTGCTGCCTTATGTGCAGGCGCAAAACATCAAGCAATGCTAAGAAGGATGTTTGAAGGTTTTATTATGGGAAGTCCAAGATTCCTTGGCTTTTTGTCTGCAAGGCTTTTTTTTAAAAAAATTCTGAACTTGTATGCATTGTTGTACATGTAGGTCAGCGGCTGGCCAGACAAAAGGCAAGTAAACATCTCATGAGTATATAATTGAAAACTTGACTTCCTGCTTAGTTCTGTTTGTCTGAGATACTTTGGATTGGCTTTGTTCAGTCACTTTAATGGGGAAACTTGCCAGCATTCACCTTAACTGCACAGGTGGGCAGGCATCCTGACTTCTTCTTAGAGCAGTTATATCAACAATCCAATTGCTCAACTTGTGATACATCAATTTATGCTATTCTGTTCTAGGTTATTACAACTGGTTCCAGTAAAGAGCTGACTAAAAAACAGAGTTAACTCAAGGGTGCAATTCTATGCATAGTTGCCCTTGAGTAAGACCCCTGAACATGGAATTACACCATAAGAAAATGGGTGCATGAACACTTGCCTGATACTTACAAAATGCAAGTGACTCACACAGAGCTTTCATAAAGTGCAAATAGGAATGAATGCCAGGTCAAAACCAGGAGCTCTGTGCCCCGCAATGAAATGGGGGATATGGCTTCTCCCATTCATTCCACCCCTGGTGTGCCACACAGCACATGCGGGAGAGGAGCAAATGAAAGCACATGGTGCTGAACTGGTGGAACAACATATCCCTTCTGCCACATCTCTTGCTCATCAGGGTAGATTTATTGGATTGTGTTCTCAGAATGTATGCCCATAGAGGTAGAAGTGGGACTGAATTCTAGAAAGAAGTTCAAGAAGATATCCTGCTCCAGAGGGCAGCACTAGAACTAATGGGTGGAGAATGCAGGGAAGCTTGGGTAAACTTGGGACCAGGATCCCTGAGAGAGCACCTTCTCCATTACTAACCTGCCCGGTCACTGAGATTATCAGAGGACATTCTCCTGGTGGTTCCACATGGACCTATGGCCCGACTGGAGTCCACTAGGAGAAGGGCCTTCAGTGTGGCGGCTCCACTTCTGTGGAACTCCCTGCCTCTGGAGGTCAGGCAGGCTCCAGAACTGTGTTGTTTTCAGTGCCTGCTGAAGACATCTTTGTTCTGGGAGGCCTTCCTTGCTCACCAGCCACAGTTTTAATGTTATCCTTTTTTTTTAAAGCATTGTTTTTATTCTTTTATCTGATTTATCTTTTTATTGTTCACCACTCTGGAATCTGCCTAGATATGGAGCAGTATACAAATGCTGTAAATACATACATAAATACATGTTAAGAGAAACTTCCTGTCATTAGGAGCTGCTCGACAGTGGAACAAACTGCCTTGGGATGAGATGGGCTCTCCATCTCTGGGGATATTTAAATGGAGACTGGTCAGCCATCTTCCAGGGATTCTGTAGGTGTAGCCAGCATTTTAGATCCAGCATTGAACAGGGGGTTGGACTAGATGGCCTCCAAAGTCCTTTCCAACCCTAAAATTCTATGATTCTAAATCAGCATTCCCCCCCCAGAGGAAACTCTAGGAACTGGACTTCTATTGCAGGGACCATAGAGCTTCCAGGAGGATGCTTTAGGGACTGGAATTCTATGTCAGGAACCATAGAGCCCTGTGAGTGTGGCTCCCAGAGCATCTTTTAAAAAAGTAAAAAGTAAGAAAACACGGAAGTGATGAAGACTGGGAAAATGTATGTGTCAGGAAGGGGGAAGAGTGTATGTATGAGTTTGTACATGTAGGGGTGGGGAAAATGTGTGTGTGTATATATATATATATATATATATATGGTGGGGAAGAGTGTTGTGTGCGTGCTGTGTATGTATGTGAGGACTCTGGTCCTACATTTGACACCATATGTGGTCCTTGGGGCCGAAAAAGGTTGTGCATCCTTGCTCAAGGGCACAGTCTTCTCTGCCATCTGCCTTTGAAGAAGTGCTGCTCTTTAATTCTAAATGGGTCACAACAAGCTGCAGTTGCTCAGCAGTGAGCAGGAAAGCACTCTGTTCATGACCAGGAATACTTTTCCTCATAGTATAATATTGTTTATTTATTTATTTTATTATATTTATATCCCACCTTTTTTCCTGCGAGGAACCCAAAGTAGCTTACATAATTCTCCTCCTCCTCCTCTCCATTTTATCCTAACAACAACCCTGTGAGGTAGGTTAGGCTGAGAGTCAGTGACTGGCCCAAAGTCTCCCAGTGAGCTTCATGGCCGAGCGGGGACTAGAACCCGGACCTCCCAAGTCCCAGTCCAGCACTCTCACCACTACACTACACTGGCTCTCAATATTACTGCATATATCTGTTTCTTTAAAGAAGGGGCATGACCACAGATAGGAAGGGGGTAGTACTAAATGGACACAATCATCCTTTTGCAGCACAAGCAGGTATGCACAAGAAAGGAATGTTTTAAAGAACAAAAAACAAATCTTCAAATCAAAAACTTAAATATAAACGAAACACTTGGATGGAGTTACAATGCAAAAAATACAAATTCCACAGGAATTAAAACTTTTTGACAAGTATTTGACCAATACCACCCCAGAGACTGCAAATAAACAAAATATGACAAATACTTGAAAGAGATGACTGAATGATGAAAGCTTCTTACATGCTTCTTACAGATTTTACACATTTTGAAAGATAAGAGTTTCCAGAATAATGTTGATTTATTCTTTACACTGAGGTTTGCAAGCGCCTAATTTGTACTTTCCCCAGCGTTGTGCTTGCTGATGTGTCCTTCTACGCTGAACTCCACGTACCTGACAAACAGATTTCATAGTGATATTCATGGGTTTCAAATACGTTAGAAACTCAGTACAGTTTTGTGAACTCACCAGCATGAATATGGGCATCTCCGGCTGTAACGGCAACAATAAAATTGCCACTCTCGATCGAGCACAGACGGAAAATACTGACTCTGGAATCCTGTCACCAACCCATTATTTGAACACGTTTGATACCTAAGAAAAGAGAGAAAAGAAACAACCAGATTGAAAAACACATTTAAAAAGAAAACAAGGCTGCGAGCACTTTCTTGCAGGTCATGGGGAACGGGTGGCACCCCCCCCAGGCCACATCAGGTGGGAGCCACCAATGGCCACTTCCCAGTCGCCATGTCCTCCACATTTTCTGTCACTTGCCTGCATACCAATTAGCCATGATGTGTCCTACATTACAGAGGACAGCCATCTTTTGAAGAGACAGTTTGAGGGCATCCTCCTTTGGATGGGCTATCTGGTCCACGTCTGTATGCGACATAATTTGTTCGGTGTTAAAAAAAAAAAAGAACCATAAGAAGGGAGAGCCGGGGCCTTGAGGGGCAGCTTCAGCTTGGCGGGCAACTGTACCTGGACAGCAGGCTGAGCAGGCAGACCGGTCGCCTGGTCACACAGTCCTCCCCCACTATAGAGAGACGTATTATATTTCTATTTATATTTGAAGAAGCCCGAGTGCAAGCTGAAAGGGAGAAACGTGCTAAGCGAAAAGCACGTCAAATGAATCCTTTACAGGACCATCTTCTATCTGGTAACCTGTGTCCTCACTGTGGGAAGCTGTGTGGATCTAGAATTGGCCTCCACAGTCACTTACGGACCCATCGCTAGAGTCTACACAATCTTCTTTAGAATTTCCTCCTTTTATCCCGGAAGACAATCTTACTCGGTCACGAGTGATCGCCTGATGATGATGATTTCTAGTTAAATTATAATAATTACTTCTAAATTTGCACCCATACATGTAAATTAGCATATGAACAATGCATGCACACCCGTGTCCTCTTCTTGCCTCTTTTTTTGGTGAGTGGTCACTCTAATACCAATGGATAGGGGCTTGGCTTCCTCCCTTGGTCCATCTCACTCTCAACAGGTCTGCTAGTAAAAGTTCTGAAGTGTGAGGTGGTCTTCTAGGGAGGCATGGCCACAGCTGCACGGGAGACACAGCATCCTCCTGCTGCGGTGCCAATTCTTTTCTCTGAAACGCTGATTTCCCCCCCCCCCCGAGAACACAGAGTGCCAACCTACCTTCTTCCTCCCTCCCTCCCTAGCAGTGCAGTGTTCGAGAGCCTTGGCTCCACGCCTTCTGTTGACTGTCTCTCTGTGGGAGTCGGGGAGAGAAAATGAATTTGCAGGGGCAGAGCCCTGCTCTCTCTTTTCTTTCCTTGCTGATGCACACCAGGCCAAGAAGGTTTTCCCTTTGCTTTCACTGCACTTGGAGGGCCGGAGAGTCATGAGCCAAATGTCAGACAACGCTGCCACTCTGCCAGGCAACATAGACTGGGCATCAGGACAGACATCTCGTAGCCTCCAACATTTCGGAGACAAAACGGGGACTGGGCTATGCTTGCAACATCACATAATGCGGATATCTGTCAAAGCCCCCCTCCCTCTCCTGGCCCACTGTCATCACACTGCTGTATCCATTTGCTCTACAATTCTCCATGCTCCAGCATATTAAAAGTCAGGAGAGGGTTTGTTCTTTTGATCTGATCCTCATTTCACATCCTGGTTTGTAAACAGAGATTAAACCAGTTTCTTGCTTCAGAAGCAAGGGGAAACTGGTTTAAGAAGTGCCGATGCCAGGTGTGTGATGGGAAGGGCAAGGAAAGAGTGTACAGGCACAAGGCTCCATCTCAGTCTAATAAACCATAGTTTATTAGACTGAGATTGTTATGCCGAGGGTTGCCACCTGAAGAGCTCCAAAATCAGGAACACATTATGAGACCATAAAAAAAGAAATGTGTGTCAGAACATTACGAGTATCTTAATAGAATATACTGTTCCTATAGGGCAGGGGTGGGCAACTTGTTACCCCCCAGATGTTGTGGCCTACAACTCCTTTCAGCCCTAGCCAGCATTGCCAACTATGAGGGATGATGGCCAAAACATTTGGATGGCCACAAGTTTTTCACCCCTGCTGCAAGGTACTCAGGACTAGCACCAGGTCTGACAGGGCTCTTGGTACTCCCAGGTGGGTCCCCTCACTCCCCTGGTGTGCTGCCTGACAGCACAGACACAGCAGCAGCAAAAATAGTTGGTCTAGCTGGCAAGCATTGCTGCCCCCCACCATTTTAATTCTTCCAGAATACATCTGGGTCATTTCAGAGCAGTTGCCATGTGAAGGTCCCAGAAGCATTGTGGAGGAATCAAAATGGTGGGCACTAGCTACAGCTGCCCAAGCTGGGTAGTCACTGGCTTTCCTTTGCCCAGCACTGAGAGGACTGTCAAGTCCTGGTGGCTGTAGGTGGCATTTTTGGATCAGCGACAGGGTCAGCGGTGGGCCTTCATGAAGACTTGGCCCATGGGCAACTGCCTGATGGTGCCGACCCCTGACACCAGGCCTAAAGGTATTAATTAAAGTTACTTTTTGCAGTTGTTTTTATGCATGTTGCAAACCTATGTCTGAACCAGGCTGTGGTGTCTTTTGCCCACTCCTCTTTTTTGTTTTCTTGTTTCTTGTTGCCTTGTGAAACTAAGACACATGCACTAAGAAAATTATCAGTACTCCAGCTGCCACTGGCAAGTGTGCAGTTTATTCCAGTAACAAAGTATCCCAGTAGACTAGGAATGAGTGTTTTTACAAGTCTGTCATGGAAACTAAACCTATTAGTACTCATAATGGAGTCACCATTGCAGTGACTATTTTGCTTCAAGAATACTGGAACAGAGATCGCTGTGTTCTGTCTTTCAAATCAGAGCAGATAAGCTAGTGCTGATTTTATTTTTATTTCCACTATCAAAGCCCTGTGATTCTTTGAAGCAGATTGTTTTGTTTGCTCTTCCTTTCTCAAACACTGATAGGATTACTGTGAAATATCATAAAATAATTGTTGGAAATAATGACTTGGACCTTATGATGTAGTACCTCTATCAAGGATGTTGTTATCTTAAAATAGTAGAAAGGTGGAAGATGGAAGAGAGATGCTATAAGACATACATTAAGTGCACAAGCCTATGCATGTTTAGACAGAAAAAAAAGTCCTACAACTCCCAGCATTCCCCAGCCAGCAATGCTGGGAGTTGTAGAACTTTTTTCTGTCTAAACATGCATAGGATTGCACCCTAAGACAACTAGAGATGTTCCAAAAGAATATTACCTCAAATGCCTTCATAGCTTTGAATTGCTAATCATTCTCACCTTGCACTTGCTTTCTATCTTGTCAACAACAAAGAGAAAAGGAGTGAAAGAAAGTGGTTGTATTTGGACATATGTATTTTGTTTTTTAAAGAATATTCTGAATCAAACTGGCTTCCTAATTATGTCGCCTAATTTTATGATGTGGGTATTGGAACGTCTTTCACTATTATCAACTGTATTGCTTGAGATGGAAAAAGATTTTTAAAATAATATTTATTCATTTTATTTTAAATTATTTTAGGCCACTTTTAAGGATGGAACCCTCCCAAGGCAGCATACAAGATAAAACTAATAATACAAAACAATAACATTCAATAAAAACCAAATAAAAATAAAACCAGCAAACACACCCCTTCTTTTTTCTTAGGCCAGAGAAATTAAAGGTAGGTCCATCATTATTACTTGTGGCTGCACACATCTGTGTTCCACTGAAATCTCTAGTGAAACAGATTCTGCAAGTTTTAGCAGCACTACAACCCGCACCCGCACCCCAAAATACACATTCTTCTGTGGCCTTAACCACAGGGAAAGAGTGGTGCAATGGAGAGAGAGCTAGGCTGGAAAGCGGGAGGCCTCCAGTTTGAATCCTTGGGCAGTATCCAATCTTGTTACCACGCTAGCACTACTGATGTTGCACGATAGGGTTAACCAATGCAAGCACAACTTCATTAGTGCTTGCTAGGCAAAGGGAAAAAGCAGTGATTTGCCACTGAGATGCATCTGCAAACTGCCACCGAAATTTGGTGGCAAATCACTGCTTTTCCCCTTTGCCTAGCAAGTGCTATGATGTTGCACTGCAATGGGTTTATGCTAGCGCAATGTCATTAGCACTGATGCTGTGACAGCATTGGATACTGCCCTTTGGTTAGCCATGAAGCTGACCGGGTAGTCTCTTGAGTAAATCACTCTGGCTTAGCCTAGCCTAATTCATATAGTTGTTGTGAAGGAAAAAAATGATATAGTGATATTATACTCCACACTGGGGATAGGGTGGGAAATAAATACACCTGCATATTTAGTAGTATGATTTCTCTAGTTCTAGTCTTGTTAGGCAAAATATCAGTGATGATGGTGATGAGGCATCTCTGCGCATACATGGAGGAATGTACTTCTGCATTTCCTAAGCAGAGTGGTAAATGGCCAACGTTAATGTGTGCACTCTTGCTCTGCCTTCCCCAACCTGGTACCCTCCAGATATGTTGGACTACAACTCTCAGCATGACCCGGCCAGCCATGCCCTGGCTGGCGCATGCTGGGAGGTGTAGACCAACACAATCAGGATGGGGAAGGCTATGTACTCTTTCTTGCTTTCCCTCCCTCCCTCTCCAGTATCAGAATCAGTATGCCTATGTACTCCAGTTCCTGGGGAACATGGGTAGGAGGGTGCTGTTGCACTCATGTCCTGCTTGTGGGTTTCCCGTGGGCAGCTGGTTGGCCACTGTGTGAACAGAATGCTGGACTAGATGGACTACAGGCCTGTGGCTCACGCTGGCTCATCTTGTCTGAGCGTGGAAAGCTAAGCACGGTCAGGCCTGGTGATTACTTGGATGGGAGACCCCTCCTCTAGTTTCCTGCATTGAGCAGGGGGGTTGGGCTTGATGGCCTTGTAGGCCCCTTCCAGCTCTATGATCCTATGACCCTTGATCTGATCCAGCATGGCTCTTCTTATGTTCTCTCTATATATGTGTGTGTGATTAAGTTTCTTTTTTCTTGTTTCTTCTCTCATTGTAAAAGAAACAGCACAACTCCAGATCTTATTTCAGTAAAGAAGCTGGCAGCCCCATCTTTAACTTCCTCTTGTGCCAAATAAGCATAATTCTCTATAAGCAAAGCCAAGAGACATATGCAAAGATGAGCACTATTGTTAACAGATGTGGAAATGTTTTGTAGAGTTCAGTTAATATTTTCATCTTTAACCCAAAGTGCCAACGCCTCCTAGGGGGAGATTGTGCCTTCTTGTCCAGCTTTGCATTTTGGTGTTCAGGGATGTGGACATCTGTGTCTAAACTGGGTGACAGTACAGCACCCTGATACAAGGCTAACAGAGGTGTAGTAGAGGGAGGGCACACAGGGGAGCATAGCTCTGGGGTATTTTTCAGAGCAGGAGCCGTGATGTCATCTGCCAGAGCAGCAAAGTAATTGACAGACCCTTCTTGCTCAGGCAAGTGAGTGAGGCTTTCAATTTTTACTCTTATTTCTGACAGATTACCATAGAGGGAATCAGAGAATGGGGGGGGGGGGATCAAGCAAGGGCTGAATCCTTCCTGCCTTCCTTCCATCCTTCCTTTCATGCTAGTAGTTTAAAAGGTAACACTTCTTTGCATGGTTGTTTGCATTTCTGAGTAAAAGCTAAGCGTTGCAGACTTTCTTTCTTTTTTTTTTTTAAAGCCCAGTGTGGTGTACACATTGAACCTATGCAGTCAGAAGTAAGTGCCTCTGAGTTCAAAGGCGCCAACTCTCAGGTAACTATACGTAGGATTGCAGTTATGACCCACAAACTTAATTGTGAAATTTTATTAGTAATTGTTTCTTTGTTTGTTTTGGATGTCTGTGTTTTATGATGGTGTTTTTAATCAGAGTGTTAGCTTTGAGTATAAATAATAAACAAGCAGGAAATGACAGATAGATAGATGGATAGATAGATGATAGATAGACAGACACACAGACACACAGACAGATATGGCATGACTATGGATTCTTCTTGTGGGCTCCTGCACATCAAAAGCTACCACTGCACCACTGATGACTTTGAGCCGTGCTAAGGTCGAGGGAAAGATGGCACATCAGAACCTAAGCCAAGCATGCTGAAGGAGCAAGGCCCATTCCAAGGCAGCTCCCAGTCAGAACTGCTGAACACGATCTCTTCAGTGGGTATGAATGTCCCACTGTCCATCTGAAAGACCGCCAATATGAGTGAACAGAGAGGCCGCTGAATGCACGGCAAGTGATGGTGTGGGACAGCCATCCCCAACTTGGTGCCCTCCAGCTGTGTTGGACTGTGACTCCCCTCACTCCCAGCTAGGGGTGTGAGGCATCTGCTTAGGGGTCAAAATCTGGCCTGCCTCAACCCTCCCCCCCACAGATTCCAACCCATCTACCTAGTGCTGGCGCCGACTCGCTCTGATGCGAGTCGAGCCAGCATGAGGTCTTCTGCTTTTAAAGCGGGCCGCAACTTGCACTTTTTTTTAAAGGCAGATAAATTTGTGCAAAATAAGACCGCAGTTTGCATAAAATATGGCTGCAATGTGTGCAAATTTCCCTGCTTTTTTTTTTTTTTTTAAACAAATTGTACCCACTTTAAAAGCAGAAGCTGCAAAAAAATAATAATCCTGACTCAGCCCACTTTCGGCTCTCAAGTTGCCGAGGTGCGCTGAAGTCCACCGAGCCCAAGCGGGTCAAGTTCTTCAGTGTCGGCCATCCCTACTCCCAGCCAGCAAGCCGAAGTTGTCACCAACTGCTCACTTAGACTGTTCCTTGGCAAATCTGATTCCTTTCACACACACACACACACACACACACACACACACACGTACCCTTTTGACCCCATGCTTAAATGGGATCTCTGGATGCTCTTAAAATATC
The DNA here is from genome assembly GCA_021292165.1 of Shinisaurus crocodilurus. Lineage (NCBI taxonomy): Eukaryota > Metazoa > Chordata > Lepidosauria > Squamata > Shinisauridae > Shinisaurus > Shinisaurus crocodilurus. Next base: position 243,115,850 of record CM037878.1, on the reverse strand, counting down.
ACAGGGGGATCCTCAGCAATCTCATGCTCATAGAATGCTTATAGAATGTATAATTTACTGGTATCAATTAGACTATTATTAGACTATTATTGAAATTTGCATAAAATTTCCATAAGGTAATTCATATGTATATTGGCAACTTCAGAAATAATTACTATAATTTAAATAAAAAGTACAATACATCTCACCATTTTGCGGAAGAATGTGACTAGGGGGCCTGTGTGCCCACTCAGACTACTGTTGATGGGCACCTCCAAGGCCGCTGCACACTCCCTTCTTAAAATTCCTCATCTTTAAAGCAAACTTGAACCGGACAGCCCTTCAACTACAGAGCTGTCCTTTGTAAGGTAGGACACATGAACACCCTTTTACCTCTGTGATTAGGAGAGAAGGAGGGGGTTACTCAGCAAGTGAAAGACAAGAGAACTCACCCCCCCTTATATTTCCATTTAAACAAATGCTCATTCTTTGAATCATAATCAAAGAAAGAAGTCAATGCATTAAAGCTGAATGGTTAGCAGATTTGTTTACATATGTGCTCTGCCTAAAATATATGGAGTACAGTGAGTATACAGGACAGAAAGTTCTGCGAACAGAATATGAAGAAAAGCAGGGAATTGATTAACCGTGCAATGCTATACACATCCGCGCTCCTAGGTAAGGCTTTAGGATTAAAGCCTAAAATTCCTATCACTTTGGAGCATGTGTCTTTCATTGTGAAACTTATCCTGCACCGGACAAATTTCTCAGACCATTGAAATGTTGTCTGGAGGTCAACAGTACTTTCTGAGAGAGTTAAAAGTGATAAAGCTATAATTACTCATTCCCTGGCACCACACACACACACGCCTGCCATAATATTTTTCTCTGGTGAAACAAATTTTGCAAGTTTTCCTTGTTCTTCAAAAATCTGCTTAGCTAGAGCCTATAGTGGGACAAAAGAAATGAGTGTATATAGGACAAGCAGGGATTTTTCTCCGCATGAAAAAGCAAAATGATGCTCTGTCTCCTGCCAGCATTATTAATCCAGTGGCAAAAACTATGAGCTTGTGAGACAAGGGTGAAGATCAAATTAAAGAATTCCACAATGAAAGCCCGCCAAAACACTAAGACAATGGGTTGTATCCAATATTAGTTCTACTTAGAGTAGCCCCATTGAAATGAATGGGACTTAAGTTAGAATAAAATTGGATGCAACCCAGAATTATGATTGCCTCCTCAGTAATGGAAATTAGTAGCAGAATCATCAGCGTAGTTCATCGGATTGTTGATAGTGGTTTATTCCATAAACATGCGTTTCTGTGCTCATTGCATGCATTGCTGTTATTATTACCCCATGCATCAGCCTGATGATGCATAAGATCGGGGTTTCCAATGCCAACTCCTCAAGGTATTTTAAACTCGGTGTCCTACCATTCTAGTCCAGCTCTGTTGATCTCTTCCCACCAACACTCTGTTGGTTCTCCCAGGGTCTGCGGGGTAGGCATGCAGGCATAGTTCCACAGTCTGTCAGAGCCTTCTTTTTTGCTGAAAGTGCTCCTCACTGCCACTATCACTTGCCCATGAGGGCACTGGAAGTTAAAACCCTGCCGATACACATTGACCCAGTCATCGTCACCCCTGTAATCACCGTAGGGGTTGTAGTAGTCCCCATATTGGCCCCACGCCACCGTGAGCAGTGGCAGGAACATGCAGAGAAGAACGAGGTCCATGCTGCTTGTGTTTCTGGCTGTAAAACGCCCCACTGGGTTGTTGTGCTGGCTTTTTTATATCACGTCTAACATTTGGATTCCAGATGTGGCACATCTAACTCCAAATGCTGTGTGTCACTGTTTCAGCAAAGCGCCTCCGTACTCAAGCAGACACATTCAATTAGTTTTAAGGTGGAATTTTACAAGCACACTAATCCTTTACATGGTCAGAACTGGGATTTCCTAGGACTGTAAACTATTTATAAGTCCATGTGCTCCTATATAAATGAACTGCATAATATACATCACAGATGTGCACACAGTAGCTAAAGCTGGGGAGGATATAAACCGTTTCAATTTTAAAGCAATTCTGCTGCAGGCAATTCTAATTCAGTGAAACACTGCAATTTCAAGAATTGCGGAGAAATAACTTCAGGTAGCAATTTTCCATCCTTATCCCTTGTTTTTTTAAAAAAGAACATTCCTTTGCCCATCTTTACTGGAGAAAAACCTCCTCCAGTTGATTAAAATATGCAGACCGTGATCCCATTGTGTCTACACACAGCTGCAGAGCTGTATGCATATTACCCTGTCAGAAAATCGACTGACCGGGCAGCAGGGGAACTAAATCCAGCTACCCCTCTTGAACAACTGACAGCTGCAATTGCTAGTTCAGGGAGGAATCCTCCGCACAGCAGTGTTTGCACATACGTTGCTTAGGGTGGCCAGGTGTCCTACTTTACAGAGGACAGTCCTCCATTTGGAGAGCTGTCAAAGGACAGTCTTCTATATCAAGGTGTCCTCTATTTGATGGGCTGCCCAGTCTAAGTCTGGTGGTTTAAGCTGAAGAACCATAAGAAGAGTTAGATGGTCTTAACCATAAGAAGAAGCGTTACTCAGCCCAAGCTCCTTATGCACGTAGGGTGGTCATTTACACATCACCAAAAAATAGGACATCAGTTTGCATTAAAGTTGCATGTGCAGATTTATATGTATAGGTGCAAATTTAGAAATAAGAACTAACATTTATATGGAAATACAACACATCTCAGCATAGCTGAGAACCCTGATCAGGCGGCCTGTGTGCATGCTCAGTCTGCTGTCCAGGAGCTAGCTGTTGATGGGCAACTTCAGGCCCCCTCTGCTCTCCTTCCTTATGATTCTTCAATGTTAAACCAGACTTGGACTGGATAGCCCATCAAATAGATGACACCTTCAAATAGAGGGCTGTAGCTTTGGACAGCTTTAAAAGGGGATTGGACAAATTCATAGAGGAGAAGGCTATCAGTGGCTACTAGTCCTGATGGCTATATGCTACCTCTGGTATTGAAGGCAGAGTATGCCTATGTACACCAGTTGCTGGGGAACATGGGCAGGAGGGTGCTGTTGCACTCATGTCCTGCTTATGGGTTTCCCGTGGGCAGCTGGTTGGCCAATGTGTGAACAGAATGCTGGACTAGGTGGATCCTTGGTCTGATCCAGCATGGCTCTTCTTATGTTCCTCTGCCAGCTCTCCAAAATATAGGACTGTCCTCTCAGTAAAAGACAACACCTGGCCACTCTAATTAGCTCCTTCAATTTGTCCTGTGGTCAGTGACAAATACCAGGAACAGCTGTTCTGTTTCTTTCTACATGACTTCCACTGATGCAGCATGCAGGGTCACTTCTGGCTTGTGAGTTGCCATTGCCTCAGGGACTGGTTCCTCCTTAATCAAGGGATGCAAGAGGAGGCCAGGGGGAATGGTGATACCACCATGGGCAGGGAGAGAAAACTCCATCTCAGATTTAAATGACACAGGAGACGTCATCTCGTTATAGCAGCAACGCCATTTTATGTAACGAAGGACTCTGGCCCACCGTGGCCCAGCCTGTTGTAAATTTAGATTTTCTGGCAAACAGAAGGCAAAGGTGCATCACGGGTAGTGACGCTAACACATACGCCCAAATGCAAGAGTGCTCTGTTATGTGTCCATGAATACCACCACTTGCAGACCAATTTATGATTGGCATGGATGTACAAGCCAAAGGGCATCACAAGTGAGGCTGCTCTCACAATCTTCTCTTATTTGCAAGAGCTACCAAAATCCTTTTACGCATGATTCTGGTCAAAATGTGCCTGCCCCCTGCAGCCTCCTGGTTACTAGTCTCCTCCCCCGCCATCCATCTCTTCTTTAGTCAGTTGAATGATTCTGCTAATGTTATTTTGCTCTCCAGTTGTGTTGTGACGATCGTGTCACACGCGTCTTTTAAGTGTCTGTGTTGTCTGCCACTTTGCATATCAGCCTCACACTCTGACTGCTTACCTTTTAAAGCCCTGCTTTAACTCATATCTCTTGCCACTTTTCTCCTAACTGTATCTCATCTTCCTTCTCTCTCCTTCTCCCCTTCCTTGGTCCCTTCATTCTGCATAACCTCATCTGCTAGGGGCCATGTTTGTTTCCTGGGCTGACCCAAGATAATTTGCAGCCTGAGGCGGAGCAGCAAATGGCACCCCACCACACCCTGCTCAAAGTCAAGGTGCATGGTACCCATAGCTGGTCAAGACATTCTGACACAAGTGCCTCTCCCCACTCTCTGGCTGAAAAATAATGATAAATGAGATAACCATTTGCTGCCTTTGCTGACACCCAAAAACAGATGTCTGAGGCAGTTTCCTCACTCCAACTAACAGTACGGCCGGTCCTGCTTCCATTCTCCTGCCCTTGCCTTTGTGCCTTCTCTCAAGCTATTTCCTGTCTTTGGAGCAGATTCCCCATCTGTATCTGTCAATCCCTCTCTTCCTACTCTTTCCTTAAATCCCTTATAAAAACACACACACACTTTCCCCACAGTATTTATTTATTTATTACATTTATACCCCGCCTTTTTTCCTGCAAGGAACTCAAGGCGGCTTACATAATCCTCCTTCTCCTCTCCATTTTATCCTCACAACAACCCTGTGAGGTAGGTTAGGCTGAGAGGCAGTGACTGGCCCAAAGTCACCCAGTGAGTTTCATGGCCAAGTGGGGACTAGAACCCAGATCTCCTGAGTCCCAGTCCAACACTCTCACAACTACGCCACACTGGCGTAGTTTCCTAAAGCTGCTCCCTCCACCCCAGATTCATCTTGCTGCTGCTGAGGTGCTATATAGAAGCCAGTTCCTGTTATACTCTTGCTTGATTAAGAAACAAACTCCACTGGCTAGCACAGGGCCGGCCCAATACATTTTGCTGCTTGAAGTGAAGGACAAGATGGCGCCCCTCCCATTCCATGTACAAATGCTGACTAGTCTGGCAATGGAATCTTTCTACAATGCTGGCAATGGGACGGCATCTTCCACCGCACCTGAAGGCAGCAGGCCAGCTCAGACGGCAAGGGTAGGCCGCGAGGCACACAAAGCTCTTTCCTCCAACACCTTGCTGCCACTTCCCAGCATCTGCTGCCTGAAGCGACCACCTCACTTTGCCTAATGGTAGGGCCAAGCCTGGGCCAGGAACATGTTTAGCCTTATCACTAATTTTCCCAACTGCACCTCTTTGCTTTCTCCTATATAAACAAACGGCTAGCATTCATTCCCATGGAGCAGGGGTGTTGAACCTGATGACTACGGGCCAAATCTGGCCCACCTAGGGTCCTAAGCCAGCCCTCTGGGGTTTCCCAGATGGCCATGCCACCTTCCCCTGGCCGTACCTTCTGTTACCAATCATTTGGTGATATTCCAGCTTTTGCACCACTTTCCCCATTCTAAAAGGTTGAAATGCCTCTCCTAAATCTTAGATCCTGACAGTAAGAGCTTTAAGCTAAAATATGCTGGTAGTTTCAGTATTTTGGACCCACCCTTTTTACCTTTGGCCCTGCCCAGTGCTTGAATGTGGCCCTTGAGAGCTTCTCTGAAATTAAATTGGGCCCTCAGCTGAAAGAGGTTCAACACCTGGTCATGGAGAAACAGTAAAACACTTGCAGTGAGAGCAAAATCCACCATTTACCACTTGCAGTGGGTGGCCTGACCCTCTCTAGGAGGGAGTCCACAGCAGGTTCCATCACCACCACTCACCACCCACCACCAGTGTTCTTCCAGTGTATAAGCCCTCCCTCTGCTAGTTATTTTGCTCGTTGTTAAAAGTGCAAGCTGTGTGCTATCAGTTAACACCCAAAAATCCATCCTATTATTTTACAAAGTCGTGCTTTCTCACCTCACATTTGTCCTGTCAGTCTAACATACAGCTATTTCAAGCTGAGAGACAATGAGAGCCAGCAGAGAGAGAGCCAGTGTGGCGTAGTGGTTAGAGTGTTGGACTGGGACTCAGGAGACCCAGGTTCTAGTCCCCATTCAGCCATAAAGCTCACTGGGTGACTTTGGGCCAGTCACTGACTCTCAGCCTAACCTACCTCAAAGGGTTGTTGTGAGGATAAAATGGAGAGGAGGAAGAGGATTGTGTAAGTCGCCTTGGGTTCCTTGAAGGAAAAAAGGCAGGATATTAAATAAATAGATAGATAGATAGATAGATAGATAGATAGATAAATAAATAGAGCAGATTCATTACATGGAGAAAGTCTCTGTCTTAGGTCCTGACATCTCCAGTTAAAAAGGTTGAGGTAGCGGATGATTTAAAAGACCTCTGCCTGAGACCTGGAGACCCTCTGCCAATTAGGGAAGGCAATACTGGGCTAGATGGACAAATAGTCTGATCTGGTGCAAAGCAGCTTCCTGTGTTTCTGTGAGTGTTGAAATGGGGAGTTGGGAGATGGTTTGAACTGAATCCCCACTTAGCTATGAAGCTTACTAAGTGACCATAGGTCAATTACTGTCTCTTGGCCTAACCTACCTCACAGGGTAGTTGAAAGATAAAATGGAGGTGGAAGTATTATGTATGCTTACTCTGGGCTCCCTAGAGGAGGGGTAGGGTTAAAATATAATAAATCTGTGGAGAGAAAGCCTGATTACACACTGCTGAACCCTGACATGTCTTTCCCCCTTTTTCCGCTGTCACCCCTCTTCCTGCATCTGTCTGCATAATCCCCACCCGGGGCACAGGAGACACAGTTCTGGGCAGACCGGTTGTACATAGCTACATCTGCATACCCTCAATAGGACACATTTGCATCTACCCTCAAGGAAGTGCATAACATTCCGAAGGTGGGGAGCACAGTCTCAAAGAGCTGCAAAGTACCCCAAAGTATCCAGGAGGTGCCAGCACCCAAGAGGAGCCACCACCCCGCAGGGCAGAACCAGCCCACCTGGCCATCAAGGGCAGGGAGGGGGCGAGGGAGGGTAGAAAAAGCACGTCCTGAAGAACAGAGGGTTGTTGGGAACACGGTGCAGGCTTGAACGGATCAGGTCCCTGGCTCCAGTCAGGACCAAGCTACTTCCAACCCCGGATGCGATGCCGGGAGACCGGCTACACAGACCCCTACATTAGTTCAGTAAGTCAGATTCTCTGATGTAAAGTTATTCTCTGTATTCCGCAAAGCCTATACCTCGTATGTGTATTGAAGCCTTACGCTTCAGTGATTTTTATGGACTCTGTTGTTTATAGTGTGAAATTCCTGGTAGTCTATTAGTTCCACTCCATTAAAGACATTATAAAAATAGCCGCTTGCTGTCTCAATACGATTCAGTGCTATTCAGTGTCAATGGTTCATCGCGGTTGGGTTTAAAGTTCACAGAAGCCGCGTAAAGGGCATTTTCTCAGTGCCGGTTAACCCTTTAAGTCCCGAACTCATGCAAAGGACGAGTCCCGGTCCTCCACAAAATGAATAATACATTAGGCAAAGTGTGGCTCCTGTCCACCCACCCACAAGTTCTAGAGCTCCACGCATTTGTTGTAACATACGTAAGTGGCTCACTAGATACATTAGGCCTATGGCCTAAGTAAGTACATTTTATTTTCCAGACGTTTTGTAGAAAGTCACTATACTAGCACCAGCACTTCCTGCGGGCTGGCTGCTTGTACTTGACTGGAGACTTTCCACACCGTGAGGCGTGAGGGTGGCCATGTGTCCTACTTTACAGAGGACAGTCCTCTATTTGAATGCATCTTGTATTTAGAGGACTGTCCAGGCCATAATTCAGAAACACATTCCTGATCAAGGCAGTACTTGTGAGTGTTTAGTTTGAAATCACATGCTTCAGTCCCATTGAAGTCAAGCACCTGAAAGCATCTTTCAGTAAATATCCTACGACTAGTGCAGAGGGATGCAACCTGGTACCCTCTAGATCAGTGTTCTCCAACCTTGGGTCCCCAGATGTTTTTGGCCTACAACTCCCAGCATGCCACAGCCAGCATAGTTGGCTGGGGCATGCTGGGAGTTGTAGGCCAAAAACATCTGGGGACCCAAGGTTGGAGAACACTGCTCTAGGTGTTTTGGACTGCAACTCCCACCAGCCCCAGACATCATGACAAATAGCAAGGGCCTATGGGAGTGGAGGTCCAATACGTCTAGAGGGCACCAGGTAACCTACCCCTTGTCCAGTGAATTACATATCGCAGTGCTAAGAAAGCCTTTGAGTAGTACGTTTCTGTATCTCCAGAGTGGACATAGAGTCTGCCTCTGAAGATACACTTTATTTTTCAGCAAGGTTCATCTATTTTCTTTCTCCAACACTCACAGATAGGTCTATGAAGCACACTGTTGGTTAGATGTCTTCAGAGCCTGCATCATGGCAGAGTTGAGTGTTGGGCTTGGAGCAAGATGCCCCAAATTCCACTCAGTCATGACTTACGGTGCAATCCTATGCATGTTTAGACAGAAAACGAGTCCTACAACTCTCAGCATTCCCCAGCCAGCCATGCTGTCTGGGGAATACTGGGAGTTGTAAGGCCTTTTCTCTGTCTAAACATGCATAGGATTGCGCCCTAAGACATGTTTATTTAATTATTTTTAACTGCTGCAAAGCTGCCCGCCAGCACCCCTGGCTGCCCTCAAGCACCACATTTATTTGGGTTCAAAAGAGTGTTTTTGGGCTTATCTAAATGACCTTAGGCCCCAGTCTGTCAGCATGACCTGTTTCACAGGCTTGTCAATTTACCATATGTAGGATGACCATGGGCTCCTTCCAGGGCAAGGAGGATTAAAAAAAAAAAAATGCCATAAAGAGCCAGAGTCTGTTCTACTTAAATCAGTTTTTGCATTCTCCATGTTTGTAACTGAAATGTACAACCTTAATGAAACATACATTCAATTAAAGTGGCTCTTTTCTGCTCGCTCTCCTGTGTAAACAACATTCATGTGACGATGCTCCAGACTAAAATGCCTTTATTCTAGAAGTTTCGTTAGGCTGACTGATTACAAGCTGTGATGCTGATGGGGCAATTTTTGAGGTCTTTAATTGTGTACAGTTGACCTCAAAATACTACATTTGACCTCACCATTCATGTGGTAGAGCACATGCTCCACAGGCACAAGGCCCCGATCTCAATCCCCAGCACCTCCTGTTAAAAACATCTTGGGTACAAAGGCTGGGAAAGATCTCTGTCTGAGAGCACACGGGGGTTGGGGGTAGATGGACCAGTGACCTGGCTCAGCATAAGGCAGACTCCTATGTTTATAGCAAGGGTTCCAGTGGTGACTTCAGAGCAGGACTCTTGGGTCAAAGTCCAGGGCCCCACTCAGCAGAATGAGCAAGAAGCCCCCCAAATGTACCAGTGTTGGCCTACCACATTTTAAAGTAAGTGAAGTAATGCATGTTACCGCGTAAAGAGGGACGTGGTGTAAAACCACTACGTTCAGAACAGGCCCCCGCAAGAGCGTTTTAGTCTAAATTACCTATCTGCACTGCTGAAGAGGTTCTTTTTTGAAATGTGGCATCTTCTTACTTTGTGCCCTAAACACTTGTTAGTTTCCCCACAGCATTTTGTTCTTATACTAACAACCAGGGCTTTTTTTCTGGTGGAACTCACCGGAACCGAGTTCCAGCACCTTTTCTTCTATTAATTGCATTACAATTTAATCTCCATCTACTCCCAAGGAAATGTAATCCAAGAGTTCCGGTACCTTTTTCTCCAGAAAAAAAGCACTGCTAACAACCCAGCAAAAACAGCAGTAGTTTGTGCTAGTTCTGCACCAAGTCTAGAATATGGATCTTCTGCTAAATGCCTGTTGCATCCTGCAGGTATCCAACTTAACGGCACTCCTCTGATGGTCCCATGAACTGCACTGTATTACTAGTATATATTAGTGGGTTTATTCTGAATAGCTAGGCCATTATTATCTTAAAGCCCTGTTACTATTTTAGCATGTCCGCCCAATGCTAATAAAACAGGAATGGGCAACATGGTGCCCATGGGCCCCAATGCACCCTTGGACACCTTTCTTGGTGCCTACCAAAGTGCCCTACCCACCCATCCCACTTAAAAACAACAACACATTTTCTCACCAGCAACTGGAGTTACAAATAGATTTGTGTTGGTGCTAAAAACTGTGTCTTCAAAGCAGTTGTTTAGCATGTTGGGGTTCAGACCCCATCTCTGCCTTGTACTCGGTCTTTTGGACAGGTTTCTTGTCATTTGCCACGGCTCCCCTAGCAGCCATTTTGTGGTGGTGCCCAGGACAGTTTGGCATTTAGTTCAGTATTGTCTACACTGATTGGCTGCAGCTCTATTAAGGGTTTCAGACAAGGGTCTTTCCCAGTCCTACCTGGAGATGCCAGGGATTGAACCTAAGACTTTCTGCATGCAAAGCATGTGCTTTACCAATGGATGACAGCTCTTCTCTTAATCCCTTCAGATTGCATGTTTTTGAAACAGTAGAAAAAACTGAAAAATCTGTTTACATGGGGTGGGGATGAAAGTGGGATGCATGTGCAGTGTTTCCTGATAAATCTATATCCAGTTTAGAGCTTTTTGTTTTGAATTGCAAACCTCTTAGCTTTTACTTTAAGAAAATGTTTTTAGACTTTGTGGGGAAGTGAAGCAAAACTTTAACATAGGCAGTGTAACCAAAACGTTTAGAAGACAAATCATACTTTGGATTTCTATTCAAATTATCCTATTATTTTAAATATACCTGCAAGGATTAGGCCCTTTCCCTTCTTGAAGAAAGCAGTTTCAGATTCTCATATGGTAACTGCAATCACACGATCATTTTTCTGATAATAAAATTCTCCATGCTGCTAACATCTTCATGCTTAACCAGGCTTACGGTGAACTCATTCTAGGTTTTCATTAACATCCTTGGGGATTACTCACCATACAAAAAGAGGCCAAACTACAAAGTGGGAACATCTTACTCAGCTCCAGTAATAAAGATGAAATCATACCCAAGAGGATTTTGCATCCCTACCAGAGCTGGTAATCACCATAGAAATGACTTTTCCTCTTTCTTTCTTTCTTTTTTATCGCATGAGCAGTGCCACATCAATAGCTACAAAAGTTGCCAAATCTCAGTCTCTTCTCAGGTTAAAACTGTATGTTTTGATAGCCAAGAACAATAGAAAACACCTCCTTCAAACAGAAAAGAAATCCACTTAGAGAAAGCTTTGTTATGCTGATGTAACATTTATAGGCCTCAGGCCTTTTTCAGGCTTTTGTATGCTAATTGACTTTGAATAGGCGTGTCTTTGTTTGCAGATTTTCTGGATTTACACTGCTGCAGGAAAGATTAAGTCTTTACTTATCTTAAGTAGCTGAAACCTGAAATCCATTGTTATTCTGATCCTAACAGCCTGGGGAAAACATTCAGTCAAACAAAAGCCTTTCATGTGTACAATTTCCCTTGCCTGAGGCACTTGTTTTTGGGGTGACTTGGGCACCCCAGATTCAACGTACACTAGGCTGCACATTGATGATGGATGAAGGTTAAACTGTAAAGAAACCAATTTCCAATTAGATTTGCCTTTGCTATGAGAACCAACAAAAGTCAGGGACAAACAGTGAATGCTCTTGGATTATATTTGCAACAACCAGTCTTACCTACGGACAGTCCAACCCATCCTTAAGGCTTCCAGAGCAGTGTCCCTTGGAAAGTACTTGGAAAGAAAGTTGTAATCTTTCTAAGGACACTGCCTGCTGCGGTGTCTTTTGGAACAGAAAAAGGAAGGTGCTTTGAGGATGTGTACTGCTTCAGGAGAGACCAAGGCAGGGTAAGTTCCAAGAGCGAGTTTACAAGTGACAGTCCAAGGTCTAAGCCAGCTAGGTGTAGGCAAAAGGACAAGAATCCAGGCAAGGGGAATCCACAAGCAAGGTCACAAGCAATCCAAAGTCTAAGCCAGCAAGGTCCAGACTCCAGAGCTTGTACACAGAGGTTTTCCAGCACTTCTCCCTGCCTAAGACTGAGGCTTATAAGCCTGAGCTCCCAGAGCCCCACCCAAGGTTAAACTGCAAGTCATTATAGGCCTTCTGGCAGAAGACTTGTTCATGAGGAGAGCCTTGATTCTGAGGAGGCTTTTACTCCTGATAAGTCTTCCTCGGCAAGCTGGCACTCTGCCTGACCACCATCTTAGCTTGTATCTTTAGACACTGGCATTCTCATGGGCTAGGTAGTGGCTCAGCCTCCCCCTCAGAAGCCAAGCTGTCCACCTCTTGAGGAGGCAGATCTGAAGCCATCTCCCCTGAGGGCCCAGGAACATCTTGGGTAGCTCTGGGGTCCTCTGAAGTTGCCTGTTCCCTGGGGACGTCTGGCTCTTAGGGCTCTGCATATTCTTCTGATGAAGAATCTTTCAGAGGAGTCATGACAGGAAGCAGGGGGCCCTTCGTTTCCCAAGCTTCCCGCATTTCCATTCCGGGAGGAGACTAGGAGAGTTCGCCCATCCCTTCATACAACATCTTGTTTTGCCCAACAGGGGCAATGTTGTGAGAGGGCAAAAACTTTTCCCCACTCCAGATGCTAGGACAGGACTGTTGAACCTCTTTCAGCTTGGAGGCCAAATTCCATTTTGGAGAAGCTCTCGGGGGGGCGCATTCCAGTGGTGGGTGGGGCTAAAGGTAAAAGGGGTGGGGGCAAAATGCCAAAAATACCAGGATAAATTAGCTTGAAGCTCTTGCTGCCAGCAACTAAGACTTTGGAGAGGCATTTCAAGCTTATAGAATGGGCAGGAGGGAACTGTACAAAAGCCAGAAAACTACTAAATGTTCAGTTTTAGGGGGAAATGGATGGGGCCAGGGGAAGGGGTGGGGCTGCCTGGAGAAAGCCCAGAGAGTCAGATTGGGATCCAAGGAGGGCCGGATGTGGGGGCCCTGGCCAGAGGTTCTGTTCCCCTCACTAGGATCACCAGAGTGGGGGAATGGGGCAGGTCTAGCAGGAGTCCCTATAATATATAGGTCCACCATCACACACACACACACACACACACCCTACCTTTCATATTGATGGGCATTCATTTTGCTTGCCTTCTGGGTCCTGGCCCAACCTCTGTGCTTACTAAACCAGCATGAAGATGTGAACAAGCTGTGACGCTAGTCATGGGAACAAATCCATGTGTACCATACACTGAGTTGGCTTGCTTCCAGAATTAGGGTTTCTTTGGAAACTTTCTCACACTGCTGGCTGCGGTGTGTGTCACGATGGAATGATCATAATATCACTGCAAAGTGCCGTGGGGTAATTCTGAACCAATCACCCTTAATAACTCTCCTCAGATCCACTGGGGTAAAGCAGAGGTCAGAGCTTGATTGATCTTCAAAGTTAAAGCGTCAGTAGCTGACAGTGATTCTCAGGCTGGTCATGGGAATGAGATTGAGTCAAGGCCATGTTCCAAGCATTTCTCCAGGAAGCACAATTATTACTTCATTTATTTAAAGTGTCGCCAAAGGGCTTAATTTTCCATGTAGTCATTATTTAAGCTGAAAATGAGCAAGTGGAGGGTGGACTGAGATGATCTGCTAGCATCTTCATGCCATTTTTGTCTTTGCATGGGAGGCAGGCGGACGGGATAGAAAGCCCTCTCCAAATCATGTTAAGGGGTCATTTACATAACCAGAGTTTGTTTGTTTGTTTGTTTGTTGGGGGAAAATGTCCTCTTAACTTGCTGAAATGTATATCTTCAAAAACAGGCACACAATGAAAGGATTGATTCTCTTACATTTTTTAGCTTAGCACTCTAATAATAATTCTTGACATTGATATATTATATTCCATATAGGAGGCTGAGGCTGAGAGAATCATGACTTGCTTCCAGCCATCTAATGAGTTCATGGCTCTGGTGAGAATTCCCAGCTTACTCTTTTTTATCCACTACTTTACACCTGCTATTCTAGGCCCCTTTTCTCTACCTCCCATTTCAAGAGATTTCCCCATTCCTCTCATTTGAAGCTATTCCATCCCCATACTCATCCATTCTTTGGCATGACACTGCCAAACTTAAACAGAGGAACAGCCTGTCTGGATCATATAAATGGGCCATCAATTCCAGCATTCTGTTTCCCACAGTAGCCAAGCAGACACCTCTGCGAAGGCCACAAGCAGAACATGAAGGCAATAGTCCTCTCTCACTGGCAATAGACCTATCTTCCATGAATTTGTCTAATCCTCTATTAAAACCATCAAAGCTGGTGGGCATCTCACCGCATCACATCTTGTGGCAGTTAATATTAACTTTCCATTGTATGAAGAAGTACCTTTTTTCCCCCTTCTTTTTTTGGTCTGCCATGAATCTATTGCCAGTCAATTTCATTCTACAACCCCAAGTTCTAGCATTATGAGAGAGGAGAAAACCTTCCTCTATCCACTTTCTCCAAGTCCACACCATGCAGAATGTCATCAACCTCTATCATATCCATCCACCATGTCCCCAGTCATCCTTTTTCTAAGCTAAAAGGCCCCCAAACATTTCAGCCTTTCCTTGTAGAGAAGATGTGCAAACCCTTGACAATTTTGGTTGCCCTTTTGTGCACCATTTCCAGCTCTACACTGAAAGCATCCTTTTGAAATAAGGATGGCCAGAACTGTCCATAGTATTCCACATTTGGCTGTACCATAGATCTATGTAGATTTTTAAGTCCTGTGCTTAAATGTATTCCACTGAAATCAATGGCTGCATTTATATGCAACACTAAACAATGATTTACTGTTACATGCAGGAGCCTTGCTCCCCTCTCCCCTCTCCTCCTCCACTGCAGCTGAGAGGAGGAGTTCAGAAGCATTCACTTTCACTTTTGAATAACCACAGCTTCCTGCTATATCCAAACCCAGACAAACTATTGTTAGCCTTAATGATGGTTAGTTGAAACAAGCCAACTTCAAGCCATTGACTGTGAAACTAGCTTGTTTCAATAAACCATGGTTAAGATTATCCACAGTTTAGGGTGTGAATGTAGTGCTAAACTATAGTTAATTGAAACTGTAAGCAAAAGCTCATCCTTGCAGCCATGCCAGAGGAGAAAAGAGGACACACCAGTGAGTGATCCCAAGGTTCATGCATGTAATGACAAAGCACTGTTTATCTTTATGTCTGAATTCGGCCAATGAGACTTAACTGTGCTTAACTGACTAGATTGTGACCCACAGCTGTTGTTACCATGCCTAACATGACCAACCTGGTATGAGATATTCATATTCTCAGTTTGGCATAACTCACACACACCCCGCTCCTTCCTGATTTGTTCTTCCTGCATCTTCTCAGTTACTGCTACTGCTCCTTGTGCATCATCTCTCAGCCTCCTACTTGGCTTCTGGGAGAAGGGGGGAAAATAATGTATGAGCATAATAAATTCCTTTCATTTGTGCAGGCAGATGGAACACGTGGCTCTACAAACCACCTCCAAATTAGGTCCATCTGCCTAAAATGGGCAACATTCCTGCAGTTCATTCATTCTGAATTTCCCCTGTCTCCCCACGTCCGCAGTATCTCTTCGAATTGTCTCTCTCTTTGTAAGGACATAGCCAGGAAACTTCCGTTCCGTACAGCATGGAGCATCGGAGGCCAAACTGGATGGCCACATGCATCACCACAGGGGACACTGGATGACACAGATGTGCATATGCCAATTTCTATGTATAGGTGCAAAATTTAAAAATGATTTCTATAATTTAAATAGAGCTACAAATAGAGATGGGAAGAAATTCATTCGGTTCACATTTTAATGCAAACTTACCTAATTTTGCACAGTCAAGCCAATATGTGAGCTGAAACTCACCTTTGAATTTTGTACTTCCCTGAATTTTGCCATGGAGTTCTTCAGTTTTTTAAAAAAAAATGTATATTAGGGGAAAGTGTACACAAAATGAATATATTAGTGAAAATTACATTCCAAAATGCATCATATTAGGAAAATTACTTGCAAAGAATGTGTATATTAGGCAAAGGTGTGTACAAAAATACCGGTACATGAATTAAGAAAAACCAAAAAAGAAAATTCTCATTGAATTTAAGATTGGAAAAATGAGAAACAGAGAAATTAAAATTGACAGATGAATGCACTTGTACAATACATCTCATCATAGTGGGGAAGACTGAGATCAGAGAAACTGTGACTGCTCATTCTCCCGTCCAGGTGCTTACTGTTGAAAGATAACTTTGAGACCCCTGGACACTCTTCTTAGGGCTTTTCTTTTATCATTAAACTGGACTTGGACTGGAGAGCCCATCAAACTGAGGATGCCTCCAGAGACAGGACTGTCTTGTGACAGCTCTTCGAATAGAGGATTGTCCTCTGTAAATTCAACACATGGCCATCTTAAGGCCAAATTAGTAACTGCGGAGATTTAAAAGGCTTTTGACAAGTCCCTCACCAAAGACTCATGAGCAAACTTAGCAGTCGTGGGATAAAAAGAGAGGTCCTTTTATGGATGAGTAACTGGTTTAAGAAGTAGGAATAAATCATCAGTTCTCACAACAGAAGGATGTAAACAGTGGGATCCCCCAAGGATCTGTTTTTGGGAGCAGTACTCTTTAACTTGTTCATAAATTATCTGGGGCTAGGAGTGAGCAGTGAGGTGGCCACGTTTGCTGATGACAGCAAATTATTTAGGGTAGTTAGAAAAAAACTAGGACAACAAAGAGCTACATAAAGCTTTCACCAAATCAGAGGAATGGGCATTAAAATGGCAAATGCAGTTCAATGCAGGCAAGTGTAGCACGTGGGTGCAACGTGTCACATATACACTGATGGCGTCTGAACGCTTTCATTTTGAGCTGTTCTAAGTGGAAATAAAACAATAGTTCCACACAGTGCAGTGAATAAGGTGCTTTATCTTCATCCACATCCAGTAATGCCCATCTGCAAAGGGAATGGAGGTAGGGGGCAGTGACAGAGGTGTGTGTGTGTGTGTGTGTGTGTGTGTGTGTGTGTGTGATTTGAGGGAACATCTGAGGATTAGGGGAGTGGGAAGGATTAATCCGCCCTCCCCCACTTCCTTGTTGCACTGAAACTTTGCACAATGGGGAAATGTCTCTTTTGCAAAGCAAGCTGAGGCTCAGTGGAAGTGAAGAGGAGTCCTCTCCTCTCTTGTGTGACTCATGTGGAGCTGAGGAGATCTGGAAGCAGCAAGTGGTTTGGTTTCCTGCCAAGGGAGGGAGATTTCGAAGCTCCGTGGCTCCACGTGGGTGAGTCACATCAGGGAAGAGAATCCCCCTCACTTGCACCGAGAGCCTCAGAGAGCTTTAAAAATAGTGAGGTGCTTCACTGTTTTGCAGATCTCTCCAGCTCAGAGCAACACAACATCCCTGTTCCCCTGCTAAGCCAATGGAAATGAACAGAATTGGTTACATTCCTTGCATTTCAGCTCAACAAGGAAGTGAGGGCAGGGGAAACTAGCGCTGTTTGTGTAATAGAGGAAGGGGGGATGGTAGCGCTAAAGTGATATACACCCCCTGGGTTTCTCCTGCTCTTCCTTTTTTTTTTTTTTTTTTTTTTTTTTTGAAGAAGAAGAAGTCAGTAGATTTCATAGATAGAGTTGGAAGGAGCCTACAAGGCTATCGAATCCAACCCCCTGCTCAATGCAGGAAACTAGAGGAGGGGTCTCCCAAGTAATAACCAGGCCTGACCCTGCTTAGCTTTCCACGCTCAGACAAGCTGAGCCAGCGTGAGCCACAGGGAAGAAGTTAGAATAAATGAGCTCCCCAAAGGAAATGGAAGAAGAACAGGGGGAAAATGAGAGCACAGTGGTTTGATGACTGTGTTGACTGGATGATCAGTAAAATAAATAAAAAAAAAGAGTGAAGAAAGGATGGTGATTCTGGACCAAACACCTTATCTGGAAGCAGCCTTAATTTACAGAACCTGAAGATGAACAGGTACTAACCTAAACACAAAATCTTTGTTTGCATATTAAAAACGAAACTTTGTTTGGGAAAAAAAATTCTGTATCAGTCCTTGAGGTTTAGGGTCGGTTCCCAGATAGGCTAAGTGGATAAGCCATTCTGATCTACTTTTTCCACACATATATGCTCACAAGATCATTTCTCAAAGTCATTGTGTGGGAGTGCAACCAGTACTATCCTAGAATCAGCTCTTGATGTCAGTCAAGTTTCTCAAGTGAGCAGTTTGAAAATTAACAACAGGATTCATGTTCTGGGAAATTACAAGGCTTTAAGTTGGACTTCAAACCATATAAATGTCTGCAGTAACCCCATACTAACATTAAACCTTCTGCTGAACACTACACTAAATGTTTCCCAGGCCACAATACTCTAATTTCACATGCTCACATGGACAGAATGTCTGTGAAGAGAAATAATTGCTTAACTGTCATCTCCTAAAGGGAGATGCTTGCCATCATCTCCATAAAAAAACAATAGGTTTCAATGGCACAATCTATGTCACTGATATCAGGAAATATCAGGAAAGTATTCCTTAGAGCAGGGGTGGGGAACCTCTTTTATCACAAGGGCCAAATTCAATTTCAGAGAAGCTCGGGGGGGCACATTCCAGTCGGGTGGGGCCAAAGACAAAAAGGGTGGTGCAAAAATACCCGCATATTTCAGCTTAAAGCTCTTACTGCCTGTAAGTAGGCCTTCGGAGAGGCATCTCTGACTTTTAGAATGGTGGGGGTGGGAAAATGAACGAAAGCTGGCAAACCACCAAATGATTGGCCATCAAGAGGAAAGGGGGCGTGCCCAGGAGAAGGGAGTGTGGCTGTCTGGGAATCCCATCAGACCAGATTGGAGCCCCACGAAACACCAGCCTTGGCCTGCAGGCCTGAGAGGGCCTATCAGAGGGCACTGTGCCAAGGGACCCCTGGAGGCTGGTGACTCCTATTTTGGTGGGGCTCTAATCCATTGCAGGTTTTATTTGGAGCTTCATAAGAGCTATCCATGGTGCTCCATGGTAGCGATGTCACCACGAGTCTCGGGGGGGCTGAAAGCAGGCCAGAAAACGGCCCGTTTGGGCCCCCCAAGACTCGCGCGACTTACCTTCCTGCCCGCTCGATCCAAGACAGTGTCGGGAAAAGGACCTTCATCCCCAGCGCATCAATTCCACTTCTTCTGGCGCTGTGTTTTTAGCGTAAAAACCAGGCCAACCCAGCTTGAAATGGCCGCTGATTTACTATTCGTGGCCATTTTAAGCTGGGTTGCCCTTGTTTTTATGCTAAAAACGCAGTGCCAGGGAACCGGAAGTGAAGCATGATGGGGAACCCGTTGCGTCACTTCCGGTTCCCTGGTACTGTGAGCGGCGCAAGCGCGGCAAGAGCAGGCAGGGGGTGCTCTGGTGCACACACACACACCCCGAGCAGGTAAGCTCCCCACTCGCTTTACATCCCTACGGTGCTGAACTTATTTTGGGGATGGAGTTCAGCACTACGGATAGCTCATATAAAGCTCCAAATAAAACCTGCAGTGGATTAGGAGCCCCACCAAAAAAGGAGTTCACCAGCCTCCCCTGGCACCCTCAAACACTTGGGTGGGGTTTGGGGCAGGGGAGAAATTCCACTGCCATTCCATTGAAATCAATTTCAGCACTGCACGGTCAACAGCTCTGCAGGAATGCTCTGTCTGGCTGCCCATAAACCAGCCTTCCCCAACCTGGTGCCCTTTAGATGTGTTAGACTACAACCCCCATCATCATCTAATCGTTGACCATGCTGGCTGGAGGTCACCAGGTTAGGGAAGGCTGCCACAGAACATTCAGCAGCACATGGAGGTACCTAGTACATTCAATAAGAGACAAGCGCCTTCTGTTGGAATGTACCTGGCACATTTCTAGCACATCTTGTGCATTTGCATTCTTGGGAGGTCTGTCAGTAGCTGAGGAGTATTAAAATGCATTACAGTAACTCTGCCATGTGAATGCTGAAGAATTGTACCGACTGTACCGAAACTACCAGCCAAAAAGAGCTCCTCTTCCCTCAGAAATACTCCTCTCACATAATCCCTAATTTTTGTCTCAGTCAGTCATCATAAATAATATCTCATACATTCCACCTGTGTCTATGTAGCAGGGACAGTCTCTATTTTCTGGTACCTGTCCCTGGTAAATCCCTGTCCCTTTTTTGTCCCTAATTTTTTCTTGGGGGCGGTTGGGAATACCTTGTTAAAAGCTTGATAGTGTGAGTTGCTAGTTGTCATGCTCCGTGGTGCCATCAGGGTAAACATCCGGGGCCTTATTCAACAGAATGAGCAGGTAGGCCCCAAACCACATTTTAAAGTAAGTAATATGTACATTACCATCTAAAGCAGTGTTCTCCAAGCTTGGGTCCCCAGATGTTTTTGGCCTACAACTCCCAGCATGCCCCAGCCAGCCAGAGTTGTAGGCCAAAAACATCTGGGGACCCAAGGTTGGAGAACACTAATCTAGACACACACACACACACACACACACACACACACACACAAGGCCATTAAGTCCAGAGTCTAAAATTACCTAACTACACCACTGGTAATTTATTCTTCAAGGTTCAACTTCATCCTCATTTTCGCTAGAAATTAACTCTCTGAGTACAGAATAGCTGCACCTTTATCTTTAATCCACAACCATGTTAAATGCAGGTATGCACCCTGCCATTGCACACCCTGGATGGACTGAAGGTAGCCAAGATGCGTATTATTAGCATATGGTTGTGGCACGATCAGCATTGCTGCTGTGGCGACTGCTCTGTTTGATGTTTTGTTTCCAGCAATTGAGTGAAGCGGGCAGTAAATTGAAATCCCAGCTGCACACAACAGACTAGCATGATGAAATACCATTTGGCCTTAAGTACCTCAGACGGGCTTAAACTACGCAAACATATATAACCTAGATTAAGTCCAACCATTTATTTTCCCCTAGGATAAGCTGCTTCAATATTGACTGGTGTATATTGCCCTGTGTGCCATTTCTCCACTCCAAATCAATGTATGCGTCTTTCCCCCCTGCAGGGTCTCGCATACAGAGAAAGGTTGTGGGTTGATCTGGAGTGGAGAAATAGGGTTCAAGGAAGAAAGGGTTCAGTGCTCCCTCCCCCTGCTGTTTCTCCACTCAAAATCTCCCCTCCCCCTGGTTTCGGGGGCGGGGGGGGAAGAGAGACATCCTTGGTTTGGTTTCACCCATTTGTATGTAACGCATAGTTAGGCCCACAGATGAAAGAGTAGTCACTGAGAGAGAATGGAGTAGCTGGAGCAATTTATGAAGGTTCAGTGCAGTTCTGAATTCACAACAGAAGGTGCAATTTGCATAGACAGAACAATCGAATTGTATAGAATGCTCAGCGGCCTTCTCGGTCCTCAGTGTCTCAGGGCTGGCACAATTGCCATGCAGATGACATGCAGACAGGGCTTCCTTGTAAACATGACAGAGGTTTATCTTTTACAGGGACAATCCTGGTCAATTCACTTCACTGCTTCCTTGAGCTCCTGTCATCTGCGCTTAATGTCTATTCTGTGCGGGAAAATACATTAAAAATAATGCAAGTTAACATTTTTTTTAAAAAATAAAAATAAAAATAAATCACACATTGATGAGGAAACAGGATGAAACAGCCATGGTGATTCTTTAGTGAAATAACTTCTGACGTCTTTTGACTTGTTCCCCCTTAAAGTTTTAGTGCATATTAACATTTGTCTCCCAACCATTCTGCTGGAGGGTTGCCTGGATTTACTTTGGCTTGCTTCATCCTCTGGATTTCTGCCACATTAAACATGTTCGCTACTTTACTTGATGCATTCAGGACATGGAAAATGTGGCTCACATAAGATCATGTCGAAGTGAACAGTGGTCTTGAGTTGAGTCTAGCCCTTTGTACTCAGGGCCTATTCAAAGAGGCAACTTTTCTACTTGGACCAAAGCTGTCACCCAACTGCCTGCCTCCAAAATCGCTTTACTAGAATGAACAACTGTAATGTTCAAGATGGCAAAGAAAACCAGCTCAGGGCACAGATGCAAACTTTCCAGTGTGCCTCATTGCTTCTTTGCGACAGGATTTTGCTCCAGCACCTATTGATGGGTCTTTTCATTATGCATTTAGCTAAGGATTGTTAATACTCAAAGTGTGCCAGATATAACCCCACTTCTACTGGGATCTTTTGTCCCCCATGAAAACGGAGTGGATTTTCAGGGGGATGGTCAAACATTTACAAAATTTTCAGTCTTACCTGTAAATTCAAGATGGCTAAAGGTGCAATCCTATGCAAGTTTAGACAGAAAAAAAGGCCTACAACTCCCAGCATGCCCCAGCCAGCTATGCTGGGAGTTGTAGGCCTTTTTTTCTGTCTAAACTTGCATAGGATTACACCCTAAGTGTTTTTCTTCCCTTTTTTTCCCACATACCCCCCTTTCTTTTAACAAACAAACAAACAAACAAAAGCCTTGCTGCTGAGTCAAGTAGCAATTCACCTGCTCCTGGCACCACCATGTTCCTGCTGAGGCAGAGTATCCCTGGGAAAGATGCTTTGTATTAAGTTTCAAAATAATTTATGATCTATATTGGACACCAGAAATGTTTTAAATGAGATTAAAATGAAGACATCATTGCCCACTGGGAACAGCCACCTTTCTCACACACCCCACCGCCCACCCCCAAGACTCCCCTGGGAATGATACTACATGATGACGCATTATCGTTTGCAGGGGCATCTTGTCCCCCAGCAGGAATGTGGGAGTGGCTGGGAGCAGCCCAGCTGCTGGATGAAACTACAGCAAAACTGTTCTTGTTAAAAGAAAGATGGGGGGGAGGGAGGGAGAGAGAGAAACCTTCGGGCACTTTGTATTTAAAGGCAAGACCCAAAATTTAATCAGATTTGCCCACCCTTTGAAGATTAATCCAATCTACAAGGGGTATTTTCATCCTCCACCATCCCCCAAAATCAGAGAAAAGCTCTGGGCTAAATATTTAGGTAGTTATACTAAATTCTAATGCTTAGTTCAGTGTTCTCCAACCTTGGGCCCCTGGCTGGGGCATGCTGGGAGTTGTAGGCCAAAAACATCTGGGGGCCCAAGGTTGTCAATAAATGTGCCTGTGTCCTAGAGGCAAGACGGGACACACACACGGACAATATATTTGTGGATGCCCGCGTGCTTTTAAATTATATTCCTGTGGTGTGGGGACTAACAAATGAACAGCAACAGTAGATCCCGAGAGCCCTTATAGTTGAAAAGAGACATATACTACTACAAGCCTGGAAGCACAAACACCCACCGCCTGTCATTCACTGGTCTGAGTATCTTGCTGCTCCCTCTACCTTTGAATATATATTCTATAGTCGTCAATCTTGTCTGGATACCTATGGACTGCTTATACTAACTTCTGTATTTATCTAAGATATGAGTGTTGAATCTTTGTGAATGTGATTGTGAACTGACACTTCTTTGTTTTGTTTTTGGTTTTGTTACATAGCAAATTAAAAATGAGCTTTAAATTAAAAACAAAGCAAAAAACTTGGTGCCGTCCGGATGTGTTGGGATGCAACCCCCACAACATTTCCAGCCTGTGTGGCCATTAGTTGGCAGCAGCTGCCTCCGTTAAAAAAAAAAAAAAAGGCCTGAAGGTCTTTAAAGAAGATATTACCTATAGATTTCATAGATCATAGAGTTGGAAGGGGCCTACAAGGCCATCGAGTCCAACCCCCTGCTCAGTGCAAGAAACTAGAGGAGGGGTCTCCCATCCAAGTAATAACCAGGCCTGACCCTGCTTAGCTTTCCACACTCAGACAAGCTGAGCCAGAGTATATCTAAGCTCCCTTGTCACTTTTTTTTTTTTTTTTTTAGGACGACAGACTCTAACAGTGGCAGCAAATATCTGTCACAACACAACCTTTGGCGTAAGAACTGTGAGGAGGAGTCCTGGCACATGTTTGTGAGCTGGCGCAGCATAGTGGCAGGCAGCACAATCCAGTGTAGCTGCCCACGGCCCTCCAAACTCAGAGGGTGATGGGCATCCTATGGAGGGCGGGAGGAGGACGGAGGTGAAAGTCACCTCCACGCTTCTCCCACCCTGCAAAAGACTTAGGTGGCCAATTCCGGTCATCTAAGTCTTCAGCCCTAGAGGACGAGGAAAGGAGGTGAGGCACTGCCAGGATGCTACGTGTGCTGGCAGGGCCTGGCTCCTCCCCTCCCCACCGCCCCGAACACCCACCGAACTCCGTCTCCGAGGTTGGTCTTATGACCTTGGAGCCACAGCCAGCGTGGTTCTTTCCACAGCAGCTGTGAGGACAGAGGGAGGGCGCTCCAAAGTCGGAGTCCCAGCTCCAACCTCAGAGTGCGTTTCCGAGGTCAGAGCTGAGACTCCGACTTCTCCTATCCTATGGCCATCTAGGCTCTGTCTAGCGGACCATAAGATGTTGCGCCCTAAGAAACTGAGCTATGAATCAGGAAGTCCCCACGGGTTTGAATCTCACCTTAGCATGAACTCACTCGGTGGCTTTACTAGCTTGCACTCTCTCAGCCTCAGTCCCCCGCTGCCATCCTCGGAAAATTGGGGGATAATAAGATTACTTACTTTACAGGGTTGTTCTAAGGCAGCCTTCCCCTACCGGGTGCCTTCCAGAAGTCTTCAGCTACAACACCCATCAGTTGCAGCCAGCATGACCAATGGTCATGCATGATAGGAGATGTAGTCAAAACTATCTGGAAGGCACCAGGTGGGAGAAGGTTGTTCCAGGGATTGCAGCTAGATAATGCACATGAAGTGCTTTAACAATATGGAAGTACTGTACAAATGCTGTTGATATTTATTTACTTAAATTTATTTAGATTTTAAAAAGCTCGACAGAGCCATGAGATTAAAGATTCCCCAAATAAGGGAAGGAATCTGGGCTACAGTACGGTGTATTTGCTGAGTTGCCTCTGTCTTTAAGATCTAAACCTCTCTCAGTATTAAGGGCTTACTCATAAAATTTGGACATTTGTGGTTTACCAATATAGTATTTTGTTCACTCCAGCTGCTGGGAAACTGAGAAGGAACTTGTCACTCTTCCCAACATCCCAAGGATCGTTTCCAAAAAACAAAATGCACCTCAAGGCGCATAATCAAAGATACATGATTCATATGGAAATGCCACCACTGCTGTATGAAGGAAGGTTCTCATGGAATAATCCCAGTGTAGGCACCCCAGTGTAGGCACTAGCTGTATCCTGCTGCCTCTCAGGATAATGCGGATGTCATGAAAACATGTAAATAGCATTTAGCTAGAATAGGCCAAGTTAGGCATCACGGGTCAACACGTTACTTAATCACATCATTATCATTAGCCATTGTGTGACTGGATTAAAAAACAAAATAGCAGCTGCTATGCTATATGCGGGGGCGGGGCAAACTAGATTGGGAATATGGTGTGGGCTTTAACCCTTTGCCCCTGCCATGGTCCTGACCTGCACATTTGCCCCCAGGAGCAAAGCTTCCATTGGCGACAGTCGAAGCTTGCCTCCTCAAGGAACTAAGCAAAGGTGTGGGGCAATTCCAATCGGGATGGGGGGCAAAGGGTTACATTCTCTTCCCCACACCATGGTCCCAATCTAATTCACACCCCCTACCACCACCACCACAGCCACTTGTTTGTTTGTTGTTTGTTTGTTTGTTTGTTTGAAATCATGCAAGAACTAATGATGTGATTAATGTCACATTTAGCTTGGCTTTTATATAGCGCTGAAGTAGTTGCCTAGCTGATGGAGAGGTTCCTAGGCCTTAAAATCAGACGGGACAATTCCACTGATGCGGGGCCATCCCAGGACATGTTGCTGCCCGAGATGAACAAGATGCTGCCCCCTCCCATTCCATGTTCAAAGGCTGACTGGACTGGCAGTTGAAGCTGGCGATGGTATGTCATCTTCCAGCATACCTGAAGGCAGCAAGCTAGCTTCGTGGGAACAGGATGGGCTGCTTATGTAACCCTACTGAAGCTGCTTCTGCGCCATCACTTGTAGGAGGGGCAAAATACTTCAGCCAGCAGCAGGAGAAACACCACAGAAGGGGAAAGGCCTGTGGCTTGGGATTTATTTACTGAGACTTGTCCCTAATTTTTACAGATTTCAGGCTCAAGCTGCAGTACCAGCAAGAGGATCCCGCTTCAGCATCTGTGTGGAAGAAGAGGGCTTACAGTGGGCTGAGGACTCCTAAAGCATTTTGTGGGGTTGTTTTGTTTTGTTTTTTTACTTTGTTGCTCTGGTGAATGCCACACACATGCTTTCTGTTCATGTGCAGTGTACTCTCTTGGATAAGGTGACCATTTTTTTCAAATTTAAAACCAGGACATTTATTTATTTATTTATTTATTTATTTTCTATACTGCCCCACAGCCGAAGCTCTCTGGGCGGTACATAAAACAACAATAAAAACATACAAAATAGTTTAAAAGATTAAAAGCCAAATTAAAAAGCACAGTTTAAAATACAATCCAAAAGTTAATAAAACTAAGTCTACAGGTGACAATCCCCCCCCCCCGTGCTATTTTGAGCTCTTAACTATTGAATGCCTTGGCATAGAGGGAAGTCTTAACCTGGTGCCGAAAAGATAGTAAGGTTGGCGCCAGGCGGGTCTCAGTGGGGAGCTTATTCCATAATTGGGGGGCTACCACTGAGAAGGCCCTCCTTCTTGTTGCTACCAACTGAGCCTCTCTTGGAGGTGGCAGTTGGAGGAGGGCCCCAGATGTTGAATGTAGTGTCTGGGTAGATTGCGGTTGGGAGAGACGAGACGTTCCGTCAGGTATTGTGGTCCTAAGCTGCGTAGGGCTTTATAGGTTAGAACCAGCACCTTGAATTCGGCTTGAAAGCATATTGGCAGCCAGTTCAAACGGGCCAGAACCGGTGTAATGTGCTCGGACCTTCCAGTCCCCGCAATAAGCCTGGCTGCTGCATTTTGCACAAGCTGCAGCTTCCAAACAGTCTTCACAGGCAGCCCCACATAAGTGCATTGCAGTAGTCTAGTTTAGAGATCACCAGAGCATAGATTACTGAGACCAGGTTATCCCTGTCCAGATAGGGGCATAGCTGGGCCACCAGCCGGAGCTGGTAGAAGGCACTCCTTGCCACTGAGGCCACTTGAGCCTCAAGTGACAAAGATGGCTCCAGGAGCACCCCCAAGCTACGAACCTTCTCCTTCAAGGGGAGTGCAACCCCATCCAGA
Source organism: Shinisaurus crocodilurus (assembly GCA_021292165.1). NCBI lineage: Eukaryota > Metazoa > Chordata > Lepidosauria > Squamata > Shinisauridae > Shinisaurus > Shinisaurus crocodilurus. The sequence goes on along the minus strand of CM037878.1, from coordinate 243,088,772 downwards.
ACAGGTTGAACACCCTCCATCTGGTCAAAGGAACCACCCACTAACAGCGTCTCAGTCTTGTCTGGATTGAGCCTCAGTTTGTTAGCCCTCATCCAGTCCATTGTCGCAGCCAGGCACCGGTTCATCACATCCACAGCCTCACCTGCTGAAGATGAAAAGGAGAAATAGAGCTGCGTGTCATCAGCGTACTGATGGCAATGCACTCCAAAACTCTGGATGACCCCACTCAGTGGTTTCATGTAGATGTTAAATAGCATGGGGGATAAGACCCACCCCTGAGGAACCCCATATTGGAGAGTCCATGGGGCCGAGCAACATTCCCCAAGCACCACCCTCTGGAGCCGACCATCCAAGTAGGAGCGGAACCACTGCAATGCAGTGCCCCCCACCCCCAACTCAGACAGCCGCTCCAGAAGGATACCATGGTTGATGGTATCGAAAGCCGCCGAGAGATCCAGCAGTATCAACAGGGTCGCACTCCCCCTGTCTCTCTCCCGACATAGGTCATCATACAGGGCGACCAAAGCTGTTTCTGTGCCAAAACCAGGCCTGAACCCTGACTGAAATGGATCCAAATATTCAGTCTCATCCAAGAGCGCCTGGAGCTGGTTGGCCACCACCCGCTCAAGGACCTTGCCCAGGAAAGGAACATTCGCCACCGGCCTAAAGTTGTTGAGATCTTCCGGGTCCAGAGAGGGTTTCTTCAGGAGTGGTCTCACTGCCGCCTGTTTCAGGTGGCATGGGACCACTCCCTATCGCAAGGAGGCATTGATCACCTCTCTGGCCCAGCCGGCTGTTCCCTTCCTGCTAGTTTTTATAAGCCAAGAGGGGCAAGGATCCAGAACAGACATGGTTGCACAAACCCGTCCAAGCACCTTGTCAACATCCTCGAGCTGTACCAATTGAAACTCATCCAAAATAACTAGTCCAGGCTGTGCTCTGGGTACCTCTCCTGATTCTACTGCTATAACATTGGAGTCTTAAGTCCCTGCGGATGCAAGAGATTTTTTCCTGGAAGTGCCTAGCAAATATATTGCAGTGGGCATCAGATGGGTCAATGATGTCCCTGGGGCCAGCGTACAACAGGCCCCGGGTGACCCTAAAGAGCTCTGCTGGGTGGCAAAGAGATGATTGGATAGAGGCAGTGAGGTGTTGTCTCTTTGCCACCCTCACTGCCTCTAGGTATACCTGGCTATAGGCATGTACCAGGGCTTGATTGCATCCACTAGGAGTTTTCTTCCACCTGCACTCAAGCCGTCTCCTGTTTTGCTTCATCACTCTCAGCTCTGGGGTATACCACGGAGTTGTACGAGCTCTACTACAGAGTGGGAGCTCAGGAGCGATCGTGTCAACTGCCCGGGTCATCTCTCTATTCTAGAGATCAACCAGGGATTTGACAGGACCGCCAGCCATATCAACCGGAAACCCCCCAAGGGCCCTCTAGAAACCATCCGGATTCATCAGCCTCCGGGGGCGGACCATCTTGATAGGTCCCCCACCCTTACAGAGGGGGAAAGCTGCCATTAGCCTAAATCTCAGCAGGTAGTGATCTGACCATGACAAGGGGACCGATTCAAAGTCCCCCACCTTCAGATCACCATCTCCATGCTCGGCTAAAAAAACCAGGTCTAGAGTGTGCCCTGCTACATGTGTTGGGCCAATGACAACTTGTCATGGAGTCCATGAATTCCTGAGCCACACCAGACAAGGTGCCCTCAGCATGGATGTTAACATCCCCCAGGACCAACAGCCTGGGGGACCTCAGCATCGCCAGCAAGACCACCTCCATCAGCTCAGCCAGGGAGTTTGTTGAGCAGTGGGGTGGACAGTACACCAACAGAATCCCGCTGGTCCAACACAAGGTGCAAACACTCCAGACCAGTAGTCAGACGGACAGGGAGCCTGGAGAGAGAGATAGAATTCCTATAGACCACGGCAACCCCCCCTCCCCGGCCTTCAGGTCTACCCTGATGCTGCACCAAGTACCCCGGTGGGCAAAGCTGGGAGAGACTAACTCCTCCCTGTTCTCCCACCCAGGTCTCGATAATGCATGCCAGATCGGCCGCCTCATCCACTATTAAATCGTGGATGAGGGAGGTTTTATTTTGCACCAATTTGGCATTTAGAAGCAGCATCCAGAGACCTGAGGGCAGGCTGATCGGGCAACCACCAAACCTGCGGGTGCGAGGAGGACCGGAACAAGGCATAGCCATTAAGTGTCTGGGCTGTGTTCCCCTTACCTGGCTAGTCCTTCTCCCAATGCCATATCTCCCTCTACCCATCACTACACTAATTGGGGGGCCCACAGAACCCCCCCACTTGGCCCCCTGACTCCCCTCCAAGGCACATGTTCAGGCCCTAGACAGGGAAAAACAATCCCCCCACCAAGGGCACCGAGAAACAAATAGCAGTATTAGGGGAGTGGCCCTTGCCCTTGTGGCACCCCCGAAGTCACAAATGCCCCCTCCCATCAGGAGATATTTGGGCCTTCAGGCTTCAACCTAACTTAAGCCTGGGTAGGCCTCAATCCTTCACAGTAGTCCAACAAGATCTGGAGGGTCATAGGTTCCCCACACTTGATCTAGCTCATTGTTGCCTACACACTGACTGGCAGTGGCTCTCCAGGGGTTTACACAGGAGTCTTTCCCAGTCTCACCTGGAGATACCAGGGATGAAACCCAGGACCTTTTGCACGCAAGATGGGTGCTCTGCCATTGAGCAATGCCCCCCTCCCCTCTGATAAAGAAGCCATGGTGTAGTGGAGTGGGAACACTGGGTCCCAGAGCTCTGGCACTTTTTTCAGCTGGTCCTAATAAATTAGCTAGTATGCTATGGACTGATTTTCTTTGTGGGTATCTATCTATAATGGATCAACACAGCTGCCTGCATTTTGGGTTGTCCTTGGGATATGGTCATTGGGGCTGTAATGATGAGCGCCTACACTTCAAAATTTAGTACTGAACTACCATTACGTAGTACTGTACTAATAAGGAGAAAGTTATCACTGGCTACACACACAGCGCCTTTCCCTTGCCACTCTGTAACCCCACAGCTAGGTCTGCACACAGCCAGAGTGGATCATGGGGACAATGGCCTAAAGACCATGGTGGGGACTGATGGTTATCCGCAATGACTGGGTTCAGGCAACATGATAACCCACACTCAGGGGTTGACTATGGGTTGAGTGTGGGTTGTTGCTGAAACGTGGGTTATCGTGTTGTCTGAATCCACCTGCACTAACAAGCCATGGCTTCTTAACCACAACCAACCCACGAAGAGAACCCATGGTTGTTATTGGGCTGTGAACTGTGGGTTGTTCACCATGGTTTCCAGGGATGGGGACTCGGACTCGACGACTCGACTCGCGAGTCCGACTGAGTCCCCCCTTTGACTCGAGTCCCACTCGAGTCCCAATTTTTTCAATGGGACTCGAGACTCGACTCGGGACTCGAGCCCAATGACTCCGCCACCGCCGCCACTCACGTCACCGCCGTCGCTGTCTCCCTCGCCGCCACCCGCTCGCAGCTACCGCCGCCGCCATCGCACGCCATGCCGCCATCACGCCGCCGCCGCCACCGCATGCAGCCGCCCGCGCCGGTCCCGTCATCACTTCCGGCGCGGCGGAGGTGACGCGCCGGGACCCTGCTCCGGCGCGCTTGGCCGCCGCCGCTTTAAACAGAGCGGCGGCAGCCAAGCGCGCCGGAGCAGGGTCCCGGCGCGGCGGAGGTGACGCTGCGGTGAGCCTTTGAAATGAGCTCGGAGGATGCAGAATTGAAGGAAAGAACTATGGATTCTCGCTTAGCAGCTATAGATGCATGCTCTTGTCTGGAGCTGAGCTGGTGGGGGGGGGAGGGAGCGAGGGTGAATGCATTTGCAGCCAATATCAAATAGTCACTGGAGGACGCAGCCTAATAGGAAAACCTTCAGCTTTTTTTCAGCACCAGTGTGGCGGGATGAAGGTCCCACCATATCAATTTTGCAGCTTGTTTTCCTTTGCCTCTCTGCCGGGTGTCCTGAAGATCGGGGCTTTAAACAGAGCGGCGGCAGCCAAGCGCGCCGGAGCAGGGTCCCGGCGCGGCGGAGGTGACACGCCGGGACCCTGCTCCGGCGCGCTTGGCCGCCGCCGCTTTAAACAGAGCGGCGGCAGCCAAGCGCGCCGGAGCAGGGTCCCGGCGCGGCGGAGGTGACGCTGCGGTGAGCCTTTGAAATGAGCTCGGAGGATGCAGAATTGAAGGAAAGAACTATGGATTCTCGCTTAGCAGCTATAGATACATGCTCTTGTCTGGAGCTGAGCTGGTGGGGGGGGGGGGCGAGGGAGCGAGGGTGAATGCATTTGCAGCCAGTATCAAATAGTCACTGGAGGACGCAGCCTAATAGGAAAACCTTCAGCTTTTTTTCAGCACCGGTGTGGCGGGATGAAGGTCCCACCATATCAATTTTGCAGCTTGTTTTCCTTTGCCTCTCTGCTGGGTGTCCTGAAGATCGGGGCTTTAAACAGAGCGGCGGCAGCCAAGCGCGCCGGAGCAGGGTCCCGGCGCGGTGGAAGTGACGAGCCGGGACCCTGCTCCGGCGCGCTTGGCCGCCGCCGCTTTAAACAGAGGCATACAGTGGCATACGATGGCGGCTGCTGCGAGTGGCTGGCGGCGAGGGAGATGGCGGTGAGCGGGAGGCGGCGGCGAGGCGGAGGCGGCGGCAACTCGAGCGGCACGGAGAACACTCTCCGCGCCGCTCAGAAGAGCGAGATCGGGCCGCGCCGCCGCCGCGGAGAACTACAAACCCAGGGAGGGCTCGTAATGCATCCCTGGTGTGGCAGCGGCGGCGGCAGGAGCAGGGACGAGGGAAGGACCCACCTATGGTAAGTGGGGGCGGCGGCGGCCCATGGAGGGAGCGGGAGGGTCTCCGCGGGAGGAAGGGCAGCTCTTTTCCTCTCGCGGAGACCCTCCCGCTCCCTCCATGGGCGACCGCTTTGGGAGTGACTCGGGACTCGTGACTCGACTCGAGTCACCATTTTGGACCTTGGACTCGAGACTCGGGTCCAAAGACTCGTGACTCGACTCGTGACTCGAGGCCAAGGACTCTTCAACATCCCTGATGGTTTCTTATCTCAGCTGGGTTCAGACGACAACCCATGGTTCAATGACAACCCTTACTCAGCCCTGAGTGTGGGTTATCATGTTGTCTGAACCTAGTCAGTGTATTAATCCAGAAGGAAAGAGCACTCAGTGGCTTGCAGAGGGATCTGATAGGGGTTTGTACTGGAAAGTGACTCCCACTGGCTTCAATAGGGCTAACTAAATCCTTACTACAGCCTTCTCCAACCTAGTGCCCTCCAGATATGTGGGACTACAACTCCCACATATCTGCTGGCTGGTTGGGGATGCTGGGAGTTGTAGTCCGACACATCCAGAGGTTGAGAACGGCTGCACTAGCGACAAGCGTGTCTTAGCTTTGCCTGCAGTCCGATGTGCCCTGAGCTCGCCTGCTCGTCCGGCCGCCTGCCACACACTGCGCCTCCTCCTTAGTGCGAGCTGCACGGCTTCGCTCTCCCCGTCCAGTCTTCTTAGCGCTTTGAGAAAAGGCTGATCCTCCTAAGCCCGCCCCTAACCTCCACGGCCTGCCTCCTTCAGGTCCCGTCCTAATTGCCTGACCAGGGCATGAACATGCTGAAACTGAACCCCGACAAGACCGAGGTACTTCTGGTGGGGGACAAGGGAAGGTTAGGGGATGTTGACCTGGTGCTGAATGGGGTACATCTACCCCTGAAGGACCAGGTCCGCAGCTTGGGGGTCATTCTAGACTCCCAGCTGCATGGAGGCTCAGGTGGCAGCTGTGAGCCGGGCGGCACTGTATCAACTCCATCTGATACGGCAGCTGCGCCCCTACCTTCCTAATCACCTGCTCCCATCAGTGGTTCATGCCTTGGTCTCCTCTCGCCTAGACTACTGTAATGCGCTCTACGTGGGGTTACCCTTGAAGACGGTCCGGAAGCTTCAGCTGGTACAGAACGCGGCGGCTCGCCTGATTAAGGGCAGCCGCCGGTGTGATCACATCACGCCAGTGCTTAAAGAGTTGCACTGGCTACCAGTTGCTTGCCGAGCCGAATTCAAGGTGTTGGTTTTGACCTTTAAAACCCTACACGGCTCCGGCCCAGCTTATCTCAAGGAGCGCCTCCAGCAACATCAAGTAGGCCACTCAACAAGGTCTGCCACGGACGGCCTTCTCCTTATCCCATCAGCCAGAGCAGCCAGGCTGGTGGGGACTAGGAAGAGGGCCTTCTCTGTGGCGGCCCCCACATTATGGAACTCCCTCCCTAGTGACCTTCGCCATGCCCCCTCCGTGATGAGGCTTCCCCTAAAACTGGCTGTTACATGCAGAGAGGGAGGGGTTTTAGGGTTTCTGAGATTTTTTATTAGTTTAATTATATATGTGATGTGTATGTTTTTATGACATGCCAGGGCGGTTATGGGCGATTGGAGTAAATAAATAAATAGCCAGTGAACTGGGAATGAAGCCCTGCCCCTCCCGCCACAGAGAGGCTGTGTGCATGTGGGTCTCCTCTCAGTTGCCTCTGCTGTCGCCACCACCAGCAGACCCCCGTCTCGCGTCCCGGCGTGGTCCTGCCGCAGAGCGTGTGTGTGGGGGTGTCTGTGTCCCTTCGGTGCCTGCCCGGGTCTTCATGCTCCCACCCGGCGCGCTGCTGCCCGGCCTGGGCCGTCTCCGCACTGCCTCTTGTCACCCACCCATGTGTCAGCTCCGCCATCTCGCCTGCTTGCCCGGGGTTCGGCGCCCGCCAGAGAAATGCAGGGCCTGTATGCTGCTGGTGCTCGGCAGCTGGCTCCGGCTGCGGGCGAAGGGCACTGTGCCCCTGCCTGATTTCTACCCCTTCAGGCTTGCGCAGGGGGATGCGGCTACCCCGCAGCAAGACGACAACGGCTCCGGGCTCTGGCCCATAGCCGTCAAGTTCCCTTTCTTCGGCGTGGCTCACACGGTGCTCTAGACTACGTCAGTAGTCGCCCTGTCTAAGGGCTAAGGAGAGCACGGGAGCAGCTCCACATGGGGCTTGGCTCACCCCCCCCGAGATTTCTTAACGCGGAGAGTCTTATGAGAAATAAACAAGCCACGTTCAGTTTTTTACAAAAAATTAAAAACTATATATAGTTTACTAAAAACGGGACAAAATTGACATTTATATTAAAAAGAAGGGACAGTCAGGAAATATGAAAAAGACGGGATTGTCCCTTTTAAAACGGTACGTATGGTCAGCCTAGTCCTGGCGAAGCAGCGAGGTGCGCCGTGAAAACAGCGGAGTGAAAAGCTCGAGTAACTGAGAGAGCGTGGAGCTCTGATGGCCAGTGTCACGGTCCGAAGATGCCAGATCACTGGTGCCTGTCTTGTGCTGCAGAGGGCCTTTTATAGTCCGAAGCTAACACCGAATTGGTTGATTTTGGCGGGCTCTGTGTGATGACGTCATCATCGAGTTCCCACGGTCGGGCTGTATGTACTGCGCGGGAGTATTATTGAAGAGTCGCCGCGGCCACAATATAGTGAGAGTGCGTGTGCTGAATGCCGAGTATTGCCGATATCCAACGATGAGAACCGTCGTGTAAACTAAAACTAGGATAAATTAATAAAATTAGTTTAGGCTGGTTTATCAAGGATTGATTTGATGTACTGAATCTTTTGATAAATTAATAATTTTTGATTTTGTAGTCCTAAACTGTACTGGTTACATCTCACGACAACCAGGACAATGTCCCAAAAACCAGTACTGTACTGGTAAAACCAGTTCATATGGTCATCTTACTCTTGGAGGGGCACTTATGAAACTGTACTGTTGTTTAGTACAACACGTTGCAAGTTATTTTGTTTTGTAAATTTCTGATGAAATACATCTTTGTATATATGATCTGTATAAATTTCTGATAAAATACATCTTTGTATATTTGATCCCCCCCCCTTGAAGCAACTTTATGATTTTAGAGCCACACAGGGAAGACATCTGAACTAACCTGTGACCTGCATTGGCCATTTGGCAGGGTTACACACCTGGACACCTCTCCCCTACAACAGCTGCTACCCCTCAGCATCTGCAGCCTGCAGCAACCACCTCACTCTGCCTAATAGTAGGGCCAGCCCTGCCCTAATGGATCTTCTTCACTTCTTACTTTAAGAAGAGCATAATATTCCACCAGTATTTCCTGTGTTCTTAAGTTTGGCTGCATCATCATCTGATGATGATGATGCATCAGATATACTCCTGTTTAAAAGACAGCCATCCTTTCTTTAAATAAAGACTCCAAATTCCTTGATAAATATTTTTCATGTTACTTCCTTTCTTAGGAATTCTGGTCATTCTAAAGTTTTAAGGCATCTTCAGATGCCTGTAAGGAGTTAAACCTCACCCTCACAGAAGTGGGAGCAGTGTAGTTTAGAGGTTCTGCTGTCTGCTTTCACAGTGGAACAGCCAATCTATTTCCTGAAGTTTGCAATGTGTTTAATAAGCCATAGTAAAGTGAGAATAAATGACAAGTCGAATCAGAGGTACTCTATTTTGATTACTCCCCCCCCTTTCTGATATGGTTGAGAGCAGGGGCATTGCTAGGCCTGGGTCCATGGGGCCCTGGACCTGAAACTATTTCCCAGGGAACCAGATCTATTCCATAGAGCCCTGAGAGTCCATTGGTGCCAATGGAAGGGTTTGTTTTTTTTCTCAGCTTACTTTCCATTCAGTGGGCAATTTAAGAACATAAGAAGTGCCATGCTGGATCAGACTAAAGGTCCATCTAGTCCAGCATTCTGCTCACACAACCAGCTGCCCATAGGGAAACCACAAGCAGGACATGAGTGCAACAGCACCCTCCCACCCATGTTCCCCAGCAACTGGTGTACAGAAGCATACTGCCTCCAATACTGGAGGTAGCATCATCACCATCAGGCGATCACTCGTGACCGAGTAAGATTATCTTCCAGGATAAAAGGAGGAAATTCTAAAGAAGATTGTGTAGACTCTAGCGATGGGTCCATAAGTGACTGTGGAGGCCAATTCTAGATCCACACAGCTTCCCACAGTGAGGACACAGGTTACGAGATGGAAGATGGTCCTGTAAAGGATTCGTTTGACGTGCTTTTCGCTTAGCACGTTTCTCCCTTTCACCTTGCACTCGGGCTTCTTCAGAAGTCTATGGAACCTTTGTGAAAGGCCAACCTCCATTTAGATTGTTCATGGGCCAGAGCTTCCCAGTTTTTGATGTTTATATTGCATTTTTTTAGATTTGCCTTAAGAACATCTGTAAACCTCTTATATTGACCACCGATATTCCGCTTTCCATCCTTGGGTTGGGAATAAAGTAACTGCTTTGGGAGATGGCAGTCAGGCATTCAAACAACATGACCAGTCCACTGAAGTTGGCGTTGAAGGATCATTTTTCCAATGCTAGTAGTCTTTGCTTCTTCCAGTACACTGACATTTGTTCGCCTATCTTCCCAACAAGTAATTTGCAGGATTTTCCGGAGGCAACGTTGATGAAATCTTTCAAGGAGGTGGATATAGCCATCAGGACTAGTAGCCATTGATAGCTTTATCCTCCATGAATTTGTCCAATCCCCTTTTAAAGCCATCCCAATTGGTGGCCATCACTACATCTTGTGGAAGTGAATTCCATAATGTGGTCTCCGCACATTCAGAGGATGATCTCCAAACTATCCTAAATGCTTTTGCAGAAGCATACGAAAAACTTGGTCTCTCACTTAACATCAAAAAAACCAAAGTGCTTCATCAGCAAGTGCAAGCCAATCCTTTGGTGATGCCATCTATCCAGCTTGGCGGGACAATACTGGAAAATGTCGATCATTTTCTCTATCTTGGCAGCTATCTTTCTGTTACAGCTAACATTGACAGTGAAATCCAGCATCGTCTGAGCTCCGCAAGTGCCGCATTTTCTCGAATGAAACATAGAGTGTTCGAGGATCGGGATATTTGTAAGAAGACCAAAACACTGGTTTATGAAGCCATTGTATTACCAACTTTATTGTATGCCTGCGAAACATGGACTATCTATAAACGTCACTTCCACCTCCTTGAAAGGTTTCATCAACGTTGCCTCCGGAAAATCCTGCAAATTACTTGGGAAGATAGGCGAACAAATGTCAGTGTACTGGAAGAAGCAAAGACTACTAGCATTGAAAAAATGATCCTTCAACGCCAACTTCAGTGGACCGGTCATGTTGTTCGAATGCCTGACTGCCGTCTCCCAAAGCAGTTACTTTACTCCCAACTCAAGGATGGAAAGCGGAATATCGGTGGTCAATATAAGAGGTTTAAAGATGTCCATAAGGCTAATCTAAAAAAATGCAATATAAACATCGAAAACTGGGAAGCTCTGGCCCATGAACAATCTAAATGGAGGCTGGCCTTTCACAAAGGTTCCATGGACTTTGAAGAAGCCCGAGTGCAAGGTGAAAGGGAGAAACGTGCTAAGCGAAAAGCACGTCAAATGAATCCTTTACAGGACCATCTTCTATCTGGTAACCTGTGTCCTCACTGTGGGAAGCTGTGTGGATCTAGAATTGGCCTCCACAGTCACTTACGGACCCATCGCTAGAGTCTTCACAATCTTCTTTAGAATTTCCTCCTTTTATCCCGGAAGACAATCTTACTCGGTCACGAGTGATCGCCTGATGGATGATGATGTGAAGAAGGACTTCCTTTTATCTGTCCTGAATCTCCTACCAATTGGCTTCATGGGAACACACTTTTAGCCTTACCCCAGCACCTAGAGGGTCAGGGAAAGTGCAATCGTGGCTCCTCCATGGGTACTAAAGGTGGTGGTGGGAACTTGAAAAGCCGAGGATCTTGCTGAGAAGGGGGGGAAATCCCCCCAAACACCCCCTTCTCAGCTGAAGATCCCTCTCAGCTTGGGTTTCTCTGGATCAATCGGCTTCTCCGACTTTGGGTTCTAGTATTATAAGAGGGGGGGGGGAAATGTCTCCCTATCCACTTTCTCCACTCTATGCATAATTTTGTACAACTCTATCATGTCTCCCCTTACTCACCTTTCTTCTATGCTGAACAATCCCAGATGTTGTAAGTTGTAACCTTTCCTCCTAGGGGAGCTGCTCCAGCCCCTTGATCGTTTTAGTTGCTCTTTTCTGCACTTTCCTGCCATTTTCAAGGGGGGTTGCAGCGGAGGAGGGAGGGGTGACACAAGGCAGGTTCGCACATCATGGCAGCCCATCGAGGTGATTTGCCACGATGCGTGGGTTGTTCCACGAAGCACCCACGATGAGCCCAACAGATAATTGGACTCGCTGTGGGTGCTTCATTCCTTCCCTCCCCCTCGGTCCTCCAGGCAGTATTCCAGGGGACCCCACAGGAGGAACGAGTCCCCTCTTCCTTCCCGCCATGGAGTGGAGCCATTTTTGGCTCACCACGGCTGTTTTGTCCCTTTAAAAAAATAATTCTGGAGATCAGGAAAGATGGCTTGACAGCCAGCTTCCCCAATCTCCATTTGGGCAGCCACCAGCTCCCCTTTCAAAGTGGCACAGTGGCACCTTGGAGGGGCTGCCGGGACTGTGCAGTATTGATTGATTGATTTTTAAATTTTTATTTGCCCAGAAATGTGCACAATTTAAAAAAAAATTTTTTTTTACTCCCATTAGCGCAAATATGTTCTGTTCACAGATGAGCCAATGGGAGCATTTCAAGCCCCTGCTGGGGCCCCATGGAGAGGCGTTACCGCTGCCCAGAGGTAACAGGTACACTCCCTCCACAGGGCCCAGCAGAGACTTGAACACCTCCCCCCCCCCCCAGGCTTTCTCCTGACAAGTCGGAGAAGCCGGTTGATCCAGAGAAACCCAAGCTGAGAGGATCTTCAGCTGAGAAGGGGGTGTTTGGGGGGATTTCCCCCCCTTCTCAGCAAGATCCTCGGCTTTTCAAGTTCCCACCACCACCTTTAGTACCCATGGAGGAGCCACGATTGCACTTTCCCTGACCCTCTAGGTGCTGGGGTAAGGCTAAAAGTGTGTTCCCCCCTGCCTTTTTTAAAAAGGGGAACCAAGTTGTCAGTTCACTAAAGGGGGCTGTCAAAACTCAGGTTCCCTTTAAAATGGGGGGGGGGGTGTTTGACCAAGAATTGGGTGGATTTGTACATACCTCTGAGTATGTCCCAGTCCAAATCCCTGAGATCCCCCTCGGGGAGGTCAGGGCTAGCTTGAGAGGAGCAGCAAGAAACCCCTTGCCACTCTTGCCAAGCAAGTTGCTGGCTGTATGTCTTTACCCACAGGATCAGTCGTCTGGGTTCAGACAACACAACAACCCACCATGGGGAAAACAAACCCTAGAACAGTCCATGGGTTCTTATCATGGGTATTTGGGGGGGGTAACTACCCACGGTGGGTAACCTGCACTGGGTTCGCCCGACATGACAACCATTGACTGTTATCATTGTTTAGTTGCTGTGTCGTGTGAACCCAGTCACAGAGGGAGAGGGCAGCAAAGTATAAGAGTCAATTTGCAAAAATGCACACTCCTTATCTCCCACATGCTAAGGTCAGTGACTCATCAGGGGTAAATTTCCAATGAATGCAGCATTTTCTCCTGGAGACTCAGCATTTCTGAGACTCCACTGTACCCAGGTACACCATCTTCTTGCTTCTAGCTTAAAAGTATTATTGAAGTGAGCTGGCTGCCATCCAGCTGCGCACATAATGCTCAAACACTTTATTAGAGAGATACATTCTTTATTTTCTCTATCTGGTCATTTTAAGATAGCTCAGAAGGTCATGGCTAAAAAGAATCCAACAGTAACAGTAGCATAATAATAACTTTATTAGGTGACAACTAAAAAGCAGAAGCGAGCAGGTTCTTGTATTCACCAGCATTCTGCTTCAGGCTAGGTGTTAAGCAAAATAAAAACCTCAATAAATAAATAACCACTATGAAAACAAATGTCTTGGAGATACATGAAAGCTTGCACATTGCTTTATGTCTAGGGTGGCCACTTACCGAGAACAAAAATTGCAACACCCAAAAAGAGGACAGAAGAGGGCACCAATTTGCATAACATTTGCATATTCAATGATATATGTATAGCTGCAAATATAGAAATAGAAAATGTAATTTAAATAGAATTTCAATACATCTCACCCCATTGGGGAAGAGTGTGACCTGGTGACCTGTGTGACTGCTCAGTCTCCTGTCCAGGTGCTAAGTGTTGATGGGCAACTTCAAGGCCCCTGATCTGCTCTCCCCCTCCTGATGGTTCTTTGACTTGAAACCAGATTTGGACTGGACAGCCCATCAAAGAGAGGACACCTTCAAAGAGAGGACTGTCATCTGCCAGCTCTCCCAAATAGAAGACTGTGTGTGAAGTAGGATAACTGGCCACCCTCTTTGTGTCTTTTTAGCTAGTCCTGGACATTATGCTATTGTAGCTGTTTGGATTTTTTTCCTAATGGGCCAAAGCAGCTACCTGCAGATAGATAGATAGATACATAGATAGATGTCTGCTAAGGCAAAAAGAAGATTCTCTGGCTTTCCAAGGGGAGAAATGGGACATAAAGCCTTCAATTGATTCTTTATAAGGTTCAATTTCTGACAGAACTAAAATGTTGGGAAATGGGATATTTATTAACTGTGCTTACCTCAATTGGCAGAGTGTCACGGTTGTCTGATGATATACAAAGAAATCAGCAAGAAAATATTGCCTCCAGACAAGGAGGGTATCAGCAGAAATTTAATATAGTGTAGAATCGCTGACTCTCCAGCTGCCTGTCACTACCATTATGAAAACCTTGTTTGGGAAAGATAAAATTCTGAAGCACGACTGTTCCAAATTACTTCAGGATTTTTTAAAAAAGAAAAATTGCCATGAGAACTTCATGATATTAACTGTAATCATGTTGGAGGTTGATCCAAGATTCATCAATAGTTCATTTCGCATGGACATTAGTTTTGGCTGCACAACAGTTAAAGTGCTTTGCCAGAGTGCCAGTCCTTTGACCTTCCTACTGTTTGATTTAAATAGAATTCAGCATAAAGCTATGGATCAGATAAATTCCCAGCTGCATCTCTATCAGTACAGTAGGAAGGCAAATATTCAAATTCAAAGTTCTCCACACACATCATGCTGCCTGGAAATGCTAAAAAAATGTACACAAATAGCATCAAACAAATTATTGCAAAAATAATAATATAAAGTACTAGTGCAGCTCATTTAAAAACATGTGTTCACAAGAAGATAGTAAAGAGGATCCCAGTTCCAATAATTCATACATTTATATTTCCAAGTCTATTCATGAAGAACAAATTCAATTATTGCTCTGCCAATGGAACACTAGCCTAGTATCCATTTCAGCATTACTTTACTTATGAAATTCTATCATCATCATCATCAGGCGATCACTCGTGACCGAGTAAGATTGTCTTCCGGGATAAAAGGAGGAAATTCTAAAGAAGATTGTGTAGACTCTAGCGATGGGTCTGTAAGTGACTGTGGAGGCCAATTCTAGATCCACACAGCTTCCCACAGTGAGGACACAGGTTATCAGATAGAAGATGGTCCTGTAAAGGATTCATTTGACGCGCTTTTCGCTTAGCACGTTTCTCCCTTTCACCTTGCACTCGGGCTTCTTCAAAGTCCATGGAACCTTTGTGAAAGGCCAACCTCCATTTAGATCGTTCATGGGCCAGAGCTTCCCAGTTTTCGATGTTTATATTGCATTTTTTTAGATTAGCCTTATGAACATCTTTAAACCTCTTATATTGACCACCGATATTCCGCTTTCCATCCTTGAGTTGGGAGTAAAGTAACTGCTTTGGGAGACGGCAGTCAGGCATTCGAACAACATGACCGGTCCACTGAAGTTGGCGTTGAAGGATCATTTTTTCAATGCTAGTAGTCTTTGCTTCTTCCAGTACACTGACATTTGTTCGCCTATCTTCCCAAGTAATTTGCAGGATTTTCCGGAGGCATCGTTGATGAAACCTTTCAAGGAGGTGGAAGTGACGTTTATAGATAGTCCATGTTTCGCAGGCATACAATAAAGTTGGTAATACAATGGCTTCATAAACCAGTGTTTTGGTCTTCTTACAAATATCCCGATCCTCGAACACTCTATGTTTCATTCGAGAAAATGCGGCACTTGCGGAGCTCAGACGATGCTGGATTTCACTGTCGATGTTAGCTGTAACAGAAAGATAGCTGCCAAGATAGAGAAAATGATCGACATTTTCCAGTATTGTCCCGCCAAGCTGGATAGATGGCATCACCAAAGGATTGGCTTGCACTTGCTGATGAAGCACTTTGGTTTTTTTGATGTTAAGTGAGAGACCAAGTTTTTCGTATGCTTCTGCAAAAGCATTTAGGATAGTTTGGAGATCATCCTCTGAATGTGCGGAGACCACATTATCATCAGCATACTGAAGTTCCACAACGGAGGTTGTAATTACCTTACTTTTTGCTTTCAGCCTGCTGAGATTAAAAAGCTTTCCATCTGTTCGATATATAATTCCCACACCGGTGGGAAGTTTCCCCTTGACAAGATGTAAAACCATGGCGATGAAAATGGCAAATAATGTTGGGGCGATAACACATCCCTGTTTAACACCTGATCCCACTTTAAATGGAGCACCATGAGAGCCGTTGTTGTCCAAAACCGTTGCCGTCATGTTGTCATGGAGAAGTCGCAAGATATTCACAAATTTATTGGGGCATCCAATTTTCATAAGGATAGTCCAGAGAGCTGTACGGTCTACAGTATCAAAGGCCTTAGCCAAATCGATAAATGCCATATAAAGGGGTTGATTTTGCTCCCGGCATTTTTCTTGGAGCTGACGTGCAGTAAAAATCATGTCTACTGTCCCTCTAGAGGGGCGGAAACCATATTGAGTTTCAGGGAGGATCTCTTCTGAAATAGATAGAAGACGGTTTGCGAGAATCCTAGCAATATTTTACCTGCGGTTGCTAAGAGAGAAATGCCCCGATAGTTTCCACAGTCTGTTCTATCACCCTTCTTAAAGAGGGTGATAATTATGGCATCCCTGAAGTCTTCTGGGATCTCTTCTCTTATCCAGATTTTTTCGATGAGTTTATGAAGATGTTGTACAAGTTCGGGGCCCCCTTCTTTAAAGATTTCAGCAGGAATCCCATCTGGTCCACTAGCTTTGTTGTTCTTCATTTGATTAATGGCTTTTTTTACTTCATCCAAAGTGGGGAGTATTGCAAGTTCCTCTTTAATTTGTTTTTTGCGGGATTTGCGAAAAAATCTCGTTATCCACCTTAGACTTACGATTTAAAAGGTCATAATAATGCTCTTTCCAACGCAGTGCAATAGACTCTTTGTCTTTTAAGAGTTGGTGCCATCTTTGATTGTAAAGGGTTTGTACCATAGGTTTTTGGTCCATAAATGGCCCTTGTGGCCTTAAAAAAGCCCCGTGCATCATGAGATTCTGCAAGTTGTTGAATTTCTTCAGCTTTTTTTTTCCACCAAGCGTTCTTAAGTTCTCTTGTTCTTCTTTGGACCTCAGCCTTTGCGCTAGCGTAGGTTTTTTTCTTGGCAGCGCAGTTAATATCATTTTGCCATATTTGGAAGGCTTTCCTTTTTTGGAAAGGAATAATGACTTGCAGACAGCCTAAGGAATGGGGTCAGGGGTAGTGGATAGGATCATGCACATGTTCCTATCATGTTTTGGAAAGGAATAATGTTAATAATAATGAAAGGAATACATGTTTTGGAAAGGAATAATGACTTGCAGACAGCCTAAGGAATGGGGTCAGGGGTAGTGGATAGGATCATGCACATGTTCCAACACCTGAGCCTTCATATATACATATATTGTATGCATATAGAGCTTTATCTACATAATCATAGAATCATAGAATAGTAGAGCTGGAAGGGGCCTACAAGGCCATCAAGTCCAACCCCCTGCTCAATGCAGGAATCCAGGTTAAAGCATCCCTGACAGATGGCTGTCCAGCTGCATCTTGAATGCCTCCAGTGTGGGAGAGCCCACTACCGCCCTAGGTAATTGATTCCATTGTCATATTGCTCTAACAGTCATGAAGTTTTTCCTGATGTTAGCTGAAATCTGGCTTCCTGTAACTTGAGCCCATTATTCTGTGTCCTGTACTCTGGGATGGTCGAGAAGAGATCCTGGCCCTCCTCTGTGTGACAACCTTTCAAGTACTTGAAGACACCTGGGTTCCCAATGTAGAGAAAGCCTTACATGTGTACAGTTGTACATGCATAGGGTCTATATAGACCTTCAGACTGAATGCACATAGGTTGCAGGTTGGACTGCCACTGCGATCCTGCTCTCCCCCCACCCTGCATATCATCATCATCATCATCATCATCATCATCATCTTTATATCCTGCCTTTTTTCCTCTTCACTGAGTTTCTGCAAGGGGCTCCAAAACTGGCAACAATATCTAACTCACAAAAACTCAAGGTTGAGATAGATGGTACTAGAATTTCAACAGTTTTGTGCAGAGTCTTCCAGCTCGCCATATGTTCGTATAAGCCACTGAGACCACATAATATTCTCAGAACCCATTTTCTCACAGAATCACAGATGCAAGGATGTTTTAAGAAAAGCATTTCAAAGAGATCATACGCTTACATATTCACAGGAATATAGTCATTGTGAGAAAAATTCAGCCAAAGTCTGAAGTACCTTCTAAAAATTCAGCCAAAGTCTGAAGTACCTTCTCTCAAGAGCACAACTGGGGACTGGAAGCATTACTGTGATGCAAATGTAACCTGAAACGTCTGCATTATCCAGCTCATCAGAGACACAGAGTGGGATGAAGGCCAACAAGTGAGAATTTGACAGCATGGTATAAAATATTTTTTATTTAACAGCAAGTTAGATACAGAACAATCATAGAGCCAGAGAGCTGGTGTAGTGGTTGGACTGAGTGTTGGTGGACTGGGCCTGGGGAGACCTGGGTTCAAGTACCCACTCAGCCATGAAGCTCAGAGGGTGACTTTGGGCCAGTCACTGAGTCTCACACTAACCTAACACACATGGAGAGGAGGAGAATCATGTACGCTGCCTTGGGCTCCATGGAGGAAAAGCAGGATGTAAATGTAACAAAACAAAATAAACCGAGGAATTTATAAGCAAGGGCCTTTTAGTTATCCTAGGAGGAAGCTGTATAGCAGCCTTCTGCAACCTGGTGCCCACCAGATGTTTTGGACTGAAACTCCCATCAGCCCCCAGCCTTAATGGCCAGTTGTCAGGGGTTGTAATTCAAAACATTTGGAGGGCAACAACAGTTTGGGGAAGCCTGCTGTTTAGCATTCCTATATTTCAGTACATCATAACATAGCTACAGAGCTTCCTCAGGTTCCGGCTTGATTTCAGGTCGAGTCTTTTGATTGGCTAGAAGGCCAATATGAACTTCCTTCCTGCCATAGAGAAGCTTTAAGTGCTGCACCTTCTGACTATAATTTTGGTTCCTTTGCCTCAGGTCACCTTTTCGTGCTGCCTATGCCTCCCTGACTCGGCTCTTCTGGCTACTCGGCCTTCCCCTAGCCACCTTTGCCTCTCTTCCCTGCTCTACAGACTGCTTCTTTAGTTATTGACCTCTGCTTGGCACACCTGATCATGGTACATTGATTAAAACCTATGAATTTCTTTGATCAAATGCAAGGTGTCCCAGTCTAACCCAGATGCCATTTTCAGGCCTATTCAGGACCTCGTGGCCTGGCTTTTGTGAAATAGGCTGAGCATTGTATCTGACCAATTTAGGATAAAAACATACAAAATAAATGTAGGACATAAGGAGAGTCAAGGTGAATTCTTGAAGAGAACAGAGCTCCCAAGTCTGTACAAAGGACCATAAATTGAGACAGCTTGCAAGCCTTGATCAGTATATTCCCTCAGTTATCACATGTGTGCAACTGGACACCCTTGAGAGACCTTGTGTCGCTGAAGCTACAGTTAATACATATGACATTCTGGGGGATTAGGAAGAGGTTTTGCAGGGGCTAGATTTCCACAGAAAGCTTGCCCCTGGCCTATGTAAGTGAATCCTAACATATCTGAAGGACATCTTGAAATTACTGTGGAGAAGACAACGTTGTCCTATAAGGTGGTCTAAAATCCTTTCATTAATTAACAGCGCAATCCAATGTGGCTGCCCTTAACCCTCTGAACTCAGAGAATTACACACATCCTATCGAGGGTGGAAGGAGCATAGAGGCAAAGGTCACTTCCGCACTCCTCCTGCCCTACAAAAGACTTAGATGTCTGATTTCAGCTGTCTAGTCTTTTCCCTCGGAGCACGAGGAGGACAGACTGAGGTGCCTCCAGAATACTACATATTGTGGCAGAGACTTCCCCACCCCCTTCCCACCCACAAACCTCCAGCTCCAAGGTCAGTCTTCCAACCTCGGATCCACAGCCAGTGTGGTTCTTTCTGCGCCAGCTGTGAGTGCAGAGGGAGGGCACGCCAAGGATGGAGTCCAAGCTCCGACCTTGGAGCACGTTTCTGAAGTCGGAGCTGGGACTCTGACCTTGCCTATGGCCAGCTAGCCTCTGTCTAGTGGTCACAGGATTGTGCCCTTAATAAATAAATAAATAAATATTGCAAAGATATCCATCTGTAGAAACAAGGGTGCACAGTCCTTTGATAAAGACAACTTTGAGCAGGATAGTTAGATAATACTATGTGTATATAACCCCATTTGGATCAGAGCAAAGCTGTACAGTGTTAGCTAGTCAAGAAACAGTGGCTTTAGGACTGACAGCTTCATGCATGGATCATTTAGTATCCTCAGATGCCATCACTGATGTCTTCAGCCCTTTGAATGCATGCTAATGGCTGATTTTTCTGCTGATTTTCAAATATGTTGGCTTAAAGTTAAGTTACTTTTACTGAATTTTGCCATTTTGGCTTCAACCTCACCTCCCCATTTTCATAATATGGTATGGCCCTAGCCAAGCATGCTTTGATTCTTAATAACTTTCAGAGGCAGTTTCCACTACAGCCCTCTTTTTACAAGCCGGTAGCTTCCCTTTATTCAAGATTCTTCATAAAGATTGATGTCCTGCAGTAATGTCCTGTGGTTCCCGCAGCAAGTGAGAGAATGATCATAACAAATCATTCTCCCTTCTGGGGTTTCTAGAGTTTCCTGTCTCCTGTCTCGTTTACTAGACTGTGCTTCCATGCAAAGTTTGTTTTTATGTTACAGCTTGAAGAAGCCGTGTTCACATCAAGAGCTGATTTATAGTAGTGTTTTAGTCAGGACCGGTGCAGGGCAGTTTGGCGCCCCAGGCGAAATAATATTTAGCGCCCCCCCTCTCCAAAGCAGCAAAAAAAAAAAACCTGCGCCGCCACCACCAGCCTACCTTCCCCCCCACCCTCGTTGCTGCTGCTGCGGCTGCTGCTGCTGCCTCCTCCTCCTCCTGAAGTGACACGACGCGACGCGACGGGACCCCCGCACTGTTTTTTGCCGGGGAAACCATGGCAACAGGGCTGTTTAAGCCCTGTTGCCCTGGTTCCTCCCGCCAAAACAACGCGGGCAGGGCTCCGGAAGCAACGCAACGTGGAGAAGGTAGGTGACGGGGGGGGTTGGGGGGGTGGCGATGGCGGCGGGAGGTGCAGCGGCAGCGAGCGGGCGGGCGGGGGGAGGCGCGGCGGCGGCGGGCGGGAGGGTGGGGAGGCGGAGGCCTGGCGGGGGCGGCGCAGCGGAGGCGGAGGCCTGGCGGGGGCGGCGCAGCGGCAGCGAAGAGGAGCGCAGCGTTTCCACGCCCTCTTCAGCCGCGCGCCCTAGGCAACCGCCTAGTTTGCTTAGCGGTAGCGCCGGCCCTGGTTTTAGTTGCTTTTCAAAATAGGTTGCACAGCAGCCAGGAGACCCTCGGTAGCTTTCAGGGCAATTTCATGAGACTTCACAAAATGACTTTGGGTAAGCTACGT
Source organism: Shinisaurus crocodilurus (assembly GCA_021292165.1). NCBI lineage: Eukaryota > Metazoa > Chordata > Lepidosauria > Squamata > Shinisauridae > Shinisaurus > Shinisaurus crocodilurus. The sequence goes on along the minus strand of CM037878.1, from coordinate 243,067,847 downwards.
CAGGAGCATTGTCATCCAAACACAAATCTAAGTCCCAGCATAGCTCTGTCCCTCACATGGGAGGGAGGGATAACAGAATCACCATTAGATTGCTGATGTGGAAACTAATTCTCTCATAACTCAGGGCTGGATATTCATTTCCCAAAAAATACTTTCCTTGCCCTACCGGGCTCCCATCAGGGCGGTGGATCAGTTTACTCCAGGGGTGTGAAACCTCAGACCCAGGGGGCAAATCTGGCCTGCTGGGGTTTCCAAGCAGGCCACACCCCCTTCCCCTGGATCCACCCCCTTTCTCCTGACCATCAATTCTTTGGTTTATTCCTGGCTTTTGTGCAGTTCCCCCCCCCCCCATTCTAAAGGGCTGAAATGCCTCTCCTAAGACTTAATCACTGGCAGTAAGAGCTTCAAGCTACATTATGTGTATGGGTGGGGTGTTTGTGGGTGTGTGTATTCTGACCCCATTTCTTTGCCTTTGGTCCCACCCAATATTGGAAAACAGCACCCAAAAGCTTCTCTGAAATAGAATATTATTTTTTACTTATTTATTATTACATTTATATCCCACCTTTTTTCCTCCATTGAACCCAAGTTGGCTTACGTGATCCTCCTACTCTCCATTTTATCCTCACAACAAACCTGTGAGATAGGTTAGACTGAGAGTCAGTGACTGGCCCAAAGTCACCCAGTGAGCTTCACGGCTAAGTGGGGACTAGAACCTGGATCTCCTTAGTCTCAGTCCAACACTCTAACCACTACACCACACTGGCTCTCAATTTGGCCCTTAGGCTGAAAGAGGATCCCCACCCTTGATTAATTCCCCCCCCCTCAAAGCTTATCATATGGACTGGATTCTACTGGCATACCCTTCATGAAGTTATCTCCTTTCTAGTCATAGATAAGCATTATGGGATTTGATCCAGAATTAGTCAGACTTAGAGGGAAACTGTACCAGAAAAGACTGCAGTGGTGAAAGCTTGTACGCTTCTCACTGGTGTTTTTATCTCCTTTAAAATGCATGTTAATGATTCTGACCTTTGGGGTAATTTGATTCTGACAAGGGCACCATAGCAGCTGAGCTCTGGGCTGTCATTCTGATAAGCACCAGCAGACCAAAAGTTATTACACTTCCGAAATCAAAGCTGGGCTTTTTGTACAAAGCCTGTTCAGCAGATTTCAATACACCTGGTGATCCTCCCTCTATGTCGGACACAGCATCTCTCTTTATCTTCGCTGGTCCTGAGGTTGTATGGTGCATTTAGCAAAGAGTCTGGCAAATTTGTTATCATATAGCTACTGTAGAAGCAGAGTCAAGGCCATTTCACATTTTTACTCTGTTTGCCATCGAAACATCTTCCTCCTTGACATAAATTAGTTCCAATTAATGTCTTATTTTTAGCTTGCCCCCTTCACATGTCAAAAGTCAAGAAGGTGGCATATATATGAAAGTTTAGTTAGTAGTTCTACAAGATTAGTAGGAATATCAATTTCCAACATGGCCTTTTTGCTGTCACTCCTAGAGAAAAGCTCTTTCTTGGGTTCAGTAAATGGAAGAATGGCATGTGTGAGACGACACAGTCCCTTCACACTAGGACCAGACGCATAAACCCTTCTCAGGCCAAGCACCAACACTTAAAAACCTGAGGGGAGGGTCAAATGAAACCTTTCCCCTACCAATGAGGGAAAAGATTAATACAGGTTATTAAGGATCTATTTTAAATCTATGATACTGTGGGTACAAAGGTGTTTGTGTAGATTTAACATTAATGCAGATTAATAATGCCAAGCGGACATGTAGGATTTGGGTAGCAAACAAAATAAAAATAAGTTTACAGTAATACCTTGGTTTGAGAGTAACTTGGTTTGAGAGCGTTTTGCAAGACAAGCAAATTTTTAAATATTTATTTAATTTTTTTTGACTTGATATACAAGCGACGTCTTGCAATACAAGTACTGTAGTACGGCTTAAATTAAAAATCTCTGTACAAATTTTTTTGGGGGGATTTCATTTTGATATAAGAGTGTTTTGGATTACAAGCACGTTTCCAGAACGAATTATGCTCTCAATCCAAGGCATGACTGTATTTTAATTCTCAAAATCTTTGTTCCAGAAAATAACTTTAAACCTGCCTACACCAAACACTTTGTAATTAACCTAAGTCCCTATAACTCTAAATACTTTCACTCTTCAGACAAGCACTGATTTCTCTCAAAACTCCTGACAGACAACTACCAGACTAACCCAACTAACCTAACTCCCCACACACACTCAACACTCCCAACACACAACTCTGGCATCACTCAAACACTCCTTATATACTCCTCTCCCCCCCCTTTCCAGGACCTCACAAACCACACCCACTCAGCTCAACATTCTATATTCACTAAACATACTAATGCAGACATACACCAGGGAACTGACTTGTGGGGTTACGCCACAGCATGTAATACATATACAGTAAGACTTCTGTATAGTAGGACTTCTTCTGACCAGTCAGAGCAGACACACATCTCAATTTCAGAAGAGTAGCTCTTGGCAAGGGGATGACTTACAGTGTGCTTCAGGCAATGATTGTGCATGCAACCTTATTTATTATCTCTCGTTTAGTCTTATTAATTGTCAAGCCCGCCACATAAGTCAATCTGAGCCTTTCTCACGAGGAGCTAAAGCTCACTGGAAGTTCACAGGTCTGACATGCCAGAGGTCCCAGGTTGAATCCCTAACATATTTGGGGTGTGACGGTGGGGAGCGCTTGACAAGGGGGAGGACTTACAGCAGACCCTTGTGGTAGGGTCTCCGTTAGTTCCATTAGTTACTATACACTACCACAAGCATACATGGCAGCATCCCAAGCTGTCAGGAACCATGAGAAATGTCCTCACATTTCAGAGTATTCCTAGATGACGCCACACGTGTGTGCATCAGTATCCGGGGATGTTAGAAACCATGGGGACTACATTTCTCATGGTTCCTAGCATCTCGGGATAGTGCTATCCACATTTGTGGCAGTGTATAAGAGTGAACAGAAGTCTTATTGAGATGTCTGCCCTGAGTCCTCCATTATAACACATCCAGGTAAGCAGGGGAAATGGGGAAGAAGATCATGCTTTGGGCGCTATGATGGGTGTCCAATCATCACTAGACCCAATGTAGGACCTGGATTGTATTTTGCTAAATGTCTGGAGGACATTCAGAAACATAATTGTTTTTGGAGGAGAAGCATTGCTAGTAGGAGCTGTCATTCAGTGGCAGATGCTACATTCCATTATATTATAAATACACACACACATCAGTTGTTTCCCAAACAATATAACAATTATATTGATCAAATTACAAAGATAGAGAAAAGCATATTTGAGATGGCATCCTTCTTTTTCCACATAAACTAGGCGAGTTTTTAAAATTAGCCACAGTTTAATTTCCATCCCATGTTTAGTTTTGTGAGTACTTCATCTAATTTTCTAAGAAAGCTGAGCGTAGCCACATCCCATCGGCTTCAATTATTGTACTGCTTCATTCTCCTAAAATTACAGATATGAAAGTGGATATTTGTTTTTACTAGCACTTAGCACCCTTAAAACCCTTAACATTTCCTCACTTTTTAAACATGCCAGAATATCCAGATGTATTAGACTACAACTCCCATCATCCCAGCCAATACAGCCAATTGTCTGCTGGCTGGGGATGGTGGGAACTGTAGTTCAATACATTTAAGGTAGATCTAGAGGCTCATTTTATATGTCTGGTGTAAGTAACTGCTGAAGCTGAAAATTAAAAAAAATATATATTGTTCAGATATAAATATCCTTTAGAATAACCAGATCAGATTGGCAGCCCAAGTCCCATAGATATTTGTGCACCATATTTCCAAGTCAGCATGCCTTGGATTGCAGCCTCAAGTCTGTAAATCCAGCATTTCCAAGCCTCATCTGAAAGATTTTCTTAGGACTTGAGCCTGTAAATTCATACATTTCTGTGTGAACATCTGTTTTATATTTATTCAGAATGTACATTTGTAGATGTCTTAATTGTGTGCAGAACAAAAATAAGAAGCAGATACTTTTACAACCAAAAATAATTATTAAAAAAGCCAACATTTATTACTTTCCAAATTCTTATCTCATTCTTCTGCAGTAATTGCCAGTACAGTCCAACCCTTTTATATTGGATGTTGCAATGTGAACATATCATCTGAAACTGAGCCTATATTTGGTGCTCCTGCCCTGTAGAGTGTCCCATTCACTTTTGTGGAGCAGGGCAACTCTGCCTCCACATTCATTTGTGGCCACAGAGCTGCCATTTCTGCTTAAAATGAGTGACAAAAAGGTTCAGTTCCTGCAGTGGAGCCATGTGTGCACGGTAGTCAAGGAATAATAAAATCATAAAATTGGAAGGGACCTTGGAGTTCACCTAATCCAGCCTCCTGCTCAATGCAGGATGAAACTACAGCATCTTGAACAGATGGCTCTCTAGCCCCTGCTTAAATGCCTCCAGCAAAGAGGAGCCCACCACCTCCGGAGACAGGCAATCTGTTCCACAGTTGAATAGCTTTTACCATTAGGAAGTTTCTCCTAATGTTTAGTCTAAATCTGCTTACTTGAAATTTCCACCCTTTGGTTCTAGTCCTGTCCTCTGGAGCAGTGTCCTCCAACCTTGGGTCCCCAGATGTTTTTGGCCTACAACTCCCAGCATGCCCCAGCCAGCTATGCTGGCTGGGGCATGCTGGGAGTTGTAGACCAAAAACATCTGGGGACCCAAGGTTGGAGGACACTGCTCTGGAGCAACAGAGAGCCAAGTCTGCTCCATCTTCTGCATGAAGGCCCTTCAGGTATTTTAAGACCACTCCTGGGTCTCCCCTTAATCCTCTCTTCTCCAGGCTAAACATACCCAGCTCTTTCAACCATTTCTCTTTCACAAGTCCCACATCCACAAGAGATTATTGGCAGGGGTTGGCTTCACTGGGCATCTGTCAAGGCCTATGCCCCAGCAAGGGGCCCACTGCCAACTCCCAGAGCCGCCCTGGCCCTGCTTTTACTCCTCCTTGCTGCCACTGCCTGTTCAAGTGAGGGAGCAGCAGTGACAGGAACAACGAGAAGGAGCAGTAGGCCAGCAGCCTCCATTTGCCTTGCCCTCTGCCTCTGGACAGTAGTCCAGATTGGGCATAGAGCAGGACTACTTTACCTCAGGCCCATTGGCAAATCTGGCCTACTTGGGATCCCAATCCCAATTCCTGGAGTCGATACTGATTTCTGGAGTCGAGGCAATGAACTTTATCAGCAGCAGACTAACAACTAGACTTGATCCCATGGATCAGCTTTAGCTGATGCAGTGCAGACAGTAGTTAGCACTGCAACAACAAAAGGGTCACTCCATCCGTGGCACATGGAACAGAGCTATTTCCCTGGGCCCTGCTTGCCAGGCCTTTACCAATAGGAAACAGGAATGAAGGGTTGTGCTGCTGCTCCCTCTCTGCTCTCAAGGCAATGGGTGGTAACATCAGATAGAGTGTAAGAGGTCATCTCACCCCACATAATTAGTTTTTTGACCTCAAGCTATCCTGATTTAAGAGGTGAAGGAACTGGGAAATGGGACATGCTAGAAGCTGGGAAATGGGTGGGGTGGTCATGTATCCTTCTATTTTATTTTATTTACACAGTACAGTTCTCTATTTGAAAGGACACCAGAAGACTGTCCTCTGTTTTGAAGTTGCCCTGTATTTGAATGGATGTCCAGTCCAGGACAAAGAATCACCAGAAGGAAGAGCTGGGCCTTGAAGTTGTCCATCAACCTCACCTGGACAGCAGACTTGGCAAGGCACCCATGTCACCTGGTCACAGTCTTCACTATGGTGAGATGTACTGTATTTCTATTTAAATTACAATAATACTTTCTAAATTTGCATCTATACATATCAATTAGCTTATGTCCGTTGTATGCATATAGGTGTCTTCTTTTGTCCTCTTTTTTGGTGATGCATGCCCTCTTTTTTGGCAAATCACAAGTAGCCACCCCAAAAATGGGTCATGCAGCAGGCAGCAGTGCAGTGAATCCAGTTTAGAACCCACGCCACGTCCTCAATCACAAAATAGTGGCCCCTCCAGTTGTTCAAAGGTAGTGACAGGGATGGCCCTACCATTGGGCAGAGTGAGGCAGCTGCTTCAGGCACTGAGTGCTGGGGGACAGGAAGCAATGGCCAGGTGTTAATGGGAAGAGTGGCCTGCCCTGCTCCCCCAAGTGAGCCTGCTGCCTTCAGGTGCAGTGGACAATGCTTTCTCGTCACCACAGTTGAAGTAAGATTCAACTACCAGTCTGGCTGGCTTTGAATATTCATACCATCTTGTCCTTTGCCTCAGGTAGCAAAGTGTCCTGGGCCAGCCCTGGGTAGTGAGAGGCTGTATTACTAGGTGTCCAGATGATCTCACAGCTGTCTCTGTGGTTCTTTGACTTCTTGCTTCAGGGGATATTTAATGCTAAGGAACTAGTCTGTCCCTTTTCCAAGCTAGAACTAGGAAATCTCATCAGTTTAAAATGTCCCCTATGGGAGAAATTGTTAGTATATGTCACATCCTTTGTTACACAGAGACATATTAAGTTCTGGGAGGTATGAATAATTCACAAATGCCACCTGGCATTGATAGAAGTTCGAAGGGAGCTGATAGTGTTGACATGACCCAGACCTTTTTAAATCCAGTGACTTACGGCCCTACTCAGATATTCATCTGAATGTCTGAAGAAGGCATCCGATTACACCCACTTCCCCCAAGCTTGTGTCCTCCAGGTGTGCTGGACTACAATGCTGGCTGGGGATGATGGGAGTTGTAGTTCAACACAACTGGAGGGCACCAACTTGGGGAAGCCTAGATGACTCATAGGACTGAGGAGAACTCATTCTTGATCTGCAGTTATCTAAGTCCGCAACTTCAAACCATACATCTCTCACTCAGGTTGTGGTTTTTCATTGTTCTAGCTTCTTCCCCATTATTTCTCATCATGATGATCTCATAATCACTCTATGAAAATTAAGATGGCCCCGTGACCAACTTTATAGAGGACAGTCCTCTATTTAAAGGTCTGTCCAGCTTCAATTTGGTTTAAAGGTAGAGAACCATAAACAGGGAGAGCAGGAGAAGTCTTGAAGTGGCCCATCAATGGTCAGGAGCTGAACAGCAGACTGAGCACACAAGTCCCCAGCCACAATTTTCCCTGCTATGGTGAGATCTATTGTATTCCTATTTAATTTCTAGTAATTGTTTCTAAATTTTGCATCTATACATATAGCATATGCAAATTATATGCAAATCTGTAATTTTTTGTCCTCTTTTTAGGCCTCCCTAGTTTGCCTCATAGTCTTTTCCATCCATCTCTTAGCCATCGCTTTCCTAGCGCCTTCTGTCTCATCTTTTGACTTGTTCCCCTCTGGAACCATTGGCACACCTCATTTATTTACCCCCTTCTAGGGGTTAGAAGAGGCTGAGAGCTTTCCATGGAAACCTTGGAGCAACCTCTCTAGAAGGTCCTTCAGAAATAGGTTCCATCACTACTTTTTAGTATTTTCTCAGATATGTCATACTTGTGCAAATCTTCATAAAATTAGGGATTAGGATGAACTACAAATATCTGTTACTACATAATTTTATAAATGGGAGCAACACCAGGATGGTCTCAGATTCTAAAAATGGCACAGTTCTTATGACTCAATTGTTTCATTTTGATTGAAATGGGAAGAAATCTCTCAAAAGCTTTTGCTAATGCAACGATGTGCTCAACTTGGTACTTTTATAAAAAAGGGAAATATTTATCTTCATCTGATTCATGTCATGCACACTGCAGGCACTTTGAAAATTAATAATGATGATGACTCCATCAGGTAAAAGGTGATTGGGAAAAACTGTTGTGATTAACCCTGTACAATGGGGGGGGGGGAACCTCTTTCAGTCTGAGAACCCAATTCAATTTTGGAGAAGCTCTCAGGGGGCAAATTCCTGTGGCAGGCAAAGGCAAAGGGGGTGAGGCAAAAATACCAGCATATTATAGCTTAAAGCTCTTACTGCCAGTAACAGCCTTAGGAGATGCTTTTCAACCTTTTAGGGGGGGGGGATGCCCTTGTTCAAACTGTGATAACAAAGAGCAGTTGTTTAAGCAGTCCATAGTCAGTTATCAGGAGGTCATAAATCAAGAGCCGAGATAAGAGAAGAAGCTTATACCGTGAAGGAACCGAGGCCAGTGCCATAAATCTGTCATCAAAAGGCAAGGATGAAGCAGGAGCGGAGTCAATAAACAGGAGCCGGAAGTTGCAATGTGTTGTTTTCCAGCATCCGCTGTCCTTTGAAGCAAGCCTTTTATGCCAGCTTGGTTGAGTCACACCTTTACCCCACACCTGCAGGCAGTCTGAGGTTGCTTGCAATGCCCTGCTCTTGAGTGGAGCTCTTTATTCCACTGGGGCCTTGGCTTGCAGGTGAGCACTCCTCCTTTGAGGGAGTGTCTGGGTTTTGCGCTTGAGCCGGCATCTCTCAAGGGCTTGGAGGTGGCTCCTCCTCCAGCTCTAACTGCAAGCTCTCCTGTGGCAGGGGAGGAACATTGAGGGTCTGCTGGAAGGGTCCCGGCTCCACTGCTAATGTCCTGCCAGCTATGTCCTGAACTTCTCCCTCGAACTCTTTAGGGTAGGGAGGCTCCTGAGCCAAAGACAGGTCCTCTCCATCTGCTGAACCGGAGACCTGGGCCACAGGTAAGTCCTCCTCCACTTCTGAAGAGGAGTCTTCCAGGGGAGGCATGACAGGAAACTACACAAAATCCAGGAAACCAGTAAACATAGTTGGGGAAAGGGCGTGGGGATAGAGAAAGGAGACAGGGCCTTCTGGGGAATCCTAGGGCCATATTGGGACCCCAGTAGGGCCATATTTGGTCACCGGGCCTGAGGTCCCCACCCCACCCCCATACAGGATTTGTGTTTACTTCATGTTGGATGCAGATGGAGCATTAGCAGGCCCAAGAACCAGATGCCATAGGACATTTTTAGTACCATAGCTATAAACATCCTTAGGTATGGAAAGTTAGATACTAATGCATAGACATTAGGAAAGCCACTTCAAGTGCATTTTCTCACCTGAGGGAAGAAGTCCAAAGTCATAGTATAAGCTTACATTAGTCATGGCTTCCCCAAAAGAATTCTGAGAATTGTAGTTTGCTGAGCATGCGGCAAACTCTCTCTTGGAGATCCCTAGCCCCTTTTCCCAGAAGGGCCGGCCCTACCATTAGACAGAGTGAGGTGGACGCCTCAGGTGGCAGATGCTCAGGGATGTTCAAGAGTCCTTGGCCTCGAGTCACGAGTCGAGTCACGAGTCTTTGGACCCTGAGTCTCGAGTCAAGTCTTGAGTCCGAGGTCCAAAATGGTGACTCGAGTCCCAAGTCCCGAGTCCCTCCCAAAGCGGCGGCCCATGGAGGGAGCGGGAGGGTCTCTGTGAGAGTAAGAAGAGCTGCCCTTTCCTCCCGCGGAGACCCTCCCACTCCCTCCATGGGCCGCTGCCACCACCACTTACCGTCGGCGGGTCCTTCCCTCGTCCCTGCTCCTGCCGCCGCTGCTACTGCCCCAGGGATGTATTACGAGCCCTCCCTGGGATCGTAGTTCTCCGCGGCTGGCAGCGCGGCCCGATCTCGCTCTTCTGAGCGGCGCAGAGAGCGTTCTCTGCACCGCTCGAGTCGCCGCCTGCCACCTCGCTGCCTCACCGCTGCCACTGCCGTTCACCTCGCTGCCGCCGCCGTCGCCGCCGTTGTCGTTCACCTCGCTGTCACTGCCTCACCACCGCCCGTCCCCCGCTGCCGCAGTTCACTTTGCCACCGCCGCCGCCATTCACCTCGCCGCCGCTGCCTCGCCGCCACCCGCCTGCCCCCACCGCCGCCATTCACCTCACCGCCACCACCACCGTTCACCTCGCTGCCTCGCCATCGCACACCACCACGCTGGTCCCATCGTGTCACTTCCGGCGCGGCGGAAGTGATGCGACGGGACCCTGCTCCGGCGTGCTTGGCCGCCGCCGCTCTGTTTTTGGCGGGGGGAACCCAAAAACAGAGCAGCGGCGGCCAAGCGCGCCGGAGCAGGGTCGCATCACTTCTGCTACGCCGGAAGTGACACGACGGGACCGGCGTGGTGGTGTGCGATGGTGAGGCGGCAGCGGCAGCGGTGGTGAGGTGAACGGCGGTGGCAGCAGCGAGGTGAATGGCAGCAGCGGCGTGCGGGCGGCGGTGAGGCAGCGAGGCAGCGGCGGTGTGCGGTGGCACCAGCGTGTGGCGTGTGGCAGCGGCGTGCGGTGTGTGGCGGCGGCGTGCTGATGGCAGTTAGGTGAGCGGCTGGTGGCGTGCAGGCGGCGACGGCGGTGAGGTGAGCGGCAGCGGTTGCGGGCGGCGGTGGCGGAGTCCTTGGGGTCGAGTCCCAAGTCGAGTCTCGAGTTCCATTAAAAATATTGGGACTCGAGTCAGAGGGGGGACTTAGTCCGACTCACGAGTCGAGTCCTCGAGTCCGAGTCCCCATCCCTGCAGATGCTGGAAAGGGGCAGCATTCACCACAGAGGACAAAGCTGTGTGTGTCATGCAATCTGCCCTGCACCCACTAGGCTAGCCTGCTGCCCTCAGAAAAAAGCTACCCAATCGCCAGCGTCAGAATAAGGTTCAATCACCAGTCTGATCAGTTTCTGCATATGGAAGGGAGCGATGCTATCTTTCCCTTTGCCTCGGGTAACAAAATGTCTTGGGCCAATCCTGAACTGTTCCCAGAGTTTCCTGAATATGCAGGTGCGGTGCCTACTGTACCAGTTTAAGTCTTGGATGCAGATGTGACCATAGTCTCTCACAACTCCTCATAGCAGACCCACCCCTAGAGACATCTTCATGCCACATTAGCGCAATACTTGCCATAGCAGTAGCTGATGATGTTGAATAATGAATAGGAGGAAGATAGAGTAATATTTTTTCCCAGTCACATCATGGGATTTGTATAGCACAGTTATGAAAACCCATCTCAGAAAAGATGTAAAATAAGGCAGCTACAACCAGTGCAGTTCAATGTCTCTATTACTAACTGAAATGTTGTTGTCTTCACTGATAACCACAAATTGTTTGACCTCTGTTAAGCTCACATTCAAACCAGCCTAAAGAATATATATGCAGTAATACCTTGGATTGCAAGTAACTTGGTTTGAGAGCGTTTTGCAAGACAAGCAAATTTTTAAATATTTATTTATTTATTTATTTTTTACTTGATATACAAGCAACGTCTTGCAATACAAGTACTGTAGTACGGCTTAAATTAAAAATCTCTGTACAAATTTTTTTGGATTTCATTTTGATATATGAGTGTTTTGGATTACAAGCATGTTTCCGGAACGAATTATGCTCTCAATCCAAGGCATGACTATATATATATATATATATATATATGCCTGCATTCACAAACAAGGCCTTATTATTTAGGTTTGATTCATTCATTCAGTAACTGTATATATCCTGCCTTTTAGAAAAATGTTCTTACAAGGCAGCTTGCACAGATATGTCGGTTTAAACAAATTCATAACAACATAAAAACAGCATAGTTGAAACACACATAATTACAAGAGTGTTAAACAGCCGGAGATAACATTAAAACAGCACTCAGCTTAATAAAACCAGAGATCACAAAATAAAGCAGCACCACAATAGCAACACCCTAATTAAAATTCTTCAATTTATGAAAAAGCAGCAGCAAACAAATCAGCTTCAGTGCCCACGTAAAGGCCTCTAATCATGGAGCCCGTCGAAATCATTACCATCATTATCATCCTAAGTTTTCTAGGCTCTGTGAAAACATTACTCTATTTACTATGCACGCTTACCCCATTTATCGAAGAATGTAACAGAAATGAACATGTTTTGCTTTCTATATTTTCTGCAGTGGTTGCCGTAAGTTTGCTATAAATTTGCCTTATATTTTGCTACAGCTGCTGAATGGCCGTCAGCTAGGGATGTGGGAAATCCGATTTTTTTGCGCGTGTGTGTGTGTGCGTGCGTTCATCGGCCTCCCCCATTTTTCACAGGGGTGTTCCCGATCACCCCGCCCGCTCATCCGCGATTCCTGGACCCGGAAGTGACGCAACAGGGATTACGTCGCGTCACTTCCGGGTCCCTGGCGCTGCATTTTTAACGTAGATACCAGGGTAAACTATCTAAAAACGGCCACGAATGGCAAAACGCGGCCATTTTAGGTGGGTTGCCCTGGTATTTACGTTAAAAACGCAGTGCCAGGGACCCAGAAGTCATGCGACGGGATCCCTGTCACGTCACTTCAGGGTCCCAGAGATTTGAGGGATGCGTCGAGCGGAGGAAGGTTGGTCGTGCGGGAGTTCGGGGGGGTCGAACTCCGAAGAATTCTTCCCTCCTGTCGCTGCCACCCACTTTTTTTTGGTTTTAGGCTGACCCAAACCCCTCATCTGGTCTGCCTGATCTTGCCATTTCCTTGAACAATAGAAAATTGCCTGAATATTTAAATACCTATTGTTCTTAGCTAAACATAATGTTCCACTACCTTGGTTGCCTTAGCAACATCCACTTCTAAAAATAAAAAAAAAGACATAATCTACAAAGTAAATGATTGTGCAATAAAATAAGCCATGGGAGAAAATGTTTCCCTGTCTCTGACCCAGACCTTACACCGCTGCCAAGGCACTAACACATGAGGAGATTCATTTGCACGGCTCTAAAAGGCCTGAACAAAGTAGCCCGGTGATGTATATTCCTTCTTTTAGCTGAACTAGACCTGGGATGGGCGTGTCAGGCATCTGCCACTCCCAAGGTATATCTGTGCCTGCAAAGGATTGTTAGAATCCCCAAAATGTGAGTTTTGTTCTTTGAAAGCAAGATCTCTTAGTCCTCATGTTTGCTGGGATGTTTTGGACATGCAATTGTCAAGAGCAGGGCTAAAGTGTCAGGGCTCAATCACTCCGCAGATCATAAACTTACATGAGTTAAGAACATAAGAGCAGCCCTGCTGGATCAGACCAAGGGTCCATCTACTCCAGCATTCTGTTCACACAGTGGCCATCCAGCTGCCTGCGGGATCCCACCACAACATATTTCTTCAAAAACCCAACCCATGACTCAGGCTCCTAAAGAGGAGTGACCCTGCCCTTCTAGGCACCAGGACAGCCCTCCCTTCTGGAGCCCATGATGGTGAATGCACAGGGATACAGCTTTCTTCCCCACTTCCCTCACCTTATCTATACCTCCAAATCTGACCATTTCTACTTTTGGTTTTATAATGTGGATGCTATTTTTCAAACTTTCCTCTAGGTCAGAGGTGGAGAACCTTTTCATTATCAAGTGCCGTTGATTCATGGAAAAAATCAAATGGGAGACATAGCTGATGGTGGGCAGAGCCATATCCGATGGTGGGTGTAGCCAGAGTGTGTGGAGTTTGCAGCGCTGCAGGTAGGGATGTATGAGTATTCCATTTGTGGGTGAAAACCCAACAAATTTTTCTGGTTCAGCCATCTGGATTTCATTCCACCCCTACCCCACCACCAGTGTTGACTCAATTTGTACCAAGTTGAGCCAGTACATGTATTTATGGGGGGGGGGGGTTAATGGGGGGTGGCAATTTGTGCATTTTTTTAAAAAAAAATTGGTTTGGGTCTTGAAATATGCGCAAATTGTAATTTGCGCAAATTGTTTTTCCCCCCAGTCTTTCACAAGTGCACACTTGCTAGCTCTCAAAACTCTGTGCTCCCATAAATGTGGTGGCTCACACTTTTCTTCCTTCCTGAGCACCTAGAGTCTCAGGAAAGGGTGGAAAAGGTGCAGGACACTGAGAAAAAACTAGAGGATCTTGCCATGATGGGGGTGAGATATATGCCACTCCCTTTCACATGCAAAGACTTTCTAATGACTTAGTTTTCACATGACAGCTCACCATTTAACAGCTCTCAAGTGAGTGCAAAGTAACAGATTAACCTATTTGCAGCCTCTCTTGATCAATGTCCATGATTGCTACCTATCGCACTTTGACAGCAGACAAACAGGAATTCCCAGCCGGCCCTCTAGCAATAATGCCTGCCCTGGGACCGCCCCCCCCCCATGTGAGGTGGCTGAGTCTGTGAGCCACCATTTAAATCTCCCAGAATTCCCTGGAGTGACACTACATTGGGCACTGCAGGGCATTATGGGGAATTAAAGTGACAGTTGCCAGCCACCCTTGGAGCACTGCTGCCACTGCCATGGCCATGTATGTTTGAGGAAGCCCATTAACCAAAGGGTGGGATGGGGCCACCTGAGGACACTTTGCTCAGGGCCCCCTCAAACCTAGAGCCTGCTGGAACTGGCCCTTCGTGGGATGCGCCCCATGCCCCTGCCTATTAGGAGCAACCTTCAATAACCGTCCCAGCCATATGAGTGTCTTGCTGTCCCCGTCTCAAAAGGAGATGTTGCCTCTTCCAGATGTGATTTCTTTCCCTGCACTCTCCTTTTCCTGTGATGTATGCCCAATGTCTGCACTGGCCTTCCTGGAGTGCTGTAAAGTTGTGATGACCTTCAGGGCACTTAGCGGCCTTCAGCATAATGTCTGTGATTATTCTGGGTGGCTGTCCGTTGGCTCTGTTAATTCCCACATAGCAGACACAGTTGCTGTGAACTGTCACCAAGAAGATTCCCACAGAAGGACTGCATTCCAGAAAAGGGCATGGACAACCACATTTACAGGGCCTGCCATTCCCGTTATTTTAGTTTTATGTCATTGGCGTAGAACAGAGGGTCAAGCTGCACATTACATTGAATATGTAGCCTGTAGCTACATCAGTTGTTGTTTTATCTTAAAGGTAAGTGAAGAGGTAGAACTGGATTGCTCCGCCCTGTACACCAATTAGGCAAAATTAAAAAAAAAAAAAAAAGCTCCCTTTGGCACAGGATGTGCAAATCAGCAAAACTAGACCTCACCAAAGTTCTCCAAATTCCACCTCAAAGGTCATTTCGACTTGAGTCCTTATCAGATTGTGAGCTTTGTTTTTTCTTTCCCCATGAAAATCCATACATATTTCCATGCATATTTTTCCAAATGTATGCATCAGTTGTACACATCTTTGAAATGTATGCATTCTTCTCCAATTGATTAAAGCATACTTGTGCGTGTTTTTCAAAAGTATGTATTTTTTCATGCGCACTTTTCAGATGTACACATGCTGTCGAACACATTTTTGGAGGGGTCTGCAAATCACATTGCAAGCTCGGAAATGTACAGCCTTCAACCACAGATTGCGAGTCCGAGTCTGTCTTAGGTCCAGAAGGTGGGAACTGGGTAAATCCTGATAAAAAACAAACTAAAACAAATTTCTCATACATCCCTATCAATGGGAGCCTTGGTTTTTTCTAACCTATTTGTCAGGACTGCAGTGGGTGAGCGAAGAGTTAAACCTCCCCTCCCTGCATGTTGTCATCCTGATCCAGATTGCTCCACGCACTTACTTTTACGTTAAAACAACAACAAGAACAACAGATGGAACAACATGCAACATATTTTAGTAACATGCAGTTTGACCCGGAGGAAATGAGAGCAAAGACATGAAGGATATTGTAGAGCTGGGAAAGGTGTGAAAAGGGCAACCAGAAATTATCAGAGGTCTCCATGAGGAAGCAGTTACAACATTTGATAGAGGTTTTATCAATGTATGCATGGTGTGGAGAAAGTAAAGAAAGAGCCGTTCATGGAGGATAAGGCTATGAATGGCTACTAGTCATGAGAGTTATACTATCTCCAGAATCAGACTTAGCACACTCTGAATTCCCATTGCTGGGGAACAGCAGAAGAGGACTATCATGCTCATACCCTCTTGTGAGCTGCCTGTAGGTATCTGGTTGACTGCTGTGGCAAAGAGAATGCTGGACAAAGGTCTTTGGTCTGATCCATCAGGGTGATCTGGTCTGAACTTCTAAACTGCATGCTCAGGGCCAAACTAAACATTCAGGTAAGCACACACAGCAGAGCTATGAGTGCTAGCTTTTCCTATTCTCCTGTAAGCACACACAGCCCCAATTTGGACTGGGATCATGGCACACCAGGAGGGGGGATCAAACTTCACAAAATTCTCTGTGTCTGTCTGTCTGTCTGTCTCTCTCTCTCTCTCTCTCTCATGCACACACATATGGGGGGGGACTTTTTTCTTTTTTTAACCCTGCAGCAGGGGTTGAATTTTGTTGGGGGGGAACAGGTGGGGGGAAAGGTTTAACCCTCTCTACCAGAGTGCCATGGTCCTGATTCAAAATCAAGGCCACGCACACTTAGAGATGAGTAGGAATAGCTAGCGCTCATAGCTCCAGTGTGTGCTTACCCGAATGTTTAGTTTGGCCCGCAGGGCTAAATTGTCAGAGCTCAATCACTCCGCAGATCATAAACTTACATGAGTTAAGAACATAAGAAGAGCCCTGCTGGATCAGACCAAGGGTCCATCTAGTCCAGTATTCTGTTCACACAGTGGCCAACCAGCTGCCCACGGGATCCCACAAGCAGGGCATGAGTGCAACAGCACCCTCCCACCCATGTTCCCCAGCAACTGGAGTACATAGGCATACTGCCTCTGATACTGGAGGAAGCAAGTAGCGAATCAGGACCAGTAGCCATTGATAGCCTTCTCCTCCACGAATTTGTCCAATCCCCTTTTAAAGCTGCCCAAATTGGTAGACATCACCAGTGTCAGGTACAGGACTGTCCCTATACCACAACTGAGCTCTGGCCATAGGAAGGAGTTGTGGGAAGCTGCAATGCCACAGCTGCAATTACACTCCCCCACTCCCTTAGCTAGTTTTTAGAAGGCTATGAGGGGGATATTTGGCTAAGATTGGGGAGGCAGAGGGAAAAGTTTGTGGAATTTGGATGAAAAAAACCTTCAGAAACCATCCAAAATGGGTAGGCTGGATGTTGGGGACTGCTGACCCCTGTCTCTTGTGGCAGGCATTTTTGTGAGCAGTAATATACACATTTTTGTGTGACTTTCCCCTAACATATACATTTCTGTACGTATTTTTTTATTTGGGAACTTCATTGCAAAATTTGGACAAGTGCGAATTTTGAAGGATAACTGGGTTTCGGTTCACATATTGGTTTGAAGGTGTGAAATCAGGTAAGTTCACATTAAAATGTGAATCAAACAAATTTTTCCGCCATCCCTACAGTGCTATTACTAAAATACTTTTTTTAAAAGTAAGAGATGCTGGTATATTAACTCAAGGCTGGCTGAGTGACTAAAGTAATTAAAGACACCCATATGGAATTGGAGGTCTCCCACCCACCCAAAACTTCAGTCAGATCAAAACAAAGGATTACACTCTTGAAAGGCAGCAGCTATGGAAAAAACGTAGGCTTCTGTTAAGCCTGTTAGTAGATGCTGCCAAGTGGATTTTTGATCAACACTTCCTTCCCTCTGGCAACACGAATGAAACACCAGCTATTTCAAGTTGATACGAAATGTAAGCTGGAGCTGGAATCTCATTTTAATGTCTTTCCCCCCAAGAGCTGTCACACATTGGAGACGTAGGGTTGCCTCCAGTATTAGTCTAATTTAAGTCCCATTCATTTCAATGGCTCTACTCCTAAGTAGGACTAACATTGGATACAACCCACAGCGAAGGTGACATGTCCTATTGAGTCTGATCTCATGGCATATAACTTCATAGAAATGAATGGTGTCAAAAATGTGACACCACAAGGAGGCCCCTTAAGTCAGAACAGATCAGATGGCTGTGATGCTTGCATGAATCTCCTTGGGTAGAAATCAGACTGAACTGGAGGCCCTCCATGGTGTTGGCACTTAGAACAGACTACGGGAGTTGTGGTATGGTTGAGGCTGGAGAAACAGCAACTCCTTCCTAGATCTACTATGCTGGCTCCCTGTTTTGGTGGGCATGATGTCTTCGGTGGTGCCCCTTCCTGCTCACTGCTGCCTCTGCTGCCAATTTGCTTGCCCCCTTCCTCTAGGCCTACCTAGAGCTGTGTGGAAGCTGTGGCTCGTGGCTCCTTGTCCCTGCTCCTGTCAGTGCTTACTCACTGAAGGCAGTGACAGCAAGGAGGAGCAGGAAGGCCTGGGGCGCTGGGGGTTGGTGGTAGACCCCCTGCTAGGATGTGGACATTGACAGGTGCCTAATGATGCCAACTGCTGATACCAACCCAGTGCATCACTGTTACAACTGTGTCACATGAGGGCTTTCTACCCATCATTCCCATCTCCTGGCCATTGTCCAGACCTCCAAGACACATTTAATATGGAAATAGGGTAGCCATTCATACAGGAAAACAAGTCCTTGCTTATTTGTAGATGGTGGATTTCACTATGTTTTGCATGGGGTTCTCTCTGTTTCTTATTTGTGTTGCAGGATGGGGTGGGTTGCTTTGCAATTCATTAATTAACTGTAGCTGGTGTATGTGGAAAGAGAGGCTACCAAAATTGCCAGTGGCTGAAAAGACACAAGACTGAAAATACAGGAGAAGAGGACAGCTAAGGGGGGGGGGGGAGAGAGAGAGAATGGCTTCCAAAGATTTATAAACAAACAAACAAACCCTTTCAAAGCTCCATTTCTGGAGGTCAAATAGGAATTGTCCATATAGAAAATTGGCTATAGAATTGTCCATATAGAATTGGCTATAGAAAAGTTAAAATCATAACATTTGTTGTTTAGGAATCATTTGTAAGCAAGGCATGAAGGCAAGAGTGACTCCTTTCGCTTTGTTCTCTTCTAGCTGCCCAAGCTGCGATTAATCAGATTCAGAATCCGCTCTTAGATCAGCCTCCACTCTGACCTCCTCCATATTGTTGAATGAGTGCCTCACTTTACAGCATGCACAAGTGCCTGCCCAAATAATAGACAAACAAAGAAATGTTAAAAGCTCACATAAAGGTAATGGGGAGGGAAGGTGGATTATGTCCTTCATCATTATTTACACACAAGTGGCACACTATTAGGATCTTATGACATGGAGTATGTTCAGACGTTAGGACAAACCATAACTTGGCATGACATGAAGAAACACTGAGAAATCTCAGGTTCACATGTTCTGTCTTCCCACTCTCTCTCTCTCTTTCCTCGCACATCAAGATTTCCCCCTTGTTTGCAGTAGACCATGGCTTGCTATTTTGTCCAAATCAGCTAAGTATGGATTGCACTTGCCTGCAAACCAGGATCGTAAACTATGTTCCCAAGTTTGTTGGCAAGCTCAAACCATGGTTTCCCTATTTGAATGAAACAACTATGGTTTGTTGCAAACAAGGATGAGAAGGAGAGAATCCCAGCACATGATGGGAGGGAAGAGGTAGGTGGAAGTGTGTGAGACAGAGGATCTTCTCTTCATTCACTTAATGAACAAATGGTATTTTGGTGTTAAATCTAAACATATCCAATGGCCAATTGATATTCCATGCACAATTGCAGTAGCATCAGTTGCATTTTCCTGGCAACAAACCATTGTTGTCTGAGTCCTGGGAAAATGTAATATCCCCACAACGGAAGCACTGCATTGTAGGAATGTGCCTGAAACCCATGCAATGAAGGAGAACAACTGCACATTTATTGCACAACAGTGCATTTAATGCACAAAATCTGGAAATGCTGTGTAGGTTCTAGTGGCTTAACATTCCATGAAAATGATGGTCAGTTCCTAATTAAGGATGCCCACAAAGTTAATATCAGGAGCATGTAGTTCATATGCCTGCAGCTAAATTTGGGACTACACAGGAAATATTTCTACTGCTTCTCTGCTTTTATTTATCTTCTTTCATCTTCTTACAATTAAGTATTTTTATATGGTTTCTTGGCCATTGATGGTAGAAGAATTATAGGCCTTGTGGGTTTATTTTGGGTGGTTTAATAAACAATCACTGCCTCTTTTTCCCTTTTCCCACCCATCAGTAGCTTTTAAGGAACAACTTTTAAGTAAACTGAAGTGCAGACTGCGTTTCAAGCAGCCAGACATCAACATAGTTGTTTTTGCATGAGTGGTAGCTTACATTTTATATATGAACATGTAGCCAAAGGCAACCGTTTTCTGATCTTAACATTCCTATAAAATCCAATCTCTGTTTTTTTATCCCCTAAGAGACATCTCTGCAGTGGTTGTTTACCTACAGAGATAACACTGGTTTAAAGCAATTCCGAGACACTCTATTGACCAACATAGTGTGATCTGGAAAGTCACCATTCCTAAACAAAAGAATTTCAAAGGGATAATCGATTCCAGTGTGACAGGGCTGAACTAGAATTTTTCAGCATGTTTTGTTTTTCTTGGTTTAGAACTCAAACAAGATCAGGGTTTTCTTTCCCACAACAGGTGTTAAATTAGAATAGCAAAGCTAGGATTATATTATCACCAATTACTGCTGTTGTGAGTGGCCATTGTGGCTTATCTTGTATGCACTTCAGCTTTGTACACTTCATGAACTGTACCTCTTGCATTTAATGGCTTTTTGGCCCCATTGTTTACATTTCTCTTGCTGTGTGTGTGTGTGTGTGTGTGTGTGTGTGTGTGTTGTGTTTTATATGTACACTCACATAAGATTCCTTTTTATTATTTGAGAACTGGTGGCATTTGCTGCGCAAATATGCCCCTAAAGCGACATAATCTGTTCCTCGTGCTTCAGTGTGATGCAACAAAAGTATGCGTGAGAGAGGCTTAGAGCCCCATCCAATGTGGGTGCCCATAACCCTCTGAACTCAGAAGATGACAGGCATCCAATGGAAGGTGGGAGGAGCACGGCAGCTAGGATTGCCTCCGTGCTCCCCTTGCCCGCCAAAGCATTTAGGCAGCCAATTTCAGCTGTCTAAATGTTTCTCTCCTCCTCTTCCTCCTCCTCCTCACAAGGAGGAGAGGCTGAGGCACCACCTGGATTCCACAGAGGATGGCAGTGCCTCACTTCTCCTCGCCCTGCCTCTGGGAATGCCCCCCCCCACATGATGGTGGTGTCAAAGATTTTCCATATTCGGATCCCAGCTGGTGTGAAAAGATCCACGCCAGCTGCGGGGGATGGGGTGGGCGGGCGTTCCGCAGGTGGAGTTCCTGCTGTGACCTCAGAAGGGATTTCCAAGGTCGCAGCGGTGACTCCGACCTATCCTATGGCCCCCAGCCAAGGTCAGGCAGGGAGGCATGGGATTGCACCCTTAATGGCTAGGATATTGGTACAAATTAGGGTGGCTAATTTTCAATTTTTACATTTTAACTTTTCACTTCCCCACATTTAATTTTCACTTTTCCATTTTTATTTTTTTTAAACAATGAGGAAGAAGGATGTGTCCTGGCCTTAGGGAACAGTCACCAATGTGTAAATCTGCCCTAAGACAAAGGGAGCCAAAACTAGGGATGGGAGACCCCTGAGCCAAGGACGAGCACCAGCTTAGGTGCTCACCGGACTTCCGGGTCCCCAGCTCTACATTGTTTACGTAGAAAAAGTGTAAAATACATTTAAAACGGCCTGATTTACGCAAATTAGGCTGCGATTTGCACAAATTAGGTCGTTTTTCACATATCTTGTGCCATTTTCTATGTAAACAATGTAGCACCAGAATCCAGAAGTCGCTTTCCCCGGCTCGGTTCGCAAGAATGTGAGTCGAGCCAGGGGAAAGGTAGGTCGAGCAGCGCTCGGGGGGGGTCAAGCCCGGCGAGACTTCCACCCCCCAATCGAGTTCCGTGCACATCCCTAATTAAACCCATTATATTGCTTATGTTCTAAGAAACATCACACTCTTGCTGAGCGAAAGCTAGTTCAAAATAATTTCAAAAGAATTGTTGTACAAGCTTCTCCCCCTGCTGTTCTAGCAACATCAGTCTCAAGCGAGAGGGAAGCCAAACCAACAGTGTTGCTCCAGTGCTTTGAATCTCCCTGTCTTTGTCAGGGAGTACAAAGCTGGAAGAAGCTGAGAGTACTCTTGTTCCTGAGATCATATGAAAAAGACATGGGGTGTCATTTCTAGTGAATTTCACAGGGGAGCATGCCTCAGTGGATCTGTGTATGCTTAAAACCATACCTTTCCTGTTAAAATGAGAAAACAATAGCCTCTCACTAATATTGGAGGGAAATCTAAAATCTAACATAAATTTAAACATTCAGTTTAATCTTATGATTTGCCAATATGCCTGATTCATCACTGTTTTCTTCTACTACACCAGGGGTGGGTAACATGAATCCCATGTGCCACATATACCCCCTGCCCTTTCCGAATTTGCTGCAACATCAGTGGCAAAACTCCCCACAAAAAACTGGTTTGCTGCTGAAATTCACTCGCAAAGTGGCAGCAAAAAGAGCTTATTTCAGTTTAAAACAAAGGTAAATTGAGCTTTTTCATAATTTATTTTTATTGTAAAATTTAAACAAAACAAAAAAGAGGGAAAGGGAAAACATGTAATTACATAGATTTGAATATATCAATTTCACTGTAATACTGTGTGTGCGTGTGTGTATGAAAATACAGCTTGCTAAAAATTATACATAAACTTCAACAAAAAATTAGCTTGAAAACAAATTTAGCTTTGAAACAAAGCTAAATAGACCCTATTTTGTTGCTGCTGCACTACCAAATTTCAGCAGTGAATACAGTGGTGGTGGGGAGCAGGGGTGTGCCCCCCCAGTGGGTCCAGGGGCGGGCAATTTTGGCTACCGGACCCCCAGGAGTTGCCCACCGCTGTACTACTCTGATGTTTTTGTAATCATTTCAGTGTTGTATTCAGCATAGAGAATTAATTGACTGCACTGTTACCCTTCCAGGCAGTGCCATTGTATCATCATGTTAATTTTGCCTTGTATGTCTAAAGTGGGGATCGTATGTCTAAGTAGTTCTTTCCAACTACTCTTGCGAGAGATTAAAACCCTAGCTGAATGCTCTGTTGAAATGGGTCTGAGGCTGGCAGATTCTGGCAGAAGCAATTAGGGCACAATCCTATCCTATGCATGTTTAGACAGAAAAAAGTTCCACAACTCCCAGCATTCCCCAGCCAGCATGCTGGGAATTGGAGGGCTTTTCTCTCTCTCTTAGCATGCATGGGATTGTGCCCTTACTTGTCTTTATATGAAGAAAGCTAAGAGAAATCTTGCCGTTAAAGAGAGTTGCATAAAAACACCATTTATGCAGAACTTTAATTCCAGTTAAATAAAACATTGGGGCTGCGATCCCACATATTAGCAGAATTATATTGCAGAATGAATATCAGTAGTCCAACTTCATTAGGTGGATCTCATTATCACTGCAATAAGTGAAACCATAGTCATTAAATTATATGAAGTAAGTAGACGAGTATATAGCTCATGACTTGCAAAAATTTCTAGTGTTATCTACGGCCCAGTTCCTTACACTGAAATGATAAGACTCTGTTGTTTTGTCAGCAGCTGTGGTAGAAAGATTTATTATTATTTCTTTTCACTAAACCAGCATCTTTAATTGAAAAATGAGATTTCCTGCTGCACTGAATTCTAGCGTAATAAGACTAGATGGTCTATGAAATGAGTAATAGAAGAACTGAGCCTAATATATTATTACTTGTACCTAGTTTTTCTTTGCTGTTACTTTATTTTATTTTATTTGCAGTCACCCTGGTGTTAGATCTGTATCAGAATATCCTTCTCGCTAAAAAATAATTATGGGGTTATCAAAAGGTTCTGACTCATTTAGACTCCCAAGCCTATCATAACCCCTCAGCTTTCCAGCCTTTGTACCTTTCATTTGTTACCCACTAAAAGGGGAGATAACCCTTGGTTTGGGCATACGGGGTGTGTTTTTTTTACCAACAATTTTACCAACATTTTACAATTTTACCAACATTTACAGTGCAATCCTATGCATATACTGGTGGTTGCCTTATATATAAAGTCAGTTGTTGAATCTTTCCTTTCCTCTCTCTGTAAGCCGCCTTGGGTTCCTTGCAGGAAGAAAGGTGGGGTATAAATATAATAAATAAATAAATAATATTCGCATACTCAGAAGTTAGTCCCCTGACCTAAATACAACACACCATTAGTGGAATAATTTGCCTCGCTAGTGAAACTCCACTGTCTTTTCCTGTTGCACAAGCAGTTGCACAAGCACTGGCGGACCATTTTGTAAGCCTAAGATCGACAAGCAGTTGCACAAGCAGAACTTTAGTTGGAGTCAGTCACCCATTGCGCATGCTTCAAAATTTTGGTTTCTGCTAATCCAACATCATATTCAAATAGACACAGGAATAGATAAATATAAAAATACATATGAACAACCACAAAAATCTAAAAACCAATGCTCTAAAATGCTTGGGAGAAAAGAAAGGTCTTTCTCTGGTGCCAGAAAGATAACAATTTAGGCGCCAGGCAAACGTCCTAGGGGAGGGCATTCCATAATTGGGGCACCACAACTGAGAAGGATCTCTCTGTGTCATAACCACCCACCTGACTTCCTTCAGGGGGCTTCCAAAGATGACCTAAAGGTCCAAGCAGGTACATATTGGAGATGTTCCTTTAGATACTCTGGTCCCAAGTCATTTAGTCTGCAATCCTATGCATGTTTAGACAGGAAAAGGTCCTACAACTCCCAGCATGTCCCAGCCAGACTTTTTCCTGTCTAAACATGCATGGGATTGTGCCCTTAGGTCTTTAAAGGTCAACATCAACACTTTGAATAGGGCTTGGAAATGGACTGGAAGTCAAAGCAGCTGACAAAGCACTGGTGTCACATGACCATATCAGCCAATCCCAGTTAGTAGCCTATTTTGAAGTAACTAAAGTTGATAAGCCATCTTCAAAAGTAGCCCCATCCCCCATGGCCCATGTACAACATGATTAACAGGTGAAGGGGACTATAATTAGGCTTTAGAAGAATGGAATACTGATTGAACAAGAAACATCTCCAGCTCAGTCCAAACTGCAAGAACAAATGATAACGCCACCTACTGACTAAATCATAAAATGATATTATATCTTTATACTTAATGAATTTCACTTTGTTATGTCCCCTTAATAATAATAATTTCTAAAAGGCTGAAGGGTATAGGCCCAAGTCCTAGACATTTAAACAGATAAATAGATATTCACCATCAAAGTGAGGCACATATTTTGGCATTGTGAATTAATCCTTGCCATCTGGATACTCTTGCACTATATAATGTTGTGCATTCTGGGAATCATAAAGGACAGCCAGACAGGCCTAGACTAGAACCTCAGACCCTGAGACTCAGGGAGAGGAACATGGAAGGATAAGGGATGGGGTCTGGCAAATGCATTAGGGTTCTGGTTTTGTGGGTGGAGTGTGGTGGCCGCTTGCTAACACCTCCCCCTTCTCAAAGGTAACGGTTCTTTCCCCTTGGGGAAGGGGGAGAGGGACTGGCAGGGTACAGCAGAAAATGGAGTGTGGCACCAATAGAAGTACAATTCAAAGTAGGCCTGCTGGCGGAGGGCTTTGCCTTCCTTGAATTCGGCTGCTATATTTGAGCCAAGGTGACTTCCATTTTCAAGGACGTCCGGGTGGCCAGGTGTCCTACGTTACAGAGGACAGTCCTCTATTTTGGAGAGGAGAGTCCTCTGTTTGAAGGTGTCATCTATTTGATGGGCTGCCCAGTCCGTCTGGTTTAAAGTCAAAGAATTATAAGGAAGGAGAACAGGGGATTGAAGTTGCCCATCAACATCTGGAGAGCAGGCACAGAGGTCACCTGGTCAGTCTTCTCCACTATGGTGAGATGTATCGTATTTATATTTAAATTACAGTTATTTTCTAAATGTGCACCTATAAATATACAATTACATATGCCAGTGTTGTGCAAACTGAACTGAGGTCCTCTTTTGTCCCCTTTTTCAAGATGCAGTTCCTCTTTTTTGATAGCGCACAAGTGACCAACCTACGCCCGCCCGCCCCCATTTCAAATACTTGCCCCATGCCTGATCCGGAGGAGCCTGGGTGTTCCTGGTGGCTCAGCAGTGAAGCCTAATGAACACGGGGGAAAGCTCTCAGCAAGCAGAAAACAGCCTGGCTATTGGTTCTGGTCCTCAACCTGAGATGTTATACCTTCTCCACAAGACCCTGAAAATAAAGCTTAAAAAAACACACACACACACACACTTGAAACTTCAGGTCAACACTAAGAGGTGGAAACCCAAACCAAACATCCCTCTGTGTCATTCTGCCACCAAGCAAAGACCTTGTTATTTTCCTAGGCATTTTGTGTTGTTTTTTTAAAATATATATCTTTAGTGTCTGGATGTGTTTAAAAATACTTCTTCATTAACTGCTATTGGACTCTGTTGTTTGTTGTATTTTATATTTTGCTGTAAGTGACCCTGGGAAAGTTTTTTTGAACGGTGGGGCATAAATATCTCAAACAAACAAACAAACAAACAGGAAGCGTGGGATTATGTAAAGAAGTATGAAAAGTGATGCTTGCCCATTGACTGACATTGAAATTAAGCTGAAAATTAACCAGATGGCTGTCCTAAACAAAGTCATGGGGACTACACGGCCTAGGACCTATCCTAGTTGGCTACCATAGACTGTACATGATCAGTCCTTGGATCCCTCTTTTGGCATTGGAAGAAATAGAGGTGTATAACATCTTTCCTAGGAATTGGTATTTTTCTTTATTTACTTACTTAATTACACTAATCCCTTCCCACTTTTCTACTGGAGATATCCAAGACAGCAAACTAGATGGAAACAATTAAAAAAACACACACACCAAAATATCAGTGAAATACATTAAACAGCAGCAACACAATAACCAGAAGCTTCATCCTCCTTCTCTCCCTGAATGCTTGCCTGAGTCAATCTGCTCTGCTTTGACTTCATGCTGAAATTACAGGCAGAGCTGGCCCAGGACATCTTGCTGCCTGAGGCGAGGGACAAGATGGCATCCCAGTGTGAGAGCCAGTGTGGCATAGTGGTGAGAGTGTTGGACTGGGACTCGGGAGATCCGGGTTCTATTCCCCGCTCGGCCATGAAACTCACTGGGTAACTTTGCGCCAGTCACTGACTCTCAGCCTAACCTACCTCACAGGGTTGTTGTGAGGATAAAATGGAGATGAGGAGGAAGAGGATTATGTAAGCCGCCTTGGGCTCCTTGCAGGAAAAAAGGTGAGGTATAAATAAATAAATAAATCCAGTCCCCCCTCCCCCACCATTCCACATACAGAAGCCGACCAGACTAGCAGCTGAACCTTACTGCAACACTGATGACAGGAGAGCATTCTCCTGGAGGCAGCAGGCTAGCTTGGTGGGGGAGGGGGCAGGGCAGGTTGCATGGCCCGCACAGTTCTTGCGTCCAACAGAGGAAGATGGCCAGGGAGATTCAAGAGGAACAGCTGGGAGAGCTGCCAGCTCTGCCCCCCACACACATACACAACCTGGCATCTGCCACCTGAAGCTGTTGGCTCACTCTGCCGAATAGTAGGGCCAGTCCTGAAGACAGGATATCAAGCAAACCTCTCTAGGAAGGGAATTCCAAAGCCTGGGTGTCCCTAGCGAGAAGGCCCTCTTGTGGTTGTTGCATAACAAGATCCTCTCAGAAAGGACAAGATTTGCAAAACATAGATTTCATAGATCATAGAGTTGGAAGGAGCCTACAAGGCTATCGAGTCCAACCCCCTGCTCAATGCAGGAAACCAGAGAAGGGGTCTCCCATCCAAGTAATAACCAGGCCTGACCCTGCCTAGCTTTCCACACTCAGACAAGCTGAGCCAGCGTAAGCCACAGGCCTGTAGTAGTGTTCTCCAACCTTGGGTCCCCAGATGTTTTTGGCCTACAAAAAACCTTGGGTCCCCAGATGTTTTAGGCCTACAACTCTCAGCATGCCCCAGCCAACATCTGGGGACCCAAGGTTGGAGAACACTGCCCTATAGTGATATGATGTACAACAGGGGGGAAATGGAATATAAAAATTAGCTACATAGTTAACGATCAAGGGTTTATTGCAGCCTGTAAGGTGATCAAAACAGAGCATTCAGTTTAAAAAACAAAACAAACAAACCCTGAAGAGTAATTTATATTATAGTTTAGCAAGAATTTAAACAAGACTAGAAGGGCTGGTGGAGGGTGATGGCTTTTCTTATGGCTGACTATGTGTTGTCCCTTAGTAAAGTTTGCTGCCCCAGTGCCTTTTTAGACTCCTTCCTGCTGCTAAGCTACTGCAAGGGCCAACACTCTACTTTGCCATCTGTGTTGGCGGCAGTAAGTTTTCATCTTTTCTTTTTCTGTTTTTGGCTGTGTGGACTTAGGTAATGTTACTCACTCATGTCTCTGTCATATCCCGAGAGGAACGCATCACAGAAAGACAGAGTGGGCATTTTAGAGAGAGAGAACACAAATCAAAGCTATATCCAGAGAACACAATGAAGATCTGGGATTATACAAAATCAAGCAGTTGTCCTCCTCTCCCCAAATAAGCAGACATGGACCAGAAAATATGGCTCAAGGGGTTCGCTGTCGGTTTTCCTTATCGCAAAGGACTGGTGACATGCGGATAATGCCAAATAACGCCAAAGCCGCTTCTATGAGACATGCTTTGAACATCTAGCCTTTCTGCTTCCACGGTGATAAGATTATGTGGACTGAATAAAGACTGCACCTTTATTTCTTATCAGAATGCTATGGGTGAAAAGGCCCACTAGGAATTTCCTTGTGGTCTAGTCTGTTCACTGACCTGAGAAGGCCCAGGCAGCTTCGCCTTGAAAAAAAAACCCTCCACAACTGCATGTCTGAGTTGGGGTGGGGTGGGGTGCCACTTGCCTCCACGCCATCAGCACCTGCCAACCACTGGCTACTACTTAAAAGGCCAGCGTTGTGCCACAAATCAAAACAGGTACCCAGGTATCATCCATGCATGTACTCAAATGTTCCTGAGACTCCCCCTCAACTAGAATGGCCACTTACGCATCACCCAACAAGAGGACAAAAGAGGGGAAGGGCTTGCATAAAATCTGCATATGTTAATTTATATGCATTGATGTAAATTTAGAAATAGTGACTCTACTGTAGATAGAAATGCAATAATCTCACCATAGTGGGGGAAGACTGTGACCCGGAGGCCTGCGTGCCTGCTCAGGATGCCGTCTGGGCACTAGCTGTTGGTAGGCAACTTGAAGGTTCCTGCTGGCTCTCCATTCTTATGGTTCTTGGACCTGGACTGGGCAGCCCTTCAAATAGAGTAACCCAAGTGCCGAATTCCAATCTGGGCAAGGTCTCAGGGGCACATTCCATCTGTGGGTGGGGCCATAGGCAAAGTGGGTGTGGCTAAATGCAGAGAGGAGAGGACAAAGACAAAATATAATTATTACTTGGTTTAAACCTCCTCAGAAATAGGCAGGACAAGGCTACTGCATATCTGCTCAGAAGTAAGTAGGTCTGAATCACTTGGCAGCACTTTCAAATAGCATCCCAAATACCAAGCCTCTGCATGCCTACTCAGAAGTATACAGGATAAGCCTTTGCATGACTACTCGGAATCAATCAGGAATGACTTGCTCTGCAGCACTTTCAAATAGCATCCCAAATACCAAAGCTCTGTATTTCTACTCAGAAGTAAGCAAGAGCTGCATGTCTAATCACAGGTAAGCAGGGCAAGACTCTGCACACCTTCTCAGAAGCAGCAGGGCTAAATTTCTCAGCAGCTTCCCACACCCTGAGCAGTATCCAGTTCTGCCCATCCGTACATGACCAGACCCACCAATTCCATTGTGCAAGTGGCTCCCACTGCTTGCACAATGGCAAATTGGCATTTCTGTGTGTAAGCCCTGAAACAAGCAGAAAAACTCATTTCTGTAAGGGGCAGGCGGGAAAAGCTCCCTTATGTGAGCTCTGCTGACCTACCCCTTTCCAGAAAGGGGTATTTTTACTCATTTCAGGTTGCTCCCCAGAAGTACTTGATTTCCATTGCACAAGTGGCTGCTTAATTGCTGCTTGCACAACAGAAATGGCAGGACTGGCCATGTGCAGCCAGTCACTGTTGGATACTGGCCCCTGGCCCCTGCAGGGAAAAGCTCTTCACTTAGCTGCTGATCAGAGATAAGAGCGTTTCCCTGACTGACCATTGAGAAATAACTCTGAGCTCTTATATTGCATTTTTCCTAAATACTTTCCATAAAACTAAAAAGGTAACACCCAATCTACTTTTACAAAGCTCACTAAAATGATGAGAAACATGCATAAAAGTTGGGCCTGCAACAAAATATCACAGTGTGGAGTGCTCCTGTTCAGGGTTCCAGTCACCTAGCCACAGTCACTACCAGGATATTCCATTCCATTCCCCTTCCCCCACCCCCCCAATTTCCATTTTTTCCCCTCTTTCAACCATCTGTCAGCATTCTGTGACCACTGGGCTGTTTTGGGGTTTGTTTTGTCCACCATTGTTTTTTCCCTCTTTTTTAAAAATGGTACTTTTGTGAACCTTGGCATTCCCTCGAGCCTGCTGATACCTGTCTCTTCTGCATGGATTGTATTATTGTATCTCTATGAGGAAAATGGCGAATACACTCTCTGTTAGCATATAGGTAGGATATGCACATTTTGGTGTGAACATCAGGACAGTATTCAACCCAGGTTAGACACTATCAGATTCCAGTTAAGTTGCCCAAATTTTTGCTCTTGAATACAATTGTTTGGAATTATTCTGCATGGGATATTGTTACTATAATGTGCCTTTGATCTTTTTGGTCATTGATCACAGCTCTTATTTTACATTGACAGTGCAGTTCTATGCATGTTGGTTCATAAATTTGTCCCATGGAGTTCAGTGAGGCTTGCTCCCAAGTACATATACATAAGATTGTGCATACTGCACATTCTTGTGTTGTAGTAGTAGTGGTGGTGGTGGTGGTGGTGATGATGATGATGATGATGATGATGATGATGATGATGATGATGATGATGTGCAGATTGATGTAGAAACAGGATGGAATGGAGTTATGAATGAAGTCGTGTGAAACTGACATAGACTGGAAATAGACTGATCCATCAACCCCCTAATCCATGCCTCCATATTCAGATTGATAGTCCCTCTACTCGTTTGCCCTTTCTTTGTACCTGCCAAAGGATAAAGACCAGATGGGAAATAATAAATTGCATATGTCCAAAAGAAAAATCTTCAACGTTAAAAGTTTATAAAATATTGCCAGAAGCAGATCATCTACCACTGTGGTTCTCTATTGACTCCAACCAAATGAGGTTCTGATTTATGTATTTCCAACAACTGAATTGTGAAGCATTCTAAAATCTTAATGGAACTAAAGTAGCAGGCTTCTCAGATCATTGGGTCAGCACCTTGCTTCTCTGAAGCTTCTTAAGAACATAAAAAGCACTATGCTGCTGGATCAGACCAAAGGCCTATCTAGTCTAGCACTCTGTTCCCACAGTGGCTAACCAGATGCCCACGGGAAGCCCACAAGCAGGACATGAGTGTAATAGCAGCCTCCTGTGCACATTCCACAGCAGCTAGTATTGAGAGACATATTTAGCTAACGCTCAGCCATTTCATGAAACAGATCATTTTCTGGTGGTGGCCATTTTATCACTATCTTCCCACACACACACACACCCAGGGCCCCAGTGAAAAACAGATTTGTAGTGAGCTAAGTACTCCCCAGGCAAAATGTACAAGGCATTCCGTGTTTTATAAAACATACAAGGCAAAAAAAATTGGTAAAAGTGTGCAGTGATAAGAAAGGCATATGTAAGCTATGTGACTGGCCAAATGTTTCATAGATATAGATTCATAGATCATAGAGTTGGAAGGGGCCTACAAGGCCATCGAGTCCAACCCCCTGCTCAATGCAGGAAACTGGAGGAGGGGTCTCCCATCCAAGTAATAACCAGGCCTGACCCTGCTTAGCTTTCCACGCTCAGACAAGCTGAGCCAACGTGAGCCGCAGGCTTATTACAGTTATTAAGTGGCAAAGGAGATAATGAATCCAGCACCAAACTGCCAAACCTTACTTGGAAGTGTGTTGCCTTAGATCCTGAATAAACATCCTCACCTCCTTGTGGTCATCAGGAAGAGTATTTCTGACAGTGGTCTTGAGCTTTGCCTCAGGAGTACCTGCAATGGAGCATTTAGCGTTGCAGCCCCTGCCCTCTGGAATGCGCTCCTTTAGGCAGGCATCTTCAGTCTTGATCTTCAGACATCTGCTCAAGACCCGCCACTTTATGCAAGCTTTCCCTGAAGGGTAACCCAGCCAGTATGGTTATAGTTGACAAGTGGTTATTTTACTGTGCTTTTATTGTTGTATCATTTCTGTAAACCGCTTTGCTAGTCCACTGGAAAGCGGTATATAAATCTATGTAATAAATAATAAATAAATATGAAACAGCAGATCTCACTGTTTCTTTTCCCTTGCAAGTGAAACTATGAGTAAAAAAAAAAATTTGAGCACAGTTGCGCAAGTGTAGAAATCACTTTCCTTCCTTCCTTCTTTTCTGTTTTCTTCCCTTCCTTCCTTTTCTGCATTTTAATACTGAAAAGTACAGTTAGTCTAAAGGAACAGGGCTTTACCCCAAGAGGCACTAGCACTACAGTGTTCACACACCATTCTGCATACCATGTGACACTTTGTGAATCAATCCAGGGGGGAAACATCCCTGTTATCTTTGAGGATGGAGCCAACTGGAGGGGCCATTTGTAGCCTTCAGGATAAATTATTCCAATGTAATATTTTTGCTTCACATGATCAAGTCCTTAAAAGTCCTTTTCCTTTTTTCAAAGCTTGGCAACTCCTCAGACGGAAAGACATTGTTTAAACATTCCCTGGCTGGTACAAAAGCTTGGAGAGGAGAAGAAAGAATTGATTCATACTTGAATCTTGGCTTAGAAGTTATGGTTTTTTAAAAAAAAAAAAAAATCTTGCAACCTTGACAGCATCATGAGCACATGCAGAATGGTGGGGAGACTGAAAAAGACTCGAGAAGAAAATGTCATTTCTGTCCCTGTCATTTTGTATTTCAGGTTATGAATGCGATTAACCAGAGAGATATTCTGCACTCTATGCCTCCTTCAATTTTTTATTTTAGAAGAAATGCTCAAATACCGTTCTTTCCCTATTTTATGAGTCCTAGGAAAAGAGTGGCTTATCTGGCCATAACGTATTTGGGCTTGCCATGGTAACGCTGTTGTGCAGTTCAGATAATTTAAATGTTGATTAGACAGAAACCTGAGAGGTCTGGGATTCAAAACAGGAGAACACTGAAGAGATATGAAGTAGCAGGCATGGAAAAGTACCACACACACCCTGCATAAACTTATGCCATAGGGTGTTCACCCATCTGATCCAATCCAATTGCAATGGCCTAGTGTCCATGCCAAATCAGTTCTGACAAGTACAAACTTGCCTCTTGTTAAATAGGAGTGCAGAGGATTGATAGCATACCCTACAATATTTCACAGATGAAAATAGGGACACACATGTGAATTTGTAAGAGGTATGGTTAAGCAACATGGAGGTGTGATCAAGAGGGTGTGGCCAGGCAACATGAGGGCATGGCCAAGGGTATGGCCAGGCAACCAAAGGGCATGGACAAGTACAAAAGTTATTAGAGGAAACACACAAAACTGCAGTATTTTAAGCAAAGAAATCTTTGCATTTATAATAAAATTTAACATTTAGATATTTCTGAGTGTGCAAAGTGGTCCACAGGCCCACCCTGCAAGCTCCTATCTTCTCTACTAAGAAAAAAGGGGGGGGCTCTATTGTACTTTATTTAAAAAAAACAAGAACAACACTGTGATTGAACAATAATACCAAAATGGAATGATGATGTTTGTTGCTGCTATTTGAGGTAGTTGAGATTTTTTCTTTCTTTCTCTTGAGGAGGATGTGTTTTCTGCTAACTCCCTTCTAATGAATTTTTTTTTTTTTAAACAGTCCAAAATCCCTGCAGAATAGTCCTAATCATTACTGTAGAGAGCTTTCTCCATGGCACTTCAGCATGTGTTAGAAAAATACTTTCACATGGGGTACACAGGTAGAGCCAAGTAAAATTTACCACTGCTCTGAAAACAGAATAACAGTGCAATCCTATGCATGTGTACTCAGAAGTCCTATTACGTTCAATGGGACTTACTCACAGGAAAGTGTGTATAGGATTACATCCTACAGTAAAGAAGTCCTTTCCATAAAACTCAAACTGGAACAACACAACATAAGCAAAGGAGTTACTGCCACTTAGTTTCAGTGTCACCAGGGAGTCTGTTTCATGTTTTATACCAAAGGAAATCACTCTGCAAAATTTAGAAACAAAAGTCAGTTACATAGTGCATCAGTTGTGGATTTGGAAAGAACAGGAAAAAGATAGCCTCAAAGCAAACTCATACTTTTTATGGCAGAGCTGAGAATTGTACAGCCCTCCAGATGTTGTTGGACTGGGTTGCTGGGATGCTGGGAGTTGCAGTCCAACAACCTCTAGAGGGCCACACAATTCCCACCCCTGTTTTATGTAAACCAAATACTGACCACATTTGGCACAGAGAAAAGAACTTGCAGGACAATCTCTTTCTTTTGTTTTAAAATTGTCAGGATTGGCACAAACTCAACAGGTGAAGCTTACCCACCCACCCCACACCCCCAAACATGGCACTTCAGAGAGAAGGGGAAGTTTCTTGAATTTCCTTCCAACACTGTAACCTCACCTGTTAGGGGCACAGAGTCAGCTCTGTTAGGAAATAAAATATTTGGCAATAGAAAGATAGGAGCCATATGATAAATTCCCTCATTCACCTCTCCATTGGTTCAGGCCAGCGGGTGCAGCCTCCACCTCCTTTTCTTTTCACCCAGCTAATCCATTCCCCACAGTAATGTGCAGCCGAGGCAGCAGGTAGAGCATGCACACACGCACACGCACACGCACACGCACACGCACACGCACACGCACATCCTCGCCTGGCCCTCCCAGTTTAGCAGCATCTGTTCCCTCCCTGGTTACTGTGGCTGTTCGAGCCTAAGCAGAGAACTACTCTTAAAGGGGCCATGGGCAAAATTGCAGCTAAGCTAAAACTGCAAGCTTAGCTGCAATTTTGCCCATGGCCCCTTTAAGAGCACCTTAAAGTAGCTTGCAGTTGCGGGAGGCAGGGGAATTCGGGACTCTGCATGGCAAAGTGAGAAGCTATGATGGTTGTCATGATTGTCCCGGCATTTTCGGGGCGATTGGAGACTATGTGATAGAGATGGTCCCAGAATACAATGGAGGATAATTTTAGTTCTTTCTCTGCTGGCTGCGAGGGGGCGAGGGAGGGGATCGGATCTCCAACTCCCCCTTCCAAGGTTGGAGCACTGTCTCTAACCTCCGGGAATCCCCAGTATCCTATGGCCCCTCAGATGATGTCTAGGGGCCATAGGATTGCTCCCTCCAACATGTACTTTTTTTTTCTTATGAGTGAAACTGTAGGCAAACCATGGAAAAGCTTTATATCTATTATAGTGTCATTTGCAAAGAGCATTTGGATCTTAAATGGTGAGAAAAACCTGTACGGAAGAATTGCCTTTTTAGCTTCATCAACCATTTCATTAATCCTTTAAAGGTATTATCCACAGTGCAGATTAAAACAAACTTTCCCTGGAGACATTGAGCTGTCTTGTCTTGTTTATTCATCAATAGCACACAAAGTGTAATTATATGTGCCGCTTTACTAAATTAAAATTTGAAATATATGATGTGGAATGTACAAGCCTTGCATTCGGCATTCACTAGATTGCCTATAAGTAAGCATCACCTCTCTGGCTGGCTAGGTTGGGAAGCTTTGTAAATCAGAGACTATTCTCCCCACACTCACCTGTTGATGTAGCACAAATGGCATGTTTGAGCAGGTGGGCTAACGACAAGAAGAACCTCTGTCAATTCATGGCCAAAAGTGGGCAAAAGTGATACTGCTTGTCAAAAGAAGATGACAGACATGCATGTGTGGGATTCCTATCAAAACAAATTGTCTTCTCCTGATTTAAAAGAGGGCATGAAGCAGGGGAGGGAAACTTGTGGTCCTCCAGATGTTATTGGACTACAACTCCCATCTTCACTGACCATTGGCCATGCTGGCTGGAGCTGATGAGACCAGGAATCCCTCAAAATCTGGATGGGCACAGGTTTCCCACCCCTGTTATAGAGGTTCATTTTACCAATAGCCCTCCAATAAACCTTATTTATTTATTTACACTATGCCTTTGCTTATCTGACACCTTTTGCTGAAGCTTCCATCAGCTATGAAAAGCACATCCTTTGGGTGATTTTTTTTGGGGGGGAGGGGGGTGCTGCAAAAAGGAAGTAAAATGTTTGTCCATGCAGAGTGAAGGCTGAAAGCACTACCCCATTCTGAATTGGCTTTGTGACACTCTCATGTGGCCAAATCTGAATGGCTACATGACTTCTCTATTCAGAGTGAGGCCCAGGGGCATTGTCTTTACTCTTAATTGACTTTGGAATGTCATCACAGAGCCAAATCTAATAGGCTATATAACACCTGATTGGTTGAGATCACTTGGGGAAGAAGAAAGCGGGGGCGGGGGGGGGAGAGAGAAAGAAATGGTGCCAAAGAAGAAGCAGAGAAGGGAAACAGTTGCCAACAACTGTGAATATCAGTGGGGAAACTTCCATTAAGAGGTTTTGGTGTCAATATTTCAGGCCCTTTATAAGTCAAACATTCAGTCAGCACAGCCCGATTTTATATAATGTGGAGCAGAGCACTAGAAAAACTCAGCAGAGGTATGCTGGGGACATTCCTGGAACATGCAACTGTGCACTACCATTTGTGTGAGTGTGTGTCCTCTCAAATGTACAGATCATCTGAGCTGATAAGTAAAGCAGCTGTAATGTAGAATACCATCCAGCTGTGCTGTAAGTAAGTATATTAAGATGTAGAATTTATGCTATAACATTTTATAATTTTTATTTCTGGTTTGTTTTGTTTTGTTTCATCTCTTGCCAGAAATGCTCCCAAATGCTTCTTTTACAAACGTCCATCTGCAGAAGTTCCGCTCCTGTTCCATTTTGTTAACTAATGGCTTCAGTTTTGCCATAGAACAAAGTTGCCTAAGACAGGACTGCTTAAGCGTCTCCAGCAATGAGGTTAAATGTTGGCAGTAGCCAGCCAGTGAAAACAGGACCTCTTTTGTTATGAATTCCTGCAGGGAAGTTCCTTTAATCTCATCTAATTCCCCCCCCCCCTTATCTTTAATCTCTGCACTCAGCATCTTGGCCGACTCCTTTTTGTCATTCAATAAATTAATAATAACCAGCAGAAGGACCCAAATTGCCATTTAAAGTTTCATTTTCTACTCAGTGAGATGCAATCACATCCTGCAAGAATTGCGAGGGATGGGTGTAGTCTGAAGGAAAATTTGGATAACAAGTGTAGACCCCATGAAAAATGTCAGTTTATCCTACAGTACGTCAGGTCTTTAAGTGGACACGTAGTACCACTAGAACTGAGTGTAGTTTTGCTGTGGAGTGGGGGTGGTTGGATCTTTGTATGCTGCGTATTCAGAAGTGTTTATTGTGCCTGCCCAAGTAATACCTGCCCAAATGTTTTCGGTTTTCAAATAAAAATCTGTCAAAGCCTCATCTATACCAAAAACTGTTTGATAAAATATGGGAGGTACTGGTAATAGGCAGTGCTTTTTTTCTGGAGAAAAGGGTACCGGAACTCTTGGATTACATTTCCTCGGGAGTAGATGGCGATTAAATTGTAATGCAATTAATAGAAGAAAAGGTGCTGGAACTCAGTTCCGGTGAGTTCCACCAGAAAAAAAGCCCTGGTAATGGGTAACATTTCTTGTGTTGTACTGAAAATTTATCCCCCCCCCCTTTTTTTGCCATTCTCATTCAATTTGATAGGAAAAGAAAATGCTTTTGGGGGGGGAAATCAAAAGAAAATTTCAGAGACATTCTCATAGGTTGGGGTTGGGTTTCTTGTGCCTACCTTACTAATAAGGTGGCTGAGGAGTGTGCTCAAGTGTCCTGCCTTTCATTGTACAATCATTTCACCGGTAGCCTGTAGTCTCCTTGGCTTCTTGCACTTCCATTAAAAGTCCAAGGGAAGACGCCATGAGGCAACTCCTCCATTAGGGCTTTTCAGATCAGGAAGCACAGACAGCCTGGGAGGCTGCCGTGCAGTGAAGAAACGTGTAACAGAAAGAAAACACGTGCACACAGCACCCTGAGCCACCTCACAGTGATTAGGTAAGCTCAAAAACACCACCAAAAGAAACCCAACATAAATTATAAAATGCCATGAAAATGAGGCAGAAAAACAGAAGCCTCTTTCATGTGGGAACAAAACTTCCAGGAAATTGGAGGACAGATTTTGGCACAGCACTAGCTCCGCCTCTTCTTTGGTGCTGAACACAACACTCCCTCTCTCATACCTGTGACAGGGCTTGCGGGGAAATAGTAGTATTAAGCATCTGCATTAGAGACAATATGTATCCGCAATCGCCCCTCAGAAAGTTAATGTTTGGAAGACCTTTGGGAAAATTCTGAACCCTGAAGAATGGCAACTAGAGCTAAGCCAAAATGTCTCAGAATACATTTTTCTCAAAGAAGCTCTGAGATTTTTATTTTATTTTACTTCCACAGAAATAAAAGGCCACTTCACAGAATTTCCTCCACCGTGGCAGTAGCAGCCTTTCCTCTTCCCCCCATAATGCGAGGTACAGGACATTGTGGATACAAATTGCTGTTGCCTCTTGCAGGAGCAGCACAAAGACACAAAAAACCTTAGGGAAAGAAAGAAAGAAAGAAAGAAGCTGTGCTACAGCCTACAACCCCTACCAATGGTGGGCCCTACCTGTGAGAAACTGTTGAAGAATTTCTCCTCCCTCTGGAGAATTTTGGTGAAATTGTCCCCCCAATTTCTCTGCCCACAAATAGGGTGGAGAATTTTGAGAGGCCATTTGCGTACAGCACTAAACATTTCATCTTAGATTAAGGAAAAATAAAACCTGTGGTATGTGGATACATTTTTAGAAACTTGGCTCCTCTTTCTCAATTTTGTTAAAGCTAGAAAGGAATCATAGAGCAGGAGGCAGGACCGAAAGATCCAAATCAATTTCATTTTGTGGAAATGTGAGCAGGATTAAAGCCTCTTGTTGACAATGCACTGTTATTTCTGTGGTTTGGGTTTTTGTTCAATTGCTCTATTACTGAAAACTTTGTTAAATAAATTAAAAATAACAAACATTCAGTGTATTTTGCTCCTACCAATTTGTTGTTGCTTTATATAGAATATTTTTGGATCACCCCTCCACTCAATGAGTGTTTGACATACAATAAAAGAAATATTAAAATACATAAAAATACAAAAACCTAAAACAAATTTTAAAACTGGGGATTGATGATAAAAACAGAGAATAGAATTATCTATTAAAAGCTCAGCAGAAGAATATTGTCTTCACCAGTCACCAGCCACCAGCTCTTCAGGAGCTAGTAGCGGTTTTCTTCCCACAACACAAGTTTTTAAGTAACCCTCAGGAAGATATGTATACAAAGCCATCTGGATTTAGCACAGATACAATTTGGGCTGCCCATTCTACAAACTTCATAGGTTCAGTACTACCCACTTCCTGTGGCCCCTACAACTCCACCTCAGCCTTTTTGCTTAATTGAAAAGTTATTTGAATTGCAAAGGTTCCCAACTCTTCAGCTGAAAAGCAGTTTATAAATTCTGGAAATAGGTAGATACATCTGTGTTTGAAATAATGAAGTGCGCTGTTGGGTTTAGCTTATATTTTTGCAGTAGTTCATCCCTTCAGAGGACCTAGGCTCTTAAGAGTACCTATTTCCCCCTTGAAAACTTCCTCATATTCATTTAATAATGCATCCAGTTATCTGTTGCTGTCGCTGTGTCTCTGGATTTCCTGTATAGAGCAGGGGGCTGGACAAGGTGGCTTCCAGCTGTATGATTCTATGATTTTCTAGAGGCAATTCTTCTTCCATTCTTTCTTTCAATTCAGTGTCAAGTCAGCTAACTATCAGGCTGGTTAGGGTCACAACCTGGAACTGCAAAGACTGACAACTGTTTCACATTGCCTTTATATACAAGGGTCACAATAGTATTTCCAATTACCTTAAGGCAGGGATGCGGATCTTCTGTCCCGCAGGCAATATTTGGCTTGCCAAGCCAGTCCCCACACCCTGAAGGCTAGCAGATAGGGGAATCCCTGCTGTTATCTCTGATCATTGATTGGAGATAACAACTGGGATTTCCCTGTAGCGTGATGCTCACCCTCCCAACTGGGAGGGCGAGTGGCACACTAAGTGCTTCCCCTATTCCATATCCCTCCCCTTGGGGGAAGGCGATGGACAGTCGAAGCCACCCTGACCAAGGCACTAACTAGAGGAGCTCCAGCCAGTGCTACGGCCTGGGACCAGATGACACCAGGGGGGCATGGGCCCACCTCCTGGCATTATCTGGCCCACAGAGGGCTCAGTGGGAGTCATCTGCCCCCCCCACCAAGATGCAGTTCACCATTCCTGCCTTAAGGGCTTCTCCTGTATGTGTGTGCAATTTAATTTTACTGTTTTGCAGTGAAGATGCCTCTCCCTGTTTTCGTAAGCATTGCCTCATACAATGCTTGATTCATAAGAGTTCCACTGCATACTGTGTCCAATTCAAACATTACTTTCTTATACACACACACCTCTGCATACACCTGTCAGACAACAAATACATCAGTTTTCATGTTCATATCTGCAGGCATGGTTCCTCCACAGGGACAGCAATTTTCTTGAGACAGCTGCATTTCCTTTTCTGCTACGTTTGCAAAATTAAATAAATGACCCCGTGAAATCTGTGTACTATTGTTCTTCCCAGTTCCCACGAGCGATGAGTACAAATCAGTCCTGTGCATTTTTATTTCCTGGTTCCATTGCCAGGCCAGGGCCACATTAAAACAGTATCAAAGGTTAACTGTAGTTTAGTATTCTCAGCATTGCCCCGCCCACCCACTAGTGTGTCCCTCAGCATCTGAGTCAGAGCAGCACCATCATTACAATTCTGAGAGAGGTTCCTTCGCCCGGCCAAAAACTCTCCTCCTGTCTCCCCAGACCTCCTTGATTGCTAGTTACATTTCAGTCATTCTGTTATTTCACTGGAAGTTGTGCTGAAATAATTTGTCAACAGATTTGCCAGCTCAAAAGTCCTGCCTCCTGGCTTTTCAGAGGTTAAAAGATTTCTCATTATACTATAGGTGGAAAGAGCCCCTATACTACTGAGTAGAATTGCTTTTTAAAAAAAATATATATCTTCATCCGATGACAGCCAAGATAACAAACCATGGTGAACAAGCCACAGTTCACAACCCAACAACAAACCACATGGACTCTGTTCATGGGTTGTTCATGGTTTACAAGCCATGGCTTGTTAGCGCAGCTGGGTTCAGACAACATGATCACCCACAGTTCAACAACAACCCATGGTTGAACCACTACCCACACTCAACCCATACTCAACCCTTGAGTGTGGGTTATCATGTTGTCCAAACCCAGTCAGTATCTCCCTAGCTTCATTAGTTCCCTGGGTTAGAGCATCATGAAAGAGAGTTGTCACAAAACTGACACCCTCAGCTACAGCTCACCCTTCTCAAGCTGAGTGGGCTACCAAGTCCCTCCCTCAAGATGGGTCTTTCCATGGCGTCACCTCTCTAGCTGCAAGATTCTTTGAGCACATCGTGACCCTGCATTGCCCCTCCCGTTTCATCTGACACCTAACTCTTGGGTCTCATACTCCCCCCCGCTCCTCCTCCTCCTCAGGACGCTGCGTTCCCATGAGTTCAGAGGGCCCAGCTTGGTTGTCCTCTGAAAGATTAGATGACAGCTGGGTTTCCTCCCTCATATCTCTGCTATTCTCGCTGATCTCCTGCTCCCATACCCTTGGCACCTCCACAACACCTCCCCCTCCCCCTCCCTGTCTGACTCAGAATCAGTCCCCCCGTCTTCTTGGGGCAAAGGTGGTGGGTCCAATCCCTACAGATAGCCACTTATGCATTGCCAAAGATGAGGAACTGCATCACCCAAAAAGCGGACAAAAGAGGATATCAATTTGCATAACATTTTCATGTGCATACACACACACATATATGCAAATTTAGAGATAATAACTATAACTTAAATAGAAATACAATCTCACCATAGTCGGGAAGACTGCGACCAGGTGTCCTGTGTGCCTGCACAGTCTGCTGTCCAGGGGCTAAGTGTTGATGGGCAGCATCAAGGCCACTGCTGTTCTCCTTCCTTATGGTTGTTTGACTTTAAACCAGACTTGGACTGGACAGCCCATCAAAGAGAGGACACCTTCAAATAGAGGACTTTCCTTTGTAAAGCAGTATACCTGGCCACCCTACGAGACTTGCAGTGGGGTTAAGATGGCACCTATCCTGTGTATGGTCATGGAGGGACATACAAACATAATACAAATGAAAAGGGGATGCCTAATCAACCTCAGGTCATTGTGAGTATAAAAATGAAAATATGTTGTGTTCTTCAATAGATGGGATATAAATGTGATTGACAGATTCTATAAATAATACTGATTACAAAAGGCAGTTTCAGGGCTGCTCTTCAGCAGCAAGAAGCGAGACTGACATGCCAGACATGAAACATAAGCAATCCCTGTATTACTTAAAATGTGCGGTCACAGAGGGTTGTATCCGATGGTGGCTTTGCCTTAGCAGAAAGGGCTTCCACTCACAGAAGGTGGGGCTGATCCCCTCCTATCAACTGCAGACTTCTGTGCCATATTCCATTCTGTTTCAGAGGATCTCACAACCCTCAGAGCAGCTTTTGGGGAGAACAGGGGGCTTAAGTAGGATGGGGGATCAGCAAAAGTTGGGTGCCCTGACTTGCATGAGGGGAAGCATTTTCTACTGAGGCAAAACCACCATTGGATACAACCCATATTCTTCCAATTTTGTTTGATAGGGAAGTTAAAAACAATAACGAGGTAAGCGTGTCTGCTTTTTTGTCCATGTCTCTGATCTGGTAATGAAGTTTGTCACAGCAGCCAAAGGAAATAACGAAGGAGAGAAAGTGCTGAGAGAATGTACACAAACAACCTGTCAGGCCCAGCCTTCTTGCAGCTATTTCCTTGATGTGCCTGACAATTGATTAATTTTTTGCACTCTCAGACCATCAAGAATTAGCTGAAGCATTGTGGGACTATGATGGAAGGGATATCCCTTTAAAATTAGGGGTGTCTATTTGGTTGAAGACAGACACCATTAATAGAGTGTTCACAGCACATCTCTCAGCAATAAGGTGAGACCAGCTTTGTTCTGGCTTCACAACTAAAATGACAGGTGTTCATGCAAATTAGACCTTGGCTCAGCTATCAGTCCCCTCTCCCCATCATGTTTCAGGTAGGTTGTCTTTTTTATTTTTAAAAATGACATATCTGTTTATCCATTCAACAGGTTTGTCAACTTGTTTGTTTATTTATTTTTAAAATAGCCTTTTCTTTAAAAATTGCAAAACTATTTGGGGGGTGGAAGGGAGATATATCTAATGACATCACTGGCACCAGCCAATCAATGCTATGCACAGCCAGCTTCTGCAAAGCTGCAGAATTTTCATTTTTCAGAGCTGCTAGGGTGGCCGGTTGTCCTACTTCACAGATGACAATCCTCTGTTTTAGAGAACTGGCAGAGGGCAGTCCTCTATTTGAAAGGCTGGCCAGTCCAAGTCTGGTTTAAGGGTAAAGTACCATAAGAAGATCGACCAGGGGCCTTGAAGTTGCCCATCAACAGTTAACACCTGGACAACAGACTGAGCGGGCACACAGGTCATAGAGGACTGTCCTTTGTGAAGTAGGACACCAAGCTACACCGACAGCAGCCCAATGAGCCCCATGTGACTTTGGGATGCAATGACTGTGCAGCCGTGTCCCTTTAATTCACACTATTTGCTCACAGTGTCACTACGTCAGGCTGGCTGATCTCCTGACTGGTTTCCTTTTAGGCTTGATGCCAGTTCAGTTCTATGGAGCTCTTGAAGCCATTTGAATTGTGTTTTATGCGTATGGCACAGCTTTAAACACTGCAGGGTGTGTGTACGCCTTTTCTTTTCCTTTTTTTTAAAGGGCCTTGGTTTCACATTGCCTTTTGTTGCCACCACCATATTGTTCATTTATACGAGTTCTCTTTGTTCCTTGTTGTCGAGGCTGTGTATAGGGGATGTTTTCCACAAGAGGGAGGGAAATAAATCTCAGTAAACAGGATTCCTTTTTAAAGGATGAATGCATGCTAGACTCAGACATTTTCCTCCCCTCAGGCCTTTTGCACAAACTGTGGTGTCAAGAATTTTAAATGATGGCTGAAATAAGAGACAAATGTAGCAAAATAGGCAAAGGAGCGCAGAAAGGAGGGTTGGTGAGGGAGGGATATAGAAAGAAGGTTCCAAGCAGAAAACGCTTTCAAATCAGTAATGGAGAGATCAAGGACTATGCAGCTTAAAGTCAGTCGTTAAGTGCATGGAGGCCCATATGCTGGGAAGCATATATAAGAGACGCTTTTCTGGCAAACCTTTAAACTCTTCTTTTTTTCTGCTGTACCAAAATGGCTAAGAACAAAGGTGGGCAGAAGGGAGATCTCCCCACATGTTTTGGATTTCAATTCCCAGAAGCCCCTGCCAGCATGGCCAATGGTCAAGAATGCTGGGGGCTGAAGTCCAAAATATCTGGAGGTCTACTTTCTGCCCATCCCTGGATTAGAGAGTAAGGGCTTGAGGTTGGGTATCTCTGTTTTCATCCTGTTCTTGTTGGGATGCTGAGGCAGCTTTCAGACGGAGGGCTCTGAGCACTACCAGACAGGACGTCTTGTGGAGCAATTCTAGCTTTTTTTCCCTTAACCATTTTCTGTGTTAAAAAAAAAAAAAAAAGACAGAAGGAGTTGTGGGAAAACACAGGAGGGTTA
This sequence comes from Shinisaurus crocodilurus, assembly GCA_021292165.1. NCBI lineage: Eukaryota > Metazoa > Chordata > Lepidosauria > Squamata > Shinisauridae > Shinisaurus > Shinisaurus crocodilurus. The sequence goes on along the minus strand of CM037878.1, from coordinate 243,022,973 downwards.
ACAAGTGGAAGAAGACAACGTTTGGACCAAATTCCGTGAATGAGGCAGAACGCTGCTAGGGATGTTGGAGAAACCCACAATGGCTTCAAATGAGTTCAAATTTCTATGAATCTGACCTGAGGATTCCGTAGCAGACTGGTTTTTCCTGCGTCATGCAGATTCCACGGATGTGTGGGCTGCTTGTCCATTTTTTGGGTGGGATGATATGCACTACTGCACATTAGCATCAATGCACACTTTACACAAATCTGCTAATGCTAATTCACATTAATTCGCATTGACCAATGCATATTTACGCACTTGCATGAGTGCACAAGTGCTCATCGTCGCTAATGTGCATTAGTGGTAATGTGCATTCGCACAAGTAGAATTAAATTCTAGCCAAAAAAAATCTGATTCTGTCAATGAATGAAAGGTGCCCAACAATCCGCAAAACACAGACAGAAGAGGATTCAACAAAATCCATATATCCCTAGTTGGCACCATAAAAGCCTCATTTGGAAACACCCCAAGTCTGCAAACGAGCTGCTTTTTAAGTCTGCTGTCACTAGCCCAGCTATGTCTTTGGTGGTCTCTGACTTCCCAGGAGACTTTGCTTTTGCCTTGGAAAACAAAAGATTCCCTGCTTGGGGCGCAATCCTATCCCGATGCCTGTAAGCCCCTGAACTTGGAGGCTGACAGTCATCCTATGCAAAGTGGAAGGAGCAGTGGGGGTGATCTTCACCTCCCTGTCCTCTGCCCCACATTGTCACCCACAGAAGCCTCCAGTGCTCTCTTCTCCAAAGGAAATTGTCCATAGAACTACTTACTTCTCAGGAAAGTGGGAGGCCGGTGGAGTTGTATAAAAGTATTATAGATAGCCCTAAAATCTATATGGCTAATATAATTGCCTTGTGAGAGCCAGTGCAGTGTAGAAACCAGGATAGTGGGCTTTGAAGTTCAAAACCTTTCTCATATCTGTCATGACACTCACTGAGTGGCCTTAGGCAAATTGTTGTCTCTCAACCTAACCTACCTCACTGGGTGATTGTCATAAAATGGTTCTCTCTTTGAGCTACTTTGGAGGAAGGGTGGAATGCAAGTCATAATACCCATGTCTTCCTCAGTCTCCAGAATAAATTACTTGGGAGTTTCCCAAACTGCTAACATAAGGAGAGCCCTGCTAGGTCAGACCAAAGGCCTATCTAGTCCAGCATTCTGTTCCCACAGTGATCAACCAGATGCCTGCGGGAAGACCACAAGTAGGACATGAGTGCAACAGCACCCTCTTGCCCAAGTTCCCCAGCAACTGGTGTACAGAGACATACTGCCTCTGATATTGGAGGTAGCATATAGCCAATCAGGACTAGTAGCCATTGATAGCTGTCTCTTCCATGAATTGGTCCAATCCCCTTTTAAAGCCACCCAAAGTGGTGGCCATCACTACATCTTGCGGAAGTGAATCCCACAGTTTAACTCTGCGCTGTGTGAAGAAGTACTACTTCCTTTTATCTGTCCTGAATCTCCCACCAATCAGCTTCATGGGATGACCCCGGGTTATCCTATCTCCACATAAGGGGAGACATCCAGTTATCAGGGTTACCAGCCACACAGCCTTTATTACCTCAGGCTCAGTGCTTCCAGACTTCAAATCAAAGAGATTCTCAGTTTGAAAATCCTTTTTTTTCTTCTTCCAATTTTCATACATTACATATTCAAAATTCAAATTACACACAATTTGAGTTCTGGGGTGTAACTGCCCATTTCATTCAGATTTGTTTCCACTTATGGGAGGAACGGAAAGGGAGTCTAGTTTGAAGCAATGATCTGGAAAGATCTCCAAACAAATGCCACTCCACTTTGTTGCACAGCTCACAAGGCATACAAGTATAGGTGTACTGTAAATGGTACTTGATCTTTGGAAGCAGAAAGTGTTTCGTGAGAGGAAATGCTCAGTCCCTTGGTGAGGGGAGAGGGAAACGGGGGGAAATGTTTACCAAACCTTGATTGCCCAGTTCCATATCACATAGGCATCATAGCACGGCCTTCCCCAGCCTGGTGCTATCCAGATGTTTTAGATTACAACTCCCATCATCCCGGACCATTGGCCATGCTGGCTGGGCCTGATGGCAGTTGAGGTCCAAAACATCTGGAGGACACCAGTTTGCCTACGCCAGGCCTAGATCAAAGATGGCCAACTTTTATACTCTTGGGAGCCACCAGCTGGGGAAAGTCGTCACAGCACATTCCACACTCGTAGTGAACAGTGTGGCCAGCAGCACAGCTTCCTTCCCGTTTCACACTGGCCCTTTGGCTTGGTATCGAGCTCCAATAGGGCCTCCTTTTCTACCCTTTGCCTCCGGTACTGAGATTATCTTCTAAGTGAGCCTCAGGGCCAAACTAATATCTTTAAACAAGCATGCTGACGCTTTTATCTTGGAGAAAAAGTCACTGCAGGGGGCCCTGATCTGGAATCTGTTCCTGATCTGGATTGTAACTTTGCAAGGGTTTTCTGATGACAGATCTCTCCCTACCTAGCTGCTATTCCCCAAAGGTGCTGTTTGCAGGAAACAGCACTTTCAGGGGCAAAAAGTAGCCAGGAAGGAGGGAGCAATTCTCAGCAGAAAACTGGCATGAGGCCCCGGGGTGGTTTTTTCTCTAAAATACTGGGTTAAGCATGCTTCCTTAAACACATAACTAATGTCACATGTCCGTTTGGCCCTCAGGCTACAGCTGATTTGGCCCTAATGGGCTGTTCACATGCTCATGCTTTATCCATTGCTGTCCTAATGAAATGTTACTCTAAACAGTGCTCCACTTGCAGAGTGATGAATGGACCCCTTTGTAGGGTGCCAGGAGTCCTACTTTACACAGGACAGTGCTCTATTTGAAGGGTTTTCAGAGGGCACTTCTTTATTTGAAGGCATCTTCTATGTCAAGGGTGCACGACCTTTTTGGCCCCAAGGGCCAAATCCAGGATTGCCAGGGGATCCAGAAGTCATATGTGCATGCATGCACATGCATAGACACGTGCACACACACACACACACACACACACACTGGGGATGCCTAGTACAGGAGCCAGGGCCAGTGCAAGGCAGTTTGGTGCCCTAGGCAAGATCAGATATTTAGCGCCCCCCCTTCCCACTTGAGCCCTCCCTCCAGCCCTATGCTCCTGGTGCCCCCTTTAGCCCGGCGCCCTAGGCAGCCGCCTAGTTGGCCTAATGGTAGCACCGGCCCTGACAGGAGCAATGCTGGCCGCTTCAAATCACTGGCAGGGAGGAGGCTTTGCCTCCTCCTCTTCCTCCTAGTGACCCCATGGGCACCAGTGCCTTCACACCATCACTAATGATGCAGAAGCAGCAGTCCTGGCTGCTTTGGAGTCACCTGCCCCAACAACCCCGACCTGATCACTGTTTTACCAGTGCTGTTAGCAGTGGTAAAGCAGTGATCTGGGCCAGTGGCTGCCTTGCCACCACAGTTTTTTCAGTGGTGGTTTTCATGGCAGCAGCTGGAGGTCTTAAGGGGCCACTAAAACAGGGCTTGGGGGACTGCCTGCAGCCCATGGCTTGTGCACCCCTGCTCTATCATTTGAAGGGCTGTCCTATCCAAGTCCAGTTTAAAGATCAGGAACCATAAGAAGAAAGAGCTAGCAGGGTCCAGAAAGTTGTCCATCCCTAGTCAGCACCTGGAGAGCAGACTGACTGAGCAGGCACACAGATCACCTGATCACAACTATCGGCCACGCTGACTGCAGAAAGTGGGAGTTGTAGCCAACAGATGCGGACTTCACCAGGTTGGAGAGGGCTGTCCTAAAAATACTCCATTGTAGATCTACTTCTGTGTCAATTCCTCAATTAACATACATGGGGGGGGATTAACCGCAGGTTGTTGGGTGAGGTTTTTTAAGAAAGTGCATCATTACTTAGCAATTACTGGACTTCAGCAGAGTGACACAATAAAATCTTGTCTGATTTCACAGATAACTGAGTTGTACAGCACTTCCAGTAAAGAATTGCCTAGACTTGGGCTAAAGTCTACATTGAGGAAGAACTGGCTCAGTACCACTTCCTTGTTAATAATTTTTAAAGCATACTGGAATTACAGGCTTGGACCTCAGTTCCTATGGCTATAGGAAAATAAATCTTCAGCTCATTACTTAGACTTGTTGGCACGCTTGGCTTTCTGGTCAGAGACCAAGTACTGTGGGAGCCAAGGAGTGTTCATAACTTGGTAGGGATGTTGGAGAAATCAGCAATAGATTTAAACGAGTTCACATTTCTAAGAATCCAACCCATAGATTCCAGAGTGGACCAGCTTTTCCTGAATCACGTGGATTCCACAGACTTGCAGACTAGTGTTGTTGTGTTTTTACTTTGTATAATTTTATGCAAATTTAGTCATAGAAAAATATGGAAAATTTAAAGAAAAACTGACCAAAAATGTGCATTTTGCCCATAAGCTAAAGCATTAAAGTACATATTTGGGGAGGGGGGATTTGCGTATGCTGGGGGGATTTTCAGGAGTGCAAATCTGTGCAAAGTCTGGTTCTGTCAATGAGTGGACAATGGAATGAAAGGTGCCTAACAATCCACAAAACGTAGACGGAACGGATTTTACAACGTCCGCACATCCCTCCTTCATGCTATCACTGCCCAAATTGATCCTGTAATACTGCATTCCCCCTCTGTCTCTCTGTATTGTTTCAGGAACTACCTATTCACTCCAGTCTTCATTCTGTACTGGCTTATGACCTGCATTTGCACTTTTTCTCCCCCTCCCAATCATCATCATCATCATCATCATCATCATCGCTTTTAAAAACATGTTCCCTCAGTTCTATCACCATCATCATCTTTTTAAAACATGTTTTTCCAGTACTGATGGGTAACAAAATATCATGATGAAAACATACTATTCCACTATTCTGATGTAATGCTACTGGGGTGGGTGTGGGTGTTTTTACTTCCAGGTGATTTGTTTTAAATAAATCAGAATCAGGACAAATTTAATAGGGAAGATAAGATGGAGGGGTTATTAATACAAAGAGCAGGCATACCATAGCCAGGAATAAAATGGAGGACAAGCAAAGGTCATGCACAGTACCGCTTACATTGGGCACATAGCAATATGACACCCTTTGCGCCATTTTAAACATGGTGCAAAGGGTGTCCCTGGATCATGGAATAGAACCAGGGAGTACAGAGGAAACCAAGCAGGCATTTGAGGACACAATCCTATGCATACTTCGACAGAAAAAAGTGCTACAACTCCCAGCGATGCTGGCTGGGGAATGCTGGGAGTAGTAGTAGGACTTTTTTCTGTCTAAACATGCATAGGAATGCGCCCTAAGCCCATTTTGTTTCCACAGACATTTTTAGTTAAGACCTATAGGTTTTGTTATTTTATAAATATGTTGCTTCTGTCTGTTCTGTATTGTTTTGGTTATCTGTCCTTTTACTATATTTTATACCTTTTATTGTTGTGCACTTTTATTTTCATTCTTGTAAGCCAATTTGTGTCTGCTTTGGGTAGAAAGGCAGGGCATTTTATTATAAAAGAACCAATAAATACTCAAGGCTAAAGATGTTGGTGAAGTTAATTATTTCCTGGCTTGGAATATGAATTTGTCTGGCTCATATTGCTTAGATGGACACAGAGACAAGTGACATTTCCTCCACAGGTTTTTCTCTGGCTCGAGCTGTAAAACAGGATTCCGTACATGCGCAGTCAGTGTTCAGGCTGACCTGCCTGAACTGGGCTGCAAATTGAGAGTGTCCTTTGGTGGGTGGATTTTTAAACTTCTTTTTGTGAGTTCTTCATTGGCTTGCAATGTTTTGTTCATGAGCATTTCTGCCATGCATCTTGGAGATTGTAGAGGCAGGCAAGGCCAGGCTGGCTGGAGAGGATGGGAGCTGCAATCCCAACATATATGAAGGGCATCAAATACAGGAAGGCTGTCCTAGACCAAAGCTTCAAGCTGCATGTGGACTGGAAGGGTTCTTCTTCTCCTGCCCTGCCCACAGGCACATCAACAAACGATGAAAGAAATACATGAGCATCTTCCCAGTAACCTCCAGCAGAATCCCCCACTATTGTGGCTCAAACACTGGTGGCATCTACCCCACCTTGGCCAAACACAGACAGTATGTGGCATTCTTTAGCCACCTGATTGCCCAGGAGCCAAGGTAGTTCTGTAAATATCTTCCCATTTCTAAAAGTTTGAGTCAATTGCAGAGATCAAGCCAAGTCCATCTCAGTGAACATTTCACCTGCAAGTAAGGAGTTAAAGTAACCAACTTTTGAGCATGTGTCAGCAGCAGCTATGGTCCCTTGAGCTGATGTATGCAGAGCAGGCTACGCCGGAGCCAAATTGGCATATAACCTTGTACTAATTAAAACCTTTAGTTTTCATTATGAGCAGATAAAGAATGTCAGGGCAAGAGGAGCCATCTTGTAATAAAATGAGCATTACAAGCTGACAACATTTGTATTATGAGCCCATTAAAGTTGAACTCCATCAGCATCAGTACCAAAGATCCATTCTCTGCATTCTCCTCCAGCTCCTCAAAGGTTCTCTTTCTCTCTTCAGCTTCCTGTATACAACTTGGTTCACACAGGGTGGTTGTGAACAGTTGCCTTTGGTGATTGTAGCAGTTAGTGGTTATGACAGCTGCTACAGACAGCTGTGGAGATTAAGAGCCCCCTTCTGTGCGCTTTCGGTGCTGCTCACTCACTCCAGCAATGGCTGGCTTCTGCTTAGATTCAGAGCAGCAGAGAGGAGAACAAGGAAGCTGAAGTTAGCAGGAACTTCCTTTATCCTCTCTGCTGCTCCAAGAAGAGGCTTGGCACTGCCAGGTGAACAAGCTGGCAGGCAATAGCAGCAATGATGGAGGGTTGGAAGAAAGTGTTCCGGAGATGATTATAGAAGTTGTTGGAACTGCTAGCTGCTACAGTCACCTGGAGGCTTCTCACCACATGGAGCTTCATTCATAGGCTCCTATGCAAAGTGAGACTAAACTTTCCAACTGATTCCCTTCCGATTCCACCGCATGTGCTGTAGTTGACTTGCTGTTCTTCCCTCCTGTCAGCTCTTTCTCCTTCATTCAGTTCAAACTATCTGTGCAGGATTCATATTATATTCCGATGAGCCTCCCAACCTTCTCTGAAAGGGCTGAACTGCATGTGGAGGCTGCCAAAAAAAAAAAAAAAAAAAAAAAAAAGCACTGATGCCTGCCAGTGCTCCATGTGGTTCTTAGCGCATGCATTGGCCCTTATGCATGCAGCACATACATGCCTCTGCAGCCACACACTGTTGCCATGAAGCAAGTGTACAGTCCAAGTGCCTTTTAAGCCTTACACTCACCAAGGGGAACACTGGGTTGGGTTAATGTTTTCCAATGGTTGTCACATTTCAGTTGACCTCTGCATGGGCTCCCTGTTATTTTATGAGTTACATTTGGTTAAGCTTTGGTTATTTATTACATTTGGTTATCCTCCAAAGAGCTCACAGTGGTGTTCTTTCCTATGGCCTATAAAGTGGGTTAGACTGAGGGACAGGGACTTGCTCAAGGCTAAGGAGGAGGCTGCCTCGCTCAGCAGTGAGTTGAAGCTGGGTTATCCACAGGCAAACCCAATATGTGAGCCCAGGCGTAGGCAACCTGATGCCCTCTAGATGTTTTGGACTACAATTCCCATGACCCCTAACCCTTGGCCATGCTGGCTGGTGCTTATGGGAGTTGTAGTCCAAAACATCTGGCAGGTGTGTGGATGTGCAGTGTGTGGATGTGCAGTCTAATTTCCGGCAGCTTGCCCTAACTGGCAATAAAATTGCTCGGGAAGCTGCAGGAAAATTAGATAGACTTGAACACAGACGAAGGAAGTGGCCTCCTAAACAAAAGTTACTAGCCTGCTAGGGGATGTCCCTCCTGCAGCAGCCCCCTGCATGTCAATGCTGGGTTTCAGAAAGGGGTATTCCCTCCTCTGGCAGCTCATTTAGTTTCTGTACCACAGAGCAGGGATGGACCCATTTCCTCACTGCCAGCCTACTTGCTCACCTGCATGCAATTCCTTGTCACCTATGGTGACCAAGCAAATGCTTAAGGATGAGGCTGGACTATGGTGTGTCTACACCTCTGAATTAAAGGAGCAGATCAATTCTCAAGCTGGGAGAAAGATCAGCCTTAAAATTAGGCATACCCTGTGGAGGCTGGTGGCTCCAATGTCAATGGGGTAGTGTATCCACTCTGGGTTTCAGCCTGAACTTTAAAAGGAGCTATCCATGGTGCTGAACCCTACCCCCAATAGATTCAGCACCACGGGTAGCTCCTTAAAAGTTCAGACTGAAACCCAGAGTGGATACACTACCCCATTGACATTGGAGCCACCAGCCTCCACTGGGCATACCCCTCACTCAGTGCCAAAGTAGAAGTGTTGACTAGATTTCATAGATCATAGAGTTGGAAGGAGCCTACAAGGCTATCGAGTCCAACCCCCTGCTCAATGCAGGGAACTACAGGAGGGGTCTCCCATCCAAGTAACAACCAGGCTTGACCCTGCTTAGCTTTCCACGCTCAGACAAGCTGAGCCAGCGTAAGCCTCTATTTATACATAGTGGAGGAGGAGGAGGAGAAGAGGCAGCTCACTGAACAAAGAGTATCAGGGAACATGGATGAAAGTTTAAGGAACAGGTGCAGCAAAGAATATTATAGAAGAGCTGAGAAGGAAGGGGCAATAGAAGGGGGCAGAATCCTGGATATTTGAGGGAAGGTGAATAGCAAGGCATAAATATATTCATGACTTAAGAGCCACTGGCTGCTTTGGAGAAGTTTTGCTGTTGCTTATACCAAAACAGCTAACACCATTTCAGATGAATTGCATCCTGGAGAACACGTGAAGTGCCAGAGGACTAGAACCCTAGAAATTGCCTATCCCTGTTTTAACACAAAGAGAGGCATACATTTTTGTTGTAGATCTATTTTCCTAGAATGCCAGACACTAGAGGTTTGCTAATAAGTCTAATATACACTGTACACCTTTCCCCTCCAAAATAAGCCCCACTGAGTTCAATGGGACATACTCCCATTCTGTTCCTGACTCCCAGCTGAGCAGGAGCACAACAGGAGAGAGGCTCCAGCTGTTCTCGGGGCTGTGATAAGCGGGCAGGCTCCCAGAGAGCGAGCGAACAGAGCGAGCGCACAGGGAGAGCAAACAGGAGTTTGGCAGCGGAGTTCGGCAGGGGAGGTCAAGGGGGAGGTCCCTAAAAAAATAATAATAATAATAATAATAAATAAATAAATAAATAAATAAAAATAAAATTATTTATATATATATATATATATATATATATATATTCTAGGAAGACAGAAGCAGAGCACTATGGAAGGAAAGGACTCAGCAGTGGTGGTGACCTGCAAGGGGTGTGCAATGTTTGTTTTCCTGCCGGAGATCAACATGGCCTACACATGCAACAAGTGCAAGCTGGTCACGCTGTTGGAAGAAAAGGTCAGAGGACTGGAGCAGCAAGTGTCAACCCTCAGGAGCATAAGAGAAAGCGAGGAGTTCTTAGACAGAACGGTGGATCTACAGCACCAAAGCACAGTACAGGAGCCAGAAGGGCAACTGCAGGATGAGGCGGAGTCGGAGACTGCAGAGGCAAGGGAAAATAACACAGGGGGAACTCCCTGGAAAAGGGTGACTGTTAGGAGCAGAAGAACTACAAGACACTCTGCGCCTGTGGAAGCAGTGGAGCTATGGAACCGCTTCCATGTACTTGAGGACGAGGGCAGAGGACAGCCTGCAGAGGACGGATTACCGGGCACCCAACGTGACAGCGAGCAAGAGGCTGAGGGTCAGTCAAGTGGAGGCAATCAAACCAAGGCCTACAGCAAGAGGAAGAGAAGAGTACTCGTAGTGGGAGACTCCCTCCTGCGGGGGATCGAAGCCAAAGTATGTCGCGAAGACCCATGGACTCGCCAGGTGTGCTGTCTCCCTGGGGCACGGATTAAGGATGTGTCAGAGCAGCTGCCGAGGCTCATGCAGCCCACCGACACATACCCCTTTCTTCTCTTCCACGTGGGTACAAATGATACTGCCAAGCGGAGTTACAAAGAAATCACGGCAGACTTTGAAGAGCTGGGAAGGGAACTCAAGAACTTCGGGGCCCAGATAGTTTTCTCATCCATCCTTCCAGTACTTGGAAGAGGCATAGAAAGGGAAAGAAAAATACTCCGAGTGAATGACTGGCTACGAAGGTGGAGCCGACGTGAGGGATTTGGATTCTGGGACCACGGGCTACACTTCCTGGAAGATGGACTGCTGGCAAAGGATGGGTTGCACCTCACAAGGACTGGGAAGAATGTGTTTGGCCACAGCATGAGGAACTTAATCAGGAGGGCTTTAAACTGAATCCAACAGGGGAAGGAGACATAAACTCGGGGGTACCAATGGAAGAAGGCCTCTATGCCACAATGGAGAGAACAGCTCCAGCGGTGCCCATTGATAGTCTACCACAAAATGTAGGGGGAAAGTCGGACTATAAAGCACATAGTCTTCGATGTCTCTATACTAATGCCCAGAGTATGGGCAATAAACAAGACGAACTTGAACTCTTGATACATGAGGGCAAGTACGACTTGATAGGGATAACTGAAACCTGGTGGGATGACTCCCATGACTGGAATACAGCAATTGAAGGGTATAACTTGTTCAAAAGGAACAGAAGCAACAGAAAGGGAGGTGGAGTTGCACTGTATGTTAAAATACGTATCTCTGCACAGAGATACAGGAAGAGGAGCTTGGCAGCCCCATTGAGAGCATCTGGGTTAAAATAAAGGGGGCAAAGAATAAAACGAACATGGCGGTTGGAGTCTACTACCGACCACCCAATCAAGGAGAAGACGAGGATGGAACTTTTGAAAAGCAAATTGCCATTGTTTCAAGGAGGCACGATGTGGTAGTAATGGGAGACTTCAATTTCCCTGATATCTGTTGGGAGACTTATTCAGCCAAACATGGCCCCTCCAAGAAATTCCTGAGCTGTGCTGCTGATAACTTCCTCCTACAGAAAGTGGAGGAAGGAACTAGAGGATCGGCTATCCTTGACCTGATTCTAACCAACAGAGACGAGTTAGTGGATAAAGTGGCAGTTTCGGGAACTCTGGGGGAAAGTGACCATGTTATACTTGAGTGTAGCCAAACACATACCCTGGATTTTAGGAAAGCCAATTTTAACAAACTCAGAACAATGATTAGTAAGATCCCATGGCAAGTGACTCTCACGAGAAAGGGAGCCCAGGAGGGGTGGGAGTTTTTAAAAAAGGAAATTTTAAAGGCACAATTGCAAACAATTCCCACAAGGAAAAAAGGCAGAGGGCAACAGAAGAAGCCAATGTGGCTTCACAATAAACTCAAAGATGACCTGAAAACAAAAAAGGACACGTATAGGAAGTGGAAGGAAGGACAGGCTACAGGGGAAGAGTACAGGCAGGTAGCACAGAACTGCAGGAATAGTGTCAGGAAGGCTAAAGCTGAGAATGAGCTAAGGTTAGCGAGGAATGCTAAAAGCAACAAAAAAGCTTTCTTCAGATACATGCACAGTAAAAGACAGAAGAAAGAACTGGTGGTTCAACTACGCAATGAGGATGGCAAATTGATAACAGAAGACAAAGAAAAGGCAGAAGTGTTCAATTCCTACTTCGGCTCGGTCTTCTCCCAAAAGAGGGTCTATGACCCCCCTGGCAAACCTGAAGTGCAGACTGAAGGGGCAGAATTGCAGCTTGAGATTGATAGGCAAATGGTCAAGGAGCACCTGATTACTCTGAACGAGTTTAAATCTCCAGGGCCTGATGAGCTGCATCCTAGAGTAATAAAGGAACTGGCAGAAGAACTCCCAGAACCACTGTCTATTATCTTTGAGAAATCATGGAGGACAGGTGAAGTGCCAGACGACTGGAGGAGGGCAAATGTTGTTCCCATCTTCAAAAAGGGCAAGAAGGAGGAACCTGGGAACTATAGGCCAGTCAGTCTGACATTAATCCCCGGGAAGATTTTTGAGCAGATTATAAAGAAGTCAGTCTGCAAGCACCTTGAAAACAATGCAGTGATTACTAGAAGCCAGCATGGATTTGTCAAGAACAAATCCTGTCAGACTAATCTGATCTCATTTTTTGATCGAGTAACCTCCTTTGTGGACTGTGGGAATGCTGTGGACATTATATATCTGGACTTCAGCAAAGCTTTCGACAAAGTGCCTCATGATATCCTGATTAGTAAGCTAGCTAAGAGTGGGCTAGATGGAACAACTATCAGGTGGATCCACAATTGGCTACAGAATCGGACTCAAAGAGTGCTTATCAATGGTTCCTTCTCAAACTGGGGAGAGGTAACGAGCGGGGTACCACAGGGCTCAGTCCTGGGCCCGGTGCTCTTCAACATTTTTATTAATGACTTGGATCAGGAGGTACAGGGAATGCTTATCAAATTTGCAGATGACACAAAGTTGGGTGGAACAGCTAATACTCTGGAAGACAGAAACAAAATTCAAAGTGACCTCGATAGGCTGGAGCGCTGGGCCGAAAACAACAGAATGAAATTTAATAGGGATAAATGCCAAGTGCTGCACCTAGGGAGAGGAAACCAAATGCAGAGTTACAGAATGGGGGACACTTGGCTCAACAATACTACAAGTGAGAAGGATCTTGGAATTGTGGTAGATCACAAACTGAATATGAGCCAGCAATGCAATGTGGCTGCAAAGAAGGCAAATGCAATTTTGGGCTGTATTAATAGAAGTATAGCTTCCAAATCGCGGGAAGTGATAATTCCCCTTTACTCGGCACTGGTTAGGCCTCATCTTGAGTACTGCATCCAGTTCTGGGCACCTCACTTTAAGAAGGACATAGACAAACTGGAGAGGGTTCAGAGGAGGGCAACAAGGATGATAAAGGGACTGGAAACAAGGCCCTATGAGGAGAGACTGAAAGAACTGGGCATGTTTAGCCTTCAGAAGAGGAGACTGAGGGGAGATATGATCGCACTCTTCCAGTATTTGAAGGGATGTCACACAGAGGAGGGCAAAGATCTCTTCTCGTTCATCCCAGTTTGCAGGACACGGAATAATGGGCTCAAGTTACAGGAACCTAGATTCCACCTAAACATAAGGAAAAACTTCCTGACTGTCAGAGCAATAAGACAATGGAATCAACTACCTAGGGAGGTGGTGGGCTCTCCCACTCTGGAGGCATTCAAGGTGCAGCTGGACAGACATCTGTCAGAGATGCTTTGACCTAGATTCCTGCATTGAGCAGGGGGTTGGACTCGATGGCCTTGTAGGCCCCTTCCAACTCTACTTTTCTATGATTCTATGATTCTATGATTCTAAGTGTGTATAAGATTGCAGCCAAACCCTTTACATACAATTAATGGGTAAACAGAATTTTAGACCCAATTTTCCAGAGTGGAAATGTATATGTGTAGACTGTTCTTCCAAGCACACCATCTCACCATTATGGAAATTACCAGACAGATGAGTTAATAATGTTCAGAGCCGTATTCAGTGAGTTATAATGTTCAGAGCAGTATTCACTGACGAGCTGCAATAGAAGACAGAGATAATGTGTATCTCCATTAGAAGATGGTTTTGAACACATACAGCTTGCATGCAGCAATGCAAACAGCTGCATTTGCTGAAATTTTTTGTTCTTCTGCACTACAGTCCAAGGTATCGGAGGAGCCCTGTCCTTTGTTTTGACTGGTCATCCTGCATTTGGTCATTTGGCCACAGTACAGGAGCTCTGTCTTCATTTGTGTCTGGTTACCCTAGTTGGCAATACTATTTTTCCACTGTTGTGCCTATAATAACTACCAGGGACAATCACGTGACAACGCATATAAGAGGCTTTTGCCTTTGCCAGGACTTCTGCATGCTACAAGAGCCTTCCCTAACTTGGCACCCTCCAGTTGTGTTGGACTACAACTCTCATCACCCCAACCCGCATGTCCAATGGCCATGTGGGTTGGGGATGATGGGAATTGCAGTCCAATGTGTCTAGAGGGCACCAGGTTGGGGAAGGCTGTACTGAAAATAAATTGTTACCAGGTGAATATGAGGTTGCAAAGGAAACAGGCTAGTTTCATTATCTTGGGAGAAAGTTGTAGAAGGTATTAAAAATTCAGAAAGTGTCTCCCAGGACATTCCCTATGCCTTCTGTCACATAAGGTGACTAGAGTTTACATTGCCTTTTCTTCTCTTTTGATCCTTTTCTATTTTTTTTCTTTTGCCTAAGATTAAAAAACATAATGTCCAGAAAGGGGTTAATACATTTGAAAGCCCTCTAATTAGCATTGGAATGAAACTTAAGACTTAAAGAGAAAATGGTTATCCCCTTAAGCAAGAGTTTAATTCTTACTCAAGAAGAAAAAACTTTCCAGGCTGGCCAGCAACTGTTGCAGTAGTATCTGCCAAGTTATTGATTAACTTAACTACTATGAGCCACTATTTTCATTACTTCAAATCATTATCTTGATTCTTCTGCCCCTTGTGTAGGTTTAGTACCTGATCAAGAACAGTGATATTTTTAATATCTAGTTACTCTAGTGAAATAATGCCTTTCTTGTTTCAGGCTTGGAAATTTCCAGTGTATGGCATCTTACGTCATTGGAGAAATATAACAAGGATGAACTATTCTTTCTACTTCTGTTAATTTAGGGGCAGATCCAAAATTCAGACCCAGATGCTGAGGACATATTTATTTTATTTATTTATTTATTTATTTATTTATTTATTTCATTTATATACCGCCCCACAGCCGAAGCTCTCTGGGCGGTTCACAATACTTTATGCAACATATGTATCCAAGATTTTAAAATTAGTAGCAGAAGTAGTAGTAGTCAGCACTAGCTCCATTGCCTTAAGGCAGGGGTGGGCAACCTTTTCAGGTCTGAGGGCCGCATGCGGTGCCAGGTAGTGGATTGTACACATGCGCGTGCGCACGCACGCACACACACACACAAACACATGGGATGGGATTGCTGGGGGAGGGGAGACTTTTTGCCTCCCACCCCCCAATGTCCCTGCTTCAGATTGCTGCTTCTCTGCCACCATTAACTCTGCCAGTTGATCAGCAGGCAGGGCCGGATTAAGATAGGGGCTATTGGAGCTGCAGCTCCAGGCCCCTATCCCAAAACATGCCCACAATCAGGACCGGTGCAGGGCAGTTTGGCGCCCCAGGCGAAATAATATTTAGCGGGGCCCCCTCTCCAAAGCAGCCCTGCTCTGCAAAAAAACAACAACCCTGCGCCGCCACCACCAACCTACCCTCCCCCTGCCCTGGCGGCTGCTGCTGCTGCTGCTGCTGCCGCCGCCGCCGAGGAGGAGGAGGAGGAAGTGACGCAACGGGACCCCCGCGCTGTTTTTTGCTGGGGAAACCATGGCAACAGGGCTGTTTAAGCCCTGTTGCCCTGGTTCCTCCCGCCAAAACAACGCGGGCGGGGCTCCGGAAGCGACACGACGCGGAGAAGGTAAGTGGCAGGGGGGTCGGGGGGGTGATGGCGGCAGTGGCGGGAGGCGCAGCGGCAGCGAGCGGGAGGGCGGGGGGAGGCGCAGTGGTGAGCGGGACGGGAGGGTGCGGCGGCGGAGGGAGGGAGGGAGGGTGGGGAGGCGGAGGCCTGGCGGGGGCGGCGCAGCGGAGGCGGCGCAGCGGAGGCGGCGCAGCGGAGGCGGCGCAGCGGAGGCAGAGGCCTGGCGGGGGCGGCGCAGCGGCAGCGAAGAGGAGCGCAGCGTTTCTGCGCCCTCTTCAGCCGCGCGCCCTCCTCAGCCGCGCGCCCTCCTCAGCACCAGGCCCATAATGCTCTTAATCCGGCCCTGTCAGCAGGGCTGCAGGGGAAAGTGTGTGTGGCTCCCCCGGGTTCACTAGCCACACCCCTGCCCACCCCTGCCTTAAGGGTTGCATTTGCACATTAACTCTAAGCCATGGTTTAGTGTTACAAGGATACAAGCCTTGGGTTTGTGTGCTTCCCCCTCTCCTCTTCTCCTCCAGTGCAGGCCTTTTCTGTTTTAAATTAACTTCAGTTTAGCAAGTGAACCATAAACTGTGGTTAATCCTAACTATGGTTTGCTGAAACAAGCCAACTTCATAAACTATGATTTGAAGTTGGCTTGTTTCAACAAACGATAGTTAAGATTAACCACACTTTTCTGCATTCTTATGATGTCACAACAGGCTGTCATTCAAATAAAATGGATGCAAAATCATCCAAACTCTTCCTCATAGCTTCACTGAAGGAGGGGGGAGAGATCATGAGCCTGATGCTCACTGCACCTCATCCTTGTAAACCATGTTTTAGTATTGCATGCAAATGCAGCCAAACTCTTTGTTATATGCGCTACTCATCCAGACAATGCAGTGCATTGGACTGAGTTCAAGACCAGTAGGGCAGGGGTGGGAAGAAGGTTGACTGGGATCTACTGGAAGATCTCTGAGTGATTTGCAGAAGATCAGCAAGGGTTTCTGACTCCCAGTTGTTTAACAATAGCAACAACAAAATGATTTTTCTCTACCTGAATTAGGTTGCTGCCTGCAATGAAGAAAGTTTGGGCTAACCTGCAGTGGACTTTTGTGCGAAAGAACTGTGAGCTCAATTCAGTTCTGGTATGGAAAACAAATTCCTTGGCTTGGAATGTGTGCAGAGGTACCCTGTTCTTTCATTCTACATGGATGTCCTTTGCACCTAGCTGGGATTGCTGCATCTTGGGGATGGCGTGAAAAGCAAAGTGGATCTAACATACCCGAGTCTGCCCACCCCTGGTGTAGAGCTAGGGAGAGCCAACTTACAGTACAATCCAATGTGGCTGCCCATAACCCTCCAAACTCAGAGGATTACGGGCATCCTGTCAAGGGTGGGACTGGGAGGATCACGGGAGCAAAGGTCACCTCCATGCTTCTCCCACCCTGCAAAAGACTTAGAGAGCTGATTTCAGCCATCTCGGCCTTTTGCCGCTGCTCGTGAGGAGGAGAGGCTGAGGCATCGCCGGGATACATCATATCCCGGCAGAGCGTCTCTACCCTCCCCTCCCCGCCCCCCCGGAACACCCACCAAATGCCAGCTCCGATGTCGGTCTTCTGACCTTGGAGCCACAGCCAGCACTGTTCTTCCCGTGCCAGCCGTGAGGGTGGAGGGAGGGAGGGCACTCCGAACTCAGAGTCCCAGCTTCAACCTCGGAGCACGTTTCCCAGGTCAGAGCTGGGACTCCAGTTGTGCCCTTAACGTCTCTGTTCAGCTATTAAGCTTTCTGAGTGGCTAGTGGCTGGTCATTCTTTCTCAGACTAACTTCTTCTTTTTTAAGAGTCGCGACCCCTCACAGGCAGTACTATGGTTCCCACCACCACCACCACATTTTTTCAAAAAAAACCAAAAGCCATCCTGGGGCAGACTGTGAGTCAGAGCAGAGGAAGGAAAGACAGACTCGGGCTGCTTAACCTGTTCCTCCCTGTCCCTGGTTATTTTTTAGTTCAAAATAACTTTCCAGGCTGCTTATTTATTTATTTATTTATTACATTTATACGCTGCCTTTTTTCCTACAAGGAATTCAAGGCGGCTTACATAATCATCATCCTCCTCTCCATTTTATCCTCACAACAACCCTGTCAGGTAGGTTAGGCTGAGAGGCAGTGACTGGCCCAAAGTCACCCAGTGAGCTTCATGGCCGAGCGGGGACTAGAACCCGGATCTCCAGAGTCCCAGTCCAGCACTCTAACCACTAGGAGGAAAGACTGGCGGGGAAAGGGTTAAATAGACTCTTCTGCCCCATCCTTCCCCCGCTCTGATACAGCCTGCCCAGGGTGATTTTGCTTAATTTCTTTTTGTTTGTTTGTTTGTTACATGCATTTCCGGTCCTTCTTCTGAGGAGCTCAGTGTGGCATACATGGTTCCCCAACACACACACACACACACACACACCATTTTATCCTCATTACAGCCCTGTGAGGTAGTAGGATAGGCTGAATGCGAGTGACTGAAAAGCAGTGGAGGGGGGGGGGAACATGCAGTTTCAGCCTAAGTGAGACAAGAACTGCAAGGCATTTTGTGACTGGACTGTAAATAGTGATGGGTGAGAAATTTGTTCAGTTCACATTTGAATGCAAACTTACCTAATTTCTCACTGTCAAACCACGACGCAAATCAAAACTCAGTCATCTTTTGAAATTCGCACTTCTCCAAATTTTGAAATGCCCTCCGCCAATCAAAAAATGTATACAAAAAATACATATATTCAGGGAAATCATATTCAAAAATGCATTATATTAGGAATATTGCTTGCAAAAAAATACAGGCATATACGAATGCATGTATTAGGAGAAATGTGCACAGAAATGTTTATGAACGGTCTTGCGAACTTTAAAAATAAAATGTCAAAGTTCAGGATGAACTGAACTTAAGACTGGAGAAATTCTCAAAGTTGAAGATGAACCAAACTTATAATTGGACAAATGAGGAACTGAAATTGAAAGATTCATCCATCCGTAATTGTAAATCATCCGCAACATTATTTTAGGGGTGGGAAACCCAGTGATTCCTGACTCCTGAGCTTGCCGAAATTCTCCAAAAATCACCTTGAATCCTGTTTCAGTTCACTCCCATTTTCATTTTCAACCTGCTTTTTGGCTCATTCGAATGGGGAAAGTGTGCATTTCTGTGCATATTTTTCCAAAGTGCACACTGCCCCCCCCATTGATTAAAGTGTGGAAATGTGTTGTGTTTTTTTAAAAACACAGTGCATTTCAAAGCATGCATTATTATTATTTTTTTAAAAACACAATTCTAGAATGAATATTTCTTCCAAAAAAAAAAAAAGCACACCTGCTCACATTCATGTTCAGGATTCTGAATGTGACATATATATTATGATTTGCAAACGGAAGCAAAATTCTCATACATCCCTACGATCATCATTATCCTCATCATCATCCCAATCTTTTCATATATGCCCTGAAATGTTCATGGCTATGTGATGCTTCTCCCCAGGTGCCTCCGTGGGCACCTGGATTACTCTGATGTCAACCTTTCAACATAGGGCAAAGACAGATGGAATGTTTTAAGGAGTAACCACAGTGGGTACTTCATCCATGGTTTCTTGCATTACAAACATTACACTGCTGGAGGCAGTGTAAATGCCAGGTCTACCCTTGGTCTTGCCTTTCCTCTCTCCATTCACAATGTAGTAGGTGGACTATCTTTTTCTTTTCTTTTAAGGGAAAAAAGAGGTGTGCGTGTGTATGTCCATTTATTTATTTATTATATTTATACCCCGCCTTTTTTCCTGAAAGGAACCCAAGGCGGCTTACATAATCCTCCTCCTCCTCTCCATCTTATCCTCGCAACAACCCTGTGAGGTAGGTTAGGCTGAAAGTCATCCCACACACCCTGCCAAAATTCCCAACTGAAAGAAAACAAAAACAAAAGTGCTGTATGGATGCAGTGGGAGACTGGTTTGTGATATCATGGGCCATTGCGAATAGGTGGGTTTTATACCTGGATTTCTCCAATCAAGCTGCAGTACAGTACACTAAACTGTTCTTGAAAGAAGTGCTCTCTAAAATAAGCAGTGAAATTTATTGTTTGTTTAAAGAGCAGTGAAGCCATAACAAGCCATGTTATCTCTTCCCAGTGCTTGAACTGCAGGTACAGGGGCTGGAGAAATCTGCAAAATCTGCAATAGATTGGAATAAGTTTGGATTTCTATGAATCCGACCTGCAGATTCTGCAGTGGACCGTCTTTGCCTGAGTCATGCAGATTCTGTGGACTTGCAGACCAGTTTGTTTGTTTGTTTGTTTACATTTTACGGGAGGATTTGTGCAAATGTGCATTAGTGCAAGAGTGCATTAGCTCTAATGCACATTTGCAAACAGGAATGAAATTCTAGCACACCCCTTTTTAAAAAATCTGATTCCATCAGTTAGCGGATGATGGAATGAAAGATGCCTGACAATCCACGAAAAACAGACAGAACAGATTTTTTTAAATCCATGCATTCCTAAGAGGGGCCCTTAATAAAACCTACCACCAGCCCCACCCACCCCAACATGCCTCCAGCGTTAGCAAAATCATACCTCCCCCCTTGTAACTTTTTTTTAAAAAGTAACTGGGGGATTGTCCCAAGGAAGGTGGGGTGGGCCCTCTCTGCCTCCCCCATATAGTCCAAACACTTTCTCAATCTACCCTGAAAGATTCTGAATAGTACTGGATGTTTTTTGTATGGTTGTTTGATTGAAAAATATTCACCTTCCAGCACTTCTGCAGAAAATTTGACCTGCTAGTAACCTGACAGAACAGGCAGTACTAGGGCAGAAATTAAGCAACAACTTATTCTTGCAAACTTTCCAACTTGAGTTCACTCACACATTTAGAATATTCAGGTCAGGAGGGGAAAATATTTTTCTCTATGTTTCTCATCCATGACTCCAAAAATGGGTAGAGCTAGTCCACATGTTTACACATGGGCAGCTTTGGGAAGTATGCATCTGTGGGTGGCCACATCCTTCACAGGTGGCAAAGATGTAAGTGTCCGTCCTCCAAAGTGGGTGTTAAAAATCCCTTCATGTGGTGGTTTCAGGACCGGTGCAGGGCAGTTTGGCGCCCCAGGCGAAAACCTATTTAGCGCCCCCCCCTCTCCAAAGCAAAAAAAAAAAAAAAAAACCTGCACCTACCTCCCCCCCCCCCGCCCTGGCTGCGGCGGCGGCGGCGGCTGCTGCTGCTGCTCCTAAAGTGACGCGCGACGCGACGGGACCCCCCGCGCTGTTTTTTGCCCGCGACGAAGGTAGGTGACGGGGGGGTTGGGGGTGACGGGGGGGGGTTGGGGGGTGGCGATGGCGGTGGGAGGCGCAGCGGCAGCGAGCGAGCGGGAGGGCGGAGGGCGGGTGGAGGCGCAGCAGCGGGCGGGTGGGCGGGCGAGCGAGCGAGCGGGTGGAGGCGCGGCGGCGGCGGCAGGCAGGAGGGTGGGGAGGCGGAGGCCTGGCGGGGGAGGCGGAGGCCTGGCGGGGGCTGCGCAGAGGCAGCGAAGAGGAGCGCAGGGTTTCCGCGCCCTCTTCGGCCGCGCGCCCTCTTCGGCCGCGCGCCCTAGGCGGCCGCCTAGTTGGCCTAGCGGTAGCGCCGGCCCTGGGTGGTTTCTGTGTGCACTGGAGCTTTTACAGAATGAAATATTTTAGGAAGGTTGCCTAGAGCAATCACATTTTACATGATTTTCTGGCTTCAGCAGCGGGAAACTGAGATGAATTCAACCTGAGAGAAGAAAATGTTTTAAGGCACAGCTGCCCAGGCAGGTTTTTTTTTTTTACATCTACACTTTGACCCAACAAGAACAACAAAGAAACTTGTGGCACATTAAAGACACACATTTATTAGGGTCCATGGAATCTTATGGACCATAAGATTCAACTACAGACCTGTCACAAATATCCCCTTCTTGGGCAAGGTGTTTGAGCGCGTGGTGGCCGAGCAGCTCCAAGCTCTCTTGGAGGAAACGGATTACAGTAATACCTCGGATTACGAGTAACCCGGTTTGCGAGCTACTCGTAAAACGAGGAAAATTTTAGCATAAATTTAAATTTGAAAGACGAGCAAGTCTCGCAACATGAGCCGCTGCCGCTTTCAAATTTAAATTTATGCTCTTGCTCAGCTGGCGCCTCGCGCTGCTGCGCCGCCGCTAGCCGAGTGAGTGGCTACACCGTGCCTCGCCTCCACGGGGCTCCCAGCCGCGCCGCGCCTCGCTTTGCTGGCGCCTCGCGCGCTGCCATGCCGGCTCCCGGGCAGGGAAGCAGCACGGCAGCGCAAGGCGCCTGCAGAGCGAGGGGCTGTGCCGCATCTCCTTTACCAGCTGGCGCCCAGCGCGCTTCCTACCAGCATGCTCCCGACTGCCAGCGCGCTCCCTGCCTAGCAAGCGGTGGCTTGCTTGTCTGCGGCGAGCCGCCGGCGCCGCCTCCGTCACATCCGGCCCCAGGTTCGCATCACTTCCTGGGCCGGATGTACGCATCACTTCCTGGGCTACTAGGGGAAGGGCCTTCTCAGTTGTGGCACCCCATCTCTGGAATCAACTCCCCAAGGAGGTGCACCTGGCTCCTACTCTTTATTCCTTCAGGCGCCAGGTGAAGACCTTTTTATTTACCCAATATTTTAATGGTTAGATTTTTATTCCCATTTTTATTATCACTGCTGTACCTCCGGTCTGATTCATCTGGCTGCTTTGTTTATTGTTTTGTATTATATTGTATTTGTATTTCTATTTTAAAGATATTTTTGGTTTTAAGATTGTTTTTATCCTGTTTTTCTTGTAAACCGCCCAGGGAGCCTTTGGGCTGATGGGCGGTAAATAAATATATTAAATAAAATAAATAAAATAAAATAAAAAATCTTATGCCAATATTAACTGTGCAGTCCTATGCATATCTCCTCATAAATAGGTCCTATTGAGTTCAATCAGACTTACTCCCAAGCAAAACATATCTGTTCATTCAGGCTTTCCCTGACTTTTAATCAGTCAGGACAATGTTCTGTTTTACTGCTTTGTTGTAATGTTTTTAAGGTATTTGTGGTTTTATACTGTTTTTATACTGTTTTTATACTGGTTTTTATTCTGTATTGTATTGTATGTGTTTTTATGTAAACTGCTTAGAGATCCTAGAATGTCAAGCAGTATGCATAAATAAATATATAAATAAGTGTGTATAGGATTGCAGGCGTAACATGCTAGTCTTTAAAACAAGGGGCCAGGGGGCGAGCAGGGGAGGCACCATGGGGCCGTCCACGGGGTCCAGCGGGGGTGCCCTCGGCCAGCGTTCACACGACACGGGAACCGCAGGGGACTTCCGCTCCCCCATGGTTCCCGTGTCATGTGAACCGGCCCAAGGGCAGGGAACTTCTTTCAGCCCAAAGGACACGCGTGGGCGGACTGCAGTGGAGCCGGCTGTCCCCGCGCCATGTGAACCGGCCCAAGGGCAGGGAACTTCTTTCAGCCCAAAGGACAAATTCCACTTTGGAGAAGCCCTTGGGGGCCGTGTTCCAGTGGTGTGCAGGGCCAAAGGCAAATGGGGAAAACTACAAAAAAATACCAACCCCAGTGCAGCTTAAAGCTCTTTCAATCAATGGTCAGGGGAAAGGGGCAGGACCAGGGCAGAGGGCGGAGCCATCTTGGGAACCCCAGATGGCCATATTGGAATCCCAGGAGAGCTGGATTTGGTCCCCAGGCTTGAGGTCCCCCACCCCTGCTTTAAAAGGTCCAGCACGACTCCTTGTTGTTTTTGTAGCTACTAAGTCACATGGAAGTTTTGACCCAATGAGTGTAATCAGTGTGCATAAGCAGGCCCCTGTGCATGGATGTGTGTGCACTTTTTTTTATCAGACATTTAAGTGCAAGTTAAACAGGTGCTTGAATACATGTGCATCATACAAGTACACGTATCAGAGAGCCAGGGTTAGCTGTGGCTCTTTGTTCAGTATTCAGTCAGTGCAAACCCTGGTTTTGTTGCTTGGGCTCTATGAAATAGTATTTTATTTTATTTTATTTATTTATTATATTTATGGCCCACCTTTTTTCCTGCAAGGAACCCAAGGTGGCTTACATAATCCTCCTCCTCTCCATTTTATCCTCACAACAACCCTGTGAGGCAGGTTAGGCTAAGAGTCCGTGACTGGCCCAAAGTCACCCAGTGAGCTAGGCCGAGTGGGGACTAGAACCCGGACCTCCCAAGTCCCAGTCCAACACTCTAACCACTACTCCACACTGGCTCTCATTGTACTCCATGTACATTATCTTTTCAAATTTAACGATTTTCTGAAATTAATTTTATTCTGTTTTGCTGCATTATACAGCAAAAGAAAAAGAAAGCCTGAAATAACTTTGTTTTTTCCTCAAGAAGTTACATTGTGTTTGGCTCAACACCCCACCCCCACCTCAAAGTTTGGTGGATTAGGGCCTTGCCAGACTTTCCCTGACCCAGAAAGGGCCCAAGAGATGTGATTTAAAGTTTTAAACATCTTTCACTGAGGGCATTGGAACGTGGGTTGAAGTTCTAAAGTACTAAGAGTAACACAGACATAACATGCCAGGCATACATTATACCCTGGGCAGAACATTTGTAAGAAAATCAGATGCAAATTATTGACATTTTTGCAGCGATTCCTGTTCCATGTTAAAAGAAAAATATTATTTTTGTTTCCCACCCTTTCCAAAACAAGAACTCAAAAATATTCTCAGTTGCAAATCAGTCATAAAATTAAACTGCAGAAAGGTGCATAAGGGCACAATAATCCTATCCATGTTTAGACAGAGAAAAGCCTTTCAAGTCCCAGCATTCCCCAGCCAGCCATGCATCCTAAGGCTGCAATTCTTACTCAAGGGCTGGGGAACCTGTTGACCTCCAGATGTTGTTGGACCCCAGCTGTCATCAGTCCCAGCCAGCTTGCCCAATGGACAGGAAACAAGGGAGCAGTTGTCCAACAATATTTGGAGGGCCACAGGTTCTCCACCCCTGCTATAATTCACTCACCTGGGAGACTAAGTTCCATTAAACTGAATGGGGTTCACTTCTGAGCAAATATGTATAGGATTGTACTGTTAAAGGATATCTAGTTCCTATCCAGCACTGAGTGGAGGAACTGCTACATCCAAAGAGGTCACAGATGTTACAGCTAACATCGACAGTGAAATCCAGCATCGTCTGAGCTCCGCAAGTGCCGCGTTTTCTCGAATGAAACATAGAGTGTTCGAGGATCGGGATATTTGTAAGAAGACCAAAACACTGGTTTATGAAGATATTGTATTACCAACTTTATTGTATGCCTGCGAAACATGGACTATCTATAAACGTCACCTCCAACTCCTTGAAAGATTTCATCAATGTTGCCTCCGGAAAATCCTGCGAATTACTTGGGAAGATAACCGAACAAATGTCAGTGTACTGGAAGAAGCAAAGACTACTAGCATTGAAAAAATGATCCTTCAACGCCAACTTCAGTGGGCCGGTCATGTTGTTCAAATGCCTGACTGCCGTCTCCCAAATCAGTTACTTTATTCCCAACTCAAGAATGGAAAGCGGAATATTGGTGGTCAATATAAGAGGTTTAAAGATGTTCTTAAGGCTAATCTAAAAAAATGCAATATAAACATCAAAAACTGGGAAGCTCTGGCCCATGAACGATCTAACTGGAGGCTGGCCTTTCACAAAGGTTCTATGGACTTTGAAGAAGCCCGAGTGCAAGGTGAAAGGGAGAAACGTGCTAAGCGAAAAGCACGTCAAATGAATCCTTTACAGGGCCATCTTCCATCTGGTAACCTGTGTCCTCACTGTGGGAAGCTGTGTGGATCTAGAATTGGCCTCCACAGTCACTTACGGACCCATCGCTAGAGTCTACACAATTTTCTTTAGAATTTTCCTCCTTTTAAAATCTCCTTTTTGTAAAAAAATAATAATAATAATAAAAAAATTATCCTGGAAGACAATCTTACTCAGTCACAAGTGATCGCCTGACTGACTGACTAGAGGAACTGCTACATCCAAAGAGGTCAGCACTGTAGTACTGGGGAAACAACAGTAAATTTACAAAGCCTGTTATAGAGTATTTCATGCAGATAGGACCGACTGTATGGATTTCTCCCTCTCTCATAATAATAGAACCCGGGGTCATCCCATGAGCTGGATTGGTGGGAGATTCAGGACAGATAAAAGGCAGTGGTTCTTCACACAGTGTATAGTTAAACTATGGAATTCACTTCCAGAAGATGTAGTGATGGCCACCAATTTGGAGGGCTTTAAAGGGGGATTGGACAAATTCATGGAGAAGAAGGCTATCAATGGCTGCTAGTCCTGATGACATTATGCTACCTCCAGTATCGGAGGCAGTATGCCTATGTACACCAGCTGCTGGGGAACATGAACAGGAGGGTGCGATTGCACTCATGCCCTACTTGTGGGTTTCCCACAGGCGGCTGGTTGGCCACTGTATGAACAGAATGCTGGACTAGATGGACCTTTGCACTGATCCAGCATGGCTCTTCTTATGTTCTTATGTTCTTATAGGCAAGTTGGGGGCTTGCCCAGGGTGTCAAGCTGAAGGGGGCACCAAGCTGAGCTTGGTGAGTCAGTGTTTGTTGGGTGTTCTATCTGCAGCGAGCTAGGGCAAAGAAAAGCAGTGTCTGTGACCTTCCACCCCCACCCCCCCAAGTTTAAGTTGTTTGGATACTGGCTATAAAAATTAACTTCCATCAATTAGCTTTAAAGCATATGTTCCTTTTTGAATTT
The DNA here is from genome assembly GCA_021292165.1 of Shinisaurus crocodilurus. Classification (NCBI taxonomy): domain Eukaryota; kingdom Metazoa; phylum Chordata; class Lepidosauria; order Squamata; family Shinisauridae; genus Shinisaurus; species Shinisaurus crocodilurus. The sequence continues at coordinate 242,996,702 of CM037878.1, read as the reverse complement.
CCAGTTTAATGTCATTTGTTCTAGAAAATGATCAGCAGAACACAGCTTTCCTTTGAGACAACATTACTGGGCCTTATAAAAACCACAAATATTATAAAGACCTATAGATCACAATAGAAGAAATTGTAAGCTGACTAGGGGCGGCTGGGCACCAAAGGCACTCCTTGCCCAGAGCACTGTTTCTCCTGGGGCCAGCCCTGCATGCAGAGAATAAACTAAAACAAATATCAGGTAAAATACACTATCCAAGGTTGTGGTGGTTTCAGAGAATAAGGGGTTTTCTACACAAGGAATTTATTGTGCACTGGTTATTCCCTACTCACAGTTGTTTATGGGTTCTTTAGATGACATTGTGACCCTCCCATTTTGCTTCCGTGTCTAAAGAGTACTTTTGGTGAGATTTTTTAAAGCAGGGAAAACTCTGCATTTAATAGTGAAAGCGAAAGAAACCTTGTGAATTTGCACTATTCTGCTATGCCACAGTGCCACCTAGAGGTTATGAGGCAGAAAAGCAGGAAAGGAAACACTCTTCGTGAAGTGCATGGATCTCAATTCTGCAACGAAACCAAAAGTAGATACAGTGGATGAACAGCCTCGTGTAGAAAAGCTCTAAGAGAGGCAGTATCAGTCAGGGAATATCTCTTACCAGACTTTCTGGCATAAACGTAAGCAGGCTTATAGCTCCATGTGGATGTTCACCTTCCTGTGAATCCAACCATGTGAGGTAGGAAATTGGGGCTACTCTTGCTGGCCCCACCCCCCTTGTGCCATCCCCACCACCACCACCCTGCCACCCTCTACATCAGTGATGGCGAACCTTTTTGAGCCCGAGTGCCCCAAACTGCAACACAAAACCAACTTATTTATTTCGAAGTGCCTTAAATTTGGCAGGAAGGAGGAGGGGGTACTAGCTAATCGCGCCCCGCTCTGTCTCAGGGCATGGCTCTTCATCGGGCACGCAAAGATTCGTGCGTGCACACGCTGTGCTTCTGAGCTGTCTGTTCAGTTAGGAGGAGGGCTGGGTGCCTGCGCAGTCCGCTTCTGGGGCTGGAGATGTTGGAGTGTGCCTGCCTGTGGAGGCCAGCGAGGAATGAGCGGAGAGGAGTTACTATGGAAACCCGACGCTGAATGCAGAAGGGGACGGTCTTTTCGTGATCTGACGACCAATGGCTCGAATGCCCACAGAGAGGTCCCTGCGTGCCAGCTGTGGCACGAGTGCCATAGGTTCGCCATTACTGCTCTACATATTAGAGGACAGAGTTGTGATGTAGGGAACTGCCCTATGTGTGTAATCTCCCAATATGATTTAGAACCCTGCACAACCTGCCTATAAGCAAGGCCGGCCCGATACATTTTGTTGCTTGAGGTGAAGGACAAGATGGCGGCCCCTCCCATTCCATGTACAAAAGCTGACTAGTCTGGCAATTGAATCTTTCTATAATGCTGGGAATGGGACGGCGTCTTCCACTGCACCTGAAGGCAGCAGGCCGGCTCAGAGGGGACAGAGCAGGCCGCGAGGCACACACACCTCTCTCTTCCAACGCCTTGCTGCCGCCTCCCAGCATCTGCCGCCTAAAGTGACCACCTCACTTTGCCTAACGGTAGCACCGGACTGGCCTACAAGCATACAAAAGGCTCCCCACTTCCGACTTCCCCCCTCCAATGTGTGAAATGCAGTGGGGATGCGGTAGAAGGGGCAGGGGCAGCAAGCGTGGTCCTGATCTCCCCCACTCGCGTGATTGGAACCACATGTGGGTGAACGCCCACATAGGGTTTGGAGTTACACAGAACTCTTCAACAGGCAGAATGTATATACAAATGGCTTTCGGCTATATACAGAGGAACTCTGAAATCCAGAAGAGCGCTCATGCTAGCATATCTGTCTGCACCAGCCAGGCCAGCAGCCCTCTCTTCTGGTTCTTCTTCACCTTTAGATTTGGTATGTTGTCTCCATGTTGCTGTCTGTATATTTCCAGTATATTACCTTCCTCATCACAGGATTATGGGCCATCCTTTGGCTCAGTTGTTGTTGTTTTTTTAAAGAGAACAAAAAAGTAACATTGGATATGTCCACAGAAAGCTGACACATTAATAACTTTGCCGGTGCCTGCAAACAACAAACCAAAAAAAGGAGGGGAGATAACCTTGACAGTAACCAGGTTTGTGCAAAGTGAGAAACCATATCCTTTCCCCCAAAAGAAAGAAATTAGATAGTACTGAATAATGTAGATACACACGGACACACACACACACACATACACAGCTTTAAGAAATATGTGTTGGCTCTGGTTAGCTTATATAGAGTGGTTCAGGCCTTTTTTTGCACAACTGTTAATATTTGTTTCACTGTAGTGTATCTCTTGACAAAATTATCATGTTGTGAGATCTATAATAATAAAAGTGTGTGTGTGTGTGTGTATCTGCCTGCCTGTCTCTCTCTGTCAGAGTGATAGCACCAAGACCATGAAACCTAGACACCGGAAACCTGCCATGTATACTAAGCGGGACCTAGGGGTGTGCACCTCAAGGCTATTTGGTTTTTAAAGTGTGTTAATTCATTTTAATTAATTTTCATGTGTCCATGGGTTTGAAGCATGCAGTACCGACTTCCCTAACCACCAGATAGCTTTGCAGTTGATAAGTTTGAAGCGAGAGGGGAGTAGTCCAAGGAACAGAGTTGTATGGCTCCCCCTCCCCCTCTGCTGTGGGGCAGCCCACCCCCTCACAGCAATGGAGAGTCAATACCTCCCCCTCAGGGGGGGCATAGCCCTGCACCATAGCAGGGGCCATGCCTAGGGGTGCCATGCTGGCTGGGGAATGTGGGGAGTTGTAGGACTTTTTTCTGCCTAAGCATGCATAGGATTGTATTGGTCTAAAAACAAAATGTTTTAGACCAATGTCTTGCAATGCCCATCATCCTGGCAATTGTCCCATCCCTTCCTCCTTCATTATCTGAGTAGTTCCTCCCTTTTAAACATTTTTTTTTTCCAATACGGATTTTTATTTTGTACTAGCGAATGGACCCAACTTTGCACAGGCTGGTATTGCCCTGAGTTTGATACAGTGAAAAGACTTCGAGCAAAGTTACGCAGCCGCCAGAGATGGACACATTGTGCGTGCCCCGTCTGAGTGAAGCCACGTCCGCTGGCACCCCTAGGCGTGGCCCATGCTATGGTGCAGTGCTATAGCTTGCCCCGCCCCCGAGTGGGGGATATGTCCACTTCATTGCTGTCAGGGGGAAGGGGCAGCCATATAAGTCTGTCCCTTGGACATACCTCAAAACAGGAACTGGAACATTTTTCTCCTGCAAGCCTCTCCCTACTTTTGGCCTGCAAGTGACAGACACCCTTGCTTCTGATTCTGATGCTGCTTCACCAAGCAATCCTATACACACTTCCCTGTGTGTAAGTCACTGAACTCAGTGAAACTTACTTCTAAGTAAACATGCATAAGATTGCGTTAGTCTTCATTTTTGCTTCTAGCCCCCATAGTTCAGATGGACTATCTGCTCTTTTTTTAAATATATATATATCTATATATGTGTTTTTAAAGTGCCACCAGGATCTTTATGCATTTAAAAGTTAATTTGCTTTCTTATTTTAAGTGGGGAGACCCAATCAATTGAAAAACTGCTCTTCTAGGGAGAAAGGGGGTGGTGGTTCCTTGATGCGATCACCAGTGCTAGCCAATCGGTGCTATGTACAACTATCTTTTGCTCCAGCCCAGTAGACTCAGTTTCCCCTGAGCTCAGTCCTGGAGAGACACCATGTATCAATGTGAGCATGCTTCCACAGCCATCCTATTCCTGTTTTTAGCTCTATATGCATCCTGAGATCTCTACCTCATTCCTCTTAAGGACACCACACAAATGTCAATTGATGATGAGCTTTACACTGTGCATGTGAATCCATCCCATGATCCCCTGCTGGCATTCAGCATCATTTTCTACCTCCCTTTCAAAAAACTCAGTGTAGTACATAGCTGACTTCCCCCCGCCCACCACCACCACCACCACCACCTTTAATACTTTAAAAACAATCATATTTTATCTCCTCAATCTTTTCTTCAGTGGCTTTGTTTCTGTTTGCAGCTTAGGCTGCAACCTGAAACTTGCCTGCAAGCTCCAAAGTTAATTGGATTTGTGTGCGCTCCAAAGACACTTCAGAATCACAGTCTTTGATTACCTATGTCATTTTGCTCCCCTGCTTCAAGCAGGGGCACATTCAAGGGGGCTTCACCAAGGTCAAAGGGCCAAGCGCATCGGTGCCTTGTGGTGTCTTTGTGAAACGGAGCTACTTACAAATGTGCAAGCTAAGAAGGAAAGGTGAGCATCAGTAGACAGGACACGAGATGGTTATATATTCCCAAATTGGAATCAGCACAGCTTCAGATTACAAAGAAATAAGGACAGAAGACGTACACACAGATCATAGATCCACTTCTTTGCACTTCTTACTTTGATGTACATCTTGCTGCGGGGGGGGGGGTCCATGCAGGTTCATGCTTTGCGTATTACCTTTAGTTATGGAATGTGCCCTCACAAGGTGAGACTACATGTTACTACATGGATTGGGACACTAGCATTGGGGGGAGCGGAGGGAGACTTTAAGCTTTTGCCACCCACCCTGCTGTAGCCCCAATTTGGATCTACACACACACACACACACACACACACACACAAGATGCCTCCAATTTACATTGCCAAAACAGCATCCAGTTGTAAGGTAAATTACAGGGAGAGTGCAAAGGGTTCAATTCTCCTACCAACCACTCTAGGGTCCTGATCCATATGAGGTCCCATGAGCTTACTTTTGAATAAAAAAACAAAACCTAGCTACATCTCTAATAACATGAAGTTTGACCCTCAGATAATTTGGCAGGGGTGGCGATGGAATGCACAGGTGAGGAGAGTGGAAGGATCAGGGCCCCTCACCACCTTTCTGAAAGTAGAACTGCAGCATAAGGGCCTCAGTCTTTTCTCTTACTTTCTGTGTGGTGGGAAAAGGACATTCACATGACTGAACGTGTGTTCGCACTCTATGTATGCTCGTTAACATGGTAGTGAGAATCTAGCCCCACGCAGTCATTCTCGTCGTGTGTAAGCCCTACATGTGAGGAAGGAAGAGGGGACGGCTTTTCTGGCTCCACCCCATCCATCCTTGCCATTCTCATTGCTTTCCGAAGGTGGAAGGCGGCTGTCTGCAGAGGTCAGCCTCCTCTACCCGTGGAAGTTCTCCCCAAACTTCTTGAAGTGAAACCATGATTACCATTAGTTAAGTATTTATAATCCCATTTATCATATATGTAATGTTAGCTTGCAAGAAACCAGATTCAAATACACTGAGGAGAGGATAGAATTGCCAAAACTGTAGTTATAAATTTCCCTTTTAAAAACCGGGGAAATCCAAATGAACGAAAAACCTGCTGGTTTAAGACCAGAGTTAAGGCTACCTCATGCTGACTCAAGTTCCACAAGGCCAGGAAATTGCCATAACATGCGTAGCCCATAATCAGTGATGATGTTGTGCAATGTCACAAATTATGCTTGCTTACAACTTGCCCTCCGTGCACCCACACTTTTCCTTGGTCAGCAAAGTTGCCCAATATTGTCCTGGTCCTGTATTGCTGTATGAAGCATCTAGCCTTACAGCTAGAAGAGGGCTCCCTGTCAAACTCATCCTGCCAGCTACTGATGCAAGCAACAGACTGTCAAGGGGCAACTTGCAGGAGGATATCTCCAGCAATACAGTAAGGCTCAGATGCTTCATAAGGAACGTCGTGAACCATCTTTGCTGGCGCCAGGCACTCCCCTCCTCCCCATCTGGCTTTGGGCCTGAAAGACCAAGGAAAAGTGGGGGCGCATGCAGGGTATCTTGGAACAAGCACAATTTCTGACATTGCACAATATCATCACTGATCACAGGGCACGTCAGTTAAGAAATCCACTTTCGTTTCCAGTTTCCTGGCTTATAGATTTCATAGATCATAGAGTTCGAAGGAGCCTACAAGGCTATCGAGTCCAGCCCCCTGCACAATGCAGGAAACTAGAGGTCTTAAACTGGCAGGGCTTTTTTAAAATCATTGAATAGCAATAACCGCTTAAAGGAGTAAGCTGGCCTGGCACGTAAATACACTTGAGGGCAAATTACATAGTGCCTAAACCGGAAGTGGGCAGCAGATAGACCAGGGCCTACTAGTGGATCTCTGGGTGACTTGCAGTGGATCGGCAAGGCTTTCTGACTCCTGGTTGTCAAACTATAACACCAGCTAAAAGATCCCCCAGCCTAAATTAGGGCCAAGCTGCAACTTCTGTTAATTACGTAGTGTGTAGCTGAGGCTTGCCTTACATTTTACTCTCATGTAAGCATGTGCAGCCCCAATTCTGATCAGGACCATGGCACTCTGGAACGGGAGAGTTAAAGCTTCACCCCACCCATTTTTCCTGAAGTTCAACACACACACACACACACAAGCATGGTGGGGGGAGGGGGTTAGAAATGGGGGGGGAGAGACACTCCATTGTCTCCAATGGTTACTTTTTCTTCTTTTGAGCAGGCTGTGGAATTTTGTAGGAAAAACAGATGGGGAAAGGCTTAACCTTCCCCTCCCAAAGCCATGGTTCCAATCTGAATTGGGGCCACGCCCACTTACATAAGAGTAAACTATAAGACAAGCCTGTCAGGATGCTGAAACAAAGAAAGCTTGGAGAGAAGCCAACAGTGGATTTTTGTCCTGGGATTTCTGCCCACCTGAGCCACTCTTTTGCATCTAGCTTTGGTTGGTGGACTTCAGGGGTCTAATTAAAAAATAAAGTAGAAATCCACAAGCCTTGGTATAAAACATGGGTGGGTGGGAACACAATGTTCTGCCCCCCTAAATGGTACCTCTGTTCATTCTCTGCATCCAATGAGCCTGTTCCCAACACTGACTTTCAAATAAGGCTCTCACAGCTATTGTTCTTGCAGTGCCAGAGGGACAAAAGGTGCTATGCAAATGAGGATTGTTAATTACCCTTTGCTTTGTTGTATCTAGCACTGGAGCAGGAGGTAATTTGGGCCGGAATTCCAGAAATAAGTATGTGACTGACAGAAAGGTGCAAGCCTCATTAATCCTCATCACAAGACATAATGGCACCATATTATTATTATTATTATTATTATTATTATTATTATTATCATCATCATCATCATCATCATCATCATCATCATTATTTTAATAAACCTTTAAGCTTCCAGAAATTTATTCTACTTTTGCTGCATTCAGAAGCAAATTAATGGTTACATACAGGCCCACAGCCAGTCTAAAAGTTGGGGGGGGACCAAAAAAAAGTAGGGGGGCAGTTAATCTGGTTTGCAGATCTTTTAAAGGCACAATTGTAAACTTTTTCTAATTATTTGTTTGTAAAAATTTAGGGGGGCAGCGCAGAGAAAATGTAGGGGGCAGCCCCCCCTTGGCTATGAGTCCAGTTATATAAGGACCAAAATCTCACACATTATGACACATTTGACACTATATAATTTGCATTTAAAAGACTTCAAGGAGAAACATTCAGACAGCAGCTTCCCCATAGCAAAAAAAAGAAGGAAATTAACAACAGGGAAGTCTTTAGGGCAGGGGCACAGAATGTCAGTCCTGGGGGTCAAATTTGGCCCACCTGGGGTCCCTATCCAGCCCTCCACTATTCCCCAGAAGGCTGTGCCCCCTCCCCCTCCCCCATAGTTTCATGGATTCCTGGCTTCTGTGCCGTTTTCTCCCCATTCTAAATGGTTGGGCGGGGGGAATGCCTCTCCTAAGGCTTAGTTACTGGCAGTGAGAGCTTTAGGTTACAATATGCTGCTGGCAGTTTTGGCCCCGCCTCTTTTGCCTTTGGCTCCACCCACCACTGGAATGCACACACCCAAGAGCTTCTCTGAGATAGAATCTGGCTCAAGGGCTGAAAGAGGTTCAACACCCCTGCTTTAGGGTGTGACATAACATGCACTCTGTAAATGAGTGAATGAATGAGCTCATAATAATGTCAGGAAAGTTCCTAAGACATATAGACCATTTGCTGGGGAACTTGGGCGGGAACATGCAGTTGCACTCATGTTCTGCTTGTGGGTTTCCCGTGGGCAGCTGGTTGGCCACTGTGTGAACAGAATGCTGGACTGGATGGACCTTTGGTCTGATCCAGCATGGCTCTTCTTATGTTCTTAGACCCTACGTGATGGGACCTGAGGCAGAGACCTGAAAGCATATTTTTGCACCATTTTAACCAGCTGAGGGCCGTTTCATCTGTGAATGTTTTCCTACCTGAAGATCGGACTCCAGAACTATTTACATAAAAACACTGCTTGTGTTTCATAGCTATTAAAACCAATGGGAGTTATTGAATCTGTAATCAATCAACGCTAATATAAAGGAAGCCTTATACAAAGTTCTCCATACGTGGTACGTTACCCTTGCAAGGCTTCACAAAATGCATCCAAACTATAGTGAATATTGTTAGAAGGGGTGTGGCCAGATTGGTTCATACTTTGGTGGGTCAAGAGTGTGGGAGTTTTGCAATGTGGTTGCTGACTACTGTCAAGGATTTCACCATGTTAGACCACTGGAAACTCCGACCTAAAGCTCTGCTTCTTCATCACTTTGAACCTAATCACCCTGGATTTCTGCCTAAAGACCTTCTTAAGCAATTGTGTACAGCAGCAAAGTTATTGTGTGTAACACATAAAGAAAAGTCTCCAAAGCAATCAGCTAAACAGCAGTCAATTGATTAAAAAAAAATGGGAAACCACACACACTCACGCACACACCTTCTATCAGGGATGTTGAAGAGTCCTTGGTCTCGAGTCACGAGTCGAGTCACGAGTCTTTGGACCCGAGTCTCGAGTCCGAGTCCGAGTCCTTGGTCTAAAATGGTGACTCACGAGTCACGAGTCCTGAGTCACTCCCAAAACTGACTCCACAAGTCCCTATTAAAATCAATGGGGTTTCCCCCCCAACAAAATAAGGCTACTTCAGATGTGTGGCTTAAATAAATTCTAGGCACAAGTGTGCCTTTTTATTTCAAAACTCTTCCACTTATTTTGGCAAGAACAGACCAGGCAGACAAACCCAAAATAACCAGGCAGGCAGAGGAGGCAGGGAACCCCAAAGCAGGCAGGCAGAGGCCTTTGTCTTGGACAATTCAACTGTTGAACTGGTCAAGAAGAGACCAGGCAGGCAGAGGAGGCTGGGAACCCCAAACAGGCAGGCAGAGGCAGCCAAACCCAAAATGTCTGACCCTAACCCAAACCCCCCACAACAACACATCAATCAAAATAAATCTCAACACATCATTGGGGCTGCGCTCCTGGTAGCTGTCCATAGTGGCCGAGCAGCGGCACGCCTCGCTTCCATGCACTCTTCACCGGTGATCGCGCTCCTTCTGGCACAGCCAGAAGACTCGTCAACAGCCCAGGGATGTTGACGAGTCCTTGGTCTCGAGTCCCGAGTCGAGTCTCCCATTAAAAATATTGGGACTCGAGTCCGAGTCGAGTCAGAGGGGGGACTCAGTCCGACTCACGAGTCGAGTCCTCGAGTCTGTCCCCATCCCTGCCTTCTATATATGCTATATAACAGGAGTGGGCAACTTCAGAAAGTCAGGGGGCCATTAAACCCCCCCCCAATTCCTCTACAGGCTGCACTCCATGGGGTGGGGGCGCTGGTGGAATCCCACAGGATGGCAGCAAAAAATATCACCGATTTGCCATCAATTTTTGGCAGCAAACCACTACACAATGCTACCACCGCCAAATTTAGCTGGCAGCAAGCTAAATCTGGCCATTGTAGCATTGTGTAGCAGTTTGCTACCAAAAATCAGCAGCAAATCAACAGGGATTTTTGCCACCACCAGCACGAATTTCAGCAGTACAGTGGTGGTGGTGGTGGTGGTGGTGACCACTCCGGGAGTGATAGGGTCTGCATGCAGCCCACGTGTTGCCCGCCCCTGCTATATAATTTATATATCCAATCTTAGACAGTGAACTTCTCCTTAGACTGCTTTACTCTACTTGACCCACAAGGCTATCCAGGATATACCGTACTAAGAATTCTAATCAGTGAGTGGTTTTTTTTATTATTATTATTTCATTAATGTTCTGGTTGCATTGTTATGTATGTTCTTTGTTGTTGTTGCCTGTATTTTCAACTTTATTTCAAAATGCAATAAAATTCCAAGGTGGGGAGAGGGAAATCAAAGGGGATGTTGCTGCTGTGGATTGCAATAGCTTGTGGACTGTGCCCATTAACTCCCCCCCCGCCCAATATTGCAACATTGCTATATTGCTACATTCTCGCTTCCTCCTCTTGCCTCAGTTCTGCTTGCTCCTTGGCTCCACTGGTGGGAGTGGACCGGCAGGGGGAGCAGATTTTTTTTTTAATCACTGCCACTTTTTGCAGACACTTCCTGCCAGTGCAGAAATAGCACTGCAGTTATAAAATGCAGTTATAAAATGGAAAGGAGGATGAGGATTGTGTAAGCCGCCTTGGGTTCCTTGCAGGAAAAAAAGGCAGGGTATAAATATAATAAATATAATAAATAAATAATAATAATCTGAATTTCAGCTTCTTTATTCCAAAAGAGACACACTCCCTCTGTTTCCCCATGTTAAAGATATCAGCTGTGATGTCAGGGAGACGATACACTCCTTATCTGCCTTGCGCCCACGCAATAGGTTACACTACCTGACAGATAAACATCACACACAAAGATTTTATGTTCCCCCCAATGTTTTGTCGAAACCAGCCCGGAAAGGCACAAAAAGCAAGTAAGGTGATAATGTTAATTGCTCAACACCTGTTGGTAACAGCATGCAAGCTCCAGAGATTCAGTGGCGATAATCCCATGCTTATACTAGTTTTTCAGGGGGAAATCTATTGAAATCTATTGAACTATGCCACCAACTCAGCTAATTTCTGTGCTCATTTTCTCAGCTGATTAAATGCTTTGTTATGGCTGACTCTCAAGTGAACGCCGACAGAGCTTTGGATGCGTCTGGATTTTGGCGAGGGGTAATTATGCCTTTGGTATCTGAATGCCCGTGACCATTTCTGTGCCTTTCTTTATAAAACACAAAGAAAAGTTGCTGTGGTAGTAACAGAAGTAGTTAAGTTAATCTAAGTGTTTGCTTAACAAAATCACCCTTTGCCTCTAAAGTTTTCTGCTTACCAGATAATGTCTCTTCTAGGGCCATCCAATGTGGCAGCCCATAACCCTCCAAACTCAGAGGATTACGGGCATCCAATTGAGCACAGAAGGAGCGTGGAGGCAAAGATCACCTCCGTGCTTCTCCCACCCCGCAAAACACTTAGACAGATGATTTCAGCCTGCTCGGGAGGAGGAGGAGCTGAGGCACCGCTGGGATATGTCGTATCTCAGCAGAGCCCCACTCCTCCCCCCCCTGCCCCCCCCCAGAATGCCCCCCAACACCAGCTAAAGTCAGTCTTGCTACTTCAGAGCTGCAGCTGTTGTGGAAAGAACTACGCCAGCTATTTGGGCAGAGGGAGGGCCCTCCCAGGTCAGAGTTCCAGCTCCAACCTCGAAATGCATTTCCGAGTTGGAGCTGGAACTCCAACCTATCCTATGGCCCTCAGTACAGCACAGCTTGGACCGGCAATAAAATGTTGTAGTATGGAAAACCCTTGCTCATGTTTCCAGCCACTCTGTTCCCTTCCCCCTCCCAGTTTCCATTTCCTTTCAACAGTCAGTCAACATTCCATGCCCACAGAGCATGCTCAGTTCTCAGTAGACTGTTTGGGTTTTCCTACACCCTTAGGTGTGTGTTTTTAACGGTACTTCTACAAATTTTGGGGTTCCCATGAGCCTGCTAATACTTTCCACTTGTGCATGAGTGGTACCATTTTGGCTACATAAGCAATGGCACACACATGCTGATAATCAGATATGGAGGGAATGCTTTGGGGTTGATATATTTTCTTTTAAATTTTATACTTTTAAATTCAGGTATAAAGGATATCTGTTGAATGCACACACAGCGCCATCAATTCTGAATGCAGGCATGTGTTCAAATGGCCAGATTTTCCTGGCAATAAATATAGGAAAATATTACAGTAATACCTTGGATTGCAAGTAACTTGGTCTGAGAGCGTTTTGCAAGACAAGCAAATTTTTTAAATAAATTTTGACTTGATAAACAAGCGACGTCTTGCAATACAAGCAGTGTAGGGATGCAACCGCTCACCTCGAGAGGGCGTAGCGGGCCAAAATTGGCCCCGCTCACGCCCACCAGAGACTCGCTTTGATATAAGAGTGTTTTGGATTACAAGCACGGTTCCGGAACGAATTATGCTTGCAATTCAAGGTATTACTGTATATGGGAATTATATTATAAATATAGGAAAATATGGAGTTGATTCTTTGCTGAATGCTGCTTCTAGGTTTAATGCAAACCACTCTGCCCATTTAAGTGTGCATATGCCAGGCACAATGGAAAGCATCCTACATATATGTACTTTTCATTTCCAAGGTTAAAAAATAAAGTGCAAATTGGATTTCAATGGTCAAAGACCTCTCTAGACAAGAAAAAACTAGAGAAGTAACTCTCTGGACCCAGTGATAGGAAATCCACCTTCCCCTCTTCTACTGAAGGCTCCAGCTCAGGTGCAGTGCAGGGCCTTTTTGGTTATGGCCCGCCAGCTGTGGAATGCGTTCCCCAGAGACGCAAGATTGGTGTCTACTTTGCAGTCTTTCTGGTGCCAGCTGAAGGTCTTTTTATTTTCCCAAGGATTTTAAACTCTTAGTTTTTAAATCTAAAACCAGTTTAATTTATTTCTTATTGTTGCTAAAAGGTGGGGGTGGGGAGTTATTATACACTAATGCTGTTCTCTACTTCATATTTATTTTTGATAGTTTTGTTATTGTAACCCACCCAGAGAACTTTCTTATCAGGCAGCATATAAAGGTTGTTAATAAATAAACAAATAAATAAAAATAATAATACTTCACATGCATTGATTTCCTACACGGACATAATTTCTATATAACATATCCCCATGTAGACTATGTATACAAGTGTCTGTTCTGCTGTGCATGCATGTGGGATACACATGTTTGAAAGCCACAGATAATCCCAGCTTCCCCCCACCCATGAAATAGACACATGTACATGCATCATATATGATGTTGAACACACGATGGCTTAAATGCAGTTTTCCTCTACTGGCCTGATAGAAAATTATCACATGTGAATTAGCCTTGAGATTAACAGAAGAAATAAGCCATTAACAACAACAACAAAATTCCTCCTGCTCTCCCGGTAGGGGGGACGGCTACATTAAAATCATAAAATAAAATCATATATAGGAAAGAAAGACTGACAAACCCATGGATATGGTGAAGGGAGACTGTGTCCATCTGGGACAGCATTGTAAGAAGTGGGACTGATTTAATGAAGACAATTTGGAGAAGGCATAGTTAAAGAGCCTGGAATGCCCTCTGAAGTGAAGGGTCGTTATTCTGAAAAGCAGACAGACAAAAGGATTTGGCTTTGGAAAGACATGAAGAGAATGGTGCATAAAGAGCCTTAGCTCTCCCCCCCCCCCACTTTCTTTCTTTCTTTGTTTCTTTTTGTTTTGTTTGTTTCGTTATTCGTATTGTTAGCCATAATTAATTGTGCTAATTATCCAATAAAATGCTAAACACATTCAGCCAGCTGTCTAGTCGGAGCTTCAACGAGAACTGTTAACCAGTTCACAAGTGCCTTGCGTTCATGTGTGCAAGCTGCCAAATTTTAGAGTCACCAATTGTGGTTAAGAGGGCACAATCCTATTCATATTTAGACAGAAAAAAAAGTCCTACAAATCCCAGCATGCTCCAGCTAGCTATGCTATAACCATTATAGCGTATCTCCTAGCGTGGATTTGGTTTGATGCCTACAGTGCTGCAAAAGAAGGGGATGTGCCATTCCTAGCAACCTGACAATTACCAGTATGAGAGGTGGGGCAATAAATGCTTTGAACTGATGACAAAAACCCTAGAGAGCAATGGGATATGCTACTGTGCACCTAAACATGGACTGAGACAATTTGTGCTCTGAACCTTCCTTTAGCAATAAGGACTGCTTCTCATGTTACTGAATTCCTACAGAAAAGGCACTTTCATGTAGGAAATAACATGGCAGCCCACATGTAGTCCCCATGTATGCCATCTAGCAAAATATCTGTGTGTGCAATTGTCAAACATGGATCTGCACTTTATGCCCTCCATGGAACTGTTTCCTTGTGTAGGAGTTGTGCAATGTGTGAAGCACCCCTCAAGGCAACCTTCCTCAATCCGGCACCCTTCAGATATGTTAAACTACAACCCATCTAGTGGGCACCAGGTTGGGAATTTATTTATTTATTTTATTTATTTATTACATTTATACCCCACCTTTTTTCCTGCAAGGAACCCAAGGCGGCTTACATAATCCTCCTGCTCCTTTCCATTTTATCCTCACAACAACCCTGTGAGGTAGGTTAGGTAGGAAGGCAGCCATAAGGGTTAGTTTACATCTAAAGTCATTCCCTGATGACTTGCATGTGTGAATGAAACATCAGAACTCTCATAGGACAGACAGAACTTTTTGTTAGGTTTTGCATGGTGGGCAGAACGAGGATTGTCACCTGACATGGAGGATGTCTCTTGAGGTGAAGTACACAAGGTCTTCAGTCACCAGACATAGTCTCAAGGTTTATGAGTCAGCTACCATGGGACAAGAAGTTTGGAGCAAACAGGTTTGAATAACAGGTTATATAACTGGTGAGTAACATCCTATTTATAGGTACAGGCTCTTTCTATAGAAGTTGGGGTAACTCAGACCTGCACAGACTACTCTTCTCTCTTGTTCTGGACTTCTACTTCAAGTCAGTCACTTCACTTCATCTCAGCCTTACCACTGGGGTCTTGGACTTGAATCTGCAATCATGTAGTGAGTAAGAGATGCATTGCTTGCCTTAATCCCATGTAATTGGGTCTTACAAATAAACTCTTTAATCTTTATTAACTGCTGTTATCTCCTCCTTCCGCCTGCGTGACTGGGACTGAGGGTCACTGGCTAGGTAAGCTTTTGAACCCGGGTCCGTCCAGCTCTCACATCTGGTTATGGGCCCAGATCACGACCAGAGATAACCCAGATGGTGCAGATAACCCTGATTGTTGGTCCAGATAATCCAGGGACGCAGGAGAATTTCAGCAGTTATGGAGTTAAGAGATTGTTTACGTTTGTAAGGAATGGTTTAGAATGTAAACAACCGGGAAGGCGATGTTGCTAGAGCTGGATGCTGATAACTGCAGCTTGGAATGCAGCACAACTGAGGAATGCAATGGCAGAGAGATGAAGGATTTTTCGTTTTGGAAGAAGCTGGAACGGAGGTGCCAGGCTTGGCAGATCCGAGGCTACTGAACAGGATTTCGTTTTCCACAGCTTGCTGGAGTGATTGTCAAGGAGCTGTATCGGGCAAGGAAATATCTCCAGGAGGCTCTGTGTCTACTCATTTAAAAATGTGAAATACTGAATAATTAGAAGGTATGTTTATATGGCAAAGCTAAGAGATGGATTATTTCTTTTATCATACTGTAATGATGTAATAATGTAATAAAGAAATGAAAAGTTGTACTGATGCAACTATAAAAAGTTAAATGCTTATATGTATGACATGTACATGCATGCATATCACATGATGTTTGGTCATTTAGATTCACAGGTATGTGAAAGAAAATGCAAGCAGTATGTTAGGGAAAGCATTTGGAAAATTGTAATTTTCACATGAAAGGTAATTTTTGTGCACATATACAAGGGAAAACTAACTTTCAGGGAGCTAAACTGGAAGGCAAGCAGACAAATAATTTTAATTTGTTCTTGGTGATCTTGTGGAAACTCTGATGGTTTTTAGAGGAGAGGCACATTATTTCATGATGTTAATTGATCAATTCACGAGGTGCAGGTTGTGTACATGTTAGCTAGAAAACTGGAGTATTGAACAAAGTCAAGGTGTTTTGTGCTTGGGTGGGAAACAAGCATATTACCCATGTTACCTATTTCTTTTGAGATATATGGGGGGAAGTTCAATTCAGTGCATATTTAGATGCATTTCTAACAGGATGTGATATTGAACACATGGATTGTGTGGAAGAGTAAGCAAACACTCAGAAGAGGTGATGCTAATTTGTCTAATGAGGTTTGGATAGAAGCTCTTAAATGTTTTTGATTATGTACATGATAGAAGTTTTAGTTCTGTATTGAACTGTACACCTTATAGAAAGTTGTGTATATAGGGGAGGAATCTTCTGGAGAAACATTTCAGGATCTTAGATCTGATATGTAGGTACATACACCTCAAAGTTAGAAGAAATCTGTAAGGGAAGCTTATGTGAGATTTTTCTAGAAAATGAGAATATTGTGTTTCACATGAATAGCACTTGAATAGTGAGATTATCTGGAAGTGTTGAGTATAATGCTGAATAAAAAGGTGAGATATTTTCAAAATTAATTCTGTTAATGCAAGGGATGCATCAAGGTTCAGAGTCAGAATAGAAAAGCATTTACTGAAAGACAGTCAGGTAAATTTGACAACTCTGATACACATTTGGTTCAGAGAATGGAGGCTAAACAAATGATTGTTCATCATTGGTGCAAAAGTTCATTGGAACAGGAACATGATAACTGATGAGGTAAGGATCAGGTGAGTCAAACAACCTGTGAGATATCAGGATGAATTTGCAGGAAAAGCCATTTTAAAACTCAAAATTTCAAAGAGGAAAAAAATTGTCTGTTAAGGAAGCTAAACCATAGCTTCAGGCTATGCAAGCTGAGTTGAATTCTTTGGATAAAGAACAAAACATGGAAGCTGGGAAACAAACAGCAGTCCATGGAACTCATTGTTACCAGATAGATTTTTTAGAGTGAAAACTAACCAGATTGGAAAAAGGCTATGTGTGTCAAAATAGCAAGATTGGTTGCTTGTGATTTTGCTAAGTAAAAAAAAGGGCTGGAAAATCATGAGATGAGTACAACAACAATTTGCTTTGAAAACAGTTAGACTGATGTTTAAGAATGTGGAGAGATGTATGAATATTTCACAGTTGGAAATATTGGAACATAAACATTTTAAATGGAAAACTGAGAACATTTCTGTAGGAAAAGCTAGAAATCAGCTAGAGGCTGGAATTCTGTTTGAGCTCAAACATTGCTGGATTGAGATTTGCACAGAGAGGCAGATCAATGTTTGTTTGTTAAACAGGAGGAACAGGGACATAGACTGTATGTACTTTGTTAGATGGATGATCTATTGTTTTTTCTGGACAGATATAAGCAATATGATATAATTGATCCAGGGTTTGGAATTTCATTTTTTAAATTGAAACTGCTTGGTGGTCATCAACTGTCTATCTGTAAATAGAGGTTGAGGGAGAACCAAGAGGGCAATATCTTACTGCAACAAACCAGAGAAAATCATGGATGTGATTGAGAATTTGGAGATAGTTAACTCAGTGAGAGAGTCCAAATAATTGAGGATTTTCAAGCACATGCTGATGGAAAAGCAGTTAGAATGCTACACAGAAGCATTGGGCTGTTGAGCTTCATTGTACAAGCAACAAGGCCAGATATTGCTATCAGTGTAGTATGCAAACTGTTAATCCAACAGGACATGCTTGGAGAGCTCTGAAAAGGAGTTGTGTGTTATCTGGAGGGAACATCATACTTCAGACTATGTTACAGCTCAGAGCGCAGGTGGCTTACAGATTCACAGAAATGCCAGTTGTGGTTGTGATAGTAAGAACAACAGAAATACACCTGAGATTTGTTATTTTTATAACCATACTTTGTTTGATTGATTTTGTAAAAAATAATCATCTAAAAGTTGGAGTTCAACTGAAGTTGAACTGAATGCATTGTATTATGTATTGTGCTATTATGCTATTGTAAAGCTTGAATAGTTATTGCATTTGTTTAAATAGTTTAAACTGTTTAAAATGTTTAAATGATGCTGGGATTGATGTGAAAAACCTATTACAGTTTTTTCAGGACACCAAGGCAGGATTGCTATGCTGCAGGCAGATAGCAATACACAAAGAACAGTTTTAAGTTTGCAAATAAAACTGTGTTATGAGGAGGGATACATCAGAAGTGATTTGATGGTGGTTCAAATTTCTGGCAGGTAAAGTTATCCCTGCAAAGTTTTTTTTATTAAAGTCCATAGATGAAGGAACAGCATCAGTGTCAACAAAGCTGTTGCTGTTGTATTAGGTGAATACCACGTTCTGCAACATATGCAAAGAGCAGGGGGATATTAGGTTTTGCATGGTGGGCAGAACGAGGATTGTCACCTGACATGGAGGATGTCTCTTGAGGTGAAGTACACAAGGTCTTCAGTCACCAGACATAGTCTCAAGATTTATGAGTCAGCAACCATGGGACAAGAAGTTTGGAGTAAACAGGTTTGAACAACAGGTTATATAACTGGTGAGTAATATCCTATTTATAGGTACAGGCTCTTTCTATATAAGTTGGGGTAACTCAGACCTGCACAGACTACTCTCCTCTCTTGTTCTGGACTTCTACTTCAAGTCAGTCACTTCACTTCATCTCAGCCTTACCACTGGGGTCTTGGACTTGAATCTGCAATCATGTAGTGAGTAAGAGATGCATTGCTTGCCTTAATCCCATGTAATTGGGTCTTACAAATAAACTCTTTAATCTTTATTAATTGCTGTTATCTCCTCCTTCCGCCTGCATGACTGGGACTGAGGGTCACTGACTAGGTAAGCTTTTGAACCCGGGTCCGTCCAGCTCTCACACTTTTATCTCATCTGATATTCAGTGGATTCAGTTCACATGTTCAGCTGTCAGTCTGTGAGTCCTCAGTAATCCAATGCCACCCCCCACTGCCACCCCAAATCCCAACTATTTTAATTAGAACTTACCTGCAATTAAAGGGGCTTAGCAGGGGAGGCTGGTGACTCCTATTTTGGTGGGGCTCCTTTTCCATTACAGGTTTTGCGGGTTGCATTTGGAGCTTCATAGGAGCTATCCATGGTGACAAACTCCACCCTCAAAATAGGTTCACCACCATGGAGCACCATGGATAGCTCCTATGAAGCTCCCAAATAAAAGCTGCAAAACCTGTAATGGAAAAGGAGCCCCACTGAAATAGGCGTCACCAGCCTCCCCTGGGGCTTAGCATTGTGACCCAAGCAAATGTCCAAGCAGTAAGCAGATGACACTTGAACATGGTTTGATAAAGTTAAGATAACACCTCCTGGGACTTGGAGCCATTACACAGTCAGAAAAAGTATGTAATACAGCTCTCTTGGAATTGTACCACTTCGAAATTAATGTGCAGGGTTGAATGTTTGAATTTCAACCTTGCTGTGTCAAAAACATAGTAAACTAGGACAGCAAAGATAAGGTCAGCCATTTTTTTCCTGACATACTGGTTTTTGTTAGGCCAGGATTCTTTGACAAGGGGGAACATTGAGTCGTACAATCCTAAACCAGAATTCTGAAGGAATTTATCAAATACTTGGTTTTGTTTACATGTAGCCAGGACCTCACACAGCAGACTATATGAGGTGATCTGGGGGTGGTTACAATCAGACCTTAGTTGTAGGAGGGAAAAGTACAGATATTGCCAACTCACCTCTTTGTCTCTTTAAATATGTGACCCTTCAGATGTTGTTGGATTACAACTCCCATCTTCCCTGTCCATTGGCTATGATGGCTGGGACTGATGGGAGTTGAAGTCCAACAACATCTGGAAGGCCACAGTTTCCCGTCCCTCGGGCTATAAATAATCTAAAAGAGGCATTTATATTGAACCAAGTAGTCTCTTTATTTCAATATGAATTGCCATAAATTGCCCTAAAATACCCATTCAAAATTAGGCACTATTGGCTGAGAGCTGCTTCCAAAGTTGTTGCCTTTCCGGGCAGCCCCATCCTATGTAGGTGCCCGTAACCCTCTGAACCCGGAGGATTACAGGCATCCAATTGAGGGTGGGAGGAGTGCACCAGCTAGGATTGCTGCCGCGCTCCCCGCACCCTCAAATACATCTAGATGGCCGATTTTAGCCATCTAAATGTTTTACCTCTCTTTGTGAGGAGGAGAGGCTGAGGCACCACCTTGTTCCTCTCCTCCCCACCCCCAAGAACAGAGAGAGAGAGAGAGAGAGAGAGAGAGAGAGAGAGAAACCGAAGATGGTCTTCCGTGTCTGGTTCCCTGCCAGCGTAGAAAGAGCCGTGCCGGCTGATAGGTGCAGGGGAGGGATCTCCACGCTCGGACCCCCCACTGCAACCTCGGAAGGGATTTCCAAGGTCTCAGTGGGGAGTCCGTCTTCTCCTATGCCCCCCACCCCCAGACAAGGTCAGAGGGCCATAGGATAGTGCCCTAATTTATGTTTGTCCTAAAGATGTGAGTACAGGATGGACGGTGGGGACACTGTCATACTTGTCATCTTTTCTTTTCAGTCCATTACCTAATCCTTCATAATGGCATCCCTAGTAATGGAGAACAGCAATTGGGACAAGAGAAAGGGGCAGACAGCACGACAAAGAGGGGAATCCTTTGTGGGAAATGTATTTCCAGAATGTCCTGCAAAATAAAATGCATACAAAACGCAGTAGAAAATAAAATATTTTGGATACAAATTATTCTTTCATTAAGCAGGAAATACAATTCAAATTACAATACTACCCAGCCCTGTGAAATAATATGTGTCCTGCACAGTAGGGGCATGTAGCAGCTTGCCACCAAATTTTGGCAACAAAGCACTGCTTTTTGTGCTGATGCTGTGCTGCCACCAACAGGATTGCAGCCCTTGGGGGGGGGGTCTGGTGGCTGGAAATTGGCCCCTTGATTACCCGAAGTTGCCCACCCCTGTCCTAGAGGAATGCTTGTGTTCTTCTCTTGAATGGCAAATGAAAATTCAGTGGTACAGCCTCTCTCATAATTGCTACTCTGCAACAGGAGAAACCTGCCAAATTGTCAAGGCACCTGACAAATTGCTTCTGGCTGGTAAGGCAGAGCATCCCCTCCTTAGGTCTGGTGAGGCAGGGGTGCTGTTTAGGTAGGGTGTGCCCTCTTTGTATCTGTTGCCATTAAGGCACAATGTTCCTGCTTTGGGTTTGATGTTGCAACCGTGCTCCAGAGTATGCTTGGTGCCAGTTTTCCTCCCCTGCTCGGCTTATATTACCGTTTGAGCATGCAGCCTAAAAACATAACAATCATATGACAGCAGATCAATACAAAAGGTAGGATAAAAAAAAGAGAAACCACCCAGCACAATAAAATAATAACAATAATTAAGGAAAAGAGAAGAAGCCAACAACACTTACGAGTCATTATTTACCAAACAGATGAATCCAAGAACGTACATTCTCTAGGGGAACAAGCCTATGCATGTTTAGACAGAAAAAAAAGTCCAACAACTCCCAGCATTTCCCAGTCAGCAGAGATGGCTGGGGGATGCTGGAAGTTGTAGGAGTTTTTTCTGTCTAAACATGCATAGGATTGTACCCTAAGTGAATTAAAATCTGGGCTGTGTGTATGCCAGGATTCCATGGGAGTGTAAGGAAGGTACAGAATGGGGTACTGCGTATAAAGTCCAACTTGCTGGCCCTCTCTGCTTCTCTTCTTTCTTTTTAAACCTAAATTGTTAGCTCTTCTGGCTGTGACAATATACTTGAAGGTATGTAGAATAGCCACTTATGCATCATCATAAAAGAAGACAAACAAGGGCATGGATTTGCATGAAGTGTTCATAGCCTATGTATAGATGAAAAACTTAGAAATACATATAATTTAAAGAGGAATACAGTATATTCCACCATAGCGGAGGGAACTATGACCAATGTGCCTGAACAGTCTGATATGCAGGCACTAGCTGTTGATGGGCAACTTCAAGGCCCCTGTTATCCCATTGTTACAGTTATCTTTAAATTGGACAGCCCTTCAAATAGAGGGTTGTCTTTTGAAAAGTAGGACACATGGCCACCATAAACGTACGTGGGCAGTGCTTGCTAAAATCTCAGAAGAGAGAAGCCCTTTTCAGACATTACAGAAGGGCCAAATTAACACATGTGATGGGTGGGGAACAGGCAGCATCACAAAGGCAGGCTCCTCCCTTAACCTTAGACATGGGGTGGGCAGACTGGAGGCTTGAAGGATCTACTTTGTTTTTTTACTACTACCTCAAGATCCACCAGCTGGAGCCAGGTGCAAGAGGCATACATTTAGAATGGAAGAATTCTGAGCCCAGGAATTTATTTTGAGTACCAGAACTAGACTGAACCCGCCAGCTTTCTTCATTTCGGCAGTATAATTTGGGGAGGGTGAGTCATCTTGTTGTTGCTACTATTAAACAACTGGGTGTCAGAAATCTTTGCCAGTCTACTGTCCATCCACCAGAGATCTACCAACAGATCCTAATCTACCTTCTGCCCACCCCTCCCTTAGACCATGTGTAGATAGTCCTTTGCACATTCGGTTGGCCACTCTATAATGTCTGAAAAGGACTAGAAGTGTGGTTCAATAAAATGTTCAGTAGTTTTATCAGTACAGTGATACAGTGAGTATCCGTGCCAGTTTTGGGTTCCAGGCAGTTCCTGGGCAAGATGCCGTCACCGGAGTGGTGCCACCTCCTGGCCACTGTCACCGCTGCCTATTTCCGTGGGCTCTTGCTCTGGACTCCAC
This sequence comes from Shinisaurus crocodilurus, assembly GCA_021292165.1. Classification (NCBI taxonomy): domain Eukaryota; kingdom Metazoa; phylum Chordata; class Lepidosauria; order Squamata; family Shinisauridae; genus Shinisaurus; species Shinisaurus crocodilurus. Next base: position 242,973,990 of record CM037878.1, on the reverse strand, counting down.
CTGCACAGCTGCCCAAAAGCAAGGTGAGCAGAGCAGAGAGCAGGTAAATGGGAATGGCAGCAAGGAGAAAGTGCAGCAGGGCAGAGCCAGTGTGGCGTAGTGGTGAGAGTGTCAGACTGCGACTTGGGAGATCCGGGTTCTAGTCCCCGCTCGGTCATGAAGCTCACTGGGTGACTTTGGGCCAGTCACTGACTCTCAGCCTAACCTACCCCACAGGGTTGTTGTGAGGATAAAATGGGGGGGAGGATTATGTAAGCCGACTTGGGTTCCTTGCAGGAAAAAAGGTGGGGTATAAACACTTTAATAAAATAAATAAATAGGGCAGGAGTGTTGAACCTCAGGCACAGGGCCCAGATCCAGCCCACTGGGGGGGGCACTTCAGGGGTTCCCCAGACAGCCATGCCCCCTTTTCCACATCATGTGGTGGTTCCCACTTCTCCCCCACCCACCCCTCCAACTGTCTATCATTTGGTTGTCTCTCTGCTTTTGTGCAATTTCCTCCCCATTCCAAAAGGTTGAAATGCCTCTCTTAGGGCTTAGTTACTGGTAGGGAGAACGTTAAGCTACACTATGCTGGCAAGTCTGGTATTTTGGTCTCAGCCCCTTTTGCCTTTGGCCTCGCCCACTTGCCTTCAGCCCGGCCCACCACTGAAACGTGGCCCCTGAGAGCTTCTCCAAACATGAATGCGGCCCCTGAGCTAAAAGAGACTCAACTCCCTTGATCTCGGGGCTCCAGGAATCAGACATGGGGCACCCCGCTGAGGCATGAGCTTGTATCAGCCCCTGACACCAGCCAGGTTGCGGCTGTGCTCACAACCGCCAGCGTAGCTCCTTGCCTCCTTTCCACAGCTCACAAAAGCAGAAGAAATCACACAAACCAGCAATGATGGATGAAGGTGTTGTTGTTGTTTTTATAAATTCTTAAAATCAATACATAATTAAATAAGAACGTTATGCAAAAGAGGGGGAAATATGCAAGCAGGCTTCTGCTACCTACGGTAATTCATACAGCTTCAGTTCTTGGTGCAGAATATTAGTTTTTGTTTTTTTTAGCACAAGAGTACCTATGGCCCTGCTTAAAGTGAACGCATTAAATCTTAGTACAAGAGATTTAAGGACAGGACCTTTGGCTCCATTTCAATGCTCCAACTGAAGACCCAGAATGGCTTTTCCTTCAATTCATTCCAAAAAGGCCTAATTTCTCTATGACACATTCCAAAGACAAGCAGAGTTTTTGTTGTACAAGGGGTGCTTATGGCTAATGCCTCCAGAACGGAAGCCCTTAAGGCAGCAGTCAGCCCTTAAGGAAGCAGAAGCCCTTAAGGACGTGTCAGTTCTCTGGCACTGATCTGCTGTGAGAGGAATACTATGTAAGCTTTTCAGTGCCTCACTCACCAGTGTTTTTCCACTACCCTTACCTATATTGCAAGTCAACACACTTTAGCTCTGGGTACCTCAGCCGCAGAGCCAACTGTGTAGAAATAGAAAAGTGGTTACATCACAGATATCATGGTTAGACATGTAAAGGAAAGGTCAGCCCTGGCTAGGCCTCAGATCACACGCCTTCTCCCTCTAACAACATGGCGTTGGATTCAGATTTATGCTAGGTCAGCTGCACTGACAGAAGTGGACTTTCCTGCTCCCTCCTTTCAATGGCAGCCCAGCCAAACCCCTGGAAATGCTACACAGAGAGTCAGGAGACCCTGCTGACTGGGGTGAGCTGGGGTGTGGGGGGGGAAGGGTAGAATCCCCCAAAATTAGGTGTAGGGATCTTCTGCGAGTGGAGCCCTTCCTCTCGCAAAATGCCCCTCCTGCTTGCAGAAGGCAGATCCTGGATCCAACTCATGGTTTTCGGAAATTCATATTTCCACTGTGCATGCACATTCACATGAAAAGTTGTGGGAGTCAGAGGATAATGCCACATGTATATCATAAAGATGGTGCATACTGCAGCCTTCTTCAGTGTGGCACATTCCAGGTGTTTAGGGCTATAACTCTCTCCAGCCAGCATGGCCAATGGCCATGGATACGGATGTCCAGATTTTGTTAAATCCATTCCTTCTGTGTTTCGTGGTCTGTCAGGTGTCTTTCGTTCCGCCATCCGCTCATTGATGGAATCAGATGTTTATTTTTTTATTTTTTAGGGATGTGTGAGAATTTCGTTGCACATGCGTTGATGTGCATTAGCACTGATGAGCATTGGCGCAAGTGCGAATTTGCACAAATTCTTCCAAAAAGTAAAATAACAGTCTGCAAGTCCACGGAATCCACACGACTAAAAAAAAAAAAGCCAGTCTGCTGCAGAATCTGCAGGTCGGATTCATAGAGATCTGAACTCATTTGAATCCATTGTGGATTTCTCTAACATCCCTAGTCAGGATTGATGGGAGTTGTAGTCCAAAATATATTGTGGGCACCCCGGTGGGGAAGGTTGGATTAATGCATTGTCAGAGACTACCCTACTATCATGTAGCGATGTACGCGTACCTTAAGGGGTGCTTGCCTTGTGCTTGGTGAGCAACCCCGCCGCTCGACTTCTCCCGCGGCAACGATTCTGGGTCCAGCCAGATTTTCCTGGGACCCGGAAGTGACACGACGGGTCCCTGGCACTGCTTTTTCCACGTAAATATCATACAAAACCACCTTAAAACGGCCGCACGGCCATTTTAAGGTGGTTTTCTATTATATTTACGTGGAAAAAGCAGCGCCAGGGACCTGTTGAGTCACTTCTGGGTCCCCGGCACTGCAGTTTTAGCGTAAATGCCATAGAGAACCACCTTAAAACGGCCATTTTAAGGTGGTTCTCTGTGGTATTTTTTCGCTAAAACCGCAGCACCGCGGACCCGGAAGTTCCTCTCCCCGGCTCCTCTCTGTGGAGATGTGCCGAGCGGGGGAGAAGGTAAGTGTCGCGGGGGTCAGTCGAGCGGGGCGAGTTCACCTCCGTTTCCACCCCGATTGAGCTTTCGGTACATCCCTACGCTAAGTGTGTGGTAGCTTCTATTCCTTTCAATGACATTTGTGCAGGAAGCTTTCTTGATGGATTGTTCCATATTACAGTCATGCCTTGGATTGAGGGCATAATTCGTTCTGGAAACGTGCTTGTAATCCAAAACACTCTTATATCAAAACGAAATCCCCCAAAAAAAATTTGTACAGAGATTTTTAATTTAAGCCGTACTACAGTACTTGTATTGCAAGACGTCGCTTGTATATCAAGTAAAAAATAAATAAATAAATAAATATTTAAAAATTTGCTTGTCTTGCAAAACGCTCTCAAACCAAGTTACTTGCAATCCAAGGTATTACTGTATTAGTGTGGGGGTGGTATTTGCATTTTCTGTCTCAGGCAACAAATGTTTTGGTGCTAGCCCAGAACATTGCTCAACATAAGGCATCTAAAATGGCTTCTTCTTCTTTTTTGCAAAACAACAACAAAATAGACATTTTGATGCTTGCGTTGCTAACCCAGTAATTTTCTGTGTGTATGATGGATGTAGAATGTTTCCTGCATTTATGTGAAGAGCAAACTTTTCTGACCCATTTTATCAGGGTTCCCCCCCTTATATAATCTTTATTTGCTATGTATAAGAAAGCTGAAAAATGTTTAAGCACAGCACATACTTTTAAATATTCTAGGAACTACAAGATAACTTAGGTGATATCTGTGTTCCCGCCCCCCCTAAATATAGCAAATGTATCTATAAGGCAGGGCAGTGGCAACTTCGGTTGAGTAGAGGCACCCATTCAGATGCAAGTTGGACAAGGGCAGAAAATGAGCGTTAAAAATCACATAATATATTTACATTTATTAACATTATCTCAAATTATGTAATGTTCAGAATAAATTAGACATCGTGGTCTGGATCCAAACTTAGTCATGTGTAGCGTAGGCCCACTGAAATAAGTTAATCATGACTAACGTAAGTCTCATTGATTGCAATGGGTCTACTCTAAGCATGACGAAGTTTGGATCTTACCTAGTTTCAGGGTGATGTAAAGGCAAATACCAGCTTGTTAGAAGGCAAAGTGAAGGCAGTGAGCCAAATGGAATGGCACCTATGACATTTATCTTTGGCTCTCTGTCTGCACAGTTTAAGAAAGTAAAAGATATTCAGTCATTGAATAATATGGGTGGAAAGGGAAGTGACTGGCTTGGACAGTTGGCAAGCTTTTTGCATTAACCAGTGTCTGAGGTGACTGAAGCCCAATGATGAGAGGACCGGACTATATGGAAGTATCAACCATATTTTTTATGAATCCAGCCTTACTGCAGAGCAGTGAGCAGCAGAAAAAGTCTATCTCAGTCTATCTGAGCAGTACCCTTGGACTGAACAACCCATCAAGTAGAGGACACCTTCAAATAGAGGGCTGTCATTTGCCAGCTCTCCAAAATAGAGGACTTCCCTGTGTAAAGTAGGATATCTGGCCACCCTTTGACTGCTGCTCCATCCCCAAATCAAGATCACCTATCTCTCCCTGACCCTCAAGAGCCAAGTTGAAGGTAACTGCACACTCTGCTACACTGCAAGGTCACACGCACCACCCACCCATCCACAGAACAAATGCAATGTGTACGTCTCCATTACTCATGTGTTGCCTGCATGATTAATCCACACCATTTTTTTTCCAGCTCAGCCTCGCAGCAAGAAGACACAGGTTTAGTTTGTTTTATCTGGGACAGAGAAGAGCTGACATTTTGGATGGACAAGTGGAAGGGGGGCATCCCTTTCAATGAAAGAAAACCAATCCATGTTCTGCCTTCTATGCTCTCTTGCACTGAGATCTTAAGAAGCCGCCTTATACTGAGTCAGATGATCGGTCCATTTTATTCATTTATTTATTTGAATAAATCAATTAATTAATAAAATTGGTCCTGCTAGCTGGGGATGATGGGAGCGGTAGTCTCACAAATCTGGAGAGCGCCAGGTTGGAGAAGGCTGGTCTCATCCAGGCAAACATCTGTTGCCCTCTAGATGTTCTGGACTACAACTCCCATAATTCTCAACTATTCACCATGCTGGCTGGGGCTGAAGGGAGTTGTAGTCCAAAGCATCTAAGGCACTAGGTTGCCTACCCCTGGTCAAGATGGACTGGCAATAGCTCTCCAGGGTTTCAGACAGGAGCTTCTCCCATCCCTATCTGGAGGAGCCACGGACCTGACCTTTTGCATGCAAAGCATATGCTCTGCTACGGAGCTCCAGCCCTTCCCCAAGAACATTTAGCATCACCCAATTCTTCATTTGTCTGTGACAAGCAATATTGTGTAAGCCCTTTTTTCTTTCTAACTAGTTTAGCTTACGAAGTCTAAGCGGCTGTCTGTTGGCTTGATCATGCCCTGATTTGATTCTCATTTTAGCAACTCTGCACAATAGCATTCAAGCTTAATTAATATTTGTATGCGACCAAAATTTTCAGAGGTTTATTTTTCCTTTCTCCCAAGTATATTGATGGGCTCAGGAGGGAGCGGAGTTGCCTCTGCTAATATCAAAGAATGGGCTTGTCTTTATCTGATGTCTGTATGGCTTTAACTAAAGGCCTCTCCTCCGTTGCATGTGGTATGTTCAATAAACTGGGATAGCTTGGCAGGCTGTAATGGAACAATTGCAGGCAGTCTGTGTTAAGCCTCCTCAAACTCAAACGATACACTCAGTGAGCAATGCGGACCTGTGGAGAACCTTTCACCGTGACCCAAAGACCACAATGCAGCAATCAATGGTGAGAGCATGCAGCCCAATCCTATCCATGTTTACTCAGGAGTAAATCCCACTGTGTTCAGTATGCATAGGAATGCAATCTTAGTTAGAATGATGTCAACATGCTACATCAGGATTGTGCAACACGTGGCCCGCGGGCTGCATGCAGCCCCTGCCACTCCTGTTGCCCCCTGTCGCACCACCAATAAATAACAAACAGGGGGGAAACTTGTGGTTTGCTGCTGGATTTTGGCAGCAAATCACTATGGAGGCTTAGAGTGGACAAATTTAGCTTGAAAACAGCTCCATTTGTCCATTCTAAGCCTCCATAGCAGCTCCAAAGTGGCTACAGAGGATCCGGCTTCTGTAGTGGTTTGCCGCTGAAATTTGGTACCCCCACCCACTTTGGACTGTGGCTCCACCCACTGCTGGCATGTGGCCACTGACACACTTGCCTGGCGCCAAGGCAGCCCTCAGGCCAAAGAAGATTCCCCACCCCTGTGTTAAATGAATGTGTGAGGGGATCATGGGGCCACATTGCATAGCCCCACTGACACACGCACCAGCTGTGCCCTCAGTAGCCATGCACTGGGCAACCATGAGAAGGCACCAAGCAGTATATGCGTAGAACCACTTCTCACTGTAGCCCAAACACATAGACAGTGGGGAACAGGCGCGGGCTAGCCCACGTGGATCCACAACTCACTGGATGCCTTAGGGAGCACCTCACCCCTTATTTCCTTTCATTCATTTCATGTACAGTCATGCCTTGGATTGAGAGCATAATTTGTTCCGGAAACGTGCTTGTAATCCAAAACACTCTTATATCAAAACGAAATTCCCCCAAAAAAAATTTGTACAGAGATTTTAAATTTAAGCCGTAGTACAGTACTTGTATTGCAAGACATCGCTTGTATATCAAGTCAAATTTTTTAAAATAAATATTTAAAAATTTGCTTGTCTTGAAAAACACTCTCAAACCAAGTTACTTGCAATCCAAGGTATTACTGTATTACATTTCTATATCGCCCAATAGCCGAAGCTCTCTGGGCAGTTGACAAAGATTAAAACCTTAAAATACATTATAAAAACCATATACATACAAACATATAAACATACGATACACACACACACACACACACACACACACATAGATCTAAAAACAATTTTAAACAATCAGCAACAAGATTGTCCCTGCCCAGTCTCTGCAATCCTCAGAGGGAGCATTTCTGAAGGTGCCACGTGCTCCTGAGGTTCACCTCAGGAGCACTTTCAGAGGAGCATTTAGTGTTGCAGTACCAACCCTCTGGAATGCTTTACCAACTGACATTAGACAGCCCCCCACAGTTCTGATGTTTAGACTTCTCCTTAAAACTCATCTCTTCACACAGACTTTCCCTTAAGTGTGACCTGGCCAGCGATGGACTTTGTAGCACACAGTAGAGTGTGCAGTTTTATGTCTGATTATTTTGTATTGTGTTGTTTTTAATGTTATATTTATGTTGTTTTGATGTCATTGTATTTTATGTTCACACTTTTAATACCTCCATGGAAAGTGGTATATAAATTTGAAATATTAATTAATTAATTAATTAATTAATTAATTAATACATGTATCATTTTAATGGGCCATTCCTACCAGTGAGAGAAAACTCAGGATCCCAACTGCTGCTCCTGGCAGTGTAATATAGACTCCTGAGTGCCCATAAGACTGGTCAATACATTGGTTTGGCAAGAGCTGGAAAACAGTGAGATACAGTGTCTTTTTAATCATAACTTCTGAATCCAGTTGGGTTGGCTGTTCAGAGACTTGTAGGAAATGTGATGTCTGTCAAGTCCTGATGTCTTATGAACTAAACGTTCACACTAAAATCCAGGAGTGAGATGAAGCTGAACTGCACTGCACTTGAAATCACAGGGTGTGGTTGCCAACAATATGTAAATTATTTGCATTAAAGACGTGGATGTCAAAAGGCTGGTCCCAAGGTACAAGAGACAAGGAGGGAGAGGTAAGATCTTTAAGTGGACCACCGTGTCTATTGGTGGATTAGAGAACACGAGGCAAGGCAGGATAGGGTAATAATAACCTACCATTACCATGTCTGCTGGTGGATTAGTCCAACCTTTAAGCATCAGAAGGGATCTGTGAAACACGAATGCCCATTTAATTCACCCTTGCTCAAATAAAATACATGACCGGAACTTTCACTGAGAGTCAGGGTAGGTGATGGATACATTATTTTAAATGGCTGTAAATGAAAGATTCTGGACCTTATTAGCAAAATTGCAGGAATTAATATTCCCATGGATCCTGTTATTGTATTATATCAGGGGTCTTCAAACTACGGCCCACGGGCCGGATCCGGCCTGGCGTGCCCTTCCATCCGGCCCGGTGGCCGATCTAGGGTCCATGTGGTAGGCCCGAACTGGGCCCGCCCCCCAGGTCGGACCCAGTGGCGTAGCGTGGGTTGTCAGCACCCGGGGCAAGGCAAGTAATTTGCACCCCCTAACCCGTGGATTTTAGCACTCGAGTCTCTTCCACTAGATTAGTTAAAGAAACCCTTACCCCCTAGGCACATGTATTGTTTGTTATGAAAATACTGATGTAATTAAAGTAAAATGCATCTAAATAGTCCAGCAACATCTGGGGACCCAAGGTTGGAGCACCCTGGTTTACAGCATATGTAAATTAGCATATGCAAATTTGTGCTCTTTTTTTTTGGTCCTGTGGGCCTGAGTCCCATATCTTTCTGGTACCCAGCACCTCCCCTGCAGATCGGGTCCCCGGGGTCTGAGGTTCTGCACCCATGCAGTAGAAATTCAACAGATAAAGCTTCCTGGGTGCTCCCTGGACTTTCACGCCAAGAAAAGTGCGGCCTACTGAATGGCTGCCAGCTATACATTTGTTCCAGAGAAGAGGAAAAAGAAAAAGATTCTTAAAACATCAGCCACCTTGCTTTCGGCTCACGGGGAGAAGTTGAGGGAGAGGTAGTGGCGGGGGGGGGGCACCAGCTTAAGGAATTTTGGATCGGAAGTCTCTGATGGAGCTAAAACCTCCAACTTATTTTTGCCAGGTGGGATTTAGGATCCTTCCGCCCAACGTGAGAGAGAATTCGTTACGGCTGCGATCCTCTCTAGGTGCACTTCCTCGGGTGCAAGCCCCACGAAACCCAGTAGAGCTTACTTCTGAGTAAGCGCGTGCACAAGACCAGGCTGTTGCCGCCCAGCTGCAATTCTACACGCATTTCCCTCAGTGCCGGTCCTATTGAACTTGGTGGAGAGCTTCCTCTGCAGTAAAGAGAGGCTTGGGATCGGGCTGCCCAAGTGGAAGGCAAGGAACGGTTTGGAAGAATGGGTGCGGGGGCGCTCAGCTGTGCCCCCCTTTTTTCCGGCTTCTCGCCCCCCTTTCCAGCCGCCTGACTCCCACTCACCGATTCCTCCAGTGTCGCTCGCAGCTGCCTCTTATCTCGGCTGGGCAAGCAGCAGCCCGTGTGAAAGCGCCGCGGACCCGTGCGCAAAGCCCCCGGGGGGGGAGGAGGGGGAGGGAGAGGACGCCTCGAGCCGGACCGGCTGCAAAGCTTGTTGCAAGAGCCTGTTTGCCTCGCGGGGGAGCGCCCGCCGCCGCCGCGACCAATCCCTCCCTCCTCCTTTTTTGGGAGGGGGCCCCAACCAGAAGAGAGGGGGCAGTTTTTTTTAATGGAGGGGGCTGATTTATTCTAATGTGCAGCTAACCCAAGGGTCATGTGGAAAAGGGTGGGCCAGCCCCCTCAATTTCCACCCTTTCCAGCAGGATCCCTGGTGTGTGTGTGTTTTGGAGGGGTGATCAAAATGAGTCACTCACTGAGTGAGCCAGGCAGGGGCAGAGAGCTGCGAGTGCGAGCGCGCCCCCCTCAGATGTTGCGCCCGGTGCGGCCAGGCCCCCCCTGCACCCCCCACGCTACGCCTCTGGTCGGACCAAAGAGCCTCTCCCCCCAGGCGCTCTCTCCTCCCAGGACAAGCAGGCTGGGCGGCCGGTACAGGAGCCAAGGTGGGCCTCACCACCAGCCTTTCCTTTTCCGTGCCTCCAAGAGCTGCTGCTTCCGTGTCCTGTCCCCACCCCCGCCCCGCCCGCAGCCTCGCGAGCTTGCCAATAGTAGTTCTTTGCTCTCCGCTGGTCCCGTCGCGTCCATCCTGGACCCCGCCCGCGCTGTTTTTCAAAACTGAGCGCGGGCGGAGTCCAGGATGGACGCGACAGAGTGGCGGCGGCGGCCTCGAGCGGAGGCTGTGGCGGAGGCACCGGTGGCAGCAGCAGCAGTGCGCAGGGGACCAGGTAGGATGGCGGCAGCAGGTGGGGCGGCGGGGGGGTTATGGTGGCGGGGGGCGGGTAACGGCGGCGGGGTGGTCCTGCGGTGGCGGCAGCAGCGGGGGGCGGCGGGGCGGTCCTGCAGCGGCAGGGGGGATGGCGTGGGGGGTCCTGCGGCGGTGGCAGTGGGGGGGTGGGGGATGGCGGCGGGGGGGTCCTGCAGCAGCGGGGGCGGCGGGGGGGTCCTGCGGCGGCGGCAGCAGGGGACAGCGCGGGGGGTCCTGCACCGGTGGCGGCGGGGGGGGCAGCATGAAGGAGGCGGCACAGGGGAGTCCCAGTGAGTCCGGCCCCCCAACAGGCTGAGGGACAATGAACTGGCCCCCCGTGTAAAAAGTTTGAGGACCCCTGTATTATATTAAGGGGCTAGAATCCTGAAATCAGTTAAAGGTAATATTCTACCAATTGGCCCCTACCAAAATATTAACAGCAACATATTGGTTCCAAAAAGGTATGCCGGCAGTTGATGCTTGGCCTGCTGCGATTTGAGACATGCCAAAATCAATGAAACTGACATGTTATTTGCATTTTAGGCACAACATTTTTTCCCCTGCCTTTCTACCGCATGCTCAAGGCGGCTTCCAATAAAAAAAATATAAAAAATACAGAATGCCCAAATAAAACAAAAATTGCAATCAAAATGAGCTAAAACTTAAAAAAGAAAAGAAAAGGCAGCAGCAACACAGATTCATATTAAGAGCAATTAGGGACAGGAGAGAAATTAGTTCAGTTAGCATTTTAATGTGAAATTCCCTAATTTCACATTTGCGAACCAATCTGCAAACCAAAACTCAGTTATCCTTTGAAATGTGTACTTCCCTGAATTTTGCCAATGCCATGGAGTTCTCTGCTCAAAAAAATGAGTACAAAAATGCATATATTAAAGTGCCCACAAAAATGCAAGTATTAGTGAAAATAATGTTCAGAAATGCACTGTATTGGGAAAATTGCTCACAAAAAGTGTATATTATGCAAATTAGCATTAAAAATGCACAGATTAGAAGAAATGCGCACAAAATGCATACATATTTTCATGTAAGTGTTTTTAAAAAACACACAAATTGGCATCTGGGACGAACCGAATTTAAGATTGGAAAAATTCCCAAAGTTTGGGATGGACTGAATTTAAGACTGGAAAAATGAGAAACTGAGAGAAACTTAAATTGACAGATCCAGTCATCCCTAAGATCAATACTCTTGGGGGGTGGGGACAATGCAATGTAAGTCTAGACAGAAAAAAGCCTACAACTCTCAGCATGCCCCAGCCAGCATAGCCCACCAAGGTGCCCTACCCCTCCCACTTTTTAAAAATTCACAGATTTTGCTGTGAAATAGGTTTCTGTTGGTGCTGGAAACTGTGAGTTCAAAAGAGGTGTTTAGTGTCTTAGGGCTCAGACCCCACCTCGGCCTTGCAGTCAGCCTTTGGGGAAGGTTACTTGTCCTTTGCCACACCTTCCATGGCAGCCATTTTGTGGTGGTGCCCGGGACAATATATCAAATTGCCAAATTTATCCACAGCCTAAAAGGGTTGTCTAACCCTGGACTACACTATATAATGACACTATCCACATCCTTACTAAGGCAGGCTTCCTTAACCTGGTTCCCTCCAGATGTGTTGGACTACAATTCCCAGCATCCCCCAGCCAGTTTTAAGGTTTGGGCCTTGGTGGTTGTTTCTGCTATTCATTCCTGTGCTGGAAGGCCGTGGAATGATTTGAGGTGATCTTTGGGGTGGGCATCTTTAGTAAACATATGTCATTTGAACTAATAGGCAATTATATAGTGTATTTTTTGTACTTTATCCTTTTTATAAATCGCTCTGGGACTCCTTTTGGTTTTGGAAAGCAATATATGAAGTAAATAAATTATCTAACTAAGGGTGCAATCCTATGCAAGTTTAGACAGAAAAAAAGGCCTACAACTCCCAGCATGCCCCAGCCAGCATAGCTGGCTGGGGCATGCTGGGAGTTGTAGGCCTTTTTTCTGTCTAAACTTGCATAGGATTGTGCCTTAACTAACTAAGCTACAAACACCTAGATCCAATTTATCTTTCTCTGCTTACTCCCTATGCCCTAGCAGGAGGCTGGGACACATTCCAGAAGCTCACTGAGGCACCCTGAGGAGGCACCCTATGGCTGACTGCCAACTTTTATGCCATACATAAAGCTGGAGAGAGAACTCTTTGGCATTACCGAAGAATAGGTCTACTGCAATAGGTTGATTTATTTAAGTGGATGCAAATCTAGATGAGCCCAACCATTAGCATTAACACCGAATTTTAGGAAAGAATCCTTGCATTTCCAAACACATACGCATGCACCATTTGCAAGAGTATAGCAGATGTTGTGTACGGTATATCTTTGGCCCATTATGAATTCCTTGGATCAGAGGCTTCTATACCTTCATTCTGCAAACACAAACGGGAGAAAAATCCAGAAAAGCAGCTTCAGGAATAATCCGTTCATCTCAGGAATGTAATTATCGTTTGCTGATGCTAGGTGACCCTAACATGCAGACAAAACGCTCTTTGAAGAGCAGTCAGCTGTTCTTCTGACATATATTCTTCAGTTGCTTCCCTGCTCTACCACTTCCCCAGTTAGGTGTTTTGTTGTTTGTTTTTGTTTCCTTTGTTTTCTCATTGAAACTGGAAGAAAGGCTGGAGGAGCTGTTTGCGCCAGACATATTTTAATGATAGCGTACAGAGACAGTCTAAACTAAAACGGGGGAACTATACAATCAGAGCATGGGAGCTAAAGAGGACACACTGTCTGAAAATTATTTTGCCCCCTCTCTGTTTTCCCCATCCATAAAGTACCTGTATCTATTCTCAGCTGTGTCCACCACAGGCCTTTGGAATAATTATAAAGTCCTTGAATTAAGTACCTAATTCAATTAAGCAATTGAATTAAGTACTTGTGTCATCCAATGAGGAATGATGGTGATTGGTGGGTGTGGCATTTAGGCAGAGGAGGGAAGAACCTTGCTATCTGAGAAGGGTTTCTCCCCCACTAGTTGATCAGGTGTACAGCTTAGGGGCTCCATTGGATCTGGTACTGGAGGTCCCAATTGATGTTTAGGTGGCACACATGTCTAAGAAGGCTGTTTAGTATTTCAGCTAGCCCAGGGGTGGGCAATTTGTGGCCCTCCATATGTTCTTGGACTGCATCTTTCATCATCCCTCTGGCTATGTGGCCAGAGCTGATGGGAGTTGCAGTCCAACAACATCTGGAGGGTCACAAGGTGCCCATCCTTGAGCTAGCCCAACACAATGGCCACATGTATTACTTTCCACAGAGACTCTCTAGAGCAGCCTTCTCTAACTTGGTACCCTCCAGATGTGTTGAGCTATAATTCACATCATCCCCAGCCAGCATGGCCATTGACCATGCTGGCTGGGGATGGTGGGAGCTGTAGTCCAACACATCTTGGGGGCAAAGGCCATTCTAGAGATTGGGTCTTAAACTCTTGGATCCAGATCTTCTCTCTTTTTTTAAAGAAATGTATTGAGGACCTGGGATAGCTGTGAACATTTTTATACACTGGATTAATATATTTTGTTTCTATTTATAGATTTTTAAATTGCTTTTTTAAAAAAATCTATAAAGCAATTTATAGATTTTTAAATTGCTTCAGCTATATCTAAAAGCAGTGAGCCGCCTCGGTTCTTTTGCAAAAGGCAGCATCTAAAATGCAGATGTAGATATCTAAATCCTTTACAGATGAAATAAACACCATTTTCAGGAATTGTAACTGAACAATCATCTACAATCAATCAAGCTGTATAAACATCCTTTTTTATTTCTTTTTGCAGTTGTTGTATTTCTTCTTCTTTGTATCTGTTTTATTATAGTAAAAATTGTACGCATAATCCCCATGCTCCCCAGCCCTGAATTCCCTGTACAGAGAAGAAAAAGGTTGACTGTATTGCTCTTACAATTCCTCTGGAGCCATAGATGGGCTAATTGTTACAGTCCTGCTCCTGCTCATTGGCTTTATTGTCCTGTTGGAGAGCCAGCCAGACTTCAAAGTCAGACACACAACCATGCAGACAAAGTTATTCTAGCTCAAGGTCCCTGGTGATCGAAGGGTCTGCCTTTAGGGTAGCTTTCCCATTCATGGGGGATTTCATATGTTAAGTCCTCATATGGCATAGAATGGAATGGCTTTTCACCCCCTTTTGTTTTTGTTTATAGCTTCTGCAGACAGCTCTGTGCACCACTGATCTAACTAGGCGGCAGCGCATCTGTTTACATAGCAGAGTCTGCCTTTGCAAGGAAAAAGACAAGAAAAAGAGGTACGGTAGTTTATTCAACAGAGCTTACACTCTGTCAAAAGGCATGCACAAAAATCATTCCTTTAAATATATATATATATATATATATATATAATTTGCAGCATTACATAATGTAAACCACCTTTCAAAAGTGAAGTATTCGTTCACGACCAAATGATAGAATACTAAACATTGAGAAGGCAAAAATCTAGCAAAAAATTCATTATATTTACTGTAGCCCCTCAATTAACTTTCTTATACAAAAATCATGCATCATCAATATATGTTGCAGACTTCATGCCCATATTTACAACAACAGTAGTGAATCGGGGCAGTCTCTGTGAAGCCCAGAGTTGCTGGGTCATGACATGTACATTGTAGGATGGACAGGTTTTGTAGATAGGGGAGTCACTTATACTCATGCATTTTTGGGAACACATAATAGCCACAATCCAATTTAAAGTTGAGTGCACTTAAGTACGTCCAAATCAATGGTTTTTAGTGCATCTAAATATGGATTCAATTGTGGCTAGAGTGCAAAGTGGAGAGGAGAGATCCATGAACTAAAATAAATTCAGGAGTATTCAAGATTTGATTGAGGGTGAGCTTTTACATGCTTAAAATTGTTATGACACACACACCCCGATATCCGAGGGCACAGATTATGTCTGTACCTGCAAAAGTAGTAGGCAATCACTCGTGACCGAGTAAGATTGTCTTCCAGGATAAAATTACAAAAAGAAAACTATAAAAAGAGGAAATTCTAAAAAAAACTTTGTAGACTATAGCAAAAGACCCCCAAATGAATGGGCGAATGAGCTCTGGAGCTATTCCCTCCTGGTTGCATCAGTGCTAAGTTCTGGGAGATCTACGAAATCTATGACAGGGCAGGCCCCTGCACCTTTCATAGGTGTGCAGAAGAGGGAATTTGAGTAGATGTAGCTGGTAGCATCAATACAAGCTATGCCCTGGGCCAGCCCTACCATTAGGCAGAGTGAGGTGAATGCGTCAGGTGGCAGATGCTGGGGGGACAGGCAGTGGTGGTAGCCTCCTGGCTGTTCCTCATGAACTCTCTGTCTGTCCCCTGCTGTTGGATGACAAGAGCTGTGTATGCCACACAACTTGTCCTGGGCCACCACCTAAACTAGCCTGCTGCCTAGGTACAGTGAAGGGTTCAATACGCACCGTTGTCAGCACTGAAGAAAGTTTCTACTGCCAGTAAAGTCAGCTTCTGTATGAGGATTGGAGAGGAGGTGCCATCTTGCCCTTACCTCAGGCAACACAGCTGGTCCTGGTTATACCTGCTGAAATTCCCTCTTCTACACAGGTATTCGAAGTGCAGGCACCCTGTTCTCTTTTTTATCTGGCCACCCTAGAACTGACAGACGGCCATTTGATTTCACACATGCGATGGCAGCAGACTTGAGCTTGCTGATCCTTGTACATTTGTCAGTGAGCTGCAGCCTGCAGCCAATCTCGGTTCCCTGGGGAGTGCATCCGTGTGGCGCATGCAACCATCTTAAGTGTAAACCTAAAAAAATGGAATGTGGGCAGTGGCTCCTGGTCACAAAGAAGCTGCATCAGAAAAAAACTGCACCGCTGGTCTTAAACTGGTGGGGCAGGATATTTACCTCTCCATTCTGCACCTGAAGCACCAGGTGCCGTGTTTCTCTCACAGGAGAGAGGTGATAATCATGCATACAAGTCAGGCAAGATGGCAAGACGGTTTGGCCATTGTCAGCAGGACTGGTGTCAAGGGAAGGTGTGGCTGGGCACCTACCAAGGACCCACACCCCAGCAGGGGCCAACTGACAAGAGCACCCTGGAGTTGCTCCTCCTCTTCACCAATGCAGCCTACTTGTTCACCCACCTCTCGCTCTGGCCCAGGCAACGGTGGTGGTGAAAGGGAGGAGCAGTAGATGCCACGGCCTCCTTGCTCACTGCCTGCCTCTCTCTGCCTGTCAAGCAAGCAAGCGGTAGCAGTGAAGAAAAAGAGGATGAGTGAGGAGCAATAACAGCTGGTGACAAAGGTAGTGAGTAGACTTACTGTGGGAGGGTGTCCATTGAGGAGGTCTTGCCCAAGGGTCCTCAAAAATGTGGAGCCGGCTCTGATTGTTAGTGTGGTTTGTCTCGTCTTGTAGTATTACAACTTCTGGTGGGGCGGGGCAGAGGTGAGACCAGCTAATCTTCCTTGCTGAAGCCATAGGATGGGGCTCCTTATTCCCACAAACAAAATTGATCTATGATTGATCAGCCCAGCCCATAGGCCAGAGACAAAACCCAGACACCACAAACGTGTGCGCGTGTGCCCACGGACATTTAGGAATTGGCAGAGCAGGGAGGTTATTTCCAAGATGGTGCCACGTGCGCTTTGTTCTGATGCATCCTAAAGCAAATGCAGTGTGCATGCGCATACAGTCTCTTTTTGGAAGCAGTATTATCCCCACCCTGCTGCTGCCGCCAGAGGGTCAAGTCAGTGAATCTCATGCACAAGAGCTTTCCTGTCAAGATACGGAGAGGCAAACTTTGGACAGCTACACAGAGGTGGCATCTTTCTTTCTTTGCTTCGTGGTAGGGCCAGCCTCACAAGCCTGTGCAGCACTTCTTGTTCCAGGCTTTGGAAGTGCAGCTTGTAGCTCATGGCCAAGTACACATTGCCCAAAAACAGAGGACAAAGGGAGGTGCTGATTGGCATAAAAGTTGCCACCCAAAAAACCTTGGCATTGGCATTACAACAGGGAACAATATGTTGTTCCTGGTAGAAGTTAATTCTCCCTGCCCGCCCCGCCCCGCCCCCCCAGCTGCTGCGAGGATTGCAGCTAAGCTCAGAGGGAACAGGGAATTCTGTGGGGTGGGGTGGCAGATGACATCAACGTCCTGCTAACCAAGAAGTGTCCCAGCTCCACTACACCACTGCTGTCGTCCATGAAGTAGGACATGCGGCCATCCTAGGCTTGGGCAAGGTGCCTTCAAAGGTCCCCATGCCTTGAATCTGCTTGCCACTGTCTGCTTGACAGTCTGCTTGCCACTGTCACCCCTGCCCATTTGCTCGCCCTCTCCCTTCTGGGCTCGGTCCCCAAGCCTGCCCAGAAGGCGGGGCAAGGTGAGTGTAAACTGCTGCCCCTTCTCCTTACCCTTGTCACTGCTTGCATGATCAGAAAGAGCAGCGAGAGCCAGGAGGAGGTGCAGGGCCAAGGGGCGCTGTGGGTTGACAGTGGGGGCCCTCCTGGGGTGTTGGCCCTGACAGATGCCCAACAGTGCTGACCACCGGCACCAGCCCTGATTTACAGTATCTCCTGCTCTGTGGCTTACCTGACATGCCCCCTTCCACACACCATGTGATAGGAAAAGTGCACGTCCCTGTCACTTTCCTTTCAGGGCATGGCAAACGATGGCTTGTTGCCCTTCGCAACTATCAGAGTTCTGTTTCTTAGTAGGTCGCCTGTGTGACTTTCACCTTTGTACTTCCTGCTGTGCGTGTAAAGAAGAAGAAGAAGAAGAAGAAGAAGAAGAAGAAGAAGAAGAAGAAGAAGAAGCTCAACCATTATGTACAGCATAATGCCCTATGTAGCATTCTCTCCTGCAAAAGCTCCCACACTCAGGCAGCTGCACACGCTGCAAATATTTTAATGGCTGCCCGGCCACCACCAGGTAGTGTTCACCTGAGTAAGAAGTAACCCGGGAGGGAGTAACTTGGGACTGATCACTACACCCTTCTTGCACAGCACTATTTGTACAAAGAGACTCCATAAACATATAAAAAAGGGGGGGATATGTTAAAAATCCTGACTAAAACATAAAGCAGAAACTTAAAAGTCAAGAAAAATATATGTAAAATAAACTGAATTTATAATATCAAGATATGTAAAATTATATTTTAAAAGAATTATATATATAAAAATATAACAGTGGCACTGTAGTTCACACTCAATTCCTTTTACAGACTATTATTCTTTTTTCTCAATTCAATGCTGGTCTCATTTACCAACCACCTGAGACAATTCCACTGAAGAAGGCCTTCAGGGCCGAAACGCGTTTGGCTTCATCATCTATCAACAGAAAAGCTTCTTTGCTGAAAAGACTTATCTCTGGAAGCAACAAACAAAAAAACATTGGCATTAATAATATCGCACCCAGAGATAAAAGCCCTCTTGTTTGAAAAAAACATTCAAGATCTTCTTCAGCCTATGAGGAGCTATTATTTACATGTCTATTAAGTTTTCTGGCTTTTACGTGTTTTATATTTTGTTATATTTTTATATATATAATTCTTTTAAAATATAATTTTACATATCTTGATATTATAAATTCAGTTTATTTTACATATATTTTTCTTGACTTTTAAGTTTCTGCAAAGAGACTCCATGCCACATGTTAAAAAAAAAAAAGCATGAAATTTCTGGACATTTATTATTATTATTATTATTATTATTATTATTAACATTAATATTTATTTATCGCCCATCTGGCCAGCAACCGGCCACCCTGGGCGATGTACATAGAATAAAAACAATAAAATACATTTAAAACAATATAAAAATTTTAAAATCTTAACCCACCCCATATTCCCGCCTGAATAACCAGGTTTTTAATGAGCGACGGAAGCTCAGCAGAGAGGGGGCATGGCAGAGGTTACTCGGGAGAGAGTTCCATAGTACGGGGGCCGCCACAGAAAAGGCCCTCTTCCTCATCCCCACCAGTCTAGCTGCTCTGGCTGAAGGGACAAGGAGAAGGCCATCCGTGGCAGATCTTGTTGAGCGGTCCAATTGGTGTTGCTGGAGACGCTCCTTGAGATAGACTGGACCAGAGCCGTATAGGGTTTTAAAGGTCAAAACCAACACCTTGAATTCGGCTCGGCAAGCAACTGGTAGGCAGTGCAAATCCTTCAGCACTGGCGTGATGTGATCCCGCCGACGGCTGCCTTTAACCAGGTGAGCCGCCACGTTCTGTACCAGCTGTAGCTTCCGAACCGTCTTCAAGGGTAACCCCATGTAGAGCGCATTACAGTAGTCTAGGCGAGAGGAGACCAAGGCATGAACCACTGATGGGAGCAGGTGATTAGGAAGGTAGGGGCGCAGCTGCTGTATCAGATGGAGTTGATACAGTGCCGCCCGGCTCACAGCTGACACCTGAGCCTCCATGGACAGCTGGGAGTCTAGAATGACCCCCAAGCTGCGGACCTGGTCCTTCAGGGGGAGATGTACCCCATTCAGCACCAGGTCAACATCCCCTAACCTCCCCTTGTCCCCCACCAGAAGTACCTCAGTCTTGTCGGGGTTCAGTTTCAGCATGTTCCTTCCCATCCAGCCAGCCACTGCCTCCAGGCACTTGGACAGGGTCTCAACGGCCAACCTCGGTGAGGACTTGAAAGAGAGGTAGAGCTGCGTGTCATCCACATACTGATGACACCGCACCCCAAACCTCCTGATGATAGCTCCCAGCGGCTTGAGGTAGATGTTGAATAACATCGGGGAGAGGATGGAACCCTGCGGCACTCCACAAGTGAGCGGCCAAGGGTCCGAAGCCTCCTCCCCGAGAACTACCCTCTGATACCTTCCAGAGAGGAAGGACCGGAACCACTGCAATACAGTGCCTCCCAAGCCCAAGCCCTCCAGGCGGTCCAGGAGGATACCGTGGTCAACGGTATCAAAAGCCGCTGAGAGATCAAGGAGGACTAGAAAGGAGCATTCGCCCCTATCCAAAGCCCTCCTCATATCATCCACCAAGGCGACCAAGGCCGTCTCCGTCCCATGTCCAGACCTGAAGCCCGACTGGCACGGATCTAAATAATCGGCTTCATCCAAGTGTGCCTTCAACTGAGCACCCACCACCTGCTCGATCACCTTGCCCAGAAATGGTAAATTGGAGACTGGGTGAAAGTTGTTTAAATCCTGGGGATACAAGGAGGGCTTCTTTAGAAGCGGTCTTATTACTGCCTCCTTGAGGGCTGATGGCATCACTGCCTCCTCGAGGGAGGCATTCACCACCGCCTTGATCCCCTCACTCAGTCTCTCCCTGCAGCTCATTATGAGCCAGGACGGGCAAGGATCAAGCAAGCAGGTGGTCGGCCTCACAGATGAAAGCACCTTGTCCACTTCATCAGAAGGAAGAAGCCGAAACCGATCCCACAAAACCAGTCTGCCATTGGCCTCCTCCCGCTCACTCCCTGTGTCCACGACGCACGATATCCCACTCCTAAACCGATCGATTTTATCTGCGAAGTGCTTCGCTAAAGCCTCACAGGAGGCTTTAGACTGTTCCATTGGGTCCGGAGCGACTGGACCGATCAGACTCCGGACCACTTGGAACAGCCTCCTGGGGCAGCACTCCGCAGACGCAATGGAGGCAGCATAGAAATTCTTTTTTGCTGCCTTCACCGCCACCCAGTAGGCTGAAGATGCAGCTCTAACCCGTGTTCGATCGTCTTCGTAGCGGGAATTACGCCATTGGCGCTCTAGCCTTCTCACCTCTTGTTTATAAATAATAATAAATAAAAAAATATTATTATTACATTTTATTATTACATTTATGAATCGCCCATCTGGCCAGTCACCCAGCTGGACATTTTGCCAGCTTATCACAGGACTGCTATTTATTAACATGCTGACAATAGGGGGAAATCTGGAATGACGTATATATCCTTAGGATAAAGCCGCAGTCCTATGGAAACTTACTTATAGGGTTGCCAACTTTTATGATCACGCTCCTGTGCTTTGGATACATGCATCTCCATGACAGGAAAACGGTTAGCGCTTGAACAGGAATCCTGCCAGGAAAAAAGTTGGCAATGCAATATTTACATTACAGCATATGTAACTCAGCATATGCAAATTTGTGCATTTATTTATTTTTGGGGGGCCTGTGGGCCTGAACCCCGGATCTTTTTGGTACCTAGCACCGCCCCTGGACCCAACTGAAAGGCAGCTGGAGGGAGGGGGTGGAAATAGCAGATAGAGGAAGGGTTCGGCACCCCCCTCACCTACTCACCCCTTCTCTGCTGGAAATCACCCCCTCAACTTTGCTGCTGCTTGGCGTGGTGATCCATGTTCAAAGAATCAGATCTGACACCAGCCTGTCTTTGAGGTGGAAAAACAATCTTTTTATGAGATAAGCAGCAAAGCATTTAACTAACAAACTTTCTGAAAGTTGTGGGAGTTGAAACTTAAAAGTAGGACAAAACCCTCTGCGAATTCATGGTAACTGCAGCAAACGTGCAGTGGGTCCCCAAGTCCACAAATGCAGATTGAGGCCCCACTTATCACAGTTAGGGCGCAGTCCTATGGACTGTGCCTTCGCTGTTCGGAAGCCCCTGAACTTAGAGGCTTCTGAGATTCCCATGCCCTGCCGGGCTGAAGCTGGCAGAGTGGCAGAGCAGAGGCGATCTTTGCCTCCCCGTCCTCCAATCTCCTATATTTTCGCTAGGCGGCCTTTTCAGCCCATCTAGCAAGGGCCTTTTGGAGGGGGAGTGGAAGAAGATGGAGGAGGCTCAGGATAAATCGTATCCTGGCCTCTCCAGTCTCCCCCCCTCCCCGCCCACTGGAACGCCCCCTTTCCTCCTCCTCCTCCTCCTCTGGTGGGGTTGCTTTTCCGACCGCGGAGGGCAGCTGATGCAGTTCTCTCTGTGTCAGCTGCGAGGAGGAGGGAACAGGGGCTGGTTCTCCATCTCCCCCTGCTGAGGTCAGAGCGCTGTCTCCAACCTCAGAAGGAGTTTTCTGAGCCATCTTGTATGGTCCCTGGGACGGTCACCCCAGGGACCATAGGATTGCTCTCTTATATACAGTTTTGGATGTACAGAGCTTTGGGGCCTTTGGGCTGAAAAGTAATATAAAAATACACTTTTACACACTTACTTACGGTATTTGCTTACTTAGAGTATATGAAGGTTAAGTGCTACCACTCGCTCTACTTCACTCTTACTCTTTTTCCTGTCGAGATGCACATTACCTTGGTCGAAACCTGTCAAGGTCCACATTCCAGGAGTGGGTGGGGTCAAAGATAAGGGGGGGCAGGCCGCCCAGACCAAAGTCGGTGGAGTTTGCAAAGTGGGTGTGGCTTGAACTGCGCTGAGGTCGGCATGAAACAAGGTTGAGGGGCGTGTGCGGCCGTTGGCCCTCAAGTTCTCCACTCCTGCTCGAAGGGCATTTCTGCAAGTGATGCTGGGATATGCCTTTGTGAAGAGAGCATTCATGCAGCATTTTCATGCCATGAATTCATATCACAGATGCAGATGCAAATCGCTTTTAGTATCAAAGCCCATGGGAGCACAGA
Source organism: Shinisaurus crocodilurus (assembly GCA_021292165.1). Taxonomy (NCBI): domain Eukaryota; kingdom Metazoa; phylum Chordata; class Lepidosauria; order Squamata; family Shinisauridae; genus Shinisaurus; species Shinisaurus crocodilurus. Next base: position 242,951,417 of record CM037878.1, on the reverse strand, counting down.
ATTTCAGACTCTCGGCCTTGTCAACTCAAGCATCTGTAAACTAATGCAAGCTGATGAGAAGAATAATAATCATGGTAATGAAAGCACAGGGTGTGTTGTTGTTTTTTAGGGTGGCCAGGTGTCCTCTGTTATGGAAAGGCTGCTTTATTTGAAAGGCTGCCAGAGGGCCGGCCTGTATTTGAATGGCTGTCCTGTCCAATTCCAGGTTAAAGATAAGGGATCATAAGAACTATGGAAGATCAACAGTTTGCACCTGGACAGCAGACTGAGCAGGTAGGCACACAGGTCACCTGGACACAGTCTTCCATGCTGTGGTGAGATTTACTGTATTGCTATTTAAATTACAATAGGTAATTGTGGAGAAACGAGCCTTTGGGGGTACACACAAACACCTCAGGTGTGAACCGGCTGGGGTGGGGTGTGCATAGTTAGCGTGTAGAGAAAAGAGTTTTTAGGGTTCCTGCATGCATGCATGCAGGAACAAACACACACACACACACACACACCTCCTCATGAGTAAACCAGGTGGGGGCTGGGAGGAAGCAAAAGGTGCATGGAACATGAGATGGGGCCTGGCGTCTAGAAGTCTGGAGGAACCAGGCTGAGGGCATTCAAATTCAAATAGTTCAAGCCATGACTCACAGTTCCCTTTCCCCCTGCCTGGCCAGTTTCCTTCCCCCTGCATGGCCAGGTGAAATTCAAATTGACTGGCTGAAGCAAGAAGGCTACAGAAAAGGGGAGGGGGATGAGCTTTTTCCCCACGAGTAAGCCTTTGTTCTTGGTCAGTCTTTTGGGTGCCTGCCTGGCGGTTGGAGCCATGGCAAGCCAGCGAGGGGCCCGAGCCTTTAGGGCCCCCCCCCCTCAGGAACCGACCCCAGGCAGCCTCTGGTGAAATTGGCTGGTTTGAAGGACTGGTGAAAGCAAGCCTTGTAGGGGTTTACCCATCTTGGACCTTCGGGTAGGTGTGGTAATTCTCCATCGGGCAGCAAGGCTGTGCTGGATCTAACCCTTTGAAGAAGACACCCTCAGGTAACAGGTGTGTGCTTGAGAGATTTTAAGGAATCAGGTTTTCTTGTTTTATAGCTTTACTGTGTACTAAAGTGTCTCTCTATTTTGTGTGCTTCTCTTATTTGCCTAATCTTGTTGTAAGATGCTACCAGAAATAAACCTTGTCATAGTTACCCCACATGGGTTTTGTAGTACTCTGTTGGTTCAGTATCTAAATCCAGGTTACAGAATTAAAGGCGAGTCCCTGAACAGAGATTCAAGTAGGGTTGCAGATAGCTGAGGCTGGCAATCTGGTACCTTGAGATCTCTAGGGGTCTTGGTTCCTTTGCCAGCAGGCAAGGGTGGGGTGGTGGCGGGTCAGCCAGCCCCCCCTTCTGGGCCACATGGTGGCAAGTGCTGGGTTTCCTTTGAAGGAGGAAAGGGTGGAGGTCTGGTGGGCCAGCCAGCCCCCCCTCTTCCTCCATAGTAATCCTTTCTAAATGTGCATCTATACATATAAATTAGCACATGCACATCTTATGCAAATGTGTGCCCTCTTTTTTTTGGTAACATGTTTCCTCTTTTTTGGTGATTCATAAGCGGCCACCCGAGGTGTTTTGCTGGATGCAAACTTCCTAGTAACTTGATGCTGGCAGTCCATGATGTTGGTTCTTGGCCTACACTTAAGCCAACTTCTGGCATCTTGAAGCCAGCTCAGTTTACCTCGCCTTTCAAATTGTGTCTGGTCTGATATATGATGTCTAAAAAGTTTGGCACCAAAGAGTCGCAACGGAAAGAAGTGGCACATGGGTAGTAGCCTGTCTGTGCTTATCAGGGGGAGCTTTAAGAGTTCCTGAGTGCTTGCTTAGTCGGCAAATGTTCAGGGAATACTAGAAGAAAACCAATTAAAAGGCCTAGTTAAAGTACACCTTCTGTCTGGCAGATTGCACGAAGGAAGGGCTCAAAGTTCACTTTGATAAAACTGATGATTACATTTTAGAAGCCTGAAAGTCTTCAATTAAAAGCATAAAGCTACCTTTGTAAGTTTGAGAAGAATATTTCTTTAAAGACCTGCACACAATTTTAGATTCTACGTTACTTACTGGGTAAAAGTCTATATACCAGGACTGCAGGGGCCAACCTGAATTTTTATTTACTTTTCACACTCCTGAGTCCAAATCGTGCCCTGTGCAAATTTTCTCACCACCTGAGGCAGGAGAGCACACACGCATCTCCGCCGCATCCACCCACTGCCCATTGCCAGTGCCATGATCTCCAGGGACATACACACACACACACACACACACACACACACACACACACACAGTGCCTGGCCCTGAGGAAGGACCCTCCTCAGAGCCAGACATTCAGGTCTGGCCAACTCTCTGGAGAGCTGCACCAGCCACTTTCTTTTCTCAGAGCAAGCAAGAGAGCAGGCGGCTGGTCTGGAGAGCCCCACTGGCCACTATCGCACTGTGGCCAGCATTTGACACAGTGGGAGAGCAGGGCTAGCGGGGCTCTCTGGAGCACCTGCTGTGCTGGAGCACCTGCTCTGGAGAGCCCCATTGCCTCCGTTCTCCCGCTGTGGCAAATGCAACAGTGGGAGAGTGGCAGCGGGACACTCCAGAGCACCAAGGCACCCAGCAGCACCCATGGGTGCTTGCAGGGGAGTACACAATTTGCTGCTGCTCCACTGCCTGAAGCAGGGGATTCACCACCCCACCTCATGGGAGGGCTGGCCTTGGCCGAATACACAATCAACATGGTGTAAGTTAAGAAATAATAATGTAAAACAATCCCGACAAGTTACCAATTAGTTCCTGTCAGCAAGAAGTGGTGAGATTGTTTCTAATGTGACACATTCCTCTTGTATTTGGGAAAATATGTTCTTTTATAGTGCAAGTTCATTTGATTGCAGAGGTCCGCTCCATCACAGCTCAGAATAGGGCCTTCAGTATCATAGCACCCACTCTCTGGAACTCCCTACCACTACAAATTAGCCAGGTGCCAAACCAGAGGTGGTATTAGGGAGCGGCCCACCAGGGCTGGAGCCCCGAATCTTTCATTTGGAGCCCCAAATCTCTGGGAGGCCATCTGCCCTGCTGTCCATGGGCACTTGCTGAAATAAAGGTACAGGGGCCCTGATGATCTCTGTTGCATCTGATCCCTCTGGATTAGCTGGCTTTTCGCCCACATGTGCTTCCCCTCCTGCTGCCCCCCCCCACTTGAATCTTTCTGCAGGAGTTTTTTTTCCTCTGAAATCAAATGCCCTCCTCTCCCCTGTCCATACATCCCTTTTTACAAATAGGGTGTCCTTAGGAGTCAGGGTCCTTTAAAGACACACAGAGAGAGACTTTAGAGCACATTTAAATTAGCATATGCAAATTTGTGCTTTGCTTTGCTTTTTTGTCCTGTGGCCCTGAGCCCCAGATCTTATCGGTACCTAGCACTGCCCCTGTGCCAAAATATGTTGGGTTTTCAGCACCTACTGAAACATACCTTTTCTACACTTTTGCAACAGGCATTCCAAGGAAGGTAATTTGTACATCGCTTAGAAAGTTCCTTAATGTAAGCAGTTCATAAATATTGTTAAATAATTAAATAGATTTGAAAGGTGGGAGGGACATTTTATCTTTTTATATCCCAAAGCCCATACTCTAATTCATTCTATTAGGCTACTTTGAGTGCCATCTGCACACATTTTTTTTTTCTTAACCTTTTACCCATGCGTTTCTAAAAGTACCTTTTTGACTAACGTAGTGTAAAATTCAGGGGGTGGAATGAAGGAGCATAAATATAACATATTTCACCACTTTCCACAGGGACTGAATAGATACTGGCACAATTAATTTCACTTTGAGGGAAATGATACTGATTTGGAGCCATTACCAAACCTAGGAGGGATCTGAGAGGCTCCGACTGCCAAATCTTCATTCAGTGATGGCTACTCATCTTTATACTGGCTGGCTGCCATGCATAAAAGCAAACCAGGAATGCCAGTGCTCATCTGAAGTTATGTGCTTGGTGCCTCACTGTTTATTCCCTAGGATATGTGCTTCTTCCCTGAAGGAACTTCACTCTGTATTAAGCACAAAGGTACCATGTCCAAAACATTAAACAAAAGTTTAAAGCCCTCTACGAGGGCGATGCAAGCCCTCTAGAAAGTTTCATAGAAATGATAAGGACAACATCTTCAAGGTGCAACCCTATGCAGCACGTTTAGACAGAAAAAAGTCCTAGAACTCGCAGCATCCCCCAACCAGCATAGCGTTCCTTGAAGGAAAAAAGGCAGGGTATAAATATAATAAATAAATAAATTTATGCTCTGGGAAATCATAGTTGTCTGCTGAAGCTTCCCGGGGCATGTACGTAAGACATGCATGTACGATCACATGGGATTCAGGCAATATTGCCATATTTGAAGGAGCCCTGTGTCTGCTCGGCTTTTCTAGTACCTATTGGAATGCACATGCTTTCAAAATGGTACCGCTTAGAATAGATACATCATCATCTGTCATCTTCCTGTAGAGCAGGGAAGGGAGCCGTTTGCCATAGCAACGCAGATGAAATGACTGTTTCTGCTCTGTCAGGTGAAAGCTAAAGGTATAAAAGCAAAGATATAAAACCGTAACATTAACATGAGAACCAAGCCAAGTACCTCTTTAGGGTGTATTCAGGCAGGTGTTGCCTACTTCGGAAGGCTGAACTGTTCGCACATGTTTTAAGAATGAGAGTAGGTAACCTGCAGTTTGTAGCAGAAGCTGGATTTGCACACAGCACTATTGGCTGGCCCCGGTTTTAATTGCAAAGCCACTTCCCCATCTCTCCAGGACTATTTTTTCCAGTTAAAATAAAATAAAAAATAAAGAAGCTGCCTGGTACTGAGTCAGACCCTTGGTCCATCTAGCCCAGTTCTGTCAGCACTGACTGGCTGCAGCTCACCTGGGTTTGAGGAAGGAGAATTTCCAGCCCTACCTGGAGATGCCGGGATCAAACCAGGGACCTTCTGAATGCAAAATATGCGCGCTAACACTGAGCTATGGCCCCTACAGCTGAAACGAGGCAGGAGGGGCAAAAAAGGGGGGGAGAAATCAGTTAGCACTGGGTTTGGAAACAAGTATTTGTGTCGTTTGAGGAACAAAAGCGGGGTTGGGGAGCTGAGACCACACACCAGCAGAAAAGCCAGAGTGACTCCTGTTTGTAGGTAGGCCTCATATGCACCCTGGTTTAAACTACACCCTGCTGGCTTCCCATCTGCTCTCTGGGTGCTCCCCTAGACTTGCCCCACCCCTTATGAAAAGAATTCTCCCCAGATCTTTCAGTTCTCTGACCAAGCTGGTCATCATGCCAAGCTGCTATTTTCTATGGAGACATCCATGCCTCTTGGTCTTTCAAACTATGTTCAAAAGCAGAGACAATGGAATAGCTTGCTATGCCTTGTTTCAGGAAAATAACAGAACAATACATTGTGAACCATATACTAAGCAAAGGGATCATCATAGGTAGGACCCAGTGTGGCTGCAAATGTAAAGTAGAAAGCTCTTCTAGTGATATTTTCTGGGCCCAAAGGCTATGCTTCCAGCCTTAGGTCCTAAACCACTTCTTTCCAGTTCTAGGGCTCCAACCCTAGGAAGCTGCAATATACCAAGTATTATACCAGTAGACCACTGATCCATCCAGCTCAGCATTGTCTATGCTAGGGGTGTCGAACCACTTTCAGCCTGAGGGCTGAATTCAATTTTGGAGAAGCTTTCAGGGGCTGCATTTCAGTGGTGGGTGGGGCTGAAGGCAAAAGGGGCGGGGCCAAAAATGCCAGCATATTTTAGCTCAAAGCTCTTACTGCCAGTAACTAAGCCTTGGGAGAGGCATTTCAACTTTTTAGAATGGGAGACACACACACCAAATGATCAGTAGTTGAAGGGATAGGGGTAGAGCAGGGGCAAGGGGGCATGGCCATCTGGGAAATGCTGGAGGGCAGGATTAAATCCCAGGAAACCCCCCCACCCCGCCCACAAAAGCCCTTCTCTGAGGTCGCTCTTGCGACCTCGGAGCCGGAGCCAGCGTGGTTCCTTCCTGCAAGGGCGGAGGGAGGGCACTCCGAGTTCGGAGTCCCAGCTCCAACTCAGAGCACATTTCCACGGTCGGAGCTTGGACTCCGAATTATCCTATGGCCATCAAGACTCTGTCTAGTGTCCATAGGATTGTGCCTTTGGTGTATTTGGCTCTGGCTTACACATTACTGATAAATAATAATTGACATTATGTTGTACTATTTTATTTTATTTATTATATTTATACCCCACCTTTTTTCCTGCAAGGAACCCAAGGCGGCTTACATAATCCTCCTCCTCCTCTCCATTTTATCCTCACAACAACCCTGTGAGGTAGGTTAGGCTGAGAGTCAGTGACTGGCCCAAAGTCACCCAGTGAGTTTCAGGGCCAAGCAGGGACTAGAACCTGGATTTCCCAAGTCCCAGTCCAACACTCTCACCACTACGCCACACTGGGTCTCACATTGTAATAATTGATTTTACCTAAAATGTAATTAATTTGAAATGTTATAGTGTTAGTATTAGTGAAATGAACTGTTTGGGTTGTTTATTATTGTAATGATGTACTATGGCAATTGATGTATTGGTCTGCTTTCTTGGATGATGGTTTTCTTGCGCAAGAGGCCATGCGGTGACACCGTGCTGCCTGCACCTAGGGAACAGCTTTCTCCATCGAGTGAGCTGTCGTGTCCTAAGACCAACATATGAGTTAGCAAAAAAAGGGGGCAGGGGAAGGCAAGGGGAGGGGAAGTCCTAATTAGAATCAGTAGCTGCGAGCAACTTTTTCTCACTGCCCTTAGCTTGACCAGTGTGCTCTGTATATGTTGCTGCAGGGCTCTCTTGTGTGCCGTAAAGCGGTACCTGGCATATCTGAAGGTCAATTAGAGGAGAAAATGCCTCCTCCTTTCTAAATTATTCGCCCCCAACACCTTGATCTCTCCTTATTCTCTGGTTACCATCTTCCCCCCTTTTTTTAAACTGTTGCCTCTCCCCTCCAACTCTGTCACCCCAGCCCCCTCCCGACTTCTTGCAGATATTTCAGAACGGCATTGTTCTTCCGCGCTCCCAGGCCAGCAGCCTTGAAATACTTGCAGGTGTTCCAACACAAACACAGGAGAGGGCCACACTGGCACGGGCTGGGATGTACTGTTGACATTAAGTGTGCCATTGTTGGCTTGGCTCGTGACCAAGCTTGAGTGCAGTAAGGATCAGAAAGGAGGGGGAGGGGGGCAGAAAAGTTGTGCAGGAAGGAGAAGAGCAGAGACAGTGGGAGAAGTATAGCCACGCACTGAAGTACCCACGCATTGCTCTTTCTACTCGGCTTCAGGGCAGGGGCGTAGACTTCTCAATTTCAGGGGAGGGCATGGGACTAAACAGCTGGTTGTCTGGAGGGGGCATTGCCAATTCTGGGAAATCCCAGAGGGGGCTTGAGCCCCTCTGCCCCCCATAGTTTATGCCCCTGTTCTCCCCTTCTCTTCCCCCCTTTCCTACACACTTTGCCCCCCCCCCAGAAATCCCAGAGGGGATTTGAAATCTGCTGCCACACACCCCGTAGTTTACTCCCCTGCTTCAGGGACTCTTCAAGGGCATGAGTATAAAGGAGAATACAAAGAGGAAAAGCTCCTTCATTAAGAAAGTATGTTCTTCCCTTGGTCACTAGGGAACAAACCCTTTTGTGGTTTCCCAGGTCTCCCTGTTGCCACCTCTGAGGGTGCATGGGAGTGATGATCTTCTAACTACCAAGCTCCCCTCTATTTCCCCCCCCTGAGTCACAGTTTAGAATCAACATTCTCATACATTCAGGAATGAGAATGGTGGACATCTTGCCTCTCCAGCCCAAGAGCTGGGGTCCTGGATCCTGACACACACACGTACACACACACACACACGCCCTGTGCACTTCAGATGAAGCCAGGACTAGTCTCATAGAGCTGAATGGAAAAGGACTTTCTGCGATGGGAAAGGGTGCTGCTTTATCTCTGCAGCCTCAGCAGGAAGTTGACCCAGGGAAGGGCATTCCCAGGGCAGAAAACTGCAAGCAGACAGAAAAGCTCCACCTTCAATAGGCAGCAGCCATGACCAAGAAGGGAGGGGGATGCTGGGGAAAAGCAAAAGGGTTGGAAAAGATGGCTTCTGGATCCGGACCCAGCATCTCCTAGCCCAGTCCCCTTCTGCCTGTCTGTCTACGTATAATTAGCCCATCTAACTAGCCAACGAAGATCAGCATCGAAACTCCTCTAACCATTCCCAATTGGCAGTACAAGGGACACCGCTGATCAGTCCCAGAAGCAGACTTCCTTCTTTCCTTCCTTTAATATTCCTTCTTTTCTTTTCAATGCCCTTTTTGCCATTCCTGATGCCAGTCCAAAGCAGCAACTCCAGAATACCCAACTGGAAGACAAAGGTGCTAGGAGGCCTGCAGGTTCCACCTGCCCCGCTTTCACCGCCGCCAACCCGCGGTTTGGGGGGGGGTAGGCATGGCCTCCTGCCCTCCACCTATCTCTTTCTTCTGCTGAGCCCAGGTGTGCCGTCTCTCCCGGCGGCAGCGTCGGCGTGGCTCGCGGCTTCTTCGCCACCGCCAGCGGCTCGCATCGTCCCGCTCTCAGCCCCGCCGCCGCCTTGCGCCTAAACGATCAAATCCGCAGCGCTCACTCCGCGCGGCGGCGGCGGCGGCGGCGGCAACAGCAGCCACCGCCTCCGCCTCCCTAGCACCTGCCCCGCCCGCTTTTCAGATGCAGGGCTCAGTTCCGGAGCTGCTTCTGGAGAGAGCAGCAGCGCGCTTGGCCTCCCATGCTCGCTCGCCTCCGCCTTCCCCGCCATCCCACGCTTGTATCTGCAGGGCTCAGCTCTGCCTCCCCCTTTGGACGAAGGGAATTACAGGTGGATTCTTTCTTTCTCTCGCCTCTTTCCGTCCCTGCCTGAGCCCGACCGTAGGGCAGCAAGCAGGTGCTGAGGCGAGCTTAAGAGGAAGGGGAGAGAGGAGGAGGAGGAGGAGAGCGATGGGGGAGGGGAGAGGAAGGGGAGCCGCCACCACCGCAACCCCAGCGCGGCTCCCGGCATCTCCTGCGGCTCGCACAATTTGTACTCCGCCCCGCCCCCCAAAGTCCCTTTCCATTCCCCGGCGAGCCGACGTTCTCATTGGCTACCGGCGTTTTAGGGGGCGGGGCTCTCCTCAGAACCTGGGCCATATAATCCAGCACGAGTGGGAGGGGACGGACGGGGCTAATTTGTTCTTCTTGGTCAGAGCCAGGATTTTCCCTCTGCCCACCCCCCTGGCTGACACTTTCTCTCTTCTTCCCCCCCCCCCCCGCACGCCTTCTTCGTTTTCCGAGCTGCTGGGAGTCAGTGCGCCTGTCATATATAGAGACAGAGAGGGCGAGGAAGCGTTCTCTCTTCGGCGTTCCCGTCTCCTGGCCAGGATTATTTGACAGCCAGCCACCCCCTCGTGAGGGCGGGACACGCAGCCCGGCACACAAAGACCTCCCTTCTCTGCCCAGCGCCTGCCGGCTGTTTGCAGACCGCGAGTGTCCTGCGGTAGACGGGAAAGGCGGGGGACGCGCCGAGGACTGTGCGATTTCGGGGGAAGCGGCGGACCCTTTTCCCTCCCTCGGCTCTCTTCTTCACAGCTCCTGCTAAGGCAATAGCAGGCTCGCTCCTCCGTCACTCATGGCTCGCGGGAAAGCAAAGGAAGGCAGTGGCAACTGGAAGAAATTTATCTGGAACTCGGAGAAGAAGGAATTCCTAGGCAGGACCGGGGGCAGCTGGTGTGAGTATCTTGCCGCTGGTCCTCTTTCGCGTCTCGCCTCGAAGATCGCGCACGACGCGCGAAAAGAGACCCGCGAGGGGATTTGCGACGAATCCGCGCGTGCGAGCGTGTAGAGAGGGTGCGAAAGAAAGAAAGAGATCTGCCTCCCGCAACCTGGCGCCCTCCAGTTGTGCTGGGAGTTGTCCAACACATCTGGAGGGCACCAGGAGCGGGGAGCCTGGTGTGAATGGTGGGCGGGAGGTGAAGGTCGTTCCCCCGCCCGCCGCCGGTGCCTCTCTCTGAAGAACCCTCTGCACAGTTCGCGAGCAGCGCTGTCGGTGCGAGAGCGCAGGGCGGCTTGGCGAGGTGACGGTCGCCGCGCGTAAAATCTCCGCTACTCACCCCGGCTTGCTGTTTTCGTTTTCTTTTGACGACCTCCTCCTGCTGCTGCTGCTGCCGCCAGGTGTAAAAATACACGCCAAGCCTCCTCCTCGGCAGCTTTTGGGGGCGAGGGGGGGGGGGAGAAGCAAACGCTTGAGGTATTACTGGGTGTGAGTAGGGAAAACGGAACGTCGAGCGATCTTGTGCCGGCGAGTGAGACTTTCCGACCATGTCATTAACGCTTACGAAGCGTGGCCGACTGAAGGGTTTTCCGGCAACGTGTGTGATTCGAGTATATAGTGGAGGGTGTGTGTGTGTGTGTGTGTAAAAAAACCCAAAACGGATCTCATTGATTCCTTTTTGAAGAAGCGCCTCGGGCGTTACTAAGGTTTGCTTGCTTTGCTGGGCGACTCCGATTGTCTAGACGATCCCTGGGTACTTTGCCGCCCCGGCTGTGCGTGGACTTTTCTTTTCTTTTTCTTTTCCTTTTTGTCGCTCCGCTACTGCCTGTTGCCTCTTGTGTGTTGGAAAGAGCCGCTTGGCTTTCTTTTTTCTCTCCCGCTTTCCCTCTGCTTCTTTTACCGCTTGCAAAGGTCGCACTGAAGGGCATTGATGTATAGTAAAAAAAAGAAAAGGGGGGGGAGTCGTGACTGCCGGCACGCTGGAGTGGGGGGGGGAGAAGGGGGTGTCCCGGTCACTCCTTTTTACTCCTCCTCCTCCCGCCCGCCCCCCTGCCCCCCATCAGGAGAGCAGTCGCTGCGGCTGCTTTCATGTCGATCAGGAAGGGCACCACGGCGGAGGGGGGGGGACGGGACGACGACACGCGAGTAGTGTGAGTGTGTGGGTATGTGTTTTGGGTTTTTTCACCCCCTTTTCTTCTCCAAAATGGCTACGATGAGCCAGGAGACAGTTTGTGGGAACAGAAAGGGAGACTGCTGTTAGGGTTGCCTTCCCAGCCTCTGCCAACCCAAAAGGGTTAATAATGCATCACAGCTCAAGGTTAGTCAAGGTGACACCTTCCCAGCCAAGAGGTAATGGGAGATTTCTTGGTTGAAATCCCCGGAGAGGCTGGGGGTCTGCCATCAAGGACAGCCATGAGCTAAAGGGAGGAGGGGTCTCTTTCTGGTGGACTACAAATTGTTTGGAATCTTGGTTTATTCTTTTCCACGCGCACACACACACACACACCTTATTCGTGGGAGGCCCAAGTGAGCTGCAGAGAGAAAGAGAGGGAAAGGTCAGGTGGGAAAGAAGCAAGGGAGGTTTAGGAATAATAAAGTCCTTGAAGGCTGTCTCCTAGCAACTATACCTAACTTGAATGAGGCTGAGGTTCAGAGCGCGCGCGCGCACACACACACACACACACACACAAATTAAATAAAAACCAACCCTTAATTTTCTCATCTGCTAATCCTCCTCCCCCCCCCTTTCCCTCCTGGTCTAGGCATCTCCCCCCCATTCCAGGACTGAGGCCCATTTTCCAGGGTCATCACACTGACTCTGCATTGCACAAATACAAAGGACACCAAAGGTTTTCCTACACCTCCAGTCCAATTGTTTCTCCCTCCATATTTGTCCCCACCTGGTCCTAGTAGCCAATAGATTATTTTTCAAGGGTGTTCCTTTGTAACGCTGGGTGGATCTCCGGAACAGGTGCCATTGACTCCTAGCCGGCCTGATCTTTATTTTGAACAGACTTTTCTTATGCCAGCCAACAAGCGCTTAATCCAGTTTTATTTTCCAGTCCCTTCTCCTTGTTAACAGCAGCAAAAGTCTGACAATACTCCGTGGGGATAATTTTCAGCGGTGCTTTAGGGCCTTTTGTGTGAACATGTTAGATATGGGCTGCCCTTGAAGGAAAGGGTAGGCTGCCCTTGAGTCTCCTCCTCCCTCTGCTGGGGTTTGAACAGCCTGTCTTGAGTCTCTCTGCAGATCCTTGCATCCGAGGAGGAGCAGGCCTCTTATCTAGAACTTTCCATTCCCTTCTAAACTCTTTGTGCAAATTTAGAAACTCCTGACCTCCGTGATACTGAGGTCAGGGCAGCAACTGGCTCTGAAGGGAGAGAGAAGATAAATATTGTTCACAACGAAGGGTGGTGGCTTTATTTAGTAAGAACTGGCTTTATAAATGGAATATTAGGGTGGGTGCAGGACAGAAAAGGGTTGAGGTGAGGAGGTGCATTTTAAAATGATTCACAGATTGGTATAAGACCTTTTTCTTAGTCACTTAGAGAGCGACGGCCAAATTACAGTGGCCGGCCTTGCACCATCTCTGGGTTGAATCCAGCCAAAGTCCCATTGGAGGCACCACATCCGGAGCTTCCGGGTTTTTGATCCTTGGCTAGAATCTGCATAGAGGACAGATGCAAAGGGAGTGAATGCCGGGCATGATCTGCCAGATGACCTGGAATCTCTCAGAAGGTGTGTAGCACCATGAGCCGCCTCTCCGGGGCTCCAAAATGGGCACAAGCCAAGGTTCCAGCAACATGGAGCCCTCCAGATGGATTGGACTACAACCTCCATCAGTCCCAGACAGCATGGCCATGGGGATGATGGGAGCTCTCATCCAATGCATCTTGAAGGTGGGGGAAGGCTACAGTGTACCTAAAATCCTTTAGAGATGAGGGGTGCTTCCAGATGAGGGGTCCTCTAGCCCTAATAGCCAGAAGGCATTGTGCAGCTATTCTGTCTTTTTTTTACTTAATGGATTCTCCATGGTAAGAAAAAAAGGGCAGAAAAGGCGATGGGGAAAACACAGGAGGAAGAGACAGGGCGATGGCACGATAGAAGGCTTGTCTGGAGGCACCCAAGATGTCTGTTTGCTGAAAGGGACAGTGGAATGACATCGACGCCTCTTTCAGAGCAGCTACACCAGAAAAGGATCTTACCTATGGATTAGAAGTCAGGCCATTCTGTCACCTTAAAAAAAAAAAAAAAAGTCTTACGTCCTTTTTTGCTAGAACGGATTACTGCTGTAGCGTAGGGAAGACTGTGTACTTTGAGGTTGTGGGTTACTATTAACATCCTGGTTGGAAGTCTGGTTTAAACTTGTGTCCCATCACTATCCTGAACTCTTTTGATTTCTTTTTTAAATTATTTATTTTCTTTAAAACACACACCACCTTGCTGTCAGCAGGTTTCCTCTTTGGCTCATTACAACAACACCTCTTGTGACTGTCCTCTGGAAAAAATGTCCAAATCTCTCTGACGTCACAGCTATTTGCCTACTGCTGCCTGGCTACTAAAGAGTGTGTTAACCCCGAGAGTGCCAGAACAGTTGTGCCTGCTTGTCTCTGATAGCTTCCCTTCCTCCTCCCCCCCTTTCAGAGGGAAAATGCCTTATTTTAATAGGGTTTTCTCTTTCGCTGACATGTTATCAACTTTTCTGCATTGGAGTTATCAGTCCCTCAGCATGAGTGTTTGTTTTAAAGGTCACCACCTTTAGAAAACAATTTGTATCTTCCCCCCCTCTCTTTTTTCACACGCCAGTGGTCTTCTTAGTAAAGCAGAATTAGGCATGAGGTGGTGTTTCCATCCAGCAGGACGGCCCTGTGATGCCTAGTACAACATGTTACTCTGCAGTTAATCAGTAGAGATAATCCCATAAACCAGTAACTGATACAACCAGATTTCAAAGACTGTGCAGTTCTTTGGAACAGCCCTAGTAATAAAGAAAAGTTTTGATTTTTTTTGTCCCTTCCCTCTTCCTTAAACAACCACCACGCTTTAATACATTATGTAATTTGTATATTAATCTGGCTGATTACGACTCAGTGTAGCCAGAACGTGTGACTTGTACTGGGTGGCTTTCTTATTATCCCCACATAAAAACCAGCTCAAAGCTTTTCAGGTCTGAGGCTGTGTAGCAATATAGTGCCGGAGAGTTCAAATATATGCTGGGTGGGGGGAGGTATGTAAACACTGGAGATGTGCCATACATGATGGATTACAGCAGCCTTCCCCAACCTGGTGCCCTCCAGGTGTGTTGGACTACAACTCCCAGCATCCCCCAGTCAGTCCAGCCTGGCTGACTGGAGGATGCTGGGAATTGTAGTCAAACACATCTGGAGGGCACCAGGTTGGGGAAGGCTGTTTTTACAGTGTACTGCATTTTCATGCATCTTCAGACATGAGTGTAACTCCCAGAAGCTCACCTGGAAGGTTATGTAGGTTTTGAGTCCCCGTTGGTGATCTACAACAAAGCAAGGGGGTGGGTCAAGTTGGGATCATTCCAAAGTCCCACCACACTGAGAGCCTGTACAAGGGAGCCCTGCAACAAAATGTTGCAATATCTTCTCCCTCCTAAAAGGAGTGCTCCCGCTCAGAGTTCCATCCTTTCAAATAGTGGTGCAGTTGTAAAGTTTGAAGTGCAGGCACTCATCGAGACAGTCCCCATAACCACATCCCCAAAGAGAATCCAGAAATCGAGGCAGCTGTGTTGATGTATCAACAAGCCACTTTTAGCAGTTTTAATCTCCACCAGGAGCAGGTCTTTTGTAAAGCTAATGGGTCTTAATTGCCCATTCAAGACCAAGCCACCCCAAAATACTTTGCATTACAACAGGGGACAATATAATGTTGCTGGTAAAATTAATTTCCCCCCCAGCTATGAGGATTGGAGCTAAGATCAGAGGGAACAGGGAAGTCTAGGCAGTTGACATGAGCATCCCTGCTAATCAAAAAGTGCCAGCACTGTGTCCCTAAGAACATAAGAAGAGCCCTGCTGGATCAGAGCAAGGTCCATCTAGTCCAGCATTCTGTTCACACAGTGTCAGCCAGCTGCCCGCAGGATCCCACAAGCAGGACATGAGTGCAACAGTACCTTCCCGCCCATGTTCCCCAACAAGTGGAGTACATCAGACCAGGCTCCACTACACCCCTTCATTCCACTCTCCTTCCACCACCGCCCTGGTTCTGGGTCCCCCACCCAGCTGTTACTCTATATTTTGTGCCTATTGAATGTGCTCAGTCCTCACTAGCTCAATTTATGTCTCCTTAAAGGTGTGTGTGTATTTAACTGTACATCTGCAAACCCTGGCAGCATTAGAAGGAGTGACGCTGGGGCAATGAGTAAACTGGCCCTGATTCCCATTAAGATCAGAAGAAGAACCCTAGTGGATCAAACCAAAGATCCATCTAGTCCAGCATTCTATTTCCAACAAGGCTCAGCCAGATATCTCTACAAGCAGGTCAGGAAGGTAGCATTCTTCATTGACTATGTGTCCCCAGCAGCACCTAGCGTTCAGAGGGTGGGTTGTTCCTGAGATTGGAGGTTCCACATGTCCATCGTGGCTGATAACCATTGATACAGACCTCTTCACCATGAACTTGTCTAATCCTTTTTAAGAAAGAGGAAGACCAATAATAATAATAATAATAATAATAATAATAATAATATAATTTATTTCTTACCTGCCTCTCCACTCAGATCGAGGCGGGGAACAACCATAACATAAAATGCATAAGTAGTTAAAAACACAGCAAATATTATTAAAATATTCTTTAAAACCTTTAAAAGTATCCTAAAAACTCTTAAAATTCCACTGGGTAGGCCTGTTGGAAGAGGTCAGTCTTTATGGCCTTTTTAAAGGCCAAAAGACTGTCTAGTTGACGAGTCTCCTCCAACAGGCCATTCCACAGTCTGGGAGCAGCAGAAGAGAAGGTCCTCTGGGTAGTACTTGCCAGCCTAGTCTTGGCCGACTGGAGTAAATTCCTCCCAGAGGACCTAAGTGTGCGGGGCGGATTGTACGGGAGAAGGCGATCCTGCAGGTAACCCGGACCCAAACCATGTAGGGCTTTAAAGGTGATAACCAACACTTTATGCTTCTCCCGGAAACTGATTGGCAGCCAGTGTAATGCTTTTAAAGCTGGTGTAATATGGGCACCTCTAGATGTACCGGTGACCAATCTGGCTGCCATATTTTGCACCAATTGAAGTTTCCGAACTAGGTACAAAGGTAGCCCTATGTACAGCGCATTGCAGAAGTCAAGCCTCGAAGTTACCAGCGCGTGCACTACCGTCTTTAGGTCTTCCAACTCTAGGAAGGGGCGCAGCTGGCGTATCAGCCAAAGCTCATAGTAGGCACTCCTAGCTGTCGCATTTATCTGAGCTGTCATTTGAAGCGACGGGTCCAGAAGCACCCCCAGACTGCGAACACAGTCTTTCAGAGGGAGTGCAACCCCATCCAGAACTGGTTGACACACCTCCAAACCCAGGTTGTGGCCTTTGACAGCAAGCACCTCTGTTTTGTCTGGATTCAGTTTCAGTTTATTTTTCCTCATCCAGCCCATTACTGCCCCCAGGCATTCATTCAGAGGAGACACACTATCCTTAGCTGACGCTGTTACCGAAGGCATAGAGAAATATATTTGGGTGTCATCAGCATACTGATAACACCCTGCCCCATGTCTCCGGATGATCTCTCCCAGCGGTTTCATGTAAATATTAAATAGCATTGGGGACAGAATGGCACCTTGTGGCACGCCACATAGCAGCTCCTTTTTTGAGGAGCAGCTATCCCCAAGCATCATCATCTGGAATCTACCTGAGAGGTAGATTCCTCTACCTCTCGGTACCACTGGAGGTAGAGGAATCTCTACCTCCAGTGAGAGGAACCACTGGAGCACAGTGCCCCCGATCCCCAATCCCCTCAGGCGTTCCAGAAGGATGCCATGGTCGATGGTATCGAAAGCCGCTGAGAGGTCCAAACAGAATGAAATAAATGTGCTTAGGACTTCCACCTCTGTGAAAAGCCCTCTCAGCTCACTGCCTTTATTAACACGTGCACACAAACACACATGCATGCTATTTTCAGGTCTTTTCTGCTAATTTTGGGTAGAGTGTCGCTAGGGTTGTCGGAGAAATCTGCAACAGATTCAAATGAGTTCGGATTTCTATGAATCTGACCTGCAGATTCTGCAGCAGACCGGCTTTTTCCGAGTTGCATGAATTCCATGAATTTGCCGGACCATTTTTTAACTTTTTTGGGAGGGATTTGCACAATGTTGTTCATTTGTAAATGTGCATTAGCACAAGTGCCCATTTGCAAACGAACAAAATTCTCGTACAAAAGATCCAATGCGCCGATGACAGAATGAAAAACGCCTGACAATCCGCAAAACGTAGACAAAATGGATTTAACCAAATCCGTACACCCCGAAGTGTCCCGTCTGGAGCGCACTGTCTTTCTTGATTCCAATGGCATTAATTTCTGTTTTGATGTGACCTGTGCTGGTACCCTTGAGAAGCCGCTGCATACCCAGATGGCCTTCTCCTGCGTCATTAACCATTCGTCCTTGACACTTGAATTTGTTCTCTCTTGTCACAGTTAAGATCCTCCTCTTCTATGTGATCTTCTACGGCTGCCTGGCGGGTATCTTCATTGGGACCATTCAAGTCATGCTGCTCACCATCAGTGAATTCCAGCCCAAGTATCAGGACCGAGTTGCACCCCCAGGTAACACTGAGGACTGATGGAGGCACTGGTCAGCCCAACACCCCCCACACACACACACACCACACACATGCTCCCACCCCCCACCCCCTGTGGGTTCTACAGCTACAGCGATGAACTTTTGACTGCCTCTTTCAAAAGTTGTCTGGCCTTCTTTATTCCCTCAGATCTTCTGGGGTCAGACGGGACTGAAGCCTTTTTTGCCTATCAGGCTGTGGTGGGTTCTAGAGCTATAGTGATGAACTTTTGACTACCTCTTTCAAAAGTTGTCTGGCCTTCTTTATTCCCTCAGATCTTCTGAGGTCAGGCAGATGATTAGTCAACTGTAGCAAGCCAGGGAATGTTACATCACCTATTGCATCACAAGCTAAGTAAGCTCTCCGGTTCTGTGTTATCAACTGTCACATTCGTATCTTGCTCTTCCTTCAAGGAGCTCCGAGTAACAACCTAGCTCAGCCTTCCCCCACTTGGAAACTTCTAAATGTGCTGGATTGCAACTCCCATCATTCCCAGGAAGCGTCCATGATGGCTGGGAATGATGGGAGTTGCAGTCCAATGCATGTGGAGGGCACCAGGTTAGGGAAGGGTGTCCTAGAGGAAAAAGGAGAAAGATGGACACATGCAGAAAATAATTTATCTGTATCCTATGTTGCACATTGGGACTAAAGGAAAGGCATGTTGTCAACCATCCTTACAGTGGTTTAGATATTCTGGGTCCAGGTTAGGTTTCTGCAGGAGTGGCCTGATCCCCACCCCTTTTAAAGGGGCTAGGAACAAAATATTGTTTACATATACCCCCTAATAATATGAATGTTATTTAAAAGTAGTGGGTAACATATTGTCTGATTAGGAACTGAGAAAAATATTGTTATGGATCACACCTGCATATAGAGGACTGGCCCAAGATATTTTGCTGTCTGAGGCAAAGAACAACATGGCATCCCCTTCCATGCCACGTACTGAACCCAACTGACTGGCATTTGAATCTTACTTCAACATTGGCAACAGGATAAGGTGCTCCACCGAACTTGAGGGGAGCAGGGTAGTTTAGGGGGTGCAAGACAGACTGTGTGACACAAAGCTTTGTCTTCCAAAGAGTGGAATTGCTGAAGGGTTGTCATTGCTGTCACCCAGCAGGACCAGCCTTGTATAGATATATATGGCTGATACCAGTTCGTATATTCAAAAGAAGCCAGAAAGTAAATGTGGGAAAGATGTCGACATTAGGATGGATCCAGATTTAGTCATACTTAGGGTAAACTCATCAATGGGGCTTAAGTTAGTCATGACTAACGTATGCCCCATTGATTTTAATGGGTCTACTTCATACAACTATATCTGGATCCAACCCATTGAATCTTGAAAGAAACCATTCACACAATTATTTTAGAGGAACGCATAGCTTCACATAAAGCAGGAGTTGCAATGGTACAGGGCTTTGGGATGAACCCTGATTCCATTTCAGGGTACAAGACATATTGGTGCCCAATGCAAGTTTCTTCTCTGCCATTTGTGCCAACCAAAGTGTCCAGCTGGAGTGCTTAATGTCTGGTGCTGGGAGTATTATGTGACCAGCCAATGCAAATGATCAGGGCCGGCCCTGCCGTTGGGCAAAGTGAGGCAGCCACCTCAGGTGGCAGATGATGGGTAGTGGCTGCAGCCTCCTGTTTGTTGGAGGACAGAGCTGTGTGTTCCATGTGGCCTGCCCTGTGCTCCCTAAGCTAGCCCGCTACCCTCAGGTGAGGTGGAGGGTGCTGTCCCATCACCAGCATTGAAGTAAGGTTCAATAGCCAGTCCGGTCTGCTTATGTAGGCAAAATGGGGCAGGTGCCATCTTGTCCTTTGCCTCAGGCAGCAATTCAGGCTTGCCAGTGGTCAAGTTAACGCTTGCCTTTTTCACCTTGCCCAGTTCACCTTGGGCTGTAAACTGAAGCACGCTTTCTTGGAAATCAGTTGAATCTGATGAGTCTTCCTTGCACAGAAATACATTTTTGCGGTGGCAGTGCTGGGGGGGCGGGATCAAACTGTGATGATACAGAAGGATCACTTTCTCTTCATGGGTGCCTTGGCTTCCAGTTGCTTTGTTGGCATCTGGCATGTATGAAAGGCAGCGTGGTTTGGTTATGGGTCCTCTTGTCTATGCGACTAGCCTCATAGCATTTTACTTCAGCACACATTTGCCCCTCGTAGACCACATTTGCCCCTCGCAAAGAGAAACAGATTGGTCAGCCATTGTCCATAAGCTATCTGTGAACCAGCAGGATGATTTGGTGATGCAGCAGCTGCCCTGTTTGTTCCGCCTGGCCTCTTGTTTTATCTGGTCCCAGCAGCTGATAAGAACCGGCAGAGAGTGGCAGGGGAGGAGTCTTTCAGCGTCGGCTTTTCCACATTACAGATGACCCTGAGGCTGCTCGATGCTGGGGACGCTCATGATTGATATCCCTCTTGCTGGCCGTGAAAGAGTTCAGAAGCTTTTATCAACAGTATAGTCTTGAAACAGCCGCCAGACAGAATGCTGCTAGATGAGCTGGCTCCCATAGCAAGGGGCAGCTCCTGTGGCAGCCGCATTCACAGCAAGCCTGTATGCGTTGAAGTCTAGTTCAACCACAACATTCCTTTGTTGGCGGCCCTCACTTTAAATGATGTTAGTCGAGGATGAAACTTGGAACGGAAGGCAGAAACGTATTTTTATGCCACTGTAGCTGGACACAGTCTGACTGTATCAGTGAATAAATGGGTCTGGCAACTCGTACATGGCTTAATTACCGTTTCTGGGCCAGGTGTCTATGGTGGGAGAACTGTCCACTGCTAGCTCTTGGCAGGGATCTCTAAAGCAGCCTTGCCCAACTTGGTGCCCTCTAGATGTTGTGTACTCTCCAACCTCCCTCAGCCCCAGACAGAATGGCCAAAGGTTAAGGATGATGGGAAGTGCAGTCCAAAACACCTGGATGGCACTAGGTTGGGGAAGGCTGCTCTAGAGTAGGGGTGGGCAGAAAGTAGAATTCCAGATGTTTGGGGCTACAAGGGATGTTGGAGAAATCCGCAATGGGTTCAAATGAGTTTGAATTTCTGTGAATTTGACCTACGGATTCCACCATGGACTGGCTTTTCCAAGTCATGCAGATTCTGCCGACTTGAGGACCGTTCTTTTCACTTTTGTGGGGGATTTGCTCTAATTTGTATTAGAGCTAATTTGCATTAACAAACGCACATTTGCTCAGGTGCACATTAGAAGTAATGCAAATTACCACAAGTTGAATGAAATTCTGGTAAAAAAAGATCTGCTTCTGTTATGAGCCGTCAACAGAATGAAAGATGCCTGCAATCCATGAATTACAGATGGAATGAATGTAACAAAATCTGTACGTCCCTAACTTCAACTTCCAGAATTCCTAACCATTAGCCATGATAGCAGGGGCTTCTGGGAGTTGAAATCCCAAACATCTGGAGATCTACCTTCTGGCCACTCCTGCTCTTAAGTGTGAGTGTGTGTGTATAGCAGGCAAAAGTATCAATCCCAATCACCGGGGTCATCAGGCACAGCGAGCAGACTTAGACTCTGCCCCACTAGTGCACCTGTTTATTTTTATTTATCTATTTTCCCCCATGAAAATAAGTAATGCACTTGGAGGCATTGTTGCAGCAAAAGCAAAACTGACCCTCTCCATTCCTGGCATGGGGTGGCCTAGCCTCTATTGAGTGTGTGACTCACCTCCAGGGGCCATTGCCATATACAAGCCCTACCCATGTGCTGATGGGCATTTTGCTAGGATATGCTATAAATGCATGCATTAGGATAGCTAACGGACTGCATTGTTTAATATATTAGATGGAATTCTGGAACATAGAATATGGGCAAGAAAAAAAAATTGATTTGGGAGTACCCAAACCTCAAGCGATGGTCTGATATGTTGGTGCCACATGTCACACTGCTAGATTTCTGTCAGTGTTTAGGATCACCAGATGTGCCCCTGTTTTAACATTTTGTTTCATTATTCCAGATTAGCGTTGCTGCATGGAACACACACTGCCTAGGGCCTTTTATACTAGAACACTAAAGCTCTATTGAAGTCCAAAGGATAAACTCGATGGCTCTGCAGTTTCCCAATATTTTTAAAACATTGTTTTGGGAAAACCTAGTTTTGGTGGTTCGGTTTAATCTCAGCAGGACTAATATTTGCTTCCCTTGTGATCTGAGGTGGCTGTCATATGACTTTGATCCTTTGATCATATAAGGATCCTTGATCCTTATATGAAGGAGCCTCTTTTTCCATTTTAAGAGAAAACCTTGTAGTCTTCAGTTCTGTGTGAACTTGAACTGGATTGTAAACCCTCATGTGATTTCTTTTGCTCTTCTACACAATTCCTGTTGCTCTAATTCTTCCTTTTTAAGTGCCCCTCCACCCCCAAATTTAAAACTGCAGTTGATTGGCTGCTACGCTTTTAAATAGCCAATAGAGGGCACTTACAAGATGCAGAAATAATTACATTCTCAGCTGTCTTTTTACATGTACTGAAGAGTCATGCCTTAGTACTTACCTACGATGGACTAAAATAAATAAATAAATAGAGGGCAATGTATATTGATAGGTGGCAGCTTTACAAATCATCAGTTTATCAGCCTAACGAAAGTAAAGGCTAGCCATGCATTTACACAACATCCTTCTTTTTACTTAAATTTAGATACAGCCTTGGAAAAAATCATGTAAGCAGTTAATTTCCATGCATTGAAGAATTAGTCAATGAATGATGTAGCATGTATTCTCAGAGTGGTAATTTATGCAACAATGTGTTAGTAATCTAGGTAGTGGTGGATTAAAGAACACTGGTACGTATTGAACTATATTCTTTGGCTGCATATCTCTTTTGGCTGTAGGACCAAAAGAGATGTGCAGCCGAAGAGCCTGGAGAAGAGGGGAGATACAATAGCGGTCTTCAAATATCTGAAGGGCTGTCATGCAGAAGATGGAGCAGACTTAGAAGGTCATAGAATCGTTCAGACTGCAGGGAAGCAAATTTTAGCTAAACATTAGGAGAAATGCCCTAATGGTAAGAACTGTTTGACAGTGGAAGAGACTGCCTCAGGAGCTAATGGGTGCTCCTTTGGTGGAGGTATTTAATCAGAGGTTGAAAAGCCATCTCTAGATGGTCTCTAGTTGGGCTAGATGGTCTCTAGTTGGAGTTCCTTCCAATTCTATAGGTCCTTTCCTTTATGATCACTTACACAAAGCAAGACACACAGGCAATCTCTCTCTCTCTCGCACGCACGCACGCACGCACGCACGCACTTTATATTGCACATGACAATGACATGATAATACAAATAGGGCTTGGGGAAAGCAGAAAATTGCAGTGGTTGTGAGGCATCTGAATCTGCCTTTTCAGTAGTTGTAGGGTGCAATCCTATGCATGTTTAGACCGAAATAAGTCCTACAACTCCCAGCATTCCCCAGCCAGCATGGCTGGCTGGGGAATGCTGGGAGTTTTAGGACTTATTTCGGTCTAAACATGCATAGGATTGCACCCCTAGAGTTTCAGATCCAAGACACATTCAGTCGCCTTGAATCTTATCGGACATTGCAACATGTGGCAACGGAAGGATGCCTGAGTGGGCTATCCTCTGCTGCATGTTGTAATGCCTGAAATGGACATTGGTGTCTCTTTCACAAGGGAGATACTTACTAGTGGTTCCTTTTGGGGCATTTCTGCTGCATGTTTCAGAGTTGCCCATCTGCTTGTCAAAAACGCACGTTGTAACATTGGCAACTACCCTGTGACGATCTGCACGGCCCCACTCCTGCATGCCGCATATGGTGTGCGTGGCCATTCCACTCCTCAGGTTGTGCAGGCTTCCAAACGTGCCCCCTGCTGGGAATGTGGCTCTGGCTGCCCCGACTGTCACCGTGATGAAGGCACAGCTACCCATGCATGAGCAGCTGAGGAATTTCAAAGGACTCCAGCAGAAAAGGCGACAAAAGCCTATTCTTGACACTGTGTTGCCCTCTGCAGAAAATGGCACTGCAGCGAAAATGCCTTTATTGGCTCGTGACCATATTCTGAGCCTGTTCAACCACTTTCCCACTTATCTGGAAGATGCCAAAACATGGTTCTATCGATCTAAAATCTACCTAAAATTATTTATACGCCACCTTTAAGGGTGGAACCCTCTCAAGGTGGCCCTCTCTTCTGTGAGACTACTGTCCCCTGTGAAGAACCAGAATATTTCCATGCCACTGATCATGTGGATCGGGCCCATTGTGTGGAGTGTCTTATCAGTGCCAATTGCCACCAATATGTGCAGAAACATATTTACTTTATTTACTATATTTATATAAAGCCGCACAATAACATGGTTCTCCGCACGACTTATAGCATAAAATGATGTCAGACATAACATTATTTGCAGCATAACACCTCACATAAACATTTCCAGCAGTGAGAAGAATAAAAGCAGATAACTAACACGTATACAGCCCATAAACAGTATTCAGAACACTAAAAGCTCAGATTTTTAAAAGGAGAATATAAAAATCCTCACACGGTGCACCTGTTTCTTTTGCTGCTCTTTTTTTATTTTTGTTTTTAAACTTCAGTGTAAGTTGCCTTGGGCATTCTATTGTAATATAAAGGTGGGATATAAATGTGCCGCTGATGCCTGTGGCTCTTTGTAGCTCATTGTGTGTTGTGGCAAGGTCAGCCCTGAATACATTCAAGCAAATCTATGGATGAGTTTTCTGCAAATACTCTCAGGAAGAGAGTGTCTTCAGTGTAGGAATTTGTATGTGAATGAAATCACCATCAGTTCCTTGACTCAGAACAGCTCACAGATCCCTCCAACTAACTATTTACAACAGTCTAAATAAGTTATTTATTTCTTTGTGCTCTCACTCAAGTAGACTGCTTTTGAAAATTTTGATAAGAACTTCTATTAAACATGGCTGCAGTCCAGCACAGAGTTAGGCACGGGTTAGATATGAATTGTGGAACATCTCTATAGTGATGAATGTGCCGATTCATTGGAAGAAGTTGCTGTGTGCATAACTTATTCAGAGTTAAGATATATTCCTGGCTCTCTGCTTTAAAATAAAAATACTCTGTCACTGTTGACTCAGCTGCAAAACTCCGTTCCCACACACACCTGCCCCAGATGGGCCTAATGGTTTCTCTCACATGCTAGAGCACATCGGTTCAGAATGTCTTGCGTGATTTTGTTCCTCTTCGTACTGAGGAGCATCAAAATCCAGCATTAATGGACATGCAGAATTAACACCTGGCAACCTGTTCAGTTGGGAGCAATGAGTATTTCTGTTTTGGAGCTTCGCCCCGGGCGGAGTACCGTATCCACATTCAAGACCGGTGTCAGCACCCGGCAACTGGGGCATTCACAAGAGTCCACGAACCCAGACGGGGCCCACTGGGGCCGACACCTTGCCTCCTCCCCCTTGACCCCCCTTACACTCACAGACTTACGTGGTGGCTGCACCCACTCAGCTCATGAGCCAATTACAGCACTTCCTCCAGGTAAGCCTGCTTACGGGGGGGGGGGGGGGCTGTGGCTGGCAGCTGCTGCAGCACCACCAGTGGAGGAGACCAAGGGCTGGGGAGTGGCGCTGGGGGCTGCCTGCCCAGGACCCTCAGGACCCTCGAAGGTCTGGAGCCCAGCCCGTTCTTGCTGATCATTTGTTGCAGCTATCATGGTGTTAATCCCTATTTTATTAACTTGGCAGGCTTGTACAGCCATCTGTGTCTAAAAACAAATTGTGCCCTTTAATTGGCTCCGTACTGTGCTCTTGGCTTAATCGCGGGGGAAACCGCTGGACCTAGTGTCGGATGTAGACCTGTTTTGATGAGTTTTTATTGATGTACAGGGCCTTGAGCATTTTAAGGGAAAGGCAGGGTACGGATACTTTAATGAATAAACAAATGTGGGAGTTAAGTTAGTCAGGACTAACTAATTCCATTGGCTTCCATGGGACATAATCACTAATCACTGTAGTTGGTCACAAACCACTATGTCCCAATGGTAACCATCCACTTAAATTCCATGTCTCCTGTAGCCTTCCACAAACTGGTGCCCCTCCAGATGCTTTGGACCACAACTGCCATCAGCTCGTCAGAATGGCCAATGGTTGGGGTGATGGGTTTGTAGTCCAAAACATCTGGAGGGAACCAGGTTGGGGAAGGCGCTTAATATGCACACTGGGACATCCAGCTGCTGCTGCTGCTGCTGCAATGCATATAAATCCAGTTTTGTCAGTAACACCAAGCCTATTTTAGACACTTCTGAACCAACCATAGATGACCACCTCCAGGCTACCATCAACACTGGTTGTGTATTAGTGATGATGATAAACCACTGTAGCCAGTTTGAAAGAATGTATTTTACCAATTCTGTACCAGTTGCATTGGTTACCAGCACATTTCCAGGCCTAGTTTTGATACCAAATAATGGTTTTGACTTATAAAACCCTAAACTGTTTGGGACCAGGTTATTTTAAAGATGGCCTGTGCCTGTATGAACGTTCCCATGCCTTGAAATTGACTCAGTAGTGGCCCCTACTATGTGGAACAAGGGATGTATGGTTGGAACAGTCTTGGGAGTTCAAATAGGCTTTGAAGGTTTTTAATATGTTTTTTTAAAAACTGGATGTACAGCTGATTTACTGCTTTATTGCTGTGGTTTGTGACAATTATTTTATGCCGACTGTTTTATATTTTTAATGTTGTTGCTTATTTTTGTAAATTTACAAGTTTTAGTAATGTTATATTGTGTTCGTTCAGTGGTATTTGTTGTTGTACACTGCCTTGAGAGACCTTGTCCAGAAAGGCAGCCTAAGAAAGGGAGAGAGAGTGAGAGTCATATTAATATCTATATAGGAATTATGTTAGTCTTATTATGATCAGGTTAAACCAGTCTATTTTATTCTTAGGGTTGCTTTGACATAACTCTGTATCTGCACACTTTATTTGTAACCAATCATTTCATGCTTGTCAGTTATTGTTTTCTGCTTATTTAGAAGTATAGTAACACATTGGAAACTTTCCACTTGGCTTGCTTTATGACTCAAATGGTTCTTGGAACCACTGGAAAGAGCGGCAACGCTCTGATCCAAAGGGGTAAACCAATGACAGCCCATGGGGTCCTCATCCCAACACATGCTCATAAAAGCTACCATGTCTGGAGATGTGAAAGCTTGGGGGGGGGGATGGGGGGGTAGAGAACCCAGAAATGTTTGGGGAAACTCCATGCTCCCCCCCCCCGAAAAAATGACCAAAAATCCATGGGGGAAAATGTGTTCTCTTCTTCTTTTCTGGCTTTTCCTCATTTCCCCCCCTAGATTTTTCCAGGTCTTCATATCTCTAGACATGTCAGGGACAAGGCTGGACTAGATCCCTCTTTCCTAATGTGGTAGCTTTTTCCATGTGCAGGAAGCACTTTTAACATGGGAGAGCACTGAACCTTATGATTTCCCCTGACCCAGTTGTCTGGAGTGATGTAATGTAGGGAGGACTGTACCACATGCCTTTTCTTCACAAATCAGTTCGCAGAATCCCAGCAAAACCGATGATCTGCTTTCAACACCAGAGGCTGCAGTGTCCCAGGTGGGAGTCTAAGAAGCTGCCCGCTTGGTTTACCTTTGGCGTAAGTGGGTTACTGGCACGTTTATTTCCTGAATTCTTTCACAGGCTGCCTTTGGGGACTTTACTCCTCCTCTTTCCTGTCCCACATGGCATTGTTGGTCTAACGTTACTGAGTAAGGGCAGGGCTGCTGGAAGGAGTTATTCTTGTTTGCCCTTTAGCAAGAGCCAGGAAGCATTTATTTATTTTGGATGAGGTTGGCATGTAACACAAAGCTGTGGAGGATAAAGACGGAAAGAAGCGAAGCACAACTTTGCGTGTTGAATTATATCTTAAGACTTAATGAAAGATTTCTGTTTAATCTTCAAATAAGCTGCAGAGACAAATAGTGCTTCTGTTTTCAGAGTAAGTAAAATACAGTACAACAAGTGGCTTCTTTGTAATGTGCGGGCATTTCCAAGCATTGCATTTTTCCTGCACAGGAATAATCCAGGCGTAGGAAAATGTATGTGCCACTGTAATAGAGTCACCACTTATGACTCACCCCAAAAGAAGAAGTGCATCATCAAAAAAGACGGTGCTGATTTGCATAAAATTTGTATGTGCTGGTTTATATGCATGGATGCGATTTAGAATAATGATTACAATTTAAAGAGCAATACAATATATCTCAGCATAGTGCAGAAGACTGTGAACATCCTATAGTTCTTTATCGTTACAATGGAATTGGACAGGACAGTCCCTCGAACAGAGGACTGTTCCCTGTAAAAGAGGACACATGGCCACCCTACACTGCAATGTCCGAATGGTGGCACAGGTGTTTTTCCTGCTGTGCCTACATGGAATAGGCAGCCACACCATACTTCAGCCACAATAGTGCACGTACTTACATGGAGGGAACCTCAAATGCAGAGGAAAAGTAACAGCCCCGAGTCAGAGGCAGTGTTCGGCATAGTTTGCCAACTTTCTCTTGTAGCCCCTTGGCTACCATTCATCTTCTAGGTACGAGGATGGGCTGCTCTTATATGTGGTGGGAGAAGCAATGTAATTATGGAATCCTAATTCAAGAGAGCTAGAAATTAGAACCTGTAGTGGGGGCATTGGTGTAGATTAGAATAAACAATGTAGATAGCTATATTAAACACAACGAAATAAGCCCCACTGAACACAGTGAGACTTACTTCTGAGGAAACACGCTGCATAGGATTGGGCTGCACAATAAGTAAGCAAAGTTAAGAGTTAAACAGTACTTTGAGTAACCCCCACTCACCCCACCAAAGGAACTCCTACAGGGGGAGAAGTGGCTGTGAGGATATGGGTCTACTTCCAATATTTTAGCACAGTATTAAGGCTTTTTGTGGCCTTAGAGCAGGTGTGGGCCACTTCCCAAGGTGGGGGGGGGGACCGCATTCCCCCCAGGCCCTATCGGGGGCTGCACCCCACCCCTGCTGTGCCACTGAAAATCAGAGGCGTGGCGGTGGCAGGGGGGGAAAGGCCCATTTGCAAAGGAAAAATTGGTGTTTTGCTGCCAAAATTTCGTGTTGTGGTAGCAGTGGGGAAAGGGAACTATTTTGCTTTAAAATAGCCCCTTTTCACTGCTGTGCTGCTGAATTGTGGTGGGAAATGGCTGATTCTCGCCATTTAAAAATGGGCCTTTTCCCTCTGCTGCCAGGGCAGTGGGGGGCACAAAAATGGCTGGGGTCGACCACATGCAGCCCACAGGCCATTTGTTGCCTACCCCTGCCTTAGAGTATTTTAGAATGAGAATAAAATGTGAACCGAGAGTCACATTTGGGCTGGGTTTGAGCCAAAGCAAAAATAAACATAGGAAACTGCCTTATGCAGAGTGAGACCCTTGGTCCATCTACCTCAGTATTGTCTCTTTGCACTGACTGGCAGTGGCTCTCCAGGGTTTCAGACAGGAGTCTTTCCAGGCAGCACATACATTTGGCTGCCTGAGGCAAAGAACACGATGGCACCCTCTCCCATTCTATGTACAAAAGTCAACAGGAATGGCAGCTGACTCTTGACTGGGATGGGAATAGCATCCTCGAGTGCACCTAAAGGCAGCAGGCTAACATTGGGGGAGCAGAGTAGGCTGTGTGGCCCACAGCTCTCTCCTCCAACACCTTGCTGCCACCTCCCAGCATCTGCCGCCTGAGGCAACTGCCTCACGCTGCCTAATAACAGAGACGGCCCCGACTCCTTCCCAGCCCTGCATGGAGATGCCAGGGATTGAACCTGGGACCTTCTGCATGCAAAGCTGCTCCCTAAATAATACCCCCCCTCCCCACCACAAAGCTGGCCAGTGAAAGAACCCTGAAAGCTAAATTAGAACTTTTTCTAGGAGTACAACAACACCTTCAGGCGCTCCCTGTGTGTTTGACTTATCTTGATTGATCTTTATTATATATTATTATTGTTGTTTTTTATATACTTTATGAGAACCACCTTAGAAAAATTTATTAATAGGGTAGTACAGACATCCATTAAACAAACCTTTGGTTCCTGGGAGCTGATGAATCAGGGACAAAAGAAACCTTTCTCTTGGACTAACAATTCTAACATGGGTACAGAAGGCAGTCCTGGAAGTCGGTGGGGGCGGGACGGGGAGGACATGAAGCAGAACGAGGCAACACCTTTTGTTCAAACAGTCTCGAGACCCGCTCCACACATCTCCCTGCTATCAGTTTGTAAAAGCAACCAGGGCGTGATGTCACTGTGTTAAATGTTTCACTGGCCCCAGTCCAATATGCTGTGGGTATTGGCTGCCACTTGGAGTGGGCGGCGGAGGGGGGGGGGCGAAATGGACCTCCAGGCTGCAGGTCCCTGGACCGGTGCTCTGTAGTCTAGCCCTGATAGCGCCACTGCCTCTGACACAATAGCTTCCGAACTGAGCCAGTGTAGAACAATCGGAGCAGACTATCTGGTGAGCACTGAGAACCAGGACAATAAAGTAGAGGTGCCCTTGAAGGCTTACAGCTATTCTCAGTTCACCCCTGTTGTAATCAATTACTCCCCATAATGCTTTTACTCATAGGCTAGATCCCTTTTATGTGCTTCACAACTTATTATCCATTATAGTTATTATAATACTATAAGTATAATGATATACTTGTAAGTATATTATTATAAGTATCAAATTACTATACGTAATTTCCTAGGTGATTTTGTTAACCTTGCTGGGTTCAGGGGCATCGGGGGAAGAGAGTGTAGAGCTGAGAGCTTGCCCAGGGTGTAGAACTGACTCTTGATGGCTCTTGAACAGGCTTTCCATGCAGTGTCCCCCACCGTGTCTGCTCGCTCTAAGGCGGATGTGCCAAACTGCCAAAGAACGTGTGCCTTAATGAACCCGCTGTGTGGGCAGAGGCAGTGGCAGGAGCAGCATGAACTTCATCTCCCATTACTTTCAATGTCAACATTAAACATGCACCACATAATTCAATTAAAACTTGACCTGAAAGTCATGGGAGAGCGAACATGTGGAATGCATTCATTTGTAGGGGCTCCTTCTGTATATTTGTCTCCTGCCGATGCCTTTTTCTGCTCCTTCCTCCTTGCCCCTTCCCTGAAAGGCAAAACTAGTGCTGGAATAAGGAAGATGTATCGCTTATTGTTCAGCTATTGCTGCTCCCAAACCAGGCTCCTTTCACCCTTCTCTAATCTGAGCCCCCCCCGGGGGGGGGGATGCAGGGCTATTCAAACAAAAGAAAACGGCATGGCAAGACAGCTCAGTATTTTGCATTCCAAATGCGGGAACATCCAGTCACTGTTTGTATCCTTCATGCCAGTGGAGAGCTGTGCTTGCAGGGCAGCTGTGTGCCCCCGATGGTGTAGGTCAGGGTCCAACTGAATTGGTCTCTTCATGTAAATCGATGCAATTTGTATGCTACCTGTTCCTAAAGTGGCCATGTTCTATACATCAGCCTTTCCCAACTTGTCGTCCTCCAGATGTTTTGGATGTCATCAGCCCCAACCAGCATGGTCAATCATCCAGAATGCCAGGAGCTGCCAGGCTTCTAGTCCTGATATCTCTATGCTACCTCCAGTATCAGAAGCAGTATGTTTATGTTCACCAGTTGCTGGGGAACATGAGCGGAAGGGTGCTGTTGCACTCATGTCCTACTTGTGGGTTTCTTACAGGCAGCTGGTTGGCCACTGTGTGAACAGGATGTTGGACTAGGTGGCCCCTGGTCTGATCCAGCATGGCTCTTCTTATATTCTTATGTTCTTTTGAGTTGTAGTTCCAAACATATCCGGAGGGCAGCAGTTTGAGGGAGGCTGCTATATATTGTTTTCTGAAGCATGTGTTTGAATTATTCTGGTAAGAAGTGGCAGGCGATAGAAATGGGGGGGGGAAGCCCTTGGGGATGATGGGAACTGTAGTCCAACACATCTGGAGGGCACCAGCTTGGGGAAGGCTGGCGTAAATGCAGCTAAGCAGGACAAAATAGTTTTGTCCCACGAATACTGGAGCTTTTTCCCTGTGCTTTTTCAAAATGGGAGCAGAGTGTCTCAAGAATCCATATTCTGCACCAGACAATGCTGCGTCCAGTGAACTGTGATAGACAGATTGCCCCGAGCAAATGGTACTACATTTGTGTTTGGCTGCTAGCCAGAGTGGCCCAAGATAAGGTTGGTGTTATCTAGACTCAGAATGTAAACGGATTTTCCTTTTTTCCTGTCCCCATAGTTGCATAGATGTTTGCTTAGCTCACAGGTGCAGCATTCAACATGCAAATCCTGAGCTGCATCATAGCATACAGGTTCCACCCACCAGGGATGCTCCTGTGCAAATATGTTGCTCAGAGTTACTCACCATTCCAGAAGAAGTATGCAAATCCGCTCCCACCCACTCCCAACTCTTATAGGGAACATCACAGCTCTTATTTCCCTGCCTTTTCTAGTTTCTCAGCTACATATGGCCTTGGCAGTAAACTAAATGGTTCTTTTTGCTGGGAGCACACAGGATTGGAGCCAAAGGTTTGTGGTGTGAGTAAGGCTTGTACGACAAGTTTCCTAAGCAGCTGAAGAATGAAACCTTATCTGGTAGAGTTCCCATTCCCTGCCTGACACTTGCTACTTTAGTATGTGTGTGGGTGTTTTTTGTTTGTTTGTTTGTTTTTAAAGAGGGGAAGGGAACTTCAAAACATCCAGCTTTCTTGTAATTCAAGGCTGAAGTTTTCATATGTCATGAAGCAGAGTGGATGATCTTTTGGCAATCTTAGCGTAGGGATGGGGGGGAATTCATTCAGTTTGCAGCTTATTGCGAACCTACTTACTTCACACTTCCTGAACAAATACGCAAATTGAAATGCAGTCATTCTTCGGTATTTGCACTCCTCCAAATATTGCAGTGCAGGTCTCCCATCAAAAAAAAGCATACAAAAATGCATATATTTGGGGAATGTGTGTGCAAAAATGCATATATTTGTGAAAATAACTTAGAAAAATGCATTATATTCAGGGAAATTACATTGGGCAAAATTGCATACCAAACTGCATATATTTGGAGAAATTGCACAAAACTGTGTGAATTTTCATGCTGACTTCCTTAAAAAACCGCAAACTAGTGCATAAATGGGATGAAATGGAATGTAAGACTGGGGAAAATGGGAAACTGAAATTGACAAATTCGTCCACCCCTATCAGTCAGTAGCTCTGGGCATGACAAGTGACTGCATGAATGACTTCTTGGCACTAACTTTAGTACTGGTATTTGAAGCTGCTCCTACATTGCCTTCTCCAGCCTGTCAAATGTGTTACCATTTGGAACCTTGGTATATTATTTATTTATTATATTTATATCCCGCCTTTTTCTCCTGCAAGGAACCCACGGCGGCTTACATAATCCTCCTCCTCTCCATTTTATCCTCACAACGGAGGAGCTGCTCTGTACACCCAGGGAAAGTGGTATTAGGAGAAAGGAAGAGGTCCAAGGGATTGCCAGTTTGATGATTGCTAATGCTGAGGGTTCACAGTGACCATTTAAATTGGCCTTCCCCGATCTGGCACCCTCCAGATGCAGAAGACTTCAAATCCATCATCCCCAGCCAGATGTATTTATTGTGACATCCCTAAAGTGCTTCTCTTCAAAGATGATCTCTCTTTCTCCTCTTCCTGCCTATAACAGTGCTCTCCAACCTTGGGCCCCCAGATGTTTTTGGCCTACAACTCCCAGCATGCCCCAGCCAGCTACCCAAGGTTGGAGAACACTGGCCAATAAGCTATAGCTCATCATCACACTGATTTCAGCAGCAGTCTGCTCATCTTTAGGGAAGCCTTATGCTCACACCAGACAACCCATCACTTTAGGTACCTTTCATGAAGGTGACTTTATGATTACTGTTGAAATAACCTTGGATTCTTCCTTTAAGAGAAGACCCGTTAAAGGACTGTGAGCAAAGCACTCACACCAGGTTCAGGCTGTAATCACTTTGTTCCACTTGAAATGATCTCCCTGGCTTGGATGCTGCTGCACTGAAATCTCCGGCTGGAATGTTTGGAACATAAACTAATGGAATTCTGTACACTAATAACAAATACATGCTTCAAGTGTAGCTCTTTATGTCGCTAAAACAGCACCATCTATGCACAAGATTTGGGGGAGGCGTATTAGCAGGTTTGGGGAAACCCCACAGTTTGCAGATGTACAGAAAATCTTTAGGGGGAAAGCCCCTAAAGGGGAGGGGACCACCCACTAAACAACTCAATGAGGACTGAGCATACTCAGTGGTTATGGAACACTAAATGACTGTTGAGGGGGGAAACTAGTAGTGAGCAGGAATGGAATGGAATAACCTGTAAGAAGGCATGGCTGGCTGGAACCCTGAACAGGAGCACTCCACACTGCAAAATTCTGTTGCAGGTCCCACTTGTTATACCTATTTTCATTTTATGTAGCACTTTAGTATGAAATACTTTGCAGTCTCATTGAGCCCCACAATGACCTTGTGTAGGTCGTTGTGTTAATACACAAAGAACTAAGATTGAACGAATGTCGTGTGCAGGGTAATCCTGGAGTCCGTGTCTGAGCGGTCACTTTGAACATAGGGCTTCATACCGATCCTCATCACTCACAACAGGCTGTTGCTGGATGTTTGGTCCTCCATAGAGTCAGTAAAGTACTGTAGCTGACCTCATTACAGCTGAACTCTGGCCACAGTGCAGTTCACAAGCCACTTAAGAGGCTCTTCAAAGGTGACACTTTTCTTACAGGAAAGTATACAAGTGAATGGTAAAAAGTGAACACCCATGTACTCCCTTGTGTGTGAACACTGCAGCTTCCAAACATGTATATATGCAGCAAAACAGACAATGGGTTGGATCAAGATCTAGGTGCATGCAAGTGTGCTGACGGAAGTGGACTTCTCTGACCTGGACAAATTAATGGAGGAGAAGGCTATCAATGGCTAATAGACCTGATGGCTATGTGCTACCTCCAGTATCAGAGGCAATATGCCTATGCACTCCAGTTCCTGGGGATCATGGGCAGGAGGGTGCTGTTGCACTCATGTCCTGCTTGTGGGTTTCCCGTGGGTAGCTTATTGGCCACTGTGTGAACGGAATGCTGGACTAGGTGGACCCTTGGTCTGATCCAGCATGGCTCTTATGTTCATATGACCACTCCTCCACATAGAAAATACTACACAGAGGGACTGGCGACCCTGCTTAATGGGGTGAGCTGTGGTGTGCGTGGGGGGGAGGTGGGTTCCCCCCAAATCAGGTAGAGGCACCTTCCATTAGCAGGGCCCTTCCGCAATGGAAGGCAGATCCTGCATCCGACCCCATGGTCCCACATTGTTCACACAAGACAGTACACTTTTGCTTGTCTCTGCTGTAGGGGAAATGTCATGTGAAACCACCCTAAGAGCATGTTTTATAGTTCTCACTGGTAGTTTGTGCTCTACTAGACAATAGTAGCCTGAACACATGAGGTTAGCTCTTACAGCTGGATCCATTCTAGTGTGCTAGGCCCAGAGATGTGGAGATCCCCACGTAACTTAGGCATAACATTTGCTGGGTGGCCTTGAGCTAGTCTTTCTCTTTCTCATCCGCACAATCCTGTCATGATGATAGCATGGAATGCCAACCTAGGTTCCTCGGAGGGAGGCTCGGTTTGAAATGTGACTAGTTCAGCATTTTATATCCGTCCTGTAACTGTATTTGTTCCCAAATTGTCCAGGGCTGTTACTGCACAAGGCGAGTTCACATGGGGGCCAAAGATGAGAGAGAGGCTGGCGGTTCAGCAATCCACTTTGGGTATAGACATTTCTAGAATGCTGACAATCAAGCGCTTGACATGCTTGCACAGAAATGTTTGGCTGGTCAGCTCCAATCAACCTGTGACACTTGGCCTTGTCTAGCTGCAGCCTCGTTCTTTGGGCTTCCTGGGCCAGGGTTCCCCATTCTCAAAATTTCTGCCACAAGTGCAATACAATACAGATTGCCTTAGGTCTCTTTGTGTCTTTCTCTGTACAGTAATACCTTGGATTGCAAGTAACTTGGTTTGAGAGCGTTTTGCAAGACAAGCAAATTTTTAAATATTTATTTAAAAAATTTTTTTACTTGATATACAAGCAACGTCTTGCAGTACAAGTACTGTAGTACGGCTTAAATTAAAAATCTCTGTACAAATTTTTTTGGGGGAATTTTGTTTTGATAGAAGAGTGTTTTGGTTGACAAGCACGTTTCCGGAACGAATTATGCTCTCAATCCAAGGCATGACTGTACATGACTACTATTTTCCTTTTTTCTTTTCTTTTCAGGACTGACAAATGTTCCCCAGGTACTTAAAATGGAGATTTCTTTCAACCCTTCTGATCCTGGCTCCTACAGGAAGTACACGGTCCTCCTTGACAACTTCCTGGCAGCTTATAATTCAACACAGCAGAGAGGCACAGATATAGGGTTTGAGTCTTGTGACGGTGAGTAGATCAGATTCTTGTTTGCACATAATGTTTATTTTGAATGGATTTTGTTGAATCTGGTCCATCTAAGGGGCTGCTGAATGATGCCCAGCAACCCTTGCCAGCATCTTTTCCAGTCTCACTCAGAAGAAGGAGACTTCCTTTAAGTCAACATCTTGGTCAATATTTTTCCCCCGTGAACTGCACATGCTGGGGGGTGGGGGAGTGGCTGCGAGGTTTTGGAAGACAAAGCTGTGTGTGTCTCGCAGCATCCTCCATCACACCTGAGGGCATCAGGCTAGCCCAACGCCCTCAGGTGTGATGGAGGATGTGGTCATGCGGTCCCGCCATCAGGATCGGAGTAAGATTCCGCTGCCAATCTGGTTGATTTCTATACATGGTGGAACAGGTGGCTGGGGTGTCCATTGCCTCAGGCAGCAAAATGTCTTGGGACAGCCCTGTTAATAACTATTAAAGGCACGCACACATAACCCCCCACCGCCCACCCCCTGTCCTTTGTACAATCTCATAGCCTTGAGAGCAGCACATGACAGACATTATCAGCTGTTATATCACAACAGGAAAATAAGTGCTTGTCGAGAGATATCCTTTCACTATCAAAACTTTTCCCTTTTGGTTAGATGTTATGCTGCCTACTCAAAACGATCAAATTTTCCTCAAATAGGCTTAGAATTCATCTGTATACATATTTACACTCCTAGTTTGAGCCTTAAAAGTAGGGCTGGGCAACCTGCGTCCTTCCAGATGTTGTTGGACCAAAAATCACCTCATCCCTGACCACTGGCCATGTTGGCTGGGGCTGGTGGGAGTTGGAGGCCCACAGCCCCTGTAGTGCCACAGGTTAGTCATCCCTGCTTTAAAGTTTAATCTAGTCACTCTGAGATTACCAAAGAGGACAAGGAGCTATTCAGTGGGATGAAAGCAGAGAGACCCTAAGGCAGGGCCCCCCAACCTTTTTTTTACATCAGTGGGCACATTTGGAATTTTGCTAAAGTGTTGTGGGCACTCTCCCAAAATGGCTGCTGTGTGTGGGCCTTACCTAGTCATAAAATTACTGCCATGGTAGGCATGGCTGGCCACAAAACAACCATTTCCCAGAAGGCAAAGTGGTGAGACTAAAAGAGAAGTAACTTGCCCAAGAGCCTAAGTACAAGGCAGAGGTGACGTCTGAGCTCCAAAACACTCTTTTGAACCAAAAATCTTAAGAAATAAAATAAAAATCAGGAGAGGAGGGGAGCCTGGCAGGTGCCAAGATAGGCATCTACATGCACATTGGTGCATACGGGCACCACATTGGGGACCCCAGTTCTAAGGCAGCAAGCAGTTCCGGCTCCTGGTTTTTGAGAGGCCCCTTGGGCAAGACCTCCTCAATGGGGCCCCCTCTCTTAGTGAGTCTACCTTCTCACTGGCATAGTCACCAGGTGCTATTGCTCCTCCCCCTCTTTCTCATCATTGCTCCCACTGGCTTGCTTGACAGGCAGAGAGCCAGTGAGCAAGGAGGCAGGGCCATCGACTGCTCCTCCTTCTCATCACCACCATTGTCCGGGTCAGAGAGAGAAGCAGGTGAACAAGCAAGTTGCAACTGGTGAAGAAGAGGAGCAACTCCAGGAGGCTCTTGTCAGTGGACCCCTGCTGGGGTGTGGGCCCCAGCAGGTGCCCAACTGTGCCTACCCTTGACGTTGGCCCTGGCAACGAGCACCTTATAACACTTCAGAAAGAATTTTAGCCAGCTGATCAAAATGCATATAATCAACCTTCCCCTCCCTCCTTGTCTCTGTCTCTCCTGCTCCCCACCATCAGCTGTACCTTCTACCCCTAAAGACAGAGGTGCGTATGACTCTTCTCGAGGCCAGCTGCCATCTTGCAGGTTCAATCGCTCCTGGCTGGAAAACTGCTCTGGGATAAGCGACCCTACTTATGGGTACAAAGATGGAAAGCCATGTGTCATCATCAAACTCAACAGGATTCTGGGCTTCATACCCAAGGCAAGTGCTGCTTTTCCTTTCGAAGCGGAAAGGTTGAGGTAAAGGGATGGGAGTCATGATCTCATAGGAAAAGGAGGGTGCTTGTCTCAGCTTGGGCAAGCCTGCTTAGGTCTAGTCCCTATCTCTGTTCTCCACTCTGTTGTTGATCTCAAATAAATATTTTGTGGCTGCTTGAATGCTTCTCACCAGGAGCAGCTCTCATGGAGTGGAGAACTGTTCATTGTTTGGTCACACCATAAGGTGACCATTAGCATACTCCTTGAACTTTCTGGACAATGCTGGTGATCTGCTTGGCCCATTCTAGTCATAATGGAAGAGCAATCAAGTGCATCCGGAAACCTTTGTACCCCTGTTCTGGCCTGGGTTTGTTCAACTTGCCTATACCTGTAATATTTGGTCTGGTACAGCAGACACCACAGTTTAGTTCTGGTAACTAGTTGAGGACCAGCTGATAAGGGGAGGGATGGGATCATGAAGGGATAAGTGTGCTTGGTTCTGGGGGTGGGGGTGGGCTAAGGGCCACCTTCACTTCTGTTTGGTACCATCAAACCCTACTGAAATACTGGGGCTACTTCAGTCACAACATCAACATGCCATTCTTTCTGTCTTACTAATGGCATTGGGTTGGACCGAGGCCTAGTCGTCATTTGAGTAGATCCACTGAAATCAATGGTCTTAAGTTAGTCATGATGGGACTAACTTGTCCCATTGATTTTAATGGGTCTACCTCCTTAAAGCAGACCCATTGAAATCAGTGGGACTTAAGTTAGTCATGACTAACTTTAGAACCACTGATTTCAATAGGTCTGCTCTAAGTATGACTAAATCTGGATCCAACCCTTTGTTGAGAAAGTCTAGTGTCCATGTCTGGTGGTTCTGATATTCTGCTCCATATCACGTGTCGCAAGTAAAGTGACCTTGTTCAGGTTTTTCACATGTTACCAGCTCTGACCAACGTTTGTGGACTCAAAAGAAAAAGAGCCAACTTTTTAAACCAGCCTTCCCCATCCTGGTGTCCTCCTGATGTGTTGGACTACAACTGTACTGACTGTGGAATGCTGGGAATCATAGAATAGTAGAGCTGGAAGGGGCCTATAAGACCATCGAGTTCGAGCCCTTGCTCAGTGCAGAAATTCAAATTAAAGCATCCCTGACAGATGGCTGTCCAGCCACATCTTGAATGCCTCCAGTGTGGGAGAGCCCACTACCTCCCTAGGTAGTTGGTTCCATTGGCGTATTGCTCTAACAGTCAGGAAATTTTTCCTGATGTCCAGGCGGAATCTGGCTTCCTGTAACTTGAGCCCATTATTCCGTGTCCTGCAATCTGGGATGATCGAGAAGAGATCCTGGCCCTCCTCTGTGTGACAACCTTTCAAGTACTTAAGAGCGCTATCGTGAAGTCCAACACATCTAGAGGGCGCCAGGAAGGCTGGTTTAAACACTTCTATGCCTATTTGCCTGAAGGACAATTTCCTTTGCCACAGGTAATCAGCAGAGTGGCTGTCTGCTGACTAGCCTGACCATGTAGAAGGAGGAAGATTCTTAAACTTTTGCTGTAGTTCCCCCCCACCCCCCAGTTTGTTCTGCTCTTAGTCCAATATCTGGGGACCGATTATTCAGCCACTGGGAGCAGGCTACAGGCCTGTGGCTCATGCTGGCTCAGCTTGTCTGAGTGTGGAAAGCTAAGCAGGGTCAGGCCTGGTTATTACTTGGATGGGAGACCCCTCCTCTAGTTTCCTGCATTGAGCAGGGGGTTGGACTCGATGGCCTTGTAGGCCCCTTCCAACTCCATGAATCTATGATCTATCTATGATTGACTGAAAATAAAGTTTATGCCGGCTGATTTGAGACTATGGAACCAACTCTGCCCCACAAATCCACTAGTCTTTTCCTTTATGGGCAAAAAGCAGCTTAAATAAATCCTTCTGTTAGTTTAATACAGTTTGAGGAGTAGAAAAGCCCAAGTGGGGACATGCAATTAGCGATGCATCCAATCCGGGTCGGCGCCTCCGAGTCGATTTTCAGGGTCGGCGCCGACCCGACTCCATTTTCTGAGCGGCGCGCTGCACCGCTCGATCAGGCTGCTCCGTCGCTTCCGAGAGGCGGCAGGACCCTGCGCAGGCGCAGAATGCGCCACAGGGGTCCAGTGCGCCTGCGCAGGGTTCCGTCGTGTCATTTCCGGTCCCGGAAGTGACGCGACGGGACGGAACGGAACGGGCTGCGCGGGCGGCTCGTCGCGGAGTGGGCGAGCCACCCCGAAGAAAAGGTAAGGCCTCGCCGGGCGTGAGCAGGGCCAATTTCGGCCTTGTTCTGCCCCGGCGAGGCTCGATTGCCCACCCCTACATGCAATCCACTTTATCACTGGCCCTTAACAGGAGTGCTCCAGCTTGTCTGGAACAGGAGCCTGGTAGCGCTGCTTGAGGCTCACAGAGGATGCCTTTTCCTCTCCCATGCTCATGAAACCTGTGCTGTGTAATGCTAAAGGGCTCAGGATCTGGCTACTATAGAGTGTGGGCAGGGTTTTTTTGTTATTATTTTTTGCCTCATGGCATGCATACACCCATGACCCTTGTCCTCAACTCTAGGATACCATAAATTCTTAAGTTCTCAAGAATGCCAATTTTCTCCCTCCATTTTCCTTTTTTCCAATAAGTGATCCCTTCCACATACCATGGCCCAACCATTTTTTTTTCTTCCTCCGAGAGAAAGTGAAAGCTGCCCTTACAGAACAATGCAGGATTATTGGGCAACAGCATGTTTCATTTCTTCCTCCCCACCCCCAATCAAAAGGTAG
This sequence comes from Shinisaurus crocodilurus, assembly GCA_021292165.1. Taxonomy (NCBI): domain Eukaryota; kingdom Metazoa; phylum Chordata; class Lepidosauria; order Squamata; family Shinisauridae; genus Shinisaurus; species Shinisaurus crocodilurus. The sequence goes on along the minus strand of CM037878.1, from coordinate 242,910,511 downwards.
CACCAAAGACAGATATTCTTGGGTTTTGGTGTTCGTTGTAAACCCAGAAGTTCCCGCTCCAGACAATGAGATGAGTTACTCTAATGTTTTCTTATCCCTTGTGCCCTCTACATTCTTCAGGTCCTGGAACCTGACAGGACCTTTAAAATATTTTTTTCCTTTTAATTTACAAACAAATGTACTTCTGCACATCCTAGGGTGCCTCCGAGATATGTACCTTATTTTTAGGTTGCCCTGTTACACTTCCAAATTGATAGACATGTGACCACCAAAGTTTGCTGTTAGAAGGTGATATTTGGGGAAATGTACTTATTGGAAATGGCGTTGATCGATTAGTGAGGATTTTGAAGTTTGTTTAAACCGTTTGTAATGTACTTCTTTTCCTCTTAGCCTCCGCTGAATGAATCCATCCCGGCTGACCTGCAGGCAAAATATAATCCTAATATCATTCCTGTCCATTGCACTGCTAAGGTAAAATAGTTCAAGCTGTACTCAAATGTATGTGTGGGGCTGTCTTTGAAGACTTTCCAAAAAAATGCAGCTAGTTCAAAATACAGCTACTAGGCTGCTAACTGGGACCAGGCATTGGAATCGCATCATTGGCTCCTGGTCTGTTTCCAAACCCACGTAACGGTGCTGGTTCTTACTTTTGGAGCCGAATATGGCCTGGGACTGAGGTACCTGAAGAATCTCTGCATCCATATCAGCCTGCCTATACTTTATGACAGCCTTCCCCAACCTGGTTCCCTCCAGATATGTTGGACTGCAACTCTCATCATTCCCAGCTGGGAATGATGGAAGTTGAAATCCAACACATCTGGAGGGAACCAAGTTGGGGAAAGCTACTTTAGGGTCCTCCTTGGAGGCTCTCCTTGAGGTGCCCCCATCTTCAGGTGTGAAGCAGGTGACAAGAGGGCCTTCTGTGTAGTGGCACCCCAGCTGTGGAATGCTATTCCCAGGGAAGCTCGCCTGGCACCTATTTTGTCATCTTTCTGGTACTAGGCAACACTGCTCCCTCTATTTTATTTTTTACCAGGCCTTTTAATACTTGTATTCCTTCAGAAATTATTATGCTGTTTTCATTTGTTGTTAGTTTGAAAGTTGTCATTTTAAAAAATGGATTGTATTTTGCTGTGATGTTGTGAAGTTGCCTCGGGAAAAGTGGCTGAGAAATCCTGCATTCAAACACAGTGGGTTGGATCCCAATTTAGTCATACTTGGAGTAGACTCATTGAAGTCAGTGGGTCTTAAGTTAGTCATTACTAACTTAAGTTCCATTTATTTCAATGGGTTTACTCTAAGGGCCAAAACAGACAGCTGCAGCTTTCTTTTTACTCTAGAGTAGGTGCAGGGGCACCAATCTTGATTGGCTCCTCCGTGTCTGCAATTTTGCATCACTATTTTGCAATAGAAGTTGCAAGCATAAGGGCCTTGATCCAGATTGGGTCCATAGGAAAGGGTTAACACCCACCCACCAGGGTCCCAATACAGAATGGACCCCCTGTACCTACTCTAGAGTAAAAATGAAAGGAAAAAAGCTGTCAAGTAAGTATAACTCACTCTGGATCTAATCCAGAAATGCCTAGTGTACTCATGATAACCACCCTGCGATAAGAGAGGGAGTCAACACAGAGTTAGTCATGCTTATGCCCAATGAAAATCTCAGTGGTCTTAAGAGTGCTTGTACAATGAGCATTCACCATTACAGGAAACTCCACTCGAGTCCAGCTGAAATGAATGGAGGTTGCTCAACAGGAGTACTTGGTTGATGCTTCACTTCTTTGTTACTCATGCATGTTAGCTTTTAAATCAGGGCTGTTGAACATCAGGCCTGTGGTCCCAATCTAGCCCTGTGGGGATCCCCCAGGTGGCCATGCTTTCATTCTCTGGCTCCACCCCCTTTCCCCTGATCAATAGCTTTGGGGGTTTCCTGGCTTTTGATGGTTTCCCCCCATTCCAAAAGGTTGAAATGCCTCTCCCAAGGCCGAGTTACAGCAGTAAGAGCTTTAAGCTAAAATATGCTGGTATGTTGGCCCCCACCCCTTTTGGCTTTGGAACTGCATACCATTGGAATGCACCCCCCAAGAACTCCTCTGAAATTGAATTCAGCCCTCAGGCTGAAAGAGGTTCAGCAACCCTATTTTAAATGGACTGCCTTACCATCTATCATCTTACTTGCTTTGAGTGATTCACTGTCTGGCCCAGCAAAGCAATATCACTCCATATCGAGACAAAACAGCTGTTGCTTCTTCTAAAAGTAGAGCTTCAAACAACACCCAGCAGAGAGAACCTGGTCCTTTGTTTTTCCATTGGAGAATGAGACTTGATACCAGAAGTGGTGACAGCTTCTGTCAGGAAAGAATGCCCTTCGGCGGAAGCCAAACCGAGTTAAAATTGCTCTCTGTCCAATAGGAATTGGACTGCGATCACTAAACACTGTCGTCTGTCCATCTCCAGCATGTGAGAATTGAGGGAATTGGAGGGAGAGAGAACTGCAGATTGGGTCCATTTTTAAAATTACTTGACGGCAAGAAAATTCACAAGATTTCCACCGAAAACTCTTAACCCAAGTTCACAATTTGATTCTCTTGTGTGGACTAGCTATGGACTCCTTTCAAAAGGAATGCAGTGATGAACACAAGAGCCCAGCTCAATTTACCACAAGATGTGGTGGTGATCAACAGCAAGAGAGAGCTGCTACCCTCATGTCCTGCTTTTCGGCTTCGCAGAGGCATCTGGTTGGCTACTGGGAAACAGGATGGTGGATGAGAGAGGCCTTTGTCATTTATCATGATCCAGCAAGGCTCTTCTTAAATTCTTATGTTTAGATTAAATCAACCTTCCCCAACTTGGTGCTCTACAACTGTGTTGGGCTACAACTCCCAGTATCCACCAGCCAGTGTTGCAGGCTGGGGGTGCTGGGAGTTGTAGTCTAATACATCTGGAGGGCACCAGGTTGGGGAAGGTGGGATTGGACTAAAGCTCCACCTAGTCTAGCATCCCGTTTACATCAGTGGCCAATAAGATGCTTCTAGGAATCTTACAAGGAGGGCATAAAACTAAGCAATAGTGTTCCCCCATGCTTTGTCCCAGCTCTCGTATTTGGAGGCATATTGCTCCGGAACTTGGAGGTTCCATTTAGTTGTTATAGCTAATAGCTTTTGAGAGATCTGTCCTCCATGAGCACATCTAATTCCTTTATAAAGCCAGCCAAAGCCCTTTTCAGATGACGTATTCACGTTGTGAATGCCCGGAGGGAAGGAACAGGAATGTTTGCATAGACCAGGGGTAGGCAACTTGTGGCCTTCCAAATGTTGGACTGCAACTCCCATCATCCCTTACCATTGGCTGTGCTGGCTAGGGTTGATGGGACTTGCAGTTCAACGTTTGAAGTGCCACAAGTTGCCCACCACTGGTATAGAATGTAGACATGTAAGGCTCCCTTTGCACAACCAGGAATCCGGAGAAACAGAGTTCCCTTGCACAGAGAAACTGTACACTTCTGTGTGTAGGCTTTATGCAGACATTCAATTTAACATGAGGAACTAAAGAGTTCCTCATGTTAGTGATCAGTGCAATCACTAATTGCACTGATTGCAGTGCAATCAATGCAAACAGTGCAAGTGATCCTGTTCTCCTGCTCCAGCCACCTCCATCATTTATCATGGGACTACCCTTGAAGAGTGTCTGGAATCTATAATTGAGGCAAAATGCAGCAGCTAGGCTGCTAACCAGTATACAGTATTGGGACCATATTACACCTGTCTGAAAATATCTCCACTGCTTGCCAATTGCTTTTTGTGCTCAATTCAAGCTGTGGGGTTTAACCTTTAAAGCCCTAAAGCAGGGGTCCTCAAACTTTTTAAACAGGGGGCCAGTTAATTGTCCCTCAGACTGTTGGGGGGCCGGACTAGTTTGAAAAAAAAAATGAACAAATGGATCAAGTAAATAAAAAGGACCCGGGTCCTTTATTTTTACTTGATAGGGGTGAATTTTTTTCTTCTTAAATGGAGTTATTATAAATTAATGATTATAATGTTAATAAGTGATTAAATGGAGGATGGAATTTTATTTTGATGGCAAAAGTGGATTTAAAAAATAGGAATGTACTACCTTTTTTGCTGTCTAAAATTGAAATACATTAAATTTTAAAAAGGTATAGAAAGGGTTGATTTTGGATGCTATAATAAAGAATGTAGTAGTAGATATTAAATCATGATATTAAAGCCCTGCCCCCTCCTCTGACTGGGCTGCTCATAATCCCCCGGGCGCTGCGCGGCCACTGTCGCCTCGTGCAGCCGGGATCCCAAGCTCCTCGCGGCCGCACCTGGGGTCCTCCTCCCCCACAGGCTGGCAGCGCTGGCCTCCTCTGGTGGTGGTGCCGCCGCCGCCAGTGGCGGCGGCTCCTGCTCTGCGGAGCGACCCCTGCACTTTCTTTCGTCTCCCTCTCTTACGAGGCAGCAGCAGCAACATCCTCCTCCCCCTTGCTCTCCTAACTAACGCGCAGCCCGGGGCTCCAGCATCCCCAGAAAACACAGGCACACACGCACGCACTCTTCTGCTCTCTTTCGGTTCCCACCTCCCAGGGAGAAGACAGAGCGAGAGGGGGCGAGAACCTCCCCCCCCAACAAACTCAAGGCAAAAAGGGAGCAAAGGGAGCCTGATGGAGTCTGCCGCCGCCGGTTTTCTCTTGGCCCTTGGAGATCAGCAGAGAGGATCACGCGGGGAGGAGGAGGAAGAGCAGGCGGGCAGGACCCGGAGAAACCTCCGGAGGCGGCAGGGACGTGCGTGCGGAGCTGAAAGCGTGTGTGCGTGCGTGTGTTTGAGCGCCTCTTCCCGCTCTGCCTCCCAAGTCTCGCGCCTGCCTTCAAGAGCCGGGGCTGCTCTGCTTCGCAGTAATGAGGTCTCCAATCTGACTCTTCCCCGCAAATGGAAGCTGTGCCTTTCCCCCCACCCCCTTCCTCCTCAATCGGCCGCCGGGCCGGATAGAAAGACAAGGTGGGCCGGATGTGTCCCGCGGGCCGTAGTTTGAGGACCTCTGCCCTAAAGGGTTTGGACCTGACTGTCTTTTCCTGAAAGCAACCCAAGGTGGCTTACATAATCCTCCTCCTCCTCCATTTTATCCTCACAACAACCCTGTGAGGTAGGCTGAGTCAATGACTGGCCCAAAGTCACCCAGTGAGTTTCATGGCTGAGCGGGGACTAGAACCCGGATCTCCCGAGTCCCAGTCCAACGCTCTAACCACTACAGCACACTGGCTCTCAGTGTGTCTGCCTGATTATGAACCTGCCTGAGTATTAAGGTCTGCAGGAGAGGCCCTTTGTGGGTGGGTGAGTGGGGCACCAGCACCATTACTTGCCCGTTTGTCAGGCACAAAAGGGCTTTCTCCTCTGTCACTCCCAAATTGTGGAATGCACTCCCTCAAGAACTATGACCAGCCCCCACTCTCTTGACTTTCAGAAAGGGTGTGCCTACGCATCTTTTTAATCTAGCTTTTAATTATGTAGTTGCTTTAATGTTCTAATGTTTTACTCTTTCAACTGTATTCTGTTTAAATGTTTTGTTTTAAGTTGTTGTGCACCACCTTGATGGCTTTTTAGCAAATAAGGTAGTATAAAAATGTTAATAATAAATATAATGTGTGAAAAGGACTTAAGACAGTGACCTTCACCGAATCTTCTGGCATAGAACAAATGAGTCCAAGGCAGCTACAATCTATTGTGACATTACGGTCCTCAACTCATCCCACAGCTGGAAGTCACTTACGTGTTATGGATAGATACATAGATTAAATGGAGTGGCTTTTCCATGTGATTACTGTTTTTTAAAATGTGGGGTTTAAGTAATGACAGAAAAAATGATGAAACTATGGTACATGGAGCACATGGAATGGATATGCAAGTGATTTGTGTCTCTCATTCCTTCCTTCAGAAAGAAGAAGATCTTGACAAAATTGGCCCTGTGGAATACTATGGCATGGCTGGATATGGTGGCTTTCCTCTACAATACTACCCGTATTATGGCAAGCTCCTCCAGCCCACATACCTCCAGCCCCTTATGGCTGTGCAGTTCACCAATCTGACCTATGACGTGGAGCTGCGTATCGAGTGCAAGGCCTATGCTCAGAACATCCATTACCATGACAAAGATCGTTTCATGGGACGTTTTGATATGAAATTTGACATAAAAAGCAGCTGATCACAAGCAGAGTTTGTTTCTCCTTTTTCCTCTTAGCCATTTAAAAAAGTATATTAAAAAAAAAAAGACAAAAACCTACTAGTCTTGAACAAAACTGTCATACGTATGGGACCTACACGTAATCTATATGCTTTACACTAGCTTTCTGCATTTACCTAGGTTAGAATATAAACTTAAAAGTGTAGCAATAGCGACAAAAGATATTTATTCTACTGTAAATGACAAAAAACAGAATTGAGCCTTGGGACATGCCCATTTCTACTGTAAATTATGATTCCATAACTGACTTGTAGTAAGCAGTGTTTCTGCCCCCTAAGTATTGCTGCCTTGTGAATTTTATTTAGTGTACAGTACTATAGGTGCATTACTCCGGTCATTTTTCAAGCCATGTATTATTGTACCTGTTTTCTACTTTCTGTGAGCAACAATTTGCTGTCCAAGGTGTAAATACTCAGTGGGACTAAAACTGGCATGGTACTTTTAATTATTGTTGTTGTTATTTGTTCATGTTCAAAAAGTAAAGGCCCACCTGTGAGATTATTCAACAGCACTCCATAGAGCCTTTCCCCCCCTGTGGTCTCGGGACTTTAGTGTGGTGGTAGGGAAAATTGTCTTGACTTTGAAGCAAAGCTAAGGAGAGCAGGTGATTGTGTACTGTGCTTTGTAGCGAATGGTGTCTTTCTCTCTCTCGTTCCCCCTCATCCTCCAGTATGTTCTGAAGTTGTGTGAGAGACTTGAGTCAGCCTATCACTCTCATCAGTGATGGGAATAATTATTTTGCTTTGTATATTTTCTTCTTTTCCTGCTAGAGGCATCATATGCTGTGGTGCTGTCTTTATTGAATGTTTTAACCATTTTCATGGTGGAAGAATTTTATATTTATGCAGTTGTACAATTTTATTTTTTTTTCTGCAAGAAAAAAGTGTAATGTATAAAAATAAACCAAAGCCACATGTTTGAAAATAAATCTTTATTTTAAACTTTATGAGAAGCAATGCAGTTACCCCATCAACTGGTGTTAAATGTTGTCTAAAGTGCAAAACTCTATGTTCTAACATATGTAATAGCCAGGAATACAGTGCTCTTGTTGATCTTGTATTTCAGTCAGGTTAAAACATTGGACAATAAATGAATAAACACACATCTCCCATCCTGTGGCTTGTTTTTGTAAGTGGTTTATGCCCCATATTTCTGTGTTCTCTGGTTAGTTGTCCAAGATGTTGAAAAAATACTGGACCTGCAAAACAAACAAAAACCTATTATAGGGCATCATTTAGTTACATGCAGCCTTGGTAGAACTGTCATCTGAAAAACCAGCGAAAACTAGACTCCTAGTGTTTCATAGACACTGTTCTGAAGCCAGGTCAAACATGGTCTGTAGCAAATAAGACCACCTTCAGAGAACACATGTTCTGGTTGGGCGGGGAGTGTGTCTTTTCTGGCTACCTGAATGCCTCCATTATTTTTCCAGAAAGCATGTAAGTAGCAATTTATCAGTAGTGATGTAGGAATTCCCTCCCCTGGCTCACCTCATTAGGTTGGGTTCGCCAAACATTTCTAAGGATATTTGGAAAAATCAAGGTTTTTACTGAATGTTCTCTAAGAAAACTTGGAATATAGTCATGCCTGTAGGAGCTCCCTACCAGCCCTCCCTGCTGCTCCCTTCCCCAAATGTTGCAAACGTAAACCAGAGGCTGGCAACGGTGAAGGCTTAGTAGGCATCCTTAAAACATGGATACTTCTTGGCATGCTCTGGAGTGCTCATTGCTGCTGGGATGCATGGAAGTGACAACTGCCAGTGACAATTCCGGAGCACTGGGGCAGCCACCGAGAAGGCCCTCTCCTGTGTTCCCAACAGGCGTGCCTGTGATGGTGGTGGAACCCAGAGAAGGGCCTCCCCTGAGGATCTCAAAGTACGGGCAGGCTCATAGGGGAGAATATGGTCTTTAAGATAACCTGGAGCCGAGCCATATAGAGCTTTATAGGTCATAACCAGCACTTGGAATTGTGCCCGGAAACAAACTGGGAGCCAGTGAAGCTGTTGTAACAGAGAAGTTGTACGCTCTCTGTGACCAGCCCCAGTCAGCAGTCTGCAGCAGCTCTTTGAACCAGCTGAAGTTTCCGAACACTTCACGTGAGGCAGCCCCACGTAGAACGTGTTACAGTAATCCAAACGGGATGTAACTGAGGCATGTGTCACTGCGGCCAAATCAGACATCTCCAGGAACAGGCACAGCTGGCGCACTAGCTTTAACAGTGCAAATGCACTCCTCGCCACCGCCGAAACCTGGGCATCCAGGTTCAAGGCTGAATCCAGAAGTACACCCAAGCTGCGAACCTGTGTCTTCAGGGGGAGTGCAACCCCATCCGACACAAGCTGATTCCCTATTCCCTGATCTGCCTTCCGACTGACCAGGAGCACCTCTGTCTTGTCTGGATTAAGCATAAATTTGTTTGCCCTCATCCAGTCCATTACCGCTGACAGACACCAGTTTAGCACAGCAACAGCTTCCTTGGAGGAAAGGAGAAATAGAGTTGGGTGTCATCAGCATACTGGTGACACCAAACCCCAAAACTCCAGACAACCTCTCCCAGTGGCTTCATGTATATATTAAATAGCATGGGAGACAAGACGGAACCCTGAGGAACTCCACAGGCCAACGGCCAGGGAGTCAAACAGAAGTCCCCCAGCACCACCTTCTGGGTCCGCCCCTCCAGGAAGGAATGGAGCCACTGTAAAACAGTGCCTCCAAGACCCATCCCAGCGAGGCGGCCCAGAAGGATACCATGGTCGATGGTATCGAAAGCCGCTGAGAGGTCCAGCAGAACCAACAGGGACATACTCCCTCTGTCTAGTTACCGGCGTAGGTTATTACCAAGGCGACCAAAGCTGTTTCTGTCCCATAACCAGGCCTGAAGCCAGACTGAAATGGATCTAGATAATCCGTCTCATCCAGGATTCCTGGAGTCATTTCAACCATCTGGAACCATTTGTGATCTGGAACAACCCAGATGTCTCCATTTTTCCAATGGGCAGTGAAGAAGTTTGGAAAAGCCCCTAAAAGGGAGAAAGTCAGGCTCACAAGCTAAGCACCCATCCTCACTAAGAAGGGAAGAGAATATCTGCTGCTGCTGCTGCTAAGGAAGGATCAGGCCTTACCTCCTGAAGTTTAAAGACTGTCATTTAAGGGACTCAAGTTCCTGGATTATTGTTTTGAATTCTTCACAAACCTACCAAAAATCCACCCACCTGCCTTGTGAAAGACTCAAAATGAAGGCCACACAACAATGATTCATGTATGGAGCTGAAAACAAGTGCTGCAGTATAACAACTTATTTCATTGAAAAGAACCTACTGTGACCTTGGGCACAGTGGTGCATGCTTTAAGCTGATTAAAATGGCTTAGGTGTGCTCAGGGCCAAACTACATGTTATGTTAAATGTATTACTGCATTTAATGTAATTGTAGTTTTAAACAATTTAACACTGTGTGAATGGGCTCTGCATCCGGATTGTGGTGTGCAGGTGGGGAAGGGTTTTTACCCTTCCCAAAGTCCTGATCAAAATCACTCCCTGCAGTTGCAGTTTTCCCTGGGGAAAAAGCTTTCATTGGTGCCAATGGGAGTTTCCTTTCCAAAGCAGATTGCAACTGGGGGGGGGAGTGGGGGTTGAGAGATTTTTTTGCTGAAATCTTGGCAAGGGAGAGAATCGTTAAGACTCCCTACCTGCACACCACGATCCTGACCCAGACCACCCCCAACCCCAGCAATTGTTTAAAAAAAAAACACCCTACATTTATGTTAAATGCTATTAATATAATGAGTTTGGCCATCAGACTTGAAGAACAGGCTTCTCCCCCACTCCCCCCCCCTTTACTAGCCTTGATCCAAAACTGTTTCCATGTGCTCCCTGGGTGCAATTCTTCAGATTTTGGTGCTGTGATTTTGGAGCCATATAAAGATGGATTGTCAGTTCAACATATCTACGGGATTGCAGATTGCCTGTGATATGGTTGCATCATCAACCATTTTCTTTTTGTTCCAAATTTTTAAAAGGAGAGAAAGACAGACAGGAGAGCGAGAGAGTAAAACTGCATGGTATCAAAATGATGCCTGCAAAAATTGCACAGCAGTGTGCTGAATTCTTCCCCTTTCCCCCATGTATAGCACTCATTAACCTATGTCATAGGAACATAGCCCAGTATTGTTGACACTGACTGGCAGCGGCTCTCCAGGGTTTCAGGCTGACCTGGAGATGCTGGGGATCAAATCTGGGACCTTTTGCATGCAAACCATGCGCTCTACAACTGAGCTTCGGCCCATCAACAACTAAGGGTATGGAATGAGAGATAAGGAAACACATAATAAGACACGGTTACAATACGGGTAGGCTTTCCTGTACAGTAATTTGTAGTTCATCCTTCCCCAACTTGGTGCCCTCCAGATGTGTTGGACTACTACTCTCATAATCCCCAGCCAGCATCTGCTGGGCACCAGATTGGGGAAGGCTAGTGTAGTTCAACCCAAAGCCAGATATCTATGGTACCAAACAGATGATGATGATGATGATGATGATGATGATGATGATGATGATGATGATGATGGGACCCATGATGGTGGTTGTAGTTCAAAGTCAGTCATGTGTCTGAAAAGGCTGAAGACTACTATATTAATTGGTGTAATTATCTTCACATGTAATTACTTCCAATCCATTCAGAGATTACTAGTTTGCAAGAAAACTCTCATTAATCTTGGTATGGGGTATTCACCTTATTGGCTTTCTTGAATCAACCCTAAGAGTGAGTTATGTACAAACGTTCTGAAGGGACAGGGCTGCTGAGGAGAAAGGTCACGATGTTCCACAAATTGTGATTCAGGTTACAAGCCTCCCACCAACAGAGCACCTCTGGAAAAGGAGATCTGTTTCAGCTGGGATCCAAATGCTGCATTCAGGCCATCTAGTTTCAAAGTAGGGTTTTGTTTTGCTTTTTTTTTTTGCACTGGAGTCTATCACAAACATATTGAGAAACATCAACGGCCAGAAGAAGGATTATATAAGGTAAAAGTTTGCTATCAATATATTCTTTCCATGTACAATTATGGGGAACCTTTTTCAGCTGCCACGGAACCTTTTTGAAGAAATGACATATTGAAGGCAGCAGAGATGACTCTTCTCTTTTCAGGGCTGTTCTCCCAAGCAGCAAGAACAGATTAGTCAGGCACTGAACCAATGCAGGTATGTATAAGCCAACGAGTACTACTAAACACTAACTTTATAACCTGCTTTTCCTCCAAGAAACTCAGACCAGTGTCCCTGTGGCTCACAGAGATGGAAGCTCTAACGTGATGGAATCTGGCATTTGTCAAAAACCATTTTGTTTCAGGGCTAGCTGGATTTAGTTCTGGGCTTTCTCAGATGTGGATCAGCAAATCCTGTTCTCAGTATGAATCACCTTGACAATAAGAGAAACCTTGAAACTGGATTCAATTGAGTTTTTTCAATCTTCAAGTTGTGGGAACCTGGTAGATAATCCTCAAATAATTAGGAAGAGACTAACTATAAACCAGTCCCTGAGTTCAAGATGTGCAGTTCTGATGCTGACCTACTCCATGTAGCCCAACCATCTCCTTCTAGCACATGGGTGGGGGACCTGTGATCCTCCAGATTTTCTGGACTACAATTCCTATAATTCCTGACCATTGGCCATCTGGCTGGGGCCAATGGGAGTTGGAGCCCAACAACATCTGGAGGGCCTGAGGCTCTCCACTCCTGTTCTAGAGTAAAAAGCAGAAGTATCAGCATTACAATTCATAATTTAGAGGTTAGTTTTGCAATCCAAGGAGCTGAACTCAGGAAATTCCACAGAACGCAGCCCCCCTACGCAGCAACCTACACTGTGTTTCTTCCAAAGCCTTGAAACACAGACACAAGCTCTTTGCTTCCAGCTTTCTTTGCTCCCTGTTTTTCTCTATCATCTCACCTAGGAGCATTAAGATTTAGTGTCATTTCCATACTTTCTATCACCTCGTCATCTGGAGAGTTTACATAATTGTGCAACCTGTAATATTGCAAAACTCCTAACCATACCATTGGTGTAAGCAATTATCTTCTGAACAGTGTATGCTCTGAAAGCAGTAAGATGTCAGATGGAAGACTCAAAGAAAAGCAAACACTTTGGAGAAGTGGAAACACTGTCTTTGTAAAGTATCTGGTCATTCCCGGAAACATTTCAGAGTGATACTGAAACTAAATTGGGGAAATTTCACTATTAGCAATTCCTGCAAACAATGAAGACTCCTCTTAAAAATGTAACTGGTGAGCAAAAGCTGGGACCAGTCTAAAACAGCAGCTTTTAATGCCCTTGAGAGGCAAAACAGGAGCAATCGTTTCAAACAACTTTGTTGCCCCAAGGGTGCTCAAGTGCTCACCTGTATTTTGCTATCAGGTGTTTGGTACATATTCGGCAGCTCTGCAGGATTATAGCCCAAGTCCTTTTCCATCCAGGATGATTCCTCAAGCCAACATTCCTGCCCAAACATCCAGCAATTGATGGCAGCTCCACCCATCCATCTGCCTAACCACTGCACTCCTTAGCACAGCCTTCCCCAACCAGGCGCCCTCCAGATGTTTTGTAATACAACTCCCAGCATTCCTATTGGCCATGCTGGCTGGGGCTGATGGGAGCAGTAGCCCAAAACATCTGGAAGACACCAGGGTGTTGAAGGCTGCCATCAATTATTGCTAGTCAAGATGGCTATAGAGTACCTCCAGTATCAGAGGCAGTACACTCAGGTTGCTAGGGGACATGAGCAGGAGGGTGCTACTGCACTCATGTCCTGTTTGTGGGCTTCCCATAGGCATCTGATTGGCCACTGCAGGAACAGAATACTGGACTAGATAGGCCTTTGGTCTGTTTCAGCAAGCATCTTCTTAAGCCTATTATCCAGGCTTCAATTGTAGTCTATTTAAATTATTGACTTCCTCTGCTCTCCCTTTGCAGCCAGGGATTCCAGCAACTACCTCTAAGATGAGTAGCATTTAGGCATATTGTGGTTAAGTACATAGAAGGCTCTCCATAAGCCTCAATGGGAATTGCACAGCAACCTAACAAGATCAGAAATAGCTCTGTGGCAGAGCACATGCTTTGCATACAGAAGGCCCAGGTTAACTCCCTGACATCCCCAGTTTAAAAAGATCAGATAACAGGTATAGTGAGAGGCCTCTGCCCAAGAACCTGGAGCCGGTCCTGATGGGTGCATTTCCTGGCCTCTGCCCAAGAACCTGGAGAGCTGCTTCAAGTCAGAGTAGACAATACTGAGCTAGATAGACAAATAGTTTGACCTGGTATAAGGCGGCTTTCCATGTTCTTAAGTGCACAGGTGTCATATAATCAATAATCCAGAGCCACTGACAGTCAGTGGAGGCAACAATGGTCTGACTTGGTATAAGACAGCTTCCTATGTTCTAAGACTGAGCCTGTTGTCCTACAAAACCATGGGGGTATACTGCTGCATCACCACCCCAAAAAGACCCAAACACATTTCATGTGTGCTGTTTTGGAGGTTGTAAATTTCCAGTCATCTGTGACCCAAGCTGGAAGGAAATGATCAGATAAAAGGGTCCAAAACCCATTAATAACCCAAAGCCAACTAGTCCTGCCTGCAATTCAGCGATTGCTATCTCCAGCAAATCATTCTGGCACTTTATCACACTGAATCAGGGCACTATAGCCAATGTTTATTTAGTTGTAATTCCAGGGCCTTAGAATTCCTATGGGGTAGTCCATTTTAAAGATAAACAAGAACAATCATACTCCTTTTGCCTACTGAGCCTGTTCTGTACAGAAGTGCAAACCTGTTCAGGGCCAGCAGCCCAAGCCCCTTTTTGTTGCTTGAGGTTAAAGGAGTAGCTGAACATGCAATCTCCCACCCCATCACCTTCTCTTGAAATGGTGTATGCACCTACTGGGGGAGCTAGGAGCACCCACACGAAGGATCTCTCATTCTGTGTAGGGCCCGAGACAAAAGGAAGATGTGGTGCTTCCTCTGTTCCTGGAAATTTGGAAGAATCTACATATGCAGTATACTGTCCTTCACAGAAGACTTGGAAGAGGCACACTTAATTAGTGCCTAGTGTCCAGGAAAGCAGGAAGCGGAAATACTAGCAGGGGTGGGTGGGTGCTTCCAGATGAGGCCATTGCCTTGTCTCTTTCACAGAAGTTTATGGGGGGGGGGGTCCAGATGCCGCTGCCTTCTGCTTGTGACCTTCCCATGTTTTCTTACTGCTTCTTGCATCTTCTTCCTTAATGCAGAAGGTCCGTTAAGGAGAAAACACGCAACAGCTGCCCAATGCCTTCTAATTGCTAGCACTAGGAGCCCTCTGTCTGGAAGCACCCTAAGAAACAAAATTCTGGCACTAACAAAAACTTTTCTCTGATGAGCATTATTATTGCTGAATTGCCTGCACTGTTATTTTATTTATTCTAGATTAAATGCCATTTTCCACTTGAAAGTCTACAAAGCAACTCACAATAACCAATGACAAGAATACACACAAAGCAATACTATTGCACTTGAAAGTATAAAAGCAGTCGCAAAAAAGAAAAAAGTGAACAGCACAGCAGGAACCAGTAGACATAATAAAACAGCAATCAATAAGCAACAGATCTCCTAAAAGTTCAGCAGGCTAAGACCATCTTCTAGATATTTTTTTTAAAGGGGGAGGGGTCTCAAAATATAGTATGATGAAAATTTGAGATAATGCCTGGATGCTATTTCTGTTTAAGACGATGTGCCAAAAGCTTACTAGGACGTTCACCATTTTCCCAATATGCCTATCGTAAACATGTTAAAGCAAATTCCCAGTATGCCTGTTGTAAACATGTTAAAGCAAATTCTGCCTGCTGTGAAAGGATATTATTCCATATTTAATGCTCTGCAGATCCTGATAAAATTGTGCAGTTGGAGAAGTCGCAAACTGAGTTATAAGGAATTTCAACTTCTCACTCCAAACTACTCGCTGCATTTTTTAAAATTTTGTTTTTATAGGAAGCATAAGCAATAATTCGGCCCCGTATAAAAGCTTTACTGGCCTCCCACTCAATAACACAAGAATCAACTGTACCCTCATTAATTTCAAAGTATTCAGTTAATTCTGCCAAAATCTGTTTTTTAAACATCTGATCATTAAGAAGGGAAACATTTAAACTCCAAAGAGCAGGAGGAGGCCTAAGTGAATCTGAAAATTGCAACTCCAGAAAAACTGGGGCATGATCGGAAACTACTGCTATTAAAGATGAGAGCGATATGATGTACACTTCCCCATAACATATAAATTCACAATTTTAAATTTTTTATTCTGATTTGTATAGTACGGGTAAAGAAATATCAGAGCAAGATGTGGATGCTTTCTTTTCTCAGCTTAAACTTCCAAGGTTAGATTCCTCACAACAACAGTTCCTTATGGCTCCCCTGCGTACTGAGGAAATAATGAAAATAACTTTGAATATGAATGTTGGGAAAGCACCAGGTTCAGATGGGTTTCCAATTGAGTGGTACAAAACATTTTCTAGCCTTTTGGTCCCAAAGCTTCGTCATCTTGATAATTATATTTTTGAATCTGGTTCTCTTTCGGCATCATTAAATGACACTTATCACTGTGATTCCTAAGCCTGGAGAAGACCACACATATTGCGCTAACTATCGACCTATTTCGTTCATTAATGTTGACAATAAAATATTAACAGTAATTTTGGCTAATAGATTGCAACAAATTATTACAACACTTGTTCGATCCAATAAGGTGGGATTCATTAGAAATCGACAGGGAGCCGATAATCTTAGATTAGTAGTTGATCTGATTTCTTTAAATACAAATAGAACAGACTCGGCTGCTATAATTTCTTTGGATACTGAAAAGGCCTTTGACAAAATTCATTGGAAATTTATTTTTGCTATGTTGAGAAACTTTGGCTTTCCCATGGAATTTTTAAATTGGGTTAAAATTTTATATTCAACCCCAAGAGTGAGAGTTAAGACCATTTGAGTTTTTCTCAGACTATTTTATACTTGGGAGAGGTACTAGACAGGGATGTCCACTTTCTCCATCGATATTTGACTTATGTTTGGAACTCCTGGCATGCGCTATTAGACAGAATAGTAGTATTCATGGATTTTTACATGATTGTTTAGAATTTAAAATTATTCTCTATGCTGATGATCTTTCATTGTTTATTTTGAAACTCCAGTCATCGGCTCCTGCTTTGATGAAGGTGATTAAGAACTTTGGTGATTTGTCTAGCTTTTTAATTAATTGGTCAAAGTCGAAATTGATGCCTATTGGAGATAATGTATCTCAGAGTGTATTAACTCAGTGGCAATTTTGATGGTGCCCATATTTTATTACTTACTTGGGAATACTTATCCCTAGAGACATATCCTAAATGATTAAACTTAATTTGAGTAAGTTGATTAATGAGATCTCACAGAATATAGACAGATGGGCATCTCTTAAATTGAATTTGTGGGGTAAGGTTAATACACTTAAGATGAATATTATACCTAGGATTGTATATGTTTTATGTGGGATTCCTCTATTTATACCTGGCAATTATTTTCAAAAACTTAATGCTTTGTTTCACAAATTTTTCTAGGGTTCCTCGCCTCCATGAATCTCTTCGAAAAGGATGCAACTTGCAACTAAAGAAGGTGGGTTGGTTTTCCACATCTTGCTTTATATCATAGGGCTTATTTGTTGATTAGTTCTGAATTCTGGTCTTTTCCACTTAGATTACATTATCCATCTTGGTCAGTTTTGGAATCCTTATGTCTGGATCCTCTCTCCAAATGAGGGTCTCGCTACACTAAAACAGATAGGGTACCTCTTACAATCACGGCAGTTAGAGAGGTGTGGCGTGTTATATCTTGTCAATTACAGTTTGACCCATTTTCTCATGCTAAGTAATCTGGATTTAAAAATTGGTAAGAAAACATTCCTGTGGCGGACTTGGGCAGACAGGTTGATTTTTTCTTTGGATCAATTAGTGAGTGTAGATTATTAGTTTTTGTCATTTTCGGCTTTGCGTACTAAATATAACTTGCTTGCCTCAGCTGAATGGCAATACTTGCAATTGCAACATTTGTTAGAATCTTGGTTTGGTCCGGTGGCTTTTACAGCTTCGGAGCCTCCTTTGCTATTGGATGCATTGACTGAGGCTGAGCAGTTATATCAACCTACGATTCATGATTATAAATTCTTATTATCAGTGAATAAGTATGATACAGAGTCTTAAAGATGAATGGAATAGGGAATTAGATGGTCTTATGTTGCCTAATCAATAGAACATTGTTTTTGTGTCTGTTTCAGAAGGGTCTATGGATCTTAGGTTACGTCTTATTCAGCAAAAACGTTTGTTTCATGTTTATTGGACACCACAACGTCTTTTTAGTAAGGGTTTGTCTAAGTCAGCTAACTGTTGGAGGTGTAATACTGTGAATGCTTTGCTTACCCATATGTTTTGGCAATGCCCAGTGGTTGCTTCTTTTTGGGTAGAGGTCATAGTACGGATAAATCTAGTACTAGAATGCTCTTTAATATTTACTGATGCACACGTTCTTTTAAATTATATATCTGCTGTATGGAATTTATCACAAGGACAACGCGTGTCGATTTTCCGTGCCTTCTTGACGGCCTTCTCCTTGTCCCTTCAGCCAGAGCAGCTAGACTGGTGGGGACTAGGAAGAGGGCCTTTTCTGTGGCGGCCCCCATACTGTGGAACTCTCTCCCGAGTGACCTCCGCCATGCCCCCTCTCTGCTGAGCTTCTGCCGCTCACTAAAAACTTGGCTGTTCAGGCGGGAATATGGGGTGGGGTAAGATTTTAAAATTTTATACTGTTTAAAATGTATTTTATCCTGTTTTTATCTTGTGTACATCGCCCAGGGTGGCTGGTTTGCCGGCCAGATGGGCGATAAATAAATGTAAATAATAAATAAATGATATTACAACGCTGGAAAGATAAATGCTCACCTCCTATAACACAATGGATTGAGGACCTAATAATGCTTTCAACATTTGAGTGGGTGGTATTTAGACACCACCTGCAGATGTATAAATAAATGGATATTTGGTCTGCTTTTTCTGAAGATTATGCCTAACTATTTTTATGGATAATTGTATTACTACATACTTTTGATACTTATGGATATATATTTCATACATATTTACTGTAAGTGATCCATTTAAAATGCTGTAAGAAAATTGTATTTTTTCTTGTTCATTTTTTCCCTTCATTTTTTAAAATGTTTTTTTTTGTTTTGTTTTGGTGTAATTCACATTTAAAAAACTAATATTTTTTCTTTAAAAAATGATGAAAACTTGAGATCATAAGAGCTGTATTAATTGGAATAGAGAGGGAAGGGGATTTGGTTTTTGTCTATTGCCTTCACTAGCATTCAAACCGTTTCCCCTTTCCCCATACTAGCATTTAAAGCATCTTACACAGGATTATGTCACTCAGTCTGGGCCCCTAATGAAAGGATGCATTGCAACATCACCGGATGACTGGGAGAAACAATGGCCCTGTTATTAATTATTTAAAGCCCATTGAAAGAGAGGAAATGTGGTATGAAGAAAGAGCCCATGACAAACGGATCACTCCGGATGATTGATTCGCCTGTTTCACAAATGTGAATGTTCTGAGAAAATAGGAGTAAGTTTCAAACTGCTTAAAAGGCTGGTTGCGTAGTCTCTCAGAAGTTAATATGTAACACCACCCTTAGGCTGCAATCCTCTACCCACTTACCTGGGAAGTAAGCCCCATTGAATTCACTGGGACTTAATTCTGAGCAGACATGCACAGGACTGCACTCTAAGAGACCTTTGTTCAGAATGTGACACAACTGAAGGCAAGGCAAAGAAAATGTAAGCTTTCAGCCATCTGATACTTTGTAGAGTTATTCATTTACGCACGTTATCACTTTTATATCAAATAAAACTACAGTCATGCCTTGGATTGAGAGCACAATTCATTCCGGAAACGTGCTTGTAATCCAAAACACTCTTATATCAAAACGAAATTCCCCCAAAAAAATTTGTACAGAGATTTTTAATTTAAGCCATACTACAGTACTTGTATTGCAAGGCGTCGCTTGTATATCAAGTAAAATTTTTTAAAATAAATATTTTGTCTTGCAAAACGCTCTCAAACCAAGTTACTTGCAATCCAAGGTATTACTGTACAACGAAAACAGCTTTAAACTCAGATCTTTTAATGCATTTGTACTTTGTGATTCTGCATTTTACTTCACATTTTATAATGTGAATCAAATTATGTACAGCAAGAGTTATAGAATGGGCAACACCCTATCCTAGGTGTTATTTGGAAAAAAGTCTCATCAGCTCTCACTGATGCAGACAGAAATATTTGCAATTTGTATTAAATTATGTGTAACCCACCCTAGCTCAAAGGCTCAAACTGAGTGACATAGGGTAGGATCAGAAATGCTGCTTAGGCTCAGGCAAGGGGCTTGTGGTAGCCCAGGAAAATTTGACTCCCCCCGCCCTTGAAGAGCGGCTCTCCCTTGTCATATTACAAATTCCTGTCAGTTTCAAAAGAACTTTGCAATATGGCAAGTGAGGCTTCTTTTAGAGAAAAGCAAGTCTTCTGCGCTCATGAAGCAGGTTTTCAGTTCTTTGGATCCCAGTTATGATGATTTGACATTCATGATGTCCTTCCATGCCACCAATGTTCATGATTTGACATTAAAAAGATCAAAAAAGGAGTCTTCAAAGGGTCCACAAGTCCCTCCATGCCACTGATAGGACAACATGATCACCTTCTTATAACGCTTTAAAGCATTTAAAAACTCTTAGGTTCACATGCACCTACACATGCACTTACAGCCTGATCCTATGCAAAGTTACTTGGAGGTCTGTCCCACTGATTTCAATAGGGCTTTCTCCCAAGTAAGCAAGCATATAGCTGCAGTCTTAACTTTCCTTTCTTAAGAGCAAACACAACACAAGTGCCAACACTATGCGAGTCACCAAGTGTTTAGACTAAAGGGTGCATCTCCACAAGAAACATAACTGGTTTGAAACTATATTTGTCATGGCTTTGCTTTTGCCAAAAGAACCCAGTGAACTGTACAGAATTGTAACAATGCTGAGGATTTTCTATGAGAGCTCCCTTTCCGCTTCACAGAACTATAGTTCCCAGGGTTCCATGGTTGGAAGTCAGGACAGTTAAGCAGGTTTAAAACTAGCAGCCAGAACACCTGGGAGGCTGCGGAAGAGGGCTTACCACCATTGCCTCTCCCCAGCACTTCCCTTTTACTGCGGTCAGCCTCCTCCGAGGAGAGATGTGGGAGCCAGTGGTGATGAAAAGGCTTCATCCCCTCTGAAATGTGGCCCTTTGGGGTGCAGCAAGAGAACCAGGAGTGTGGATTCGCTTCATTTATGTTATTGGCCTGATAATTTTGAATTTGCTCTGTACTTGCTCTGTATTAACTAGATTATTCTGCTGTGATATTGAATTTAGCCAATATTTATTGAATTGTTGATTTTGTCCTGTTTGAATTTATTGATATATTTTGGAACAGGTTCCACGCCCCCTCCAAAGTTATGGATTTTGATAATATGTTAATGAAGCCTTCCCCGATCTGGTGCTCTCCAGATGTGTTGGGCTGCAAATTCCCATGGCCACTGGAATTATGGGAGTTGAATTCCAGCAAATCTGGAGGGCCCCTGGCTGGGGAAAGCTGCATTAAGGTTCATTGTGAACTGTTTTAAGCACAGTTTACTGTGGAACAGTGACATACAAATAAACCAAACTTATATTGTAAGCTCCTCAGGGCAGAGACCTGTCTTAGTATTATTGTTGTTTGCATATATTTTTCTATCAGGAGTCTTATATGTAGATGGTACTGTGAAGGACAGCCAATGGGTCCTTTCCTCAAGACCAGAGATCAAAGGTGCAAAACTGCCAGCCTTAGCTCTGCCGTCTTGACCTGGTTCTCTCAGGGCCTTGCCCTTAGTCTATACACTGGATTTAGCACTGAACCACAGAGGAACCACACACACCGTGTGGGGTAAAACCAGGAAAGTTTATTTCAGGTAAACAGATTACACTAAAAGGTGGGGAATGAGGGAAGGGGGAAAAGGTGGGGAGACAAGTATACAAGTGGTATACACAAGTGGTATACACAAGTAGAGACAAGTGGTATACACAAGTAGAGCTACAAAACAACAAAACTAGTTCCTTTACTATAGAAATTCCCAGGCACTTACTCTCTTTGTCTGCGGGTTGGTCTTCTTAGGGCTTGCCTCAGCAACAAGCCCTACTCCGCGCTCCTTCGCGCCCAGACAACAACTCAAACCAGAAGCCACAGCTGGCAGTATAGATTCCCCCCCCCCACCTCTCCTTTCAGCAGCCCAGCTGTCTTTGGCCAATCCTGATGAACCATCTGGGCTAGGTAGGGGAGAGGTGGCTCCTGGATTATGACTACAGTGCTTGGGACGCATTTGCATGTGAATACCTGTGACACAGGGACATCAAAGACATGGGAGACTCTGAGGCGTCAGGGGCCATCAGAGGAAGCTATGTACATTTGCATGGTTTCCCAGCCTCTAGCTGGGATTACACTTGTTTACACGTGTGTGTGTGTGTGTGTGTGTGTGTTGGAGAAGGGTCAGCTTTTCTTCACAGGTACTATAAAAGTAAAATTAAATAAATAATAGCAGGCAGCTGCCACAGATGCCTCCCCACTGACACCTGCAGGTTCCTTGCCTAACAAGGAACTGAGAAAGGGTGGTAAGTGGGAAACACACAAAACAGAGAAGCCAGGTGAAAAACATTAGATCATCACAAGATGCCAACTGTCTAGCTTGCATGGTAGAACAGTAGCCCACAAGAGGTGTCCAGACTCCAGAGAATGATTGTGGCTAAAACCAATCTTAGGTTGCCTTTACAATAAATGAAATGAGACTCCAGAGAATGGGGCTGTTGGGGCTAGCTCTCCTAGCCCCTCAAGTTCCGACCCTCTAACTCCAAAACAGCACTGGTCAGATCCCGTGGAAATGGATTCTGAAATGGAAGGGGAGGGGGAGTTAGAAGCGGAATTAGAAGCGGAGACACTCACTGTTGATAACACAGACCCAGCTGCGCCATCAAGGTTGCAGCCAGTGCCAAGTATTACTGGGGAGGAGGGATGAGTAGAAAAATCCCTGGGAAAGGAGCTCCCGATGGGAGGGGAGGAAGAGCTCCTGATGGGAGGGGGGAGCCACCCTCTGTGACAGACGTAATCTCTGGAGGCAGGAACAACTGACCTCTCTTCGTCGTTCTGCTTGGTTGGCTAACAAGACTTTTGATCCGCCCTACGGGGCGGAGTAGGTTCTCTGGTTTGAGGTTGGGACTAGCATGCGAAACTCCCCAGTTGGGGATCAACTGTTGATCATTCATGACTTCCCATTGACGGGATAATAGGTCTTGAATTACTTTCTTTACTTTTGTGTAACCCTGTTCTGCAACCACCTGAGTTGCCCTGCATTTTACTCAATAAAGCTTTACAAAGAAACCCGGGAGCTGTGCATGATGTTCTGGCTGGCGGGAGGGGAGTAGGAGCGCGAGTGAGATGTGACAGGGGCTGCCCCAACAAAGAGGAAGAACTTCTCAGCATTAATAATTGCTATTAATGAAGGGCATTTAAACCCTTGAAATTAAAATCTTCTGTGTATTTTCTATGCTAATGAACTCAATACCTTGCAGAGCATAGCCACTGTCACAACAGCCAGTCTTTCTTTGCTCCCCCACCTTGCTTCAAAATCTATTTCAATCCTATACAATAGAGGTGTTGAACCTCTTTCAGCCTGAGGGCTGAATTCAATTTTCGAGAAGCTGGGCAGCGTGGGTGGCACATTCCAGGCAAAAGGGTGGGGACAAAAATGCCAGCATACTGTAGCTCAGGGACGGGCAACATGCAGCCCGCGCAATCCCCCAATGTAACCCCCCCAAAAAAATCTTTTAAAAATGACAAACAAAATGACATTCAGAGCTGCTACGGAGATCCAAAAGGGCCAGAATTAGCTTGCAAACAAGCTAATTGTGACCCTTTTGGCGCTCCGTAGCACCTCCAGACACCATTTTGTTTTTATTCTTTTGTTTTTTTATTTTCCCCACCCCATTTTCAGCACCCTGGATGGGGTGTGTGTGTGTGCAGCCTGCAGAGGGGTCCAGGAGGTGAAAATGGTCCTGGCCACACACACACACCAAGGTTGCCCACCCCTGCTTTAGCTTAAAGCACTGCCAGTAACTAAGCCTTAGGAGAGGCATTTCAACCTTTTAGAAAAAAAACTGCACAAAAGCCAGGAAACCACCAGATGATCAGTGCTTGGGGGAAAGGGGCATGGCTGTCTGGGGAACCCCAGTGAGCCAGACTGGGACCACTGGTGGGCCCGATTTGGCACCCCTGCTATACAGGTCTAGTCAAAAGTAAGTCTGATTGAATTCTGTGGGTCTTACTCCCAGATAAGTGGGTATCGGATTGCAACCTGAAACTGAAAAAAGTATGCACCCCTGAAAACTTGCTATTTTAAAAAATATATATTCTGCCAAGAGAGTTGGACCAGTAAGATTCATCATCACAATGGGGCTTACTCTCAGGTAAGTACATATTGTGCTTCCATTGATCTAATGATGTAACATGGAGATTCCAACGAAAAGCAAGAAACTAGGGGACTGTGTCTATGTTAGCCCATTTCCTATATGTATGGTAAGACCATCCTTTGTTAGTCTGATGAATTGCTAATAGAGAGGATCTGCTGAAATTCCCCCAACAGGAACTAATGACTTAGAGATAAGCTTTTCCTGGGGTTGACTGAGAATCAAGTTCTTTACTGAAAAAATCAAGTTTGTTTAACTTCAATAAAAGAACTTCAATAAAGCAACTTCAAGCAAGACTCCCGCTTAACTAGAATTTATCAGTAAACTTGATTTAGGCTTGAATACAGTCAGTGGTTTCCTCTCCCACTAAAGGCATTAAGTTAGCACAGCAAAGCCAGGAAGATTGTATTATCGCCAATTACTTCTGGGCTAATATTTTGCTTGGGAATATCATTTGTGGCCCGATCCTATGTATTCTTGCTTGGAAGTTAAGTTCCACTGAGTACAAATGGACTTACTCCCAAGTAGGGCTCCTTCCACACTACAGCCCTTTAGTGCTGCAGAGGCATTGCTTGTTAGCTGGAAGTGGAATTAAATGTGCATCAAATTGCAGCCTTAGATCCAGGTAATTCCAGAAAGAGTTAAATGTGAAGATGACACTGGGGCATGGGAGGGGAGGGGAGAGAGGAGAGAAAAAGAACAAATGTAAGGCAGCAGAGAAGCTGCTATGCATCACTATGTGAGTCATATTCTGTTCTGCGGTTGTTTTTTAAAATGTAACATGGTCATGGACAGCCTTGATAATAGCAATATCCTAGAAACATTTTTGTGGAACCAACCTCAGAAGGATCAGTTAATGATGCCAAAGCTGCATTTGCTACACATTGAAGACGAAGAGGATAGGGGCAGCAACAGTAGTATGACTTTTACTGTTAATATTCTAATACAGTACTTCAAAGAACTGTTTAATGCTAACAATATGCAGAGATAACTAAAATATTTTTTTTGTATTCATACATTGATGAATCTGTTAAAAATATTCAAGGTAACCTACGAACTATCATCATGTGCCTTTTCTTCCTATTTAAATGCGGGATTTGCCAGAACACTTTCTTCAGGGGTGGAATACAAGTGGCCATTTAGTGAATGGCTACTTACCAAGGAGTGCATGTAGCCACTTGGTTAGTCTGTCATCTACACATTACACCATTATCTTACTTCCCTAGTCTGCTTGTTAAAGTGCAGTGCAGATGTTTAGCAACATTCTCTTCACCATTAGACAAAAAGTTATAAACAACTGATTTACCACCACTGACATAGTGGTAAATTGCCACTTAAGTCTCAATGCAGTAGAAAATCCCTCAACATCCTGCTTCATCTTAATGTGGCACAGTCAAATCTATCGCAGAGCTTTTGGCCCAGAGTGCAAACATTTAAGAAGCACACCTTGTTCTCCATGCCTCCTTCTCTCCCTCCCACTGCCTCATGCACAGAACCACATAGCTGCTGGATCTTGATAGCTGAGCTGATGTAGCGATAGCTTTAAGTGCTAGCTTATTTCAACGATAACAAACTTCTTCCTGCCTTCTACAGATGCTTGTGGCATATACAAAGTGTAACAATATTGCTGACAGTTACTGGACTTGGAAAAAGCTTTTCTGTGTAGCAGCTGTTTGGAACACATGGGAAGGAGGAAATCTATATGAACAGCCTTGCTAAAGGCACCCAACTGGCATCACACAACCAACCTATGAAAGTGGGCCAGATTATTTTAATCCCACCAGATGTGGTGCTAGAGTATGGGTGGGGGACCCCCTGCAACAACCCCCTGCCTCCTCCCCTCTCTCCAAAGTAATGTGCCTTGTTCTTTAGCAAGTGTGGCATGCCTGCTGCTGCAGTTGACTAGGCTGGTCTGTTCACTGCTCCTGGAAGCTCTGTGGCTTCCTTGGCTAGTACTGGGCACGCATGCTGGGTGAACGTGCTCAGTATGTTCCCGTACCGCTAGCTGACACCAGCTGTGAGGCAGGGAGTCCAGGAGGAATGCTCTGCCTTATAGCCAAACATGTACTTGTTCTAGTTCTCCCACGCTTGTACAGAATCTAGATTTCTACTGTGAGAGTGGGCGTCCATGGTGGGTGCCCCCTTTATCTATCAGGCTTGTTTGTTTTAATGAAGAGAAGATGGTGCCTGCATTGAGAAGAACAGGTCCTTCCACTTTTTTTTCTTACCTCTAAGATGGTGGCTGCCTGCCCTGGCTGGAGCTTCATTGATGATTTTCAAGAAGGAAAAACTCTACTGTGTTCCTGGTTAACGCAGGAATGGTGGGGAGTTTGGGTGGCTGACTGGCTGGGCAGCAGTGATCTGGAGCTGGCTGGCACAATGGGGGTGCTTATCAAGGATCTCTATGTGAGTTTTGTGTGTGAATCAGTATTTGCTGTGTGTGTCACTGGGGTGAGTGTGTGAGAGTGTGGGGTGCATACATGTGGGGTGTGTGGATTTCTGCATGGAGTAGGTGGATTCCCACCACCATCATCACTTGATTCAGCTTCCTTCTCTATGAAATAAGGGTTGCCGCTGGAACCAAAATGTGGCTCCAAAGTTGCGCTTTTGTGTGGATCATCATTATTGTAATTATTGCGTGCAAACAGATGGATTATAGATACTCTTAGAACTTGCTGCCCATGCTTACTCCTGAGTAATCCAGTCCTCCTTATATGAGTAGATATGCAAAGGGCTGGTTTGGAGATGCTTTTTAGTGGACATATGTTCTCAGACCTTGCTGCTGGTTATCATAGATTTCATAGATCATAGGGTTGGAAGGAGCCTACAAGGCTATTGAGTCCAACCCCCTGCTCAATGCATCATCATCTTTATTATCATTATCACCATCATTATCCCACCACTTGGAGAGACTATCTTTGTGGGCATGCCCTCAGAGTGTCTCCTTTTACAATGGGTAGCAATGGATCATATTGGTCATCAGGGATATCAAAAGGGCAGCTGCTTAGCTGCCCCAGTGTGCTCATGATCTAAAGGGAATTAACCAAATAGCTTAAAGGATTTAATTATATTACACAGAGAGAGAGAGAGAGAGAGAGAGAGAGAGAGAGAGAGAGAAGTGGTACAATTCTATTTCTACCATTTGTTTCTTTCAATGGTAGAAGAGGGACTATATGAAGGTAGCATTTGTATGGCCCAGTATTTTAATATGCAGATTTCTCTTTAAAAGTATGCATACAATAATAATATTTATCATAGTTGCCATGAACTTAATATTAGTACACTTTTGAATACTCTGATTTTTCAAAACCAGTTGTCATTTCATTTGAAAAGTAATTCATTAATTACAACTTTTGAATTGCAATTGAGACACAGCACTGAGCTCAAAGTTCAATTAAGTGCCTTTTAAAAAACACACTGAAGGGAGTGACTCAAAACTGTTATAGCAGGCACCAACATATTATGATATGTAATCATTATAGCCTTTGATTCAGTAAACTGAAGAGGGCAATAGGTGTAATACTACTTTAGTGTAAGGCCACTAAAACAACAGAAATAAAACAGCACTTCAACTTTTATGAATGAAAATGGGATTCTTCATTTGATGTCCAATGAAATTTTAAATTCCTATTTCCTGGCTCAAATCAGTCATGTGAAGGTTATTTATTAACTTCACTGTGTTGCTGAAACTATTTTCAGAAGGGGGAAACGCCAGCAGTTCATGGTCAAACTGCAAAGAGTGAGTTACTAACAACGAACATTTAAAATATGTATAATAAAAGGCAGCAATCTCCCTTCTATAAAAGTATAAGAGTTTAATTTATAACAAAAATGTGCTACCAGCCTCCTGGACTGTACACTTCGGAATGCAGATGGGTTCATCTAGGTAAAAGAAAGCTTTCTGCACAGAGCAATCTTATGTTAAGGAAAAGTCAGGCTAGAACTCTTCTCCCCAACTTGCTAGTTTTCAATGGACAGGGAGTTTTTGGTCACTGGTGACCAGCTCCTGTACAGTTTTATTGTACAGTCATTCTGAGTCTGCACTGCTTCAGAATGCAGGTAGGTACATAAATGCATTGATACATAGATCTATCGATCTATGTACAGGAGCTGGTCTGATAAAATGCCTTGGCTTACTGATGCTGTTTTACTTATTCTCCGGGAGCACTTTCTACATGTAAACAAAATGGCAGATGGCCCAAAATATCGCCAGGGGAGACTACCTGGATTGTTGTGAACCACCCAGAGAGCTTCGGCTGTGGGGCAGTATAGAAATGAAATAATTAATTTAAAAAACCCTCCCACACTACCCCTGTCCCTCTCTTGATAAAGGTCATCCAACAGGGCAACCAAGGCTGATTTGGTCCCATAACCAGGTTGAAACCCAGACTGGAATGGGTCTAGATGATCAGTATCCTCCAAGAGTACCTGCAATTGCTCTGCTACGACCCTCTCAAGTACCTTCCCTAAGGAAGGGGTATTTGTGACTGGGCAGTAGTTGTCAAATACCATTGGGTCCAGAGTTGGTTTCTTCAAGAGTGGTTGCACTATTGCCTCCTGAAGGACAGCAGGAACCACCCTTTCATGGGAAGATGCATTTACCACTCCCTGGACCCACCCTGTCATAACTCTTCATCTAGTCCTTATTAGCCAGGAAGGGCAAGGATCGAGAGGGCACATGGTCAGTCGCATTGCTGCAAGCACTTTGTCCACATCACCAGGCTGCAGCAACTGAAATTGATCCCACAAAATCAGGAAGATGGTGGCGTCAGACACCTCAACTGGAGATGTGCTAACAATAGCGTCAAGTTCACTGCATAAACAAGTGGTTTTGTCCTCAAAATGCGATGCAAAAAGATCACAGTGGGTCCTTGAAGGGACCAGGGCTCCATTCACTGCAGAGAGTTAACAACCCCCAGCCCACCCAAAAGAGCTCTGCTGGGCAGGTACTCAAGGACGCAATACAGGCAGCAGAGTAAGCCTTCTTTGCTACCTGAACTGCAGCTCAATAGGCATGATTATGTACTCAGAGAGTGCTTGGTCGTCTTCACTTTGCACTCTGGCCGCTGTCCAGCCTGTTTTATTGTCTGCAGCTTCCCAGTATACCAAGGAGCAGAGCGGGCTCTACAGCATCGGAGGGCACTCAGGTGCAATTAAGTCAATGGCCCTCCACATCTCACTGTTCCACACTGAGACTTCAGCTGGATCACCAGTTATCAAAGAGTATAGGAATTATTTATATAGAAATATGTTCTAACTTGCAAAAAGCACTACTAAAACTATACTATGCAATTATTCCTAAGGACTGATAGAGTGTTAATTATATTAGCTGTCCAGCTTTTCTATGTGCTGGGACTACTAACTCTTCTAGAGCCTCTTGTATTTCAGGTGTGTGCATGCGTGGTTAATCAATTTCATCACTAGTTTAACTGACAGTAATAATATGCTGATTCTTCTTGTGTGACACAGATATGAGAGTTCATCTTGCCTGAGAAATGAGCAGTAACCTTAGAAATGTCAAGACAAGGCCAGAGCTAAACATTATGCGAACCATCTTCCTCCTGATAATGTCTAATTTTACAAACCTGTGATGTGACATCACAGCAATGTGAGTTACCCCATCCCCACTTCACTGATGGTCTCAAGTAGGAGGCGGGGGAGGGGGGAATTCCCAATGGAGAGATGTCTCATAATGCAGTACTAGACATTACTACAGTGGTCACAGCATTTTGTGGAACATTACTAAGACAGAGAGGAGGAGCAGGAGGAAATGTGGGACTTCTGGTTTCTCCCCTAGGACAAATGCCAACACATTTTTGCTTAGGTAGAATCAGCAAGAACGTTTTATAGCCAAAGCCACAACAATTTTGCTTAGATAGAACTGTCCATAACTGTCCACAAACAGTGTAGCAGTGATATTTACTATGTTGCCTGAAGCCACAGGTAGGAGGAAAGCATTGAATGTGCATTTTAGCAGAGGGTCTGAAGTAATAAATTGTGTTTTCCAGGGAATACAAAGATAGTACTCAGTGTTTCATTGCATTATTAATGCAATACTGGTAAGGCATCCATTGCCAGTGCTAGAAGTAACCAATACACAAAGCTGGCATTAAAGCTGCCTGCATCTATGGGTGAGTGGATCACACATAATGCCTACATTATTAAAAAGAATACAAAGCAAAGGCTCAGACTGTTTGTGACTGACAAAGCACTGCCAATCTACCCATGTTAGAAAGGTTTAGGGTAACATAGTGAATTGTGTGTTGTGCTTGGGATGAACCATCCACACAACCCAAGTGCCACATGCAGAGCAAAACCTGGACAGGGAGAAAATGTGCCCAACCACACACTCACAATAATAATGTGAAATCAGTGCAAATGATGCTAACCAAGACTAATCTACTTGGAAGCTCTAGTTCATATTATGTAACAGGTTGGTTGGTTATTTATTTATTTATTTGAGGGCTTGATACCTTGCCCTTCATAACGTTACCAGGGAGGCTTACAAAATTTAAGCCCTCAGAAACTTCACTGGAGAATATATTCAGCTACTGCTAGTATTCAGAATTTTCTATTTGCTTCAGTTATACAAGTAATTGTACAAGTAAAGCACAAGGTGATAATTTCAACTAGAATTTCCTATCCTGCTCAGGCAGCTGATGACAAACACTTTAAAGAAAAAGAAAAAAAGAAAGAAGCTTAAAATTTTGATTTTGCTTAGAATGGTACTAAATATCTCAAAACAAATGTCTGCAAACTTCTATTAAAAATATAATAATCTTATAATATCAAGATGTATCACCCAACCTTACCTCCAAAAGACCATCCTCTGGAAGATCTGTGCAGTGAACAGCATTCTGGATCTTGTTTTTACCATAGACAGCACGGAGTGTGCCAGGACGGAGATAGCGGGCAATTTCCTGCAGAACACAAGAATATGGCTTCTTTTACATATTTTTAAAAGGTAGATGCAGAGGTAATTTATATAATACAGTGTTGTTTGTGTGAGGACTTTAGCAAATACAGTATTAACCAAAAATAAAAGTGCTAACTCCTGCTTTGACCTCTGCATTTGCAAAGAATCAAGTGATGAAGAAAAATAGCCTGGTGGTACCAACAGGTCAGAGAGAATTAAACTATCATATACAATTTATGCATTAAGGCCACATGACACACTGACTGAAAGAGAGTTCACATGTTAACCCCTGCATCCAACTCGGACAAGATAATCCAAATCCTCTGGTACTAGCTGAGCAGGGTTAATGAAGTGTACTTGCATTTGGTCCTTAGGAATATCTGCTTAGAACACCTTCTCTGGCCACTTGGCTGGTTCCAGTCATGTCTCAAATCAAGCATGGATGACGAGGAGAGCTCTCTGAGGCATTTAAAATCCCTCTTAGTTGGTAGTGTCTCCCCTAAATGGCTAGAAGCAGCCATGTTGAGATGCATCAGCATTAGTGTTAAGGCATCTGGAGGACATGATCCTGGAACTTTTCCACTTTTGATACTGTCTGTCACTTGAATGTGTAGCTTGACTGTCCTTATTTCCTCATGTATGGAGGCTGACAATGGTAACTATGCCACATTCCAGAAGGAAAGTCAGATTAGTCTATTGCACAAAGACACCAATGAGTCCTGTGGTACCTTAAAGACTAACAGTTTTATTATGGTATATCAAATTGTTAGTCTTTAAGGTGCCACAGGACTCGGATTTGTGTCGTATCTTTCACATAAACATCTTCTAAAATTCATCACAGGTGCAAGCTCTGAAAATTAGTATTACGTATTAAGCATTGAGTGAATAGAATGCTTCTGTCTTAGAATATTGTTAATTTTACATGGGTTAAAATGTGATTTCATTCCTCCTGCCTGCTCAGCATTACACAGCAACCCTTTTCAAGGGAAAGAGCCCAATTTTCATCTTATGTTCAATATACAAAAATAAAACTGATTCCTGATCTCTGTATTCTCTGCCATGGTAGACATATACAATGCTGTCAAAAGTTTGCTTCAGGTCTTGCTGATGAGAAACATCTCTATAACTCTCCCTGTGTACATTTTATTTATTCAATTTTGGGGTTGAAAGTAGTGCTTTTAGAACCACAGGGAGGGGGAAAGAGAAATATTTTCTCCTCCAAATTCTAAATTGTGTGAATATTCACCAATTGGGGACCACATACTGAATGGGATGATGTCACAGTGCTATGTAGCAATCCAGTTTGCTTATGTGACTATGGGCAGGGCCGCATGTCACACGAAGCCACCCTGCAAATATAAGTCTCTGTGGTTTGGTTGTTTGCAGAACGCACCTTACGCCCAACTAACGATTGGGCTTGTCGTGGCTTGTTCTCCGCCTCATTTCCCCTCAGTTCTCCAGCTGGCTCCGGCATGTATCCCAGCCGCCTTTGCAGAAATCCACATCCCGCAATCCCTTACTCCATCACTACATCAGCAGCCTTTTTATCATTGGTCCGCTGTGTGTTTTGTCTTTGCCAGCTCCCGTTGGAAAGTTTTCCGATCCCTTCCCTGCCCTGTGCCAGCCGATACCTGCCTATTCTTGTTTTTCTAATTAAAACTGTAAACTTTAAAATGCCCTTCTCATTTTAATTGTTTTCTGTGCCTGCCCAAGCAGCGGGTTTCGTTCATCTACCCTCCCTTGTCACCCATAGAAGCAGCTCTCAGCATCCGCTGCCCGCTCCTCTCTTCAACTCCCCAGTAGTTTTAGCCGGCTCCCCACTGCCCCCGCTCATCAGTAGTCGCTTTAGCTCACCCTCCCTCCCGCCTTTGCTCCCAATCCACAATTCCTTTCAGACAGGGAAATCTCATTTCACTCACACGGCCACGTTTCCCCCGCCCTGCCCCACACCCCCAACTGCGGCCCGACGGCTCAAGGTTTTCTACTGAAGCGACCCTCCTTTCCTAATATGCCAGCCAGCCTACCTTTCCCCAAGAACACCCCCATGTCAACTACCATTTATATCTGTTGTTCTTATGAAGCGTGTAGTGAACATGGCTGTGCAATTCCAAATAAGATCTTTATTATTAAACAACAGTTTTGGGAGGCTTTTGTTGCTGCTATAAGAACAGCCCTAGCTACAAATCTGTATTACTTTGGGAAGGCACTATTAGGAGTCTGGATTTTAACTGGCATTGCTTATATGAAGAGTGCTCACTGAAGCGATCTTGACGGGGTTGGTGGGTGATTCTAAATGGGATATGCAATGAACTGGGCTTGTGGGGTGCAGTTATATTCGAAAAGCACGGTTCTAATAAACGTGAGGTGGGGCTTACAGGGAGATTGCGTGAGGGGGGATGCTTATACGGGTGATACAGACATGCTTCAAGGATGCTTACAGGGAAAGGATGCTTATATGGGGTATGACACAAGATCATTCTACAGTATTCTAGCAGTTATAACAGTGGCAGACGGGAAATACATTTCTGCAGTTGTAAGTCCTTCTGAACTGCTGCACAGTCCCGTCCCCCCCCCCCTTACCCATGGTACACACGTGGGTAATGGGCCCAGATACGCTCAGAGGTAGGAATCCAGATGCCCTGCAGCCTGAGGGAACCCAAGTTCATGGACCCCCCGCATGTTCTCTCTCTCATCCCCCACCTTTATGACATCAGAGGGGCGGAGCTCATTCAAAAAGCACACCATCTCTCTGAAGATTTTGCACAGCAGTAGACTTCCCTACTCTGAAGGTAGTGCTAAGAGGGAGATACCCAATGTGAAAGCAAGTTTGTACAAGGACAGTCCCAACTTTTTTTTTTAAAACTGATATGGATTTTTTCATTACTGTTGTCATGCCCTACCTGGAGGATTCACCTGATGAAGAAGAGGAGGGGGAGAGCCAGCACAACAGGCCCCAGCCAGAGCCAGGCGAGGAACTGGAGGCTTTAGCTAACAGCCCTCCCCTGGAGCCATCAGAAGAGAAACCTGGCCCCTCCCATGCCATTCCCGAACTCCCACAAATGCAGGAATCAGAGCCTGAGATACCTCATTCCTCTGAACGGTGTAGGATCAAACGTGATCAGCAAAAGAACAAAAGAAAGCAACACGCTCACCTAATTAACCAGCTGTGCTAATTAACAACCAGCTATAAATTAGCCTAGCTGAAGCCAGCCTTGCTATTGCGGACCTGACAGATTCTTAGACTCTCGGTTGCCCCCCTGGACCACTCTTTTGGACGTCCCCTGACTAGCCTTGGCACTTGATACAACTGGCTCCTGTGAACTAAACTCTGGACTGCTTTGACCTTGCCTCTGCCTTCTCCTGCTAACTATACTGAAACTCTTGTGTATAAGCTGAACTGGCCTGATTTCTCTCTTTGTTATTCCTTGAATGGGCCACTTGCTGGCCTAGGAGCAGGACAACTGTGTCTGAACAGTGGATTACCAGACCAATTTCTGATGCTATGATTTCAAAAGTTGTCCGGGAAATGCGGAAAGTGCTGTGAAATCTGGCATCAGCCCAAGTATCTAGGTCCAGCATAGATGTCCAAATGGCTTCAGTACGTGGCAGTATCCAGCAACAGACAACACATCTGTCGGACTGAGTCCCCCCCTCTGACTCGAGTAGGACTCGAGTCCCAATATTTTTAATGGGACTCGAGACTTCTCGGGACTCGAGACCAAGGACTCGTCAACATCCCTGCTTGATGCCACCTGCAGGTGCTGTCTGGACCTACTTGCAGTTACTTGTGGTAAGCTGCTCTGTCAGAGTGGCACTGATCATGGCATCACTGTCTGTTTGGAAAACATTTGGAGCTACTACAAACCACTGAACCTTCCCAGGACCAAGTTGAAACAGGTTAGTTCCATAGCCCTGCTCCTCCCCCTCCCCTCCACCTGCAGCATAGAGGTGCAGCAGAGCCACTAGAGAATCCGGTCTAGGTGTTGTGTGATGGTGCTGGAAGAGCTTGTGCTGGTCATTGCGGTGATCAGCAAGGGCTTTTAGAGCAGTAAGTGCTTCTTCTGCCATAACTCTCTTCAGAGCCTGTGCCAAATTACAGGAGAGGGGTGCTAGCAGCCATGTATCACAATGATTTAGCTGTAGAGAAAGGAGTTGAAGAAGAGGGGGGCAGAGGCAAAAGGGTGGGAAGGCAGCACTTTGGATTGAGTTAGTTACTTTGGTCACTTAGTTGCAGGGTGGGGAGTTGGGGAGCAGCCGCTCCTGCTGGAGGCATGGCTGAATGGGTTATGGTGACACCATAGGTGGAGTAGAAGGGATGGACAGAGTGGCACTGTTAGTGATGAAAATTAGGCAGTGGGGAAGGGGAAACTACTGTGCCCTGAACAACATACTCTCCAGCCTGCGCAGCCTACAGACTAGAGCAAGCAGATCTTGGTTCATAGACCAAGAGTGACATTAATTTTGCTGCAGATATCTGCAGAGCAGTAGATACTGCTTCTCACAAAGTCGAACTGGGTGTGTGCTAACACATCAGATTAGGGAGAGGGGAAAGTGAGCAAAGAGGGAGAGATGAAGACAGAGATTGAAGAAACAGAAATATTGTCACTTAATAAGTGACTTAATAATTTCGGGTTTTGATTTTTGAATATTAGTAAAGGTGATAGAAATTCTTTCTGTGAAAATAGAGAAAACTTAGATTGGATATGGATTGGTAATGTTTGTCAGACAAAGAGGCGGAAGCCAAATATGATTTGTTTTTGTTTTGGAAAATTCAAGAAATAATAATAATTATAATAATGATGATGATGAAAAGAAACAGAAATAAATTATTTTGAGCATGTAATCGGTGGTCGCAATTCTATCCCCCCCTCAATGTAACACACCATCCCACTGTTAACATAACAGGTGGAAATGCACCTTTGTGCCTAAGGCAATGGATTCGTCAGTGCTGGCAGGTGATCCTAAGCTGTAAGCAAGCAACTACGCTTCCCCTGGTACTACAGGCATCCATGGTTCCAGAAATGAAAGTGAACCATCCTGATCAGCCCGTTCAGCCCCCTTGCACCAATGAAATGCCTAGCACAGCCACACAACAAGGATGCATTTTGCGATCTGCAACTGTCCATGAAAGCACACCTGGCAAAGCATGTCTGGATTCGTTTTTATTAAGAAAGAAGCAGAATGGGTGTAGGAATGGAAAAGCGAAGCATACAGCAGTAGAGGGAAGAATATATGGGGGGCTAGCGTGGTGGGAGAAAAGGAGCTACCGAGCACCAGTACCTGTTCCATGTTAATGTTCCTCTTCCTTGTCTGCCTGTGTGGAAGAATGTGGTTGGTGACAACTGCTCTGCAAATGTATTTGAGGCATTAGGTCTGCTTCCTCCAGCTGTAGCAGTAGCTGCCCCCCCCCCCAGGGGGTTGCTCAGTTAGCTCTAGGCCAGTGTAGTGCAACCAATGGATCTGCTATAGGGACCACTGGAAACACAGGTTGGCAAGGCACATTTTCAGGCAGCTGTGGGCCTGGAAGTTGAGGCAGTGGTGATACAAAGGGGTGATGCTGATGAGGGGGATGAAGGGAGGAGGAACAGGAGGGATAGGGAAGGGAAGAAACTGCAGCAGTTGCACGTAAGGATATGGCTGGTACTGAGCTTGCCCCTGCTGGCCTTGCACTTCTGCTTGCGTGGCTGCAGTAAAGCTTCAAAGCACATCAGTCAGCCTGTCAATGGTGGCACTTCAATCCCTCATTGCCCGATCAAGGACATGATCTGAAGCTGCCATGCCTTTGCGCACAGACTCAAATGACTCACGTATGCTGTTAGCTATTGTCCAAGTTGACCAGATAGCCACTAGATGCTCACTAGCCCTTTTTCTATGTTCCTGCTCATTCATTTCCTTGAAAAGGTTATATGTGCACTCCCCTGTTGAGTGGCACTACCAAGTCCCTTGCGAGCTGCAGCCAGACAGTTTTACAATTGTTACGGAGGTGCACTGCCCTTTGAGCTCTTCCTCTGCTGGGTCTTCCCTCGTTCCTGTGGGCTCTGCAGCTGCCTGTCTCAGTTGCTCTGCTAGCTACTCAGGCTGCTTTTCTTCAAATGCATCTGTGCCTTCAGTCTCGATCCCACCAGCCTCCTCTTGGGGAAAGTCAGTGAAGGGGTCACTCGGCTGTGTGAAGAGGTGTACCAAATCCATAGCTTGGGGCAGTGACTGCACTCCCGCCCTCACCTGAGACAGTTCGGGAAGAAGTGTGCCCTCAAGCTCACTTACCAGATCTTCCAGTGATTCACCGGTAGTAGCAAGAGACTGCATCATAAGCTGGTCTAGAACAACAATACTGCGATGCACTTGCTCCTCCTCCTCCGGAGACAGGTGTCTGGGTACTGCAGGTGGTAGAGCCCTACTGTCTTGAGGGCAGATCTCCATATCTTCCATGTGGAGGTCAGGTTCTGACTGCATTTCCCTTGGGAAAGTACTCCAGACCACTTCCCAAATGGTGGTGCCCAAGTCCTTGGTTTTAGGTGGCGCATCTCTGGATTCTTGTTGCTTGGTAGTCAGTGAGGTTGCTTTTCTCACAGCAGAAGGAAAATATGTTGGGCTGCTTGTACTAGAGGAATACATTGTTGGTGAACTTGTCCCAGAAGGGGGGCAGGCAGGATGCTGGGGCAGCAGGGATGGACTTGTGGGGCGTACTGTAGGTTCATGCCGGAACACTTTTTGGGATAGCCCAGGATCTGGGGGTGTGATTATGAGGGCTGTCATGAGTGCCTGCACTTCAAAATGTACCGCTACACCACTACTATTGAGTCAAACTATTCCCTCCTTTCTTTTTAGTTTTTACAAAGCCATACAAAATAGGCTTTTGTGCTGCAGATATTTTTCATATTGCCTTTAACCCCCCCCCCCCAATTAATCTATGTAAGTCTCTAAAATAGCATGTAAATTAAGGCTCAAGTTACTAATTAAATTGCATGCCTCTGGCAGCAGCAGACAAAATTGCACCTATAAGTCTGTAAAAGTGTATAGGAGAGGCACAAACTCCATACAGAATGGGGAAAAAAACCCATGTTTTGTTTTTTTAAAAAGAGGCTGAAACAAGTAATTGAACTGTAATTTGATGTGATGGAAAGCAACCAAACAGCTCAGACGTGGGGGGTGGGGGTGGCAAAATGAACCAATGCTTGCCTTTTCAGTAAAGGTAACAGCAACTGATTTATATGACAGCAACCCATCATTTTCAGGCTTTCTCCCTCTCAGTACCAAATGCAAGAAGACAGCCAACTTAAGAGACTGTCTGCTGCAATTAAGTTTGAGGGATGCCATCATGTTCCCCCACATAGTCACCTAGAGAATGTACATGCACAAATACATTAGAAAAACATTATGTGGGCATTGTTTGTGTGTTCAGCACCTGCCAACCTCCCCTCTGTGTGTAACATTTTGTTTTTGAACTTTGCAAGAAACACCGCAGCCATAGCGGCAGCACTTGGGATATGCCTGATTGGTTGAGCTGCATACATAGTGCAGCCATGCTGATTCTTCTTCCAACCATTTGGCCACTGCTACCCAAACACACAGAGCTTTCCTATCCTAGCACCTTTGCCAATTGGTCTCTTCTCTTTTACTTGACTGGAATTTAGCAGCAACCTTTTTAAAAAAATAATTTCAGTGTATGATTATTCACTCTAGAGACAGCAACAGTAAGAGCAGGAAATGCTGGTAGGGGTGGGAAGAGCATTTTTCTGTTTTTCTTATTAATTTTATTTATTTATTTTTATTTATTAATTATATTTTAAAATCACCCATCTGGCCAGTCACCCGACCACCCTGGGCGATGTACAATAATTAAAATACAATAAAACACAATTAAAACTACATTAAAACATAATTAAAACACAATTAAAAATATAAGTTTTTTTTTTAAAAAAACCTAACCCACCCCATATTCTCGCCTGAAAAGCCATATTTTTAAAGCCCGGTGGAAGTTCATCAAGGAGGGGGAATGACAAAGGTCACTGGGGAGGGAGTTCCATAACTTGGGTTCCACCACAGAGAAGGTCCTCTTCCTAGTCCCCACCAGCCTGGCTGCTCTGACTGATGGGACAAGGAGAAGGCCGTTCGTGGCAGACCTTGTTGAGCAGCCTACTTGGTGTTGCTGGAGGTGCTCCTTGAGATAAGCTGGACCGGAGCCATATAGAGTTTTAAAGGTCAAAACCAACACCTTGAATTTGGCCTGGCAAGCAACTGGTAGCCAGTGCAAATCCTTCAGCACTGGTGTGATGTGGTCTCACCGGTGGCTGCCTTTAACCAGGCGAGCCGCTGCATTCTGTACCAGCTGTAGTTTCCTGAGCCGTCTTCCAGGGTAACCCCATGTAAAGCGCATTACAGTAGTCTAGGCGAGAGGAGACCAAGGCATGAACCACCGATGGGACCAGATAATTAGGAAGGTAGGGGCGCAGCTGCCGTATCAGATGGAGTTGATACAGCGCTGCCCAGCTCACAGCTGACACCTGAGCCTCCATGGACAGCTGGGAATCTAGAATGACTCCCAAGCTGCGGACCTGGTCTTTCAGGGGTAGATGTACCCCATTCAGCACCAGGTCAACATCCCCCAACCTTCCCTTGTCTCCTACCAGAAGAACCTCGGTCTTGTCGGGGTTTAGCCTCAGCATGTTCCTTCCCATCCAGCCACCTACTGATTCCAGGCACTTGGACAGGGTCTCAACAGCCAACCTCGGTGAAGATTTGGAGAGGTAGAGCTGCATGTCATCCGCATATTGATGACAGTGCACCCCAAACCTCCTGATGATAGCTCCCAGCGGCTTTAGGTAGATGTTAAATAACATCGGGGAGAGGATGGAACCCTGCGGCACCCCACAAGTGAGGGTCTGAGGCCTCCTCCCCAAGAACCACCCTCTGGTACCTTCCAGAGAGGAAGGACCGGAACCACTGCAATACATGCTCCCATGCTCCCATGCTCAACCCCTCCAGACAGTCCAGGAGGATACCGTGGTCAATGGTATCAAAAGCCGCTGAGAGATCGAGGAGGACTAGAAAAGAGCATTCGCCCCTGTCCAAAGCCCTCCTCATATAATCCACCAAGGCGACCAAGGCCGTTTCTGTCCCATGTCCATCCACAGACAGAGTTCGTTTATTTAAAACATTTATATCCTGCCTTTCCTCCTAAGAGTTCAAGGCAGCTAACAATAAAATCAATGCATTACAAATTGAAGTCAGCCTTTACAATTTTAAAGCAAAAGCATGAAACTCTAAAAAAAGCAGGCAGAGAATAAAATGCAGCAGCAATCAAAGTATTTTTTTAAAAACAAAGACAGACTGAAAATAGAGAATTGCAAACTGGAATGCCTTCTAGAAAAGAAGGTTGTTACCAACTTCCAGAAGGTCATTAAGGAAGACTTGAGATGGGCCTCCCTTAGACAGGAGTTTATCACTGGTCCAGGTAGGTCTGCTAAAGCTAACGTTAGACATGAATGGATCAACCCATGTAGCGAATGTATTTATATGGGATGGGGTACATGTAGAACCTGCGTTTACAACCATGTCTGCTTTGGTCCTTATTGTTACACTGCAGAGCCCAACATGGAAGAGATGCTGTCCTCTTCCATTCGTTCGAGGTTTATTTGTTTGGCCTTTCTGGGAGGGGGGCAGGGAATGTTCAAGATGAATGCTTAAAGGGTTTAGGATTTACTTGTCTAAAGAGATCTTGTGGACAAACCCTGTCAAGGAGAGGGCAGGATGGATGAACTGATTCTATTAAACATCATGCTTGAGAAGAATATACTCAGTGAAAAAGATGAGTGAATCTATTAACATATTATATTAGTTTGAAAGAATTAGGGAAAAGAATGGATTAAATTGATTGTGGAGGAAATCTGTATTCCCCCCTACAAGGATGTGTAGTTGTTGGATTATAATTCTGTTGTACAGCATCCATATTGTTTTACACTTGTGGCATTGAAGCCTCTAACACTGACTGCCCGACCTGCTCCGATGACAAAGAATTTACACAAATTCCAAGTGCACAGGTAATGAAGCTGACAGAATGTCTGCAGCCCAGTATTTCTGTGGGGAAGGGAAGTTGTCATTTTGGCTGGAATTAAAACCTCACATAAGCCCTAGGAAAAGGGGTAGCTTTGTAGGCCAGGTTGAAAATTAGAAAGAGATCATGGGAAGGTAGGCAAGCTAAGGGGCAGGAATCTCAAATTTAAGGTGACTGAAGGAAAGGTTCAAAGTAGGCAAAAGACAGAGGGGGGCAGGCAAAGGAAAATGGGTCTTGAGAAAAAGGGCAAAAGAGACAGACTATTGAGAGGGCTATGGGAGCTGATTTAGACATATTGATTTGAACTAATCAGCCAATTCTATGGCTGTAGGCTTCTAGTACAATTTATTGTTGAACAATAGCATTTATGGGTGAAACAAGGATGTCATATTTTACAAAAATGGCTATTTAAGTAGCAATATATGGATACTAAAGGCTGAACCAGTTTGTGGCAAGGATAAGGGATGATCTGTGAAAGGTAACCAGGGGGAGAAGACGGGATTAAGTGTATTATATGTAGGCCTTTAAACTCTATTCTACTGCACACTGCTAGCTTTGTGTTTTCCAGCATATGACAAGTGGGGGTGGGAGGATGTTCCTTGGCTAGGGTGACAAAATCCTTCCTGATCATCCCACCATGTTGAATGGTGGAAAAGCCCTTTCCATGTGATCCTTGGTTTCCAAACATTAACAAAGTGGCATGGAAAGAAGCCACAAAGAAGCAGCACCTCCTTCACTGTTACAGAAATGCATGAGGAGGCCCTTAGTGCTTGTAAGAACATAAGAAGAGTGATCCAGGATCAGACCAAGGGTCCATCTAGTCAGCACTGGCTTCACACAGTGGCCAACCAGCTGCCTGTGGGAAACCCACAAGTAGGACATGAGTACAATAGCACCCTCCCACTCGTGCACCCCAGCAACTAGTATACAAAGGCATACTGCCTCTGATACTACAGGTAGCATATAGCCATCAGGACTAGTAGTCATTGATAGCCTTATCTTCCATGAATTTGTCTAATCCCCATCCAAACTGGTGGCCATCACTACATCTTGTGGTAGCAAATTCCATAGTTTAATGCTGTGTTGTGAATCTCCCATCAATCAGCTTCATGGGATGACCCAGGGTTCTAGTATTACGAGAGAGGGAGAAAAATATCTCCCTATCCACTTTCTCCACACCATGCATACTTTTGTACACCTGTATCATGTCTCCCCTTACCTGCCCTTTTTTTAAGCTAAACAGCCCCAGACATTGTAATCTTTCCTAATAGGGGAGTTGCTCCAGCCCCCTGATCATTTTGGTTACCCTTTTCTGCACCTTTTCCAACTCTACAAGGTTACATACTTCACTAATCTACCTAAAAAGGATCACCTTCTCCAGCCGGAACCTGCACAGACCTTAAGATCAGCCTGAGGTGCTGCTCTGACTCCTCTCACCATCTGAAGGCACAAGGTAACCTAATATATGGCCTCCTCAAATGTGATGCCCCACCTGTAGAATTCTTTCAATAGGGAGGTTCACCAACGCTTTCTCCACTTGAGTTTCAGTGCTAGGAAAAAAACACTTGTCCAGACCTTTTAGGTTTTGCAGTATGTTGGTTTTGATATTAATCTGAGATTTTAGTGCTGCTCTGTTTCTGATATTTTTATTGTTAATTGTTTTGTTGCATTGTTTTACTTCTGTATGCTGCTCTGAGAGTGCTGGAGAGAGAAAGGCTAACAAATATTCAAAATCAATCTAAATCAACAAATAAAATGTTATTTTGATGTTTATGTTAAAGACTTGAATGACTAATTCCACTCCAACACCTATATTCTGTTTAGCCAGTTGTTGTACATAGGGAGTAAGAGATGCCTGTCACTTTATATTAGCAAGAACAAGCAAACCACCACCCAGCATAGCTCATAACGATCAGATGACTGCCAATCAGGTCTGCTATGCTCCATTAATCTCAGGTCTTCTCAAGTGAGGCAATCTGCAACAGTTTGCTGCATTGGGAACTGTGCAAATCTCTACTGGATCCATGAGAGTATACTCATAAGCAGCATGACTAGCACCCCACCACCACAAAAAAACCCCTACTTTAGTACATCTGTTAGAAGTGGGATAAAAGCACACCCTTCACTTTCATTGCATTTCATTCTGGAGAACAAATTCTTCTTGTGTTGCCTGGCATGTAATTTATGCCCATTTAAGTCCCACTGAACTTCGTTGGACTTACTACTGAGTAAACACGTATAAGACTGCTACACACAAGGAGAGGTTCCCCCCTATCATTCTCACACAGCCCTGAAATTCCAGGGGCTTTGG
The DNA here is from genome assembly GCA_021292165.1 of Shinisaurus crocodilurus. Taxonomy (NCBI): domain Eukaryota; kingdom Metazoa; phylum Chordata; class Lepidosauria; order Squamata; family Shinisauridae; genus Shinisaurus; species Shinisaurus crocodilurus. Next base: position 242,867,374 of record CM037878.1, on the reverse strand, counting down.
GGATAGGGGTCAAAGTTCCCTGCTTCCAGCCATCAAAGACTGAAAGAAATTACATAATGAGAGGATGAAGCTGGTAGCCTCCAAGCTGGCCAAATGAGGTGGAGAAGCACAGGCATGCATAACCAAAATGGGGTTCTGTAGCACTGTGACCCAGCTCACACATTACATTTTAGGTTTATGTCTAAGATGTTTTATGTACACCTGGAAATGTAAATTAGGATATCTGAGAATACAGAGAACCTGCATGTGTATCATACAGGTACACCCATCAGGGAGCCCCTCCTTCTCCCTCAGTCCTCCAGTGGGTATCCCAGAGTCCTTTGTGGCAGAACCCTCTCCCTGCTCTGATTGCTACCCCTTTTTGTTTGCCGCTCTGTGTTTTTTTCCCCCCAGAGCCTCCAAAAAGCATAATTGGGATCGTATTGTTTTTAATTATTTTTTTGACCCCAGAAAATTGTGCAACTGTGTTCGTAATTTTTTATTTTTTTATTTTTGTCAGTCTTTCGCAAGTGTGCAGGAATACACTTGCGGCTGTCCGATATGTGCAGTCTTGCCTAGTCAATTTTGGTTGTCTGTTTCAGCTGTCAAAGGGAGTGTTGAAATGGAGTAGGTAACAGACTGGCAAGATGAGACTGCATATAAGCTAATTTGATGCACAGTTGCCAGTGTCAAATTGCCTAGCTGTCAACTGAAAAGCACCAGTAAAAGGGGGAAAGTGGCCATTTGTGCACCTGCAGTAACGAAGCACTTAATGCAGGTGTACGAGTTTCCACTTACTTCCCAGCCCTTAAATTGACGCAGAATTCAGCTCCATTTAATTCCCAGCCATTAAATTTGCATATATTTCTGCATTTTTGAATAACTGTTGGTGCATCGCTGAAAAGGGAGGGGAGTTAATATCTCTCCTTCCTGGAGTAGTTGGAGACCCGGTGAAGTGTGGAGGGCACTGAGAACTGTCAGTTCAACACTTAAAAGCTAGAGGAGTACATTGCTAAGGGAGAAATATCAGTCTGTCCCCCACCCCCTTTTGGTGCACCTACTTTTGAAGCTTTTCCCTTTTATTGGTGCTTTTCAAATGACAGCTAGGCAATTAGCCCCTGACAACTGTGCACAAATTTACTTATGTGCAGTCACGGCACGCCTTGTAATATGTTACATACTCCACTTCACTGCTCCCTTTGACAGCTGAAACTTACAAGGACATTGACAAGGCAAGACTACTCATATCAGACAGCTGTGTGTACTTGTGAAAGAGCGACAAAAAAAATTAATTAAAAAAACGGAAGACATTTGCACAATTTTCTGGAATACAACATTTTATTTTAAAAAGGGTGGCGAACCAGTGATGGTCACTCTAAAGTACCTCTTGGGCATCAGTGGAGAGGCTGTCACTGGCAGTGGCACAGGAAAGATCATGAAGAGCAGCAGGGGGGCGGGGTTGCTTCTCTTGCCAAGCTGCTCACTAGCCAATCCCTGCAACCCACAATGAAATTGCTCTGCTGGGTTTGGATGACACGACAACCCATTATGGGTCAAATATCGCCTAGAACAAGCCATGGGTTTGTCAGGGTAGCTTGTTGCCAAAAAAATAAGCCACCCGGTGGGAAGTGGTCTGTTTGGACGACATGACAACCAACCATAGCTAGTTACCCACTATAGATTGTCATGTCTTTTAATCTTAAAAGAGCCAAAAAAAATGTTGCTAACACCCTTCTCTTTCCTGTGCTGGCTTCTTGTACATCTGAAACCAAGTGGAGAGAGAAAGGGAAATTTAATATTGCTTATTTTTAAACGAACAAACCAAATTTGGTAAGTAATAAATGATGTGATACTGCAAGAAAATAAACTGATCAAAATTCTGCTCAGGTTGTCTTGCAGTAGGAAGGAGAAGCACACTGAACAGACCAATGAGCAAACCCTAAATTATTCATCTACCGAACATTAATTTAATCACCCCCATTTCACATTTGGTGTTGTTGTTGTTGTTTTTTGTTTGTTTGTTTTGTTTTAAGAACAGGCTTTATTTAATTAATGGTTCAAAGAAAAATGAGAAAGGAGCCAGAGAGTAAAAACCTCATATCGCAGCTGCTCCAGCAGTCACCAATTGCAAAGGTGTTGTTATTTTTAAAGGAAATGTTTGTTCTGGTGCCAGATACATTACATGTACATATATTTGCTTTTTAAAGATCTCTTACAATATGTACCTTACTAATAAAGAAATGTCTGGATTCACCTGATTCTCCACCAATAGATCTACCCTCTATCAATCCGTCTATCCTTGCACTCTCAAGATGTGTTGCAACACAAATCCCAGCATCCTCAGCCAATGTGGTCATTAACCATGCTGGCTGGGGATGCTGGGAATTGTAGTACAAGACATCAAAGGCACCAGATTGGCAAAGTCTGGTCCAAGCCTTTAGAAAAGAAAACACTCTTCAAAACATATTATTTCTAACAGTTTAAAATCGAAACATCATTTGCATGTTAGGTAAAAACAAGAGCTGTAAAACACTAGGAACTATAGGAACAGTCTTGAGAAGTGTTCATGGTTTGGTTTTTAACTCTATCCTGGATCTTAGTTACTCTATGCAGCAATTCACCGATTTCTTTCTGTCTGGTAAAATCCACAGATGGGGGAAGATACTTGCATGAAACATTCCCCTGCCTGAACAAACAGCAACATTACTAGCAGAAAGAAAAAGCTTGAAAACTGGCTATGGCTGAAGGGGTAATTTGAAGTTACCCATTGGGAGTGCATTCAGAGAATTTTATCGTATCTACCCCTTGAGCAGAATATTATCGTATCTACCCCTGATCTTGGGAATCAGCAAGTAGTAAGATACTCTTCATCATATGGGCAGAGCCTAGAGGATCAGTTTCCCACATGTAAGATGAACACCATGATAAGTTATTACTTGATCAATGGCAATCTGTAGCTATCCAAAATGTAGTCTCCATGTTACATTTATTTCTCCAACAGAACCATTCCTCTTTAAATGACATTCTGAAATCAGTTAAAGCTCACGCACCAGAAACCTACTAAGAAGTTAAAAAAAAAATGTTGGAGGAAATGAAATACAAAAACAAATAACTTACAACTCAGTGACATTAACATTTTCCTTATTTGACGCACAATGCTACTCTTTCTTTTCTTTATGACTGGAGCGACAAAAGATTTGTTTGATTTTTTTGCCTTGACAAAATGCTCCTTTTTCAAGGTCTGCCCCATCATTAAGGTGAAAGGGAGAAACATGCTAAGCGAAAAGCACGTCAAACAAATCCTTTACAGGACCATCTTCCATCTGATAACCTGTGTGGATCTAGAATTGGCCTCCACAGTCACATCACTAGAGTTTACACAATTTTATACAATTTCTTTTTATATAATCTTCTTTTGTAATTTTATTTTGGAAGACAATCTTACTCGGTCACGAGTGCTCGCCTACTACTATACACCATGGCCCTATACAGAAAGCAACGTTATCCCCAATATGTAATCAAACACTAAAAAGCTTTAAAAAGCCAGATACAGTGTGCACTTTTGGAGAAGATCCAATAGAAAGTCCCCAAATGTAAATGCTGAATGAATTTAATCCTAAAGACTCTTGGAAGCCTCAATGAGGCAGCACATCCAACCCCATAAATAAGGCGTTTCAGATATGCCCACATCATAACATGTAGTAAAAAAAATACTAGTCACTTTGATAAATTCAATCAATCCACAGCATTCCCCCATTCATAATGTCGCTAGGTCAGCATAGTTTCAAAGTAGTTCTTGTCTGTTGCTCCTTCTCCTGCCCCTTCTGAACTGATAGGCAACCATGGGGCAAATGTATATGACAGCTTTGCCCAACGTGATGCCCTCCAGATGTGTTGGATTACAGCTCCTACAATCTCCAGCCAGCATGAGCAAGGATGGGAGCTGTAGCCCAACCCACCTAGAGGGCATCAGGTTGAGGAACACTGCTCCAACATATCTGGGGGGCACCAAGTTGGAAAGACTAGCATAGGAAGTGGTGGAGTTTCCATGCTCCTAATTGGTGTGTCACCATGCACTGGAAGCAGTACTTCGAAGAAGCAGCACGGCTAGGGGAAATACAATTTATGAAGGGATTTGTAGCAACACCAGTTGGTTTGCCTTAAAAAGGCCACCAGACCTTGTTGTGATCGAGGCCCACAGGAAACCCAGAAATAATTATATGGCAGCCAAAGATGGGATCAATCAAATAAATCCAATAATTAAACACTGTCAGCAAAATGAGCCTGCAGGAAAGGTGGAAGAAGGAGCCTTATCAACAGGGCTATGTGTATTCCACAATAATTCTGTATAGAGAAAGCATGGCATGTGATATGGGGTGTAGAATTTAGCATCCTGAGAACCTCATGTTTTAAAAAAGCAAGCAGCCCATGGCCCGGTTCTGCAAATATAAGCCTCATAGTAACACTGGCAATATCTGCTAAAATTTCCAAAGCAACACTTTCTAATAGATCAACAACAACTAGTGTCTATATATTTTTAAAGAAACGCTGATTATGTTTGTCCCTAAATAACATTTAAACAATCCAATCATGTCCTTTCCACTAGAGACAGCCACAGACAGCATGACATACTAATTGCAGCCTCTTATTGATCTGTTTTCTACTCTAGCTGATAATGCTCTTGTCATTGAATGAAAACCCCTTTTCCTTCTCTTTGCATTACTTAGTGCTATGTGAAGAGCCACCTAATTAGTTATAATCGTAAACTGATCTGCCTTCAAATATGCTATGTTAAACTGTACCAACCAGAAACAGTAATTCTTTGTTTCCATAAGAGAGTCAATAGAAGGCATGATGCGGCTGCGCTGTGGCTCATCGTGGGTTAAATAACCCATGGTGACCCTGGCGTGTCGTGCAAACCAGATCATTGTGTATGCATCACTCTGAATGTAGCTGTAGCTGTATCTTTAACCATTGTATGATCGTTACACTTTTAAAAACAATAGCAGTAATAAATTCATTTAGCAATTCTTGGCATCAAGCTTTAAAGCATTACAAGTATACATTATCTTGTTTTAATACTTAGAACGTTTTAAGAGAGTTTTATTATCCCAATATTGTGGAGGGGCAGGTTGAAACTCAGATACAGGGGCCAGCCTAAGATCACCTATGGGTCCATAGCAGAAACGAGATTTAAGCCAGGAACTTTCCTGCTCATAACTTACAGTTAGCTACTATGGTACACAAGCTCTCAATAACCTATTTAAGACTGCAATCCAATGATGAATATGTACACTGCAATCCTAAACATGTCTACTCAGAAGTCCCACTAAGTTCAATGCAGCTTACTCCTAGGTAAATGGGTATAGGATTGCAGCTTTACCTGGGAGTAAGCCACATTAAACATAGGAGGATTTACTTTGAAAAATGCATGGAGTCATATTGTTAAAATCATAAGTGTTGCTTAAGCAGACCAACTGTAGTCTTGACTCTTGCTAGCATTTTAAAATATTTAATTTGTAGTTTATAATCTTGGGAGGCAGACCAGCACAATTTTACATACGGCAAAATTGAACTAGTGAAGGCCAAAACTATGGCAACTATCTATGACTGCCCAAACCTGTTTTTCCTATTCGCTCAGTCTTCATAGAATCAGCCCCCTGCTTAATGTAAGAAATCCAGAGCTGAACCATTCCAAAGAGTTGGCTGTCCAGCCAGCCTCTGCTTAAATGATCTCCAGTGAGGGACAGCCCAACCCCCTAGATAATTGGTTCCATTGTCAAACTGCTCATATCATTAAGATGTTTTAACTAATGTTCAACCAAAATCTCCACTCCTATGAACTTAGATGTAATCCTGCCCTCTAGGACAGTAGAAAACAGATCTTTCTATAGGGGGTTCAGATGCCCCTCCAAGTGTTGAAAGAACACATGGGGGTGCAGGGGTGTGTGGCCCAGTCCCACTGCTGCTGTGATCGCCTGGTGACCATGCATTTGGAACATATCAGAAGGGGATATATGCATGTAGAGTTCCTCCATGTGAGAGGGGAACCCTGAATGTAGGAATCCTATACGTGTACATTGGTAACTGTGTAGAGTCCCTACTGATGTATTCCAAATGTGTGGTTGGGGGGGCATAGTTGCCAGGTATGTTGGTGGTGGAGCTAACCCACATGGCCCAGCAAATACCCTCACACTTTCTTTCAATGCATGGAAAGGGTAATCTGATCCACTGTTATGTGGAAGACCTTCATGTATTTGAGGAGGGCTATGATGTCCTTGCTCAGTCTTCTCATCTCCAGGCTCAACAAACCTAGTTCCTTCACCCTTTCTCCATATGACTTGTTTTCCATACTCTGAATATCTTTGTTGCCTTCCTCTGAACCTACAGTAATACCTTGGATTGCAAGTAACTTGGTTTGAGAGTGTTTTGCAAGACAAGCAAATTTTTAAATATTTATTTTAAAAAAATTTACTTGATATACAAGCGACGTCTTGCAATACAAGTACTGTAGTATGGCTTAAATTAAAAATCTCTATACAATTTTTTTGGGGGAATTTCGTTTTGATATATAAGTGTTTTGGATTACAAGCACGTTTCCGGAACGAATTATGCTCTCAATCCAAGGCATGACTGTATTACAATTTGTCAACATTCTTCTTAAAGTATATCACCCAGAACTTGACACAGTCATTCAGATGTGGATTTACCAGGGCAGAATGAAGTGGACCATGTACTTCCTGTAACTTGGAAACAATAGTTCTATTAATGCAGCATAAAATTGCATTTGCATTTTTTACAGCCACATCACACTGCTGACTCATGTTCAGCTTGTGATCAACTACAATCCCTGAGATCCTTTTCGCATGCACTTCTATCAAGCCCAGTATCCCCCTGTCAAGGTTCCACCTGTACCAGAACACCTTGATCAGCTCCTTAAAGATATCTGCCTCTTTAAGAGCCCCTCCTGTATCAGGATGCCAGTTCTCTGCCTTTTTACCTCCTGTTCCCAGTAACGTGGGATTGGGCCTTAGGCGTGGTTTAAAAGACACTCCAACAACTTGCTGTTAACAATAACTGTTTACTTTTGTAATTATTGGTAGATTCACATTAACTTAGGGTAATTGCACAAATAGAGCTGTAGGATTACAAAAAGCCAGTATAAGGGAAATAAAAGGAAAAATAACGCAAGGTTCTCTAACCTAGCTACACTGTCACCTGTAAGTAGTCATGTAATCGAACCTGCAGGGGGGCCCGCCGAGCCCCCGCCTTGATTCTCCGCGGGGGCGCCTCCCCGACTCGATCTTCTGAGCGGCGCGGAGCAGTTCTCCGCGCCACTCGACCCACCCTCTCCGGTCCCGTCGCCACCGGAAATGACGCGACGGGAACCTGTGCAGGTGCAGAATGCGGCACGGGGATCTAGCGCGCCTGCGCAGGGTCCCGTCGCATCATTTCTGGTGCCGGAAGTGATGGGACTGGAGCGGGCCGCACGGGCAGCTCGCTGCGGAGAGTCGAGCCACCCCGAAGACAAGGTAAGGCCTCGCACGGGCGTGAGCAGGGCCGATCTCAGCCCCGTTCTGCCCGCACGAGGCTCGATGTTCCAAGCCTACCTGTAAGCCTCAGTTAAGAGATTCCTTCTCCAGCCTAGCTCCTAGCTGTTCTGCAGTTCTTTAGTGAAATTGGGACTCCCTTCTCTGTCTGCTTCTTGGTGCCTGAGGAACCCCTCCTCTCTCCAATGTCGCTCTCGCTCTCTGCCACACACTGCAGCTCCAGATCCACTCTTTATATACCCTTCCAAGGACTAGAAAGTTACAATCGTGTGACCTCAAACTGGAGAAATGAAACTTAACTCTATTGGGGGAAAATGAAACTCACAAATGCCCCGCTCCCATCAGGAGATGTTTGGGCCTACAGGCTTCAACTAACTCAGGCCTGTGTAGGCCTCAATCCCTCACACCCCCATACCAGGGTTCTCCAACCTTGGGTCCCCAGATGTTGCTGGCCTACAGCTCCCAGCATACCCAGCCAGCATGCACACAAAAGCACTTTTTGGACCCACATTCTCCTATTCCAGCAACCACTCCCCTTGCACAGAGAATCGAGTGCCTTTAAGATAATTAGTGCAAAACAGTGCAGGAGAATCCACAGTGATACAAAATGATGATATCCTCAGAGCCACACAGAAAAGCAATCTTTGGAACCCAGGAGCAACCCATTGCAAAAGTGGACTCTGAGAGATGATAATGATGATGATGATGATGATGATGATGATGATGATGATGATGATGATGATATCCCCAAAGCCGCACACAAAATTAGCCAACAATTAGCAACACTTCTGAGACCCAATTTGGAAGGAAAAATACAAGTACCTCTATTGTGGTAGTCCCCTGTGGGACTAACTGAAGCTTCATGGGGAGGGGAAGAGAGATTTAGATTTGGCAAATTGGGGTGCAGTTGAAATGCACCCCCCCCCCCAGCAGCTTATAAATAAAAGATCATTGAGAGAACCAAACTGAGTTCTCACACATCACTTCTGTTTTGGCCTCGACACAAACTTCTCAGTTAAGTTACTTACAGGATCAGAAGGCCCACAGAAATCTCTGAATGCTTTTGCAGGATCTAACTGTCTTATCTCTAGAGCTATGCAGGGTCCTGAGCAGAGTTCTACAACCATCTCCTGTAACCAGAAAAAAATTTTTTTTTTAATGATTTTGTAAACATATTATTGAACATTGTATATCCCTTTGCACCAAACAGTGCCATTTTAAGGAAATCTAAGTAATCCCTGACAGTTTTGCATTTTCACCATCATCAGCTTTTGCTATCAGGCCTGATACAAAAACTCACAACACAGAACCTACCAGATTCAGCACAGCCTATTGACCATGAAGCTAAGCAACTAGCATTTTTGCTGGAAGCCATCCACTCCGCTACCACAGCAATATTGAAGGAGATGTTTCCCATGTTTCAGCCTGTCCCTCAACATGTTTGAAAAAAGACAAGTTTTTTGTCTCTTACAATTTCAAGCCAAAACTAAAACCATCATTTGTGCAATTTGTCTTGTCAATTCAAAAATACTATTGGGTTGAATTCTGTGTGGCTCAGGTGAAAAGCAATATAGAAATATAAAACTATATTTCCTACAATTTGTCTCTTATTCTCTGCTATATAAAACAACCTTCCAGGTGGTACATTATAAAAAATGGGACAAAAGGAGAAAATTTGTAGTGTTTACTTACAGAATATTCAGCAACAACACCTTTGTAAATTGCATAGAATTCTTCTGCATTTGCACGGTCCATATAGAACTGTATATAAAAGAACAGAAAAGGAAAGAAGTCATTCTGGAATGCTTACGGGACAGAAGGTGATTTATAATTTTAAAAAATAAATAATCTTGCTTACAGAGTGAAACCAAGCAAAAACAACGTAAGCTTTATAGTTGCCCCTTTTCTGCACATACACAACCTGAATAGGTTTCAAATCATATCTCAATTAATCCCTCACAAGCTATTGTTTGCCCAAAAAGCTGATAAAAATAAAAGTAACCAGGGAGCAAGATCTCATGCTGCACGTTCAACTGCATATCAAAATGGGGGGCGGGGGGGGGGGCGGGATCAGCTGCATGATGTATTCCTGCTGGGGCAGGGGTTATCCGCTCTTTTATATTTTCATTGATTACATTTCTTTTATTGTTTCTAAGGTGTTCTTATTGTATAAATAAAAATATAGAGAGGACTGACTAAATGAGCAGGTAGGTATAAATATACATAGAATAACATATATATTTGTATACCATGTAAGACTCAGGACAGCTCTGACAAGCAGACTAGTATTATTCCATTTTAGAAATGAAGAATTAGTATGTCTAAGTAACCAGCATTCATCCAGGTCAGCCAAGGGGGTCAGCCATGTGAGAACTCAGATTTGAGCTCATGTTCTAATCAGACATAGTATGGTGTCATTCACCCACCTATTTTCTGATCTGCTGTAGATCCATCGTAGGGGGGCGGGGGTGGGGAGAGAACAGAGGCAGCAAGAATGCACACTGTGTATGAGTGGGAAACACCTCATACTGTCCGCTCTCCTCTGCCAAGAGAAGGTGCAACCAGGTGCTCCTCAACATAAACTATTTGCAGCCCAAGCCTGTCAATTTGTACCCACCAAATTCAACGGGGTTTGCTCTGAAGTGTAGGGCAAAGAAGAAAGGGTTACCATCTGCAAGGCTGAGATTTCAAATCCTCCATCAAGTATTGATCTTATAATCTTCCCGGTCACACCTGTGGAAATTTTAAAAAAGGGTATAAGGTTAGAAGCTCTGAGACTAGTTTCTCTGAGCACCAAATTCCCAAGTGTCAGGACTACTCTTATCATTGTGCTTTGAACATTTATACACTTATTCTTATGAAAACTCTTGTGGCTTGCACATTTACTTAGGGGATATCAGGCAGACAGAGATTAAGCAAATGGGCTCATGCTAACCCTGAAAATCTGTAACACAGCCAGGCCACTATCTGGAGTCCATGCAAGCCAATACGAATCATGTTCACTCAGAAGTAGACGCCATTAAAATCAAGAAGCCTTACTGCCAAGTAAACACTGTTAGCATGGGATTATAGCATGATTATTCCACCTTTGACCAAGGTAGTTTGGACTCCTGACTAAAAGAAATCCAGATTCTGCAAACCATCCTCCCAGACTTAATCCCCAAATACTGCAAACATTCAACTTGCATAGCATTTCTACCTAACATTAGAGTTTTTCCAATACTTGGACCTTTGGGAGAGAGCAATTCCTTGGATGATTTGCAGAATCTGGATTTCTTTTAGTCAGGAGTCTAAACTACCTTGGTAATAGTGCAAGAAAGAGAAATATAGATGGGGGAGGAACAGGTGGATCATATGGGTTGGGACACATGACTCAAAGATGTAAGAGAAAGACAAGTCTACATGTAAGCATTACCCTTAACACTGAAGCCTTTGGCAAACAGCAGTTGCACTTTTGATACAAAGCTCCACAACCATAACGGCTCGGTATTTCTGTTTTCTTAAATGAAAGCTTAGATTCTGATTTCTACACCAAAAACAAGATCATACCTACATCTGAGTCTTTGGGGAAGAGGGGATACACTTAAACATTTTGGTTGCCTACAAGACATTTCTAGTAATGTGTGTTTTTTTAAATCTATTTTAACCCAAGTCTATAAATCATGATGCAAAACAAGTTTGGCAGGATTTGGAACAAGTGTTACAATGTATTGAGGAAACATTTCCATGAACAGAGGTTTTGTTGTGTGGGGATTTTAATGCCCGAATTGGGGGGGGGGGGGGGATAATGAACAAATGAATAAAGTTTTGGCTTTAGAGGAGGACAATACTAATATCCCTGATAGAGCCTCACAGGATAGGAATATTAACAAAAACGGACAAATGCTCTACTCCCTTGCATATAAGTATCATCTACAATGTTTAAATGGGGGGCCTTTGGATAAGACAAAAGGTCACTACACCTACATATCCCAGAATGGGGGCAGTGTGGTAGACTATATTTTTGTCTCATATGCTATCTATCTAAAAACTCGATCATTTCATGTAGAAGAACGGGCAGATAGCGACCATCTCTCATTGGTAGCACAGGTAGGCTATGCAAAGAGGCAAGAAATTGTCCACTGTCACACACTCTATGCAGGGTGTGTGCATTGGAGAAAGGCGTATCAGATGGACATTAACCCTGGCAGATGAAATAAAGCAAACTTGGGGGAATCAGACTATGATGAAGTTAAGAGATGAATTTATAAACAGGACAGGTAATACTCTCAATCTGTACCAGGCCCTATTAGAACAACTAAGACCCTTTTTGGTTAAAACTGAGCACCAAAAGACAGAACCATATACAAAATCCTGGTTTGATGCGGAGTGTAGAAAAAGTAAACAGTCTCTGGCACAAAGATGATGACCAAGTCAGGTGAAGCGCACATAAGAAACTTTTAAGAGCCAAAAAGAAGAGTTATGCAAATAAATTTTGGAAGGACCTTGGTCAAGCCATAATCAGGAAGAACGAAAAATATTTTTGGGACCTTGTAGCAGGTGGACTTAAGCAAACAAGACCAGCAGTAGAGGGACAAATCCCAATGACTAAATGGGTCTTGCATTTTGAGAATATGTATAAAGGCAGCTCTAAAGAGAGCCACTTTGCACAGTATGGAACAAAGGATGGGGTAGTTTTGGAGGTGCTACCTATATGGCCCCATGTCACCGAAGCAGAAATTAAAAGTTTAATTGGGAGACTATCATTGGGTAAAGCCCCAGGCTGGGATATGCTGCCCCTGAAATCTTCCGCATAGACCCAGAGTGGTGGGCACCAATCCTGGCAACACTATTCACAACAACTTAATGCGACTGGAATACTGCCAAATGGCTGGACATCTAGCATTATTGTCCCAATCTATAAGAAAGGTGATCGAGGGGACCCAAAAAATTACCGTCCAATAAGTCTACTTGATGTTCCCGCTAAAATATATGCACAGCATCTCCTAGACAAATTGGACCAATGGGTTGAAGAACATCAGGTTTTGTCCCCGATGCAGGCAGGCTTTCGCAAGGGACATAGCACAACAGATCAATGCTTCGTCCTGAACTACCTTATCCAAAAGTATGTAAATAGTCCATCAAAAAAGCTATATATTACATTTGTAGATCTCTCATCTGCATTTGATACAATAGATAGACAACGTCTATGGGAGAAACTAGATGCCATCTCAGTTGATAAACATCTGCTGTTCCTCGTGCAACAACTTTATACTAAAACTGATATTAAAATTCGAGTTGGCATGGCAGGTTCCCTTACTGATCCAATCCCAACAGTAAGGGGAGTCAAACAAGGCTGCATTCTGGCACCACTATTATTCAACCTTTATATAAATGACATCACCCAGGAGCTTACCTCTCCTGCCTATTTCCCTCCTGCAGTTGGGGAACAGAAGGTCCCAGTCCTGCTCTATGCGGATGACATGGCACTTATCTCATTAACGCAAATTGGCATGAGAAGATTACTTACTAAATTTGGAAATTACTGTAAACAGGAAGGTCTATCCATTAATTACAGCAAAACAAAAGTGGTTGTGTTCGCCAAAAGGCATGAGCAGCATAAATGGACCCTTGATGGACACAGTATTGAACAATGTCGTTCATTCCAGTATTTAGGATTGAATTTTTCTGAAAATACCCTATGGCATACCCACTTCGAGGCAATTACGTCCTCAGCTGCCCGTTTACTAGGACCTATAAAGAGACTGCACTATACTGAGGGCCATTGCTTAGTAGAACCAACTTTAAAAATCTTTGCAGTCAAGATTGTGTCCCATCTCTTATATGGTGCACCAATCTGGGGCAGTTACTGTAGAGATGAACTTGAGATAATACAAAACAAGTTCCTGCGCATGCTCTTGGCAGTGCCACACAGTACACCTGGTGCACTATTAAGGACTGAACTAGGTCTCCCTTCCCTGAATGCACGTATACGCAAATCCATAATATTATATTGGAAAAAATTAACATCATTGTCAGAAAACCATTTAGCAAAACTATGCTTTTTGGAGTTGCAGAATAGAGAAGGCTGGGCAAACTCTTGCAGATGTTTGATGCTGAGTTACTCGATTCCCTTAGCAACGACAATGCAGGATGTGTCTGATCATAAGATCCGAGATATTGTGTTTGGCGAAGATGCCAAAAGAGATCTTGAATATATAAAAAACTGCAAATCTGCCACTTGGTACGCCAAGATTAAAACAGAACACAAAAGGGCAAGCTATCTGCGAGAGCTAACCTTCTTCCCTGTTAGGCATGCTTTTACCCAGCTCAGATTTGAAACAATGCCCACTGAGTATTTGGCTGGAAGATTTTCTAACAGACCTGCACAAGAACGTTTTTGTATATGTGAAACAGGGCACATTGAAGATCTGGTACATTATATTCTATATTGTCCACTATATAATTCACCCAGGGCCAGATTTATTCTTCCTTTTCAGACTACTTTAGAAGGTCAATCAGATTATTTTAAAATTAGATGGTTGTTGTCTGATGTGGACACATTTATTAGCTACAGGATAGCTTTATTTGCATTAGCTGCAAGGAAAATAAGGGCAGCCTTTATAAACCCAACTACTGCCAAACCATAAGGGGGCCATGCAGAAAGAATGTTTCTAAACCTTGATTATTTTATAGCATTTTGTTTCATTATATTAAATGTTCAACCTGTTTTTATTTTACTTCATGTATATATGTATTGTGATGGCCATTGGCTATAAACAATAAAATTCTGAGTGAGTTTCTTCTAGACAGAGAACCATTCAAAGCATGCACAACAAAAAATAAGGCAGAAATAAACCTTAATAAATCAAATTTTAAAAAATCTATTTTAAAACAAATAGACCCCACTAAATAAAGAAATTGGCTACTTAAAAAAAAACTAGGAATAGTACATCTTTAAAATGTGATTACTTTAAGAAGCCAAATCAGAGCAACAGATTAGGTGTTAGTTTGGGATTTAATTTTTAGTGACAAAGTACAAAAGAAATCGCAGGCATTACTAAACACAACTGAAGGAATGTAATACTAATCCTAGCAAAAATGCATAACAAATAACTTTGGGCATAAAAAAAACGAGAGGGGAGGTTTTATGTCTCCAAGACAGCATTAGGTTACTAGGCACTAATACAGAACAGATAATCTTCAGGCACATTTTAATCAGATGAAGTGATGCGGTACAACATCTACTTTGCTGTTTAACAATTCACTGCCTTGTGACACACAAGGACAACTCAAAGAAAGCAGATCTAGAAACTTAAAACAATCAGAGGGTACTGGGATTAGAAGAACTGCAGATGTGTGAAAAGCTGTTGGTTGGCATAAGAGCCACATGCTGAGATACAGCTCTGGTTCGGATGACACACCAGCTCACTGTGGGTTATTAAACCAACAGTGAGATGTGTCACGTGTGGGGAGCATGCAGCTGCCATTTTGCATATCCAACCCCCGCTCGGGAGTTGTTGTGCTGTGTGAACCCAGCGAACCTGGTTATTCGAAAGTTAAACAACCCTCAGACAATGCTACTACTAATTGAAGCGTATGCAAAGGTTGTTTAAACCTTGAATAACCCATGATGGTGGGGTTCACACAACATAGTTCAATCCCCGATTGCCCCAATCGGGGATTCCATATTCAAAATGGTGACTGCACACACCGTGGCTCACCGTTGGTTAAATAACCCATGAGGAACCAGCTGTGTCATGCAAACCAGCCTACTATCTCCATATAAACATGATTTTGAGCACCTACAAATAGGAATTTGGAGCCCCAGGATCCAAAATCCACCAACCAGATTCCTCAGAAAATGCATGGAAAACATGCATGCAGGAGCTATAACTGGATGGGGGGGGGGGGGTTCAGGTACAATCCTCATAGTAGGTTTTGTATACTTTTGTGTATTTGCTTAATTTGTATTTTTTTTCAAAAATTGCAGATAGCCTATTGGTCCATTAGAGAAACTCCAAAGCAACAGTAGTATAGTATGACCATTTATAATATTTTGCTTGTGCAGTCATGGAGAGGGCAAGAGCCACTCAAGACCTCATCCCCACCTGGTTTCTGATATTTAACAGACTTACGTTTTCAACCCTACCTTGAAGGGCCAGAAATTCTTTTGGATTTGTTCTTAAACAGAAGCAGAGATTCTCAGAATACCAAATTCTATGTTCAATCCCAGATTCCACACTTGTGCACTAGGACTGTAGACTCCACACAACTTAGTGGTTTCCCTTATTAATAAGGGTAACCAAACAATATAGGGATTATGAGTTTGTTTGCTTGTCAAACATCTCCATTGAGAAAATAGTGCTGTGTGAGACTTCCGGTGGGGTGTTATGGCAGTCTGACGTCTTCACTTTTTAGTGGAGAAACGATGCGACTTTAAAGGCAGTTTGGAGGGGCTCCTCTGGCTGGCAAAATATCCCTATACTAAGGGGAGATCAAGAGATAAGTCACTTGTACCTTAAAGATTGCTACTAGTGGGTTATCTGCAGTCAGCTTGCGGGGGAATGATCTGAGGTCGGAAATTACAACTTGCCCGAAGTCGTGTCGGGGTCTCTTTACGGACATAAAGCCTGCTGACGCCCATTTCTTAAGATTTATGGACTTTAGTCATTTACAAATGAAGAGAGATTTTCTCAACAACAAAGTCTGTTACGGTGAGTTGAAACTTTTTTCTGGGACTACAAAAAATATTGGAACTTAAGAAATTTGGCCAAAAGCCCCACAAAGAGAAGATTAATAAGAAAGTTTTGAAATGGGAAAGAAAGCCAGTGTGGCGTACTGGTGAGAGTGATGGACTGGGACTCGGGAGATCTGGGTTCTAGTCCCCGCTCAGCCATGAAACTCACTGGGTAACTTTGGGCCAGTCACGGACTCTCTGCCTAACCTACCTCACAGGGTTGTTGTGAGGATAAAATGGAGAGAAGGAAGAGGATTATGTAAGTCGCCTTGGGTTCCTTGCAGGGAAAAAGGAGGGGTATAAATATAATAAATAAATAAATAAAATAAAGAGGTTTTTTAATCCTCTTATTTTTACTCTTGGCAAAAGTGCATATGGGGAAAAGCTGCTAGATAAATCTGAACAACGTGGGATCTGCTATTGTTTATGTTAGCAGGCTGTTGGAGATAAAGCAGAGGAAAGATGATTACACTGGACTTGCTTTACAATTTATTTGATCAAATGGTGAATAATATGGGAAACAGGAAGGATGCTTTTGAGAAAAGAATGGTTGAGAGGCTGGTGGAATTAAAAGTGGAGATAAAACAAGAAGTTAAAAAATTGCATAGCCATATAAAGCAATTATCTGGAGAGGTGAAACAGATCAATGAAAAGGTTGAAACCTCAGAAAACGAAACACAAATACGAAAGAGAGAGTTTGAGAGAGAACGAGACAATCTTCTGGTCCTATTGGAATTGAGAGAAAAAAATCATTGCCTGGGATTTGGCACTATTTCAGAGTCTGAGGATCTAAGAGATATACTGGTTCATCTTGCTGGAAGGAAAACAGTGGATCAAGTAATAAATAAATAAATAAATAAAAATAATAAATAAAGTTCCCCAGCTATATTTATCTTCTGGAATGGAGGTGGATGACACAGATATGGCTGTCTTGAAGGAGATGCCTACTGCTATGTGTAAGAGGAGAAACTGCGCGCTTTTTATTCTAAAGTTGAAACAGAAAAAGATTGTTTTTGATAGAGGAAGAATAAGTGAAGGATTTTAACGAGAAGAATGGTTGATGAAGATGTTGAAACTTACGGTATTAATTTAAGAAAAGATAACATCTATGTTTATTGTAGAGTGGGAACCTCTAAATGACTTTTTAAAGAGATTAGGAAAAAAATTAAAAAATGATTTGCTTATGCGTGGGTTTGGGGTATAATGAGAAAAAAAATGGAGATGTATTTTGGGTTTCCGTATAAGACGAGAGATTCTGTCTTTTGTGTTTTATTTTAAAGCAGAAATACTGCAGAAAAAGACTGTTTTTGATAGAGGAAGAACATGTGATTGAAGGTATGATAAAATGGGCATAAAACTTTGGTTATACTATACTAATGGAATACTGAGAGAATATGTGCTTAAAAGGTTTAAAATTTAAGTTCTAGTCTTAAAGAAAAATTCTATAAAATGAGGTATTCTGGGTTTATGTCACTGGATGAATTGGTTAAAATGTATAAAGGCATTTCAGGAGTTTGCTGGAAATATGAATAATAAAAACGAATATTTTTACTATATGTGGAAAGAAGATAAAGCATTAAATTCTCCTATAACATCTTATTACAAGAATGAAAGGGGACGATCTAGACCTAAATGTGAGGGATTATCCTGGAATTTGCTTTACAAAGATGTGAGCTTTTCTTTACGGTAGAAATAACTTACGTTATTAGACTGGTAAATGGAAACCCCTAATAGATGGATTAGTAGGCGATCACTCGTGACCGAGTAAGATTGTCTTCCAGGATAAAATTACAAAAAGAAAATTATAAAAGGAGGAAATTCTAAAAAATTGTGTAGACTCTAGCGATGGGTCCGTAAGTGACTGTGGAGGCCAATTCTAGATCCACACAGTTTCCCACAGTGAGGACACAGGTTACCAGATGGAAGATGGTCCTGTAAAGGATTCGTTTGACGTGCTTTTCGCTTAGCACATTTCTCCCTTTCACTTTGCACTCGGGCTTCTTCAAAGTCCATGGAACCTTTGTGAAAGGCCAACCTCCAGTTAGATCGTTCATGGGCCAGAGCTTCCCAGTTTCCGATGTTTATATTGCATTTTTTTAGATTAGTCTTAAGAACATCTTTAAACTTTTTATACTGACCACCGATATTCCACTTTCCATCCTTGAGTTGGGAATAAAGTAACTGCTTTGGGAGACAGCAGTCAGACATTCGAATAACATGACGGGTCCATCGAAGTTGGTGTTGAAGGATCAATTTTTCAACGCTAGTAGTCTTTGCTTCTTCCAGTACACTGACATTTGTTCGCCTATCTTCCCAAGTAATTTGCAGGATTTTCCGGAGGCAACATTGATGAAATCTTTCAAGAAGGTGGAAATGACGTTTATAGATAGTCCATGTTTCGCAGGCATACAATAAAGTTGATAATAGAAGACCAAAACGCTGGTTTATGAAGCCATTGTAACAGATATCCCGATCCTTGAACACTCTATGTTTCATTCGAGAAAATGCGGCACTTGCAGAGCTCAAACGATGCTAGATTTCACTGTCAATGTTAGTTGTAACAGAAAGATAGCTGCCAAGATAGAGAAAATGATCGACATTTTCCAGTATTGTCATCGGAAACGCAAGCCCACTCACCACTTCAAGGTGACGATCCGGCGAGAGGAATAGATGGATTGTGGGGTTGATGAATAGAAGAAGATTTTTGGACAATAGAGGAAAGAGAACCTTCTTTGTAATTATAGAGTAAGAGAAAGTTTTGTTACTTATATTTGTTCTAGAGAAAATCAGAACTCCATTTTAGTTTTAGTTTATGTTGATTGTTTTATGTCTCTTGGGGTGTTTGTTGTTAATTTCAATAAAAATTTATATATGAGAGAGAGAGAGAGAGAGAGAGAGAAATAGTGCTGTGTGGAGGGGGAGACATACCTGAAATGGACAGCTGGAAGCTTTGGTCAACAGAGGGGTCCAGGAGCATTTTACTGTTGCAGACACCTGTCACTCATCTGCATACTACAGTAGTCATTAGAGAGATACACAGTGGACAAAACTGGCACTCATTGGGAGTATTGTGTCCCGTTCTGAGCACTGCACATTAGGAAGGATATATAGAAAAATGGAATAAGTTCAGAGAAAGACAATGAAGATGGTCAGCGTTATGATAAACAAGTCCTGTGAGGAAAGATTAAAGGAACAAAGGTTGAAGGAACAGCACAACATAGATAAAGGGGTGGCAGCCACTCTAGATGAATTCAAGACTTCAGGGCCAGATGAATTGCATCCTAGGATACTAAAGAAACTTGCAGATGTAATCTCAGAGTCTCTGTCTATAATGTATTCCTTTTTCTTTTTTTTTAAAGTGTTGTGAGACTGGAGCTAGACAAATGTCCCCAAAAAGGGGAAGAAGAGGAACCAGGGAACTACTGACCTGTCCAATTGACATAAATACCTGGAAACGTTCTATAACCACTCATTAAGCAGTCAGTCTGTGAGCATCTAGAAAAGAATGCTGTGATTACAAGGAGCCAGCATGGTTTTCTCACAAACAAGTCATACCAAATTAACCTTATCTACTTTCCTGATAGAGTTACCACCTTGGTAGATCAGGTGAATGCTGCAGACATAGTATATCTTGATTTCACTAAGGCTTTTGACAAGGTTCCTCATAATATTCTTGTTGGCAGGCTAGTAAAATGTAGGCTAGACAATGCTACTGTTAGGTGGATTTGTGGCTGGTTGATAGATTGTACCAAAGAGTGCTCATCCGTGACTCCGCAAGAGAAGTGACAAGTGGGGTCCATGGGGTTCTGCCCTGGGCCCAGTTTGGATTATGTAAGCCGCCTTGGGTTCCTTGCAGGAAAAAAGGCAGAGTATAAATATAATAAATAAATAAATAAATAACATGTTTATACGTGACTTGGACAAAGCAGCAAAGGGGACATTCATCAGATTTGCAGATGACACCAAACTGGGAAGGGCACTAATACATTAGAAAACAAACATTATTCAAGATGATCTTGACTAGAGAACAGGGCTAAAACTAACACAATGAATTTCTACAGAGATAAATGTAAAGTTCTGCATTTAGGTAGGAAAAATCAGAAGCACAAATACAGGATTAGTGACACCTGGGTTGTTATTGTTAATTTCATTTCTATACAGCCCGATAGCCAAAGCTCTCTGGGCGGTTAACAATTTCAGCAGTATATGAAAAAAGGATCTGGGGGTTTTAGTAGACCACAAGCCAAACATGAGACAGTTGTCTAAAAAAGGCTAATGCAATTCTAGGCTCCACTAACAGAAATAGAGTGTCCAGATCATGAGATATAATGGTGTCACTCTATTCTGCTTTGGCCCTCACCAGAAGTACTGTGTCCAGTTCTGGGTACTTGAGTTTAAGAAGAATAGTGACAATCTGGAATGTGTCCAGAGAGGGGTGAGAAAGGTGGTGAGGGCCTGGAGACCAAGTCCTATAAGGAAAGGTTAAAGAGTTCAGTATATTTAGCCTGGAGAAGGGATGACTGTTCCTCTAGAGGGCACAATCCAAACCAGCAGGTTCAAATTATGAGAAAGTGGATTTCAACTAAAAATTATTGGGGGGGGGGGGCTTCCTGATGGTACAAGCTGTTCAACAGCAGAATAGGCTGTCTTGAAAGGTGACAGACTCTTCTTAGTTACAGGTTTTTAAACACAGGCTAGATCTATCAGGTTGGACTAGATAACCTTCAAAGTCTCTTCCAGCTGCATGATTCCATGATTCTAGGAACTGCATATGGTTAGCTTGAAGACAAGTTTACTGCAGGGGGATGCGAAAGATTGAGGCCTACCCAGGCTTGAGTTAGGTTGAAGTCTGAAGGCCCAAATATCTCCTGATGGGAGGCGGCATTCATGAGTTTCATTTCCCCCTAATGGAGTTAAGTTTCATCTCCCCAGTTTTAGGTCACGTGTTTGTAGCCTCCTAGCTATGTGGGAGGGTATATAAAGAGGTGTCGAGAAGCTGCAGAAAAAGAAGAGAGAAACTGGAGAGAGAGAACAGAGAAGCTGCAGAGACAGAGATTGAAAACTGAAGAACAGCCAGAGCTAGGCTGGAAGGGAGTCTCTACTAAGGCCTACAGGTGAAAGTGTAGCTAGGTTAGAGGAAACTGTGGTATTATTCCTTTTATTTCCATTATACATGCTTTTTGAAATCTTACAGCTCTATTTGTGTAAATACCCTAAGTTAATGTAAATTTACCATACCAAGTTCAGCAAAGTAAACAGTTATTGTTAAACTCAGATTGTTTGGAGTGTATTTTACAACACGCCTAAGGCCTAATCCCAGGTTACTGGCAGGAACATGACATCCTGATGGCAGGAAGGGCTCTTAAAGAGGCAAAATATCTTTAAGGAGCTGATCAAGGTGTCCTGGTAAAGGTGGAACCTTGACAGGGGACATGATAGCACTCTTCAAATCCTGAAGGCCTGTCACACAGAAGAGGGCAAAGAATTGTTCTCTGCTGCTGCAGAGGTCAGGACTAGATCTAATTGGTTTAAGTTACAGGAGGGTAGATTTCAGTTGAATGTTAGATATTTATTGATGGTTAGAGCAGTTCCACAGTAGAACCAATTACCTAGTGGGGTGGTGGGCTGCTGGAGGTCTTCAAGCAGAGACTAGGCAGCTCCATGTAGAGTGCATTGCAGTAGTCTAGCTTAGAGATTACCAGAGCGAAGATCACTGAAATCAGGCTATCCCTGTCCAGACAGGGGCATAGCTGGGCTGCCAGCCAAAGCTGGTAGAAGGCACTCCTTGCCACTGAGGCCACTTGAACCTCAAGTGACAAAGATGGCTCCAGGAGCACCCCCAAGCTACGAACCTGCTCCGTCAAGGGGAGTGCAACCCTGTCCAGAACAGGTTGAACACCCTCCATCCAGTCAGAAGAACCACCCACTAACAGCATCTCAGTCTTGTCTGGATTGAGCCTCAGTTTGTTAGCCCTCATCCAGTCCATTGTCACAGCCAGGCACCTGTTTAGCACATCCATAGCCTCACCTGCTGAAGATGAAAAGGAGAAATAGAGCTGCATGCCATCGGCATATCGATGGCAACGCACTCCAAAACTCCAGATGACCCCACTCAACGTTTTCATGTATATATTGAATAGTATGGGGGATAAGACCAACCCCTGTGGAACTTCATACTAGAGAGTCCATGGGGCTGAGCAGTATTCCCCAAGCACCACCTTCTGGAACCGACCATCTAAGTAGGAGCGGAACCACTGCAGTGCAGTACCCCCCACTCCCAACTCAGACAGCTGCCCCAGAAGGATACCATGGTTGATGGTATCGAAAGCCGCCAAGAGATCTAGGAATATCAACAGGGTCACACTCCCCCTGTCTCTCTCCCGACATAGGTCATCATACAGGGTGACCAAAGCTGTTTCTGTGCCAAAACCAGGCATGGACCCCAACTGAAATGGATCTAGATAATCAGTCTCACCCAAGAGCGCCTGGAGCTGGTTGGCCACCACCCACTCATGGACCTTGCCCAGGAAAGGAACAATTGTTGTGATATGTATCACATTACCAGCTGTGGCACACTGTTTACACATGGAAGGAACAGAATGGCAGGTAAACAGGTTTATTATGTCTCTCTAGAATCTCGTGTTTTCGCAGGGGTTACTTGAGTATGAGAACAATATGAGCTAGTCACATGGTTTGTATGTTCTGATGACGTGTTAACTTGTGGTCTGTCTGAAGCCATTTTAGAGAGAAGCTGAACTGCTTCTTTGTTCTTCTTCTTCACCTTCTTGGTGATGCATGCTGGACTTGTTACTGCCACAATGTAACGTCTTTGCTGCAGTGGAGTGAGCACAACTTACTCCACTGAATGTAATGCTTGCTATGCATTTATTCTCTGCACATGGACTGTAACTAGGAATTGTATGCTCTGTAGAACTTTACTTGCTAAGTGAATAAACAGGTAGAAATAGACCTGTGGTGTTTACAGAGTGTTTCCTGATTCCATGGATTAATCTGCAACGGAGCAGCCAGGCTGGTTCACTGGCACACACGCTGCATGCTGCTGCGGGAGGAGGGAGACAGATATCTGGAAGCTCTGTGTGTGGATTGTACAGGCGAGTGCAGGCACACAGACAAGGATTATAAATCTCCTAACCCGCACACACACTCTGCTAAAGTCAAGTTCCATCAAGGTTATGGGCCCAGATCCAGAACCAGATCCAGAACCAGATCCAGCAGAACCAGCAGCTCCAGAACTGGGTCGGAACCAGAGCGGGTCGCAACAGCTTCGACACCAGAGATTGCAGTGATTAATGGCAGAGGAAGAAGACATCAAAGAAATCAAAGAGGAGGAAGAAATCTCTCCTGGAACTTCAGCCGGTAAGGGGGACGAAAGGGGAGAGAGTTTTTTGGCAGACATAGACAGTTTGAAGGCTCTTTTCAAGGTCGAAAGCTCAGAGGCAGAAAGTGAAGCCGACATTTCTGGAGGGGAGGAGGGAAATCCCCCGGTCACAGAGATGGCTGCAGCTGCACAATCTCTGAATCCACAGATTGTGGAACGGCTAAATGGGTCGAACTATGTACTGTGGAATTTTCAAATGCAGCATTATTTAACCCATGCGGGACTCTGGACTGTAGTAACACAAGATCCAATTGCAGTGGGGGACCAGGCATACAACGAATGGAAGGAGCGTGACGATAAAGCCAAGGCAATTTTGTGTTTATCTGTTGAAAGCTCACAGGTGCCTTTTATCCAAAAACAAAACACTGCA
This sequence comes from Shinisaurus crocodilurus, assembly GCA_021292165.1. Lineage (NCBI taxonomy): Eukaryota > Metazoa > Chordata > Lepidosauria > Squamata > Shinisauridae > Shinisaurus > Shinisaurus crocodilurus. Next base: position 242,843,357 of record CM037878.1, on the reverse strand, counting down.
AGGGAGATCTGGGAAGTGTTACAGCACATGTACCAGATGCAAACAGCTGGGAGCAGAATTTTGCTTGCACGGAAGCTGTATAAATTAAGCTTGCAACCAGGTGGCTCTATGCCAGAGCATTTGAGCACCATGAGAGGCTTGTTTAACGACTGAGAGCTCAAGGGATGACTACTGATCCATTGAATCAGATCTCTATTCTGTTATCAAGTCTGAACTCATCTTATGACACAATTGTCACTTTGATGGAGGGCCAGCCAGATCAGAATCTGACCATGGAATATGTGTCAGGCAAACTTCTTTCTGAGTGGGAGAAACGGCAGGGAAAGAGGAACAACTCTGCTCAAAAGTTTGCAGAAAATCAGGCTGATGGGGCAAACAGCCAAGCAAACAATAACAAGCTGGGAGTAACCTAGGCCGCCGCTTTAAAAGTGAGAAAATGTTTTAGTTGTGGATCTACATCGCATCTGAAAAAGGACTGTACAAAGGTCAAACAGAGAAAGAAAAAAATCCAAACAGGAAACAACGAGCACACCTGAGGAGGCAGTTAAAACGGGCAAAAGTTTGATTGCAAGGGTGGGGGTTGCAAACAACATTTGGATTCTAGACTCTGGAGCGTCACATCACATGACCAACTCCAGGAACTTGTTCCAATCTCTGGAAGAAGATGGATGTACAAATCAGCATGTGGAATTAGTTGACGGGAAACGTATACATGTTTCAGCAGCAGGAACAATTGAATTTACTACTTTGGGTCAACAAAGGGCATTGTTTGTTCCGGAACTGGATACAAATCTGATAAGTATTTCCCAATTAGCTCAAAATGGTTATGAAATGTGTTTTTCAGACAGCACATGTGTGATTTCACGTGAAGGGACAGTCTGTGCAAAAGGTGATTTGCAGAATTCTCTGTATGTTATAAATCCATTTGTAACAACTGATGAGAGTGTAAAGTATGCAAATTGTAAACCCCATGATAATTGTGTGCATATTTTCCATAAGCGTTTTGCACATGCCAATTACAGGAGCATCGAAAAGATGCCGGGTCTGTGTGAGGGCATGAAAATGAAACCTTGTTCTAATTATGTGGAATGTGAAGTATGCAGTAAGGCAAAGTCGCACAGAACTAACATTCAGAAACACAGTGATAGAGTGAGCACAAGAATATTTGAGCTAGTACACTCTGATGTTGCTGGACCATTTGAAAACAGCTATGGGGGAAATAGGTACTACATGACTCTTGTGGATGATTATTCAAGATTTGGATTTGTTTATCTTTTGCAAAATAAGTCTCAGGTTCGAGAGAGATTTGAATCATTAGTGAAATGGGCTGGTAACAGATTCAAACAATACCCCATAGGTGAATTGCTCACAGATGGTGGGGGAGAGTACATGAGTACAAAATTCAAGAAATTCTTGGAAAGTGAGGGCATTGAGCACAAAATCACGGCCCCAAACTCACCTTTTCAAAATGGTGTAGCTGAGAGAAGGAACAGAACGCTACAGGAAATTATGAGGGCTCAATTAGCTGACTCACAGTTGAAAAACCATTTCTGGGAGGATGCACTGTCAAATGCAAACTATCTGCTGAACAGGTTACCTAACTCCATAACTGAGAAAACTCCATATGAAATGTTTCATGGGAGGAAGCCAAAGGTAGCACACATACGAATTTTTGGGTGTAAATGTTTTGTTCAAATACAGGCCAGAAGCTTTGAATGTTTTCTGCTGGGGTATGATGGACAAACAAAAGGTTACAGGTTATGGTCACCACAACACAACAAGGTAATTCTGAGCAGAGATGTGATTTTTCATGAACAAACACATGAACAGAAACAGCTAGTGGAATTGCCAATGCATTCAATGGCAAACACACAGCAGGAAGTTTCTGAAACAGAACAGGCCACTGGGCAGATATCTGGGGAACAGGAGGGAGGTGAACAATCTCTAAGGCGTTCAACCCGAGAACGCAAAACACCTGTTAGATATCAGGATGAATTCCAAAGTGGGAAAACTGTTGTACATAAAGCTCTCAAAATAGCTTTAGAACCTCAAAATTTTGAAGAAATCCAAAGCATGGAACCAGCAGTAAGAAATGATTGGTTTGAAGCCATGCAAGATGAAATCAATGCCATGCATGATAACAAAACATGGAGTCTGGTATCTTTACCTGTAGGGCGAAAGGCCATCACCTGTAAATGGGTGTACAAGGTGAAAACGAATCACCAGGGGCAGGTGGAAAGGTACAGAGCAAGACTCATGGCAAGAGGATTTGCACAAAAACATGGGGTAGATTTTGATTCCGTGTTTGCACCAACAACAAGGTATGCAACTGTAAGATTGTTGTTGAAATTGGCAGCACAAAGGAAAATGATGGCATTTCATTTTGATGTAAAAACTGCTTTCCTATATGGTGATTTACAAGAGGAAATCTACATGGTGCAACCAAAAGGTTTTGTAGAAAATCCCAGTCTTGTATGTCGTTTGCACAAATCCATATATGGGCTGAAGCAAGCAACTAGGTGCTGGAACCAAAAACTAGACAGAGTTTTGATTAGTTTGGGATTCAAACAAAGCAAGGCTGATCACTGTCTGTACACAAATCACACAGAACTGGGACATTGGGTGTATTTGTTAGTCTTTGTTGATGATATATTGCTGATAACAGAATCAGTAAGTCAAAAAGACAAAATTGCAAAAGAATTGCAAGAACACTTTGAACTGAAGGATCTAGGTTTGGTGAAACATTATCTTGGAATGCAATTATCCCAGGATGAGGAAGGTTCTTTCTTGGTTGAACAAAGTGGAAAAATTCAGAAATTGCTGGAAATTCATGGATTGGAGAATTGTAACCCAGTTACCACTCCAATGACTCTTGAATATAAAAAACACACAGATAACACTGAATTTGAAGATATTGGAAAATATCAGAGTGTTATTGGAAGCCTGCTATATTTGGCAAATGTGAGTAGGCCAGACATCAGCAATGCTGTGAACATACTTAGCAGGAAAACGCAAAATCCTTCTATGTATGATTGGCTAGCTGTAAAACGTATGTTAAGGTATTTAAAAGGTTCCATGAATTGCAAACTGAAATTGTCATCACACACACAGGGAGGTTTTTGTGTGTACACTGATGCTGATTGGGGGTCTGCTAGAAAGTCTAGCTAGTCTTGGGGGTCTGCTAGAAAGACAGAAAGTCTACAAGTGGGACTGTGATAATGTATGACAAAAGTCCAATTGACTGGTATACACGTAAACAATCTTGTGTGGCTGTATCTAGCGCAAAATCTGAATTCATCAGTTTGTCTCAAGCATGCAATGAGATTGAATGGTTCAAGCAATTGTTTACTGATCTGCAATTACCAGTAGACAAGGCTGTTACAATTTTTGAAGATAACCAAGCTTGCATAAGCATGGCACAAAATGAAAAATGTAAGCCAAGAACCAAGCACATTGATGTTCGTTACTCTCATGTAAAGGACTGTGTGCAGAAAGGGTGGGTAACACTCAAATACTGTGCAACAGGGGACATGGTGGCAGATCTTTTCACAAAACCATTGCCTGTAGTAAGACACAGGGAGCTAATGAAGGCACTAGGCCTCATTGAGCAAATGTAAACAATATGTACTCAGCTAGTAAGGAGGTTGTGATATGTATCACATTACCAGCTGTGGCACACTGTTTACACATGGAAGGAACAGAATGGTGGGTAAACAGGTTTATTATGTCTCTCTAGAGTCTCGTGTTTTCGCAGGGGTTACTTGAGTGTGAGAACAATATGAGCTAGTCACATGGTTTGTATGTTCTGATGACGTGTTAACTTGTGGTCTGTCTGAAGCCATTTTAGAGAGAAGCTGAACTGCTTCTTTGTTCTTCTTCTTCACCTTCTTGGTGATGCATGCTGGACTTGTTACTGCCACAATGTAACGTCTTTGCTGCAGTGGAGTGAGCACAACTTACTCCACTGAATGTAATGCTTGCTATGCATTTATACTCTGCACATGGACTGTAACTAGGGATTGTATACTCTGTAGAACTTTACTTGCTAAGTGAATAAACAGGTAGAAATAGACCTGTGGTGTTTACAGAGTGTTTCCTGATTCCATGGATTAATCTGCAACAGAGCAGCCAGGCTGGTTCACTGGTACACACGCTGCTGCGGGAGGAGGGAGACAGATATCTGGAAGCTCTGTGGGTGGATTGTACAGGCGAGTGCAGGCACACAGACAAGGATTATAAATCTCCTAACCCGCACACACACTCTGCTAAAGTCAAGTTCCATCAACAATTGCTACCAGCCTAAAGTTATTAAGATCTTCTGGGTCCAGGGCGGGTTTCTTCAGGAGTGGCCTCACCACTGCTTCTTTCAAGCGGCCCGGGATCACTCCCTCTCGCAAAGAGGCACTGATCACCACCCTGGCCCAGCTGGCTGTTCCCTCCCTGCTGGTTTTTAAGAGCCAAGAGGGGTAAAGATCCAATACGGACATGGTTGCACGAACCTGTCCAAGCACCGTGTCAACATCCTCGAGCTGTACCAACTGACTCATCAAAGAAAATTTGACTGTGCCTTAGGAACCTCACCTGATTCAACTGCCATAACATTGGAGTCCAAGCCCCTGCGGATGCAAGAGATTTTTTCCTGGAAGTGCCTAGCAAAAATATTACAGCGGGCCACAGAGGGGTCCAGAATGTCCTTGGGGCCAGCATATAATAGGCCCCGGACAACCCTAAAAAGCTCACTAGGTGGCAGACAGAAGATTGAATAGAGACAGTGAGATGTTTCTTTGCCGCCCTCACTGCCTCCAAATATATCCAATTGTAGGCACAAATCAGGGTTTGATTGCATCCACTAAGAGTTTTCTTCCATCTGCACTCAAGCCGTCTCCTGTTTTGTTTCATCTCTCTCAGCTCTGGGGTGTAACACGGAGCTGTACAAGCTCTACTACAGGTTGGGGAAGGCTGCTTCAAGGATTCTTGAGAAGGGGTTTTGCACTACCAACTGTGCTAATAAATAACCATTCATTCATTGCATGTGGACTTTGCTCTCAGTTGGAGTATCATACTCATGATTTTGATAGCTGACTTCCTTGTGAAGTGCTGCAAGGATTACAATTTACACACACCAAAATGGAACAGGCATGCATCCTGTATTCTGGTCCTGCAACTCTACTTGTCCTCGATTATATTACACTATAATTTTGTTATTTAAAAATATATTGATACACCATTTCCCATTTTAAAAATCCCAAAGCAGTTAACAACAAATTATAAGCCAATACATTATTATAAAAGACATGTTAATGCTTGGGAAAAGCCAGGATCAACAAGTAAGTTTTTAATACTCAGAAATTGCATAAAAAGCATAACAGAGACATACTAGACAAATTTGGCACAGTTGATGGACCTGGATAATGTACTGATTGACTCTGTGATTAAATTCTAAAATGAAGCAGCAGATATATTGTCTGCTTATTCTGGAAGCCCTCACCCACCTTTGCAGACTGGGGATGACAACAGTAGCCTGTGGTTGCTCAGTGCAGAGAACACATGCTGAGTATGGAAATTATCTTACAAATTCACAGGTTACGGGGCAAATCCATAATCCCCTTTTTAGCTCCACTACCAAATTAGGCTGAATATGGGCACAAGCAAAAATGCATCTCAAATTAGATATAAGGATTCCACCACAGTATTAAAGAGCTGCACGATCTGAAGGCTCCACTCTATACTTTTTTTTTTTTTTTACATATGAACATTTGAAACAGCCTTATACCGAATCAAACCACTGTCCCAACTAGCCCTGTTTGTTCAGCTCTGTCAGTAATGCTTCAGTGTGTCAAGTAGGGGTCTTTCCTTGCCAGGTTTTGAAAGATTTTTGAAACAGAGATGCCACGGATAGAATCCAAGACCTCTCTCTATGGCAGCCTTCCCCAATTTGGTGCCCTTTGGATGTTTTGGACTAAAACTCCACCATTCCTGACCACTGGCCATGCTGGCTGGGGCTTCTGGAAGTTGAAGTCCAAAACATCTGGAGGGCTCCAGTTTGGGGAAGGTTGCTCTACAACTTTAAATCTCCAGCTAAGAACCTAGTGAACTAGCCATATAAGAGCTACACAAAGAGACTGAAATGAAACATGGAGAGTAGGGGGAACACTGCCAGACTGAGAGGAGAAAATGTCTCTCTGCCCTAGAAAATAAGATACACCAAGCCCATAGACCTAAATCATTCTATTTATAATAGTGTGGAAGTAGGTGAGCTAACAACAGAGCTAATGCTATGAAGACTCTATAGCCCTTTGAGGCTATAGCAGCTTTCCACAGGAACATGAGATCCCCAGGAATACCAAGAGGGTCAAAAGGCAAAGCTTCCATCAGCTTTGTCAAGGCTAGATTCATATCACATTGCACCAGGAGCTTTTAAATAAAGAGATCCCCCGCAGGTAAGACCAGAAGCACTGTAGCATAGTGCCTCCAACACCCAGCTGTGGAGACTATCCAGAAGAATACCATGGTTGATGGTATCAAAAGCCGATGAGAGATCAAGCAAAATTAACTCCCCCTGTCCCCTTTTATAAAGTCATCCATCAGGGTGACCAAGGCTGATTTGGTCCCATAACCAGGTCAAAACTCAGACTGGAATGGGTCTAGATAATCAGTATCCTCCAGGAGTGCTGCAGTTGCTCTGCCACAACCCTCTCAAGTACCTTCCCTAAGAAAGGGGAATTTGCGACTGGACGGGAGTTGCCAAGTACCATTGTATCCAGACTGGGTTTCTTCAGGAGTGGTCGCACTACTGCCTCCTTAAGGGCAGCAGGAACCAGCCGTTCATGCAGAGATGAATTTACCACTCCATGGACTCACCCAGTCATACCACTTCAGCTAGCTTTTCTTAGCCAGGAGCAGCAAGGAGCAAGAGGGCACGTGGTCAGTCACACTGCTGCAAGCACCTTGTCCCCATCATCAGGCCACAGCAACTGAAATTGATAGTGGCGCTAGACACCACTGACTGCAGCTCCAGTATACCAAGGAGCAGGGCAGGCTCTACAGCACCAGAGAAGGCACTCAGGTGCAATCGAGTCAATGGCCCTCTGCATCTCACCATTTCACAGTGCAACTAGGGTCTCACTAACTGCTCCTCTGAGCAATTAAAACTTTTATAGTCTTTGTGTGCAACTGCTTAGGAATTCCAAGCAATTGATGTTCATTCTTTCTACTTGTGCATCCCTCATGCTGGTGTGTCTCACCTCTGAGAATAAACCTGGGTTTGATTTGCTTCCATTGGCTCATGATTCTTTACCAGCACAATTCTCTCTTCTACTCTGGCACCAAGCCCACATTTATTAAATATGAACCCAACACCTTGGCTGTGAGATCCATCCCCCCCACCCCCAGAAGTCATGGCAGCTGCCAGGAACATGAAGGCTCTGGAATGCTGCAAGAGTTATAAAAGCCATTCAGTATAGAGAACCCTGCCTTGATTTTATTTAAGGGAGGGTTTCCTTGCGACTGGGGGACATATGCAAATGCATACCAAGTTGCCATGTCACCACCCAGATGGCTAACCCACGAGGGTACCTTTGAATTGGCCAATGAAATACCCTGGCAAGAAAAATAATCCAATCTTAAACCATCCTCACCTACCTATCAGTTTGGCGATGTCAAAACACTAACCCAAGTAACTAAGCACCCTTGAATGTCACCTTTTGTTCTGAATATTGGGCTATGCTCCCATGAATGGCAAGCTGGATGTAAAAGTAATCAAGAGGCAAGGAGTCTCCCGGAACCTTCTATTTAGTAGTCTGAACTGAATTTTTGCTCTGACCTATCCTCCTCTAAGCAATTTAAACTTTTGTAGTCTTTGTGTGCAACTGCTTGGGAATTCAAGCGATCGATGCTCATTCTTTCTACCTGAGCATCCCTCACGCTGGTGTGTCTCACCACTGAGAATAAACCCGGGGTTTAACTGGCTTCCATTATCACTTCTTGTGACTCTTTACCAGCACAATTCTCCCTTCTACTCTAACACCAAGCCCACATTTCCTGTGCAAAGGTTCTCCTATTGAACTACCTTACTTGCTGTGTTTGTCTAGAGCAGGGCACTCCAACCTTGGGTCCCCAGATGTTGCTGGCCTACAGCTCCCAGCATACCCAGCCAGCATGGCTAATGGCAAGGGATTCTGGGAGCTGTAGTCCAGCAACATCTGGGGACCCAAGGTTGGAGAGCCCTGGTCTAGATTTCATAGATTTCATAGATCATTGAGTTGGAAGGGGCCTACAAGGCCATCGAGTCCAACCCCCTGCTCAATGCAGGAAACTAGAGGAGGGGTTCTCCCATCCAAGTAATAACCAGGCCTGACCCTGCTTAGCTTTCCACACTCAGACAAGCTGAGCCAGCATAAGCCACAGGCCTGTGTTGACACTCAGACAACTTATGTACCTAGAGAGAATGCTTTATCAACTCTGGTAAAGTGTTCATTCAATTCCAAAGCTGGGTTCCACACAAAAACCTGGTTCGCATGATCAAAATAAGCCACCATGGCTTATTTAAATCGTGGCCTATAGACTGAAATCTCATAGGCCCATGGACCTTAAATTGTGCTGGGCACATACAGGGCACAATTTGAATAATCACTGTCTGGGCGCAGCTTCTCGTGTTGCCCAAACCCAGGCAGCATGGCTTGTTGGAGGGGGAATCAACCATCCAATAACCCATGAGCTATTGCAGGATCATTTCCCGCTCCAGCAAGCCATGCTGCCTGGGTCCAGATGACACAACAAGTAGTGCCCGGGTGGTGATTATTCAAATCGCACCTCGCCCACACTTGGCATGTGCTGCAATTGAAATAAGCCACCATGGCTCATTTTGATCATGTGAACCACCCAAGAGAGAAGTGCATTTTGACTTGCAAGGCCAAGCAGGCAATCTATGAAGCCCCGCGTGAGTTGTCATCATTGAGTCCTAGGGAGGTGATTAAGAACTGAGTCTAAGTTATTGAGAAGCAGCTACTAAAAAGCTTGAGTGAGCGCTCAATCTTTTGAATTCTATTGGAAACTCTAAATCTATTTTTAACTTAAATATTGGTGGCCCTGGGTCCCTAATAACAGCTTAGCTTCTGTTCAGTCTCCTTCACCAGACACCTTTCTTTTGCGTATCTGTGGACAACATGGTGCAGCCTTTGTCAGCAAGAGCAGAGCAGCTTGAGGCGATTCCCCATTTTTGTAATTTGGACTAGGACTGACATACAAGAGTAGTCTGTGCCCACAGCAATTTTATAACATTTTGCAACCAATCCGGATGTGAAGTCCTTTAGGTTGTCCTTTCTCCCTGTCAGGTAACTATAACCGTTCCTTGCTCTATTTGTTTTCCTTTTCTTCCCAATTCTATCAATTTCTGCCCCCATGGTCCAACCTCTCACCAGCACCTGAGCTTCCCTTGTTGATGGGTGAAATTTAATCTAGAACCCGATTCAATACTTTTTGGCCAGGATCTCCCTGCATCCTGTCAGACATTAACAGAGTTCCCACATGCTACATATTATGTGCCTTTGATCACTGCGTCATGTTCCTGTGGCATGTGCTCTGGTTGCTAGGGTCTAGTGCTTTGGCTGCCTAGCAACAGATATTTCTTTATTCCACTCAAAAGTGGATCAAGCCAGTCTAGAGATAACAACAACAAGTGACTTTCCCACAGCTTTGTCATAAGATAGGAACCCTATAAACGATATCGTATTAACTTAATGAAAGGGACTCTACCCTAAAATTAAACATCTGTTATCTAAAAGATTAGATTCAGGGCTCTGATTGCCACACAGGGCAGTTCCAGTTAAATTGCATTGCATGGTCAAATAGATGGCTATACACATGCCGTATTTTTGCAAAGATGTGTACCAAATTGGGGTTGGCAGAAGGAACAAGCAATTTTACATCATAAACACATAAGTTGAAGGGAAAGATGGTAGAAAGTATGGGTGTGCATTGGCCAAATCAGGCTGATTTGGAAAAACGCAGGAGATGACCGAATCAAAGCAGGGCTCCTCTGAAGTAGACAATATGAACCTGAACCCTCCAAAGCTTTCTTAGCGATTTGGAGGGACACAGAGAGAGTGTGGCCAGAAAAAATGATACATTTCTCCCCACATTATCCCTATAATGGAAACACCAGGGGAGGCGAGGGGGGAGGGAGAGCAGGTGGTATAGTTTTGTGACTGACAGTTCTACCTTCTAATCACAGTGAATGATTTGACCAGAGCTCTCCAATTGCAGTGCTTTGGGGGAGGGTGTAAAGGATTGAGGCCTATTCAGGCTTGAGTTTGTTGAAGCCTGAAGGCCCAAACACTTCCCTCGAGTAGTGAAGCCTGAAGGCCCAAACACTTGGATGGGAGGGGGAGTTTGAGAGTTTTAAGTTACCCAATAGAAGTTAAGAATTAGATATCCTATTCAAGGTCACATGATTATAACCTTCCATTCCTGGGAAGGCTATATATGTGGGGTGTGGCCAGCTAGCAGTTAGTGTGTGTGCTGGGAGAGAGCTAGAAGCAGAAGCACAGAAACAGCAGAGAGAAGAGAAGAGAAAGAGAAACTGGCTGCATAGGAAATAGGTAGTCTGAAGTTATACTAGAGAATATTGAATTGTTTGTTTGTTTTATTTTATCATACTTGCTTTTGAATTATAACCACTCTATTAAGTAAAGACCCTAATATTATAAGTAAAGTGTTGTTGTTTACCCTGGAGTTTGGAGTGACTTATTCACCACGTCTACAGCCTACACCCATGCTACTGGAAGCAGGCAAAGGACTTGATAACCTAGAGAGGGAGAGACTTTGGGAAGAGGCAGAGATCTCCCAAAGGCAGATCAAGGGGTCCCTGCAGTAGCGGAACCTTGACAGAGGGATCTTGAGGTAATTTTGCACGTTAATTGCCTAGGGACACCTCTATTATCTATGCCATTTTCATACAAATTGCCCCCCCCCCAAATAAAAACCCAGCAGGAGGAAGGAGTCATTCCCCCACAACAAATGTTAAGACTCCTCTTCCACAAAAACCGCTGCACTTATCTACTTAAATTCTGCAGGCTTCTTAGCTAGGGCCTCTTTTATGCTGTAAGTCTTTTCATAACAATTGCCCACAAAACACATAAGGGGGATAAGAACATCCTTTAAAAAAAAAAAGAAAGAAACCCCCAAACTGTAAAGGCTGCCCTTGCACAAAAATTCCTGCACCTATTCATTTCAAATTTAACAGGCTTGACCCCCCACGTAAAAAGTGGCAACTACACCTGCAAATCTCATCCAATCCTGCCAAGAAATAAAGAGGTTGTTGGCAGTTCCCTTAAAATAAAAAACCAATATTTAAAAGGTGTCTATCACAGAATCTCCTGTACCAATTTGTCAACAACTTGGTAGGCTTCATCTCCTCAGACAGGGCTACTATACCTGTAAATTTCAACCAATTCTATCAAAGAAAAAACCAGTCATGCAATTTGTTGATTTTCAATTATGGTCAATGAGAGGCATGGAGCTTTAGATTTCCAAATCAAAATCAGATTCAGGCCCTGAGTCAAATCAGACAGCTTCCAAACTGATCTGAAGCAAACTGGGCTGTTTTCCAAATCACTGAACCAGGGTCCTAACCAAAACGTGGTTGGTGCAGACCCTAGTAGAAAGCTGTAAGAGCCAGTCTGGCGTAGTGGTGAGAGTGTTGGACTGGGACTCGGGAGATCCATGTTCTAGTCCCCACTCGGCCATGAAACTCACTGGGTGAGTTTGGGCCAGTCACTGACTCTCAGCCTAACCTACCTCACAGGGTTGTTGTGAGGATAAAACAGAAGAGGAGAAGGAGGATTATGTAAGCCACCTTGGGTTCCTTGCAGGAAAAAAGGCGGGGTATAAATATAAGAAGAAAGAAAGAAATGAAGGCCGCAATCCTATGGCACTCTGACCTTGCCTGGGGGGCAATAGGATACTGTGGAGTCCCCCGTGATCTCAGAAATTCCTTCCGAGGTCACAATGGCGAGTCCGAGCGTGGAGCACCTTCCCCCCACCTCGCAGCTGGCATGGTTCTTTCTGCGCCAGCTGGGAACCGAAGCCAGAACACCAACTTTGGTTCTGGCATGGGGGGGGCGTTCCCGGGGGTGACGAGGGGAGGAGTAAGGCACTGCCGGCTTCTGCAGAATCCAGGGCGTGCCTCAGCCTCTCCTCCTGGAGAGGAGGTGTAAAACATCTAGGCGGCTGAAATTGGATGTCTAGATGTTTTTGAGTGTGAGAGGAGCACGGCAGCAATCCTATCCCCACACTCCTCCCACACTCAGTTGGATGCCTGTAATCCTCTGGGTTCAGAGGCTTATGGGCAGCCACAAAGGATGGTGTCGTGAGTGTTTGAGAACAACTTCCTAGAGTGTAATGGACTGATTATATTTGCAAGAGTCAGATTGGAAAGCAGAGGAAAAAATACAATGGGCTGTGTGTTTAAGTTATTAAAAGCTGGACAAGTAAAAACCAACAACAGCTGTTTCCCACTTGACTGAAAGCACCTGCTACTTCAGCATTCTGTCTGATGTTATGTCTTACATTGACTGACAACACTGGAGTATTTGGAATGATTGCAACTGTCTTATTCTAATCACAATCATGCTATCCCAAGAAGAACCACCAGAAGCCATACCACTAAATAAAGGTCAAATTGGTTTTGTGCAATGATACCTTGCCAATCCCTCACTTGGACTGCCCCAACTGTTCCAGTTCTGCTAATCCAAAAGTCTCTTGTGTGAGCTAGCAGGGATCAACACAATCTCCGCATAGCTCCTGAGTGACTGATGCACTGAATCTATGGCATGCAAAAAAAAACCCCAAAAAACCCATTTGATACTACAAGCATCTCAGTTGGAAATCTCACTGGTCCTAACTGTTAAACAATTTTTTCACAGGAAACCCTATGCAAGACATCAAAAATAATGATCAGTAACAGAAACAAGGCAAGTCTTTGATCCACTATAGGCAATAATATTTTGGATTGATAAGATACTATATGAATCCTTTTGGCAGATGGACCTGCATCATTTGGTGCAACAGAGTAACACAGCTACCCCTTTGAAAATAATTTCTGAGGATACTGAATGCTGACCAAATGACACGAATGACCTGATACACTCCAATTCACACAATCCTCCTCCCACCACACTGATTTATGACTATCACCTAATGGTGGAGATCCACACATAGATTGGGTTTGCACAACATGATAAACCATGGTGGCTTAAGTCATGTTTGTTTCAGAGCAGTTTGTTGTGTTGTCTGAGCCCGGCCAGAGTGGCTTGTGCGTGGTTAACAACCCATGCTGTTGGGTTCAGACAACACGACAAGCCACTCTGAAACAAACATGACTTATAAGCCACCATGGCTTATCGTGTTGTGTGAACCCAGTCGTACTCTTCTCTTGTGAACAGACTGAATATGCTCCCAGCTGCCTTCTCACCAAATGCCTGGTAACCTTGATATTTAAGCCTCGTTGGGGATATGGTGAACCAATTATGCATGTACTGTGTATGTCTGTATGTCAATCACAAGGAGGCTTCTAAGAGATTCAGTTTTTCTAAGGGGTGTCTAAAATTACAGTGCCCCAAAGGTTGCTTTAGTAACAACTCACAATACAGTTTTGATTAACATTTACTTCCTATACAAATTTGTTTTAGAAACTGTAGTTATTCTTATGAAGAAAAGATCAGAACTCCACCAAAAATAATATGTGTTACAGTTTTAGTTCTTCACATCATATTTTGAATTACTAATTGTATATTTTAGCACTGCACATTATTGCACATGTAAGTTACTCTAGGGGGAGGTAAAATTCTGTTTTCTGTTGGACATGCTTTCATGTACCCAGGTGACCTGAAAACGAACTGGACACATGTCTTCTGATTCAGAGTCACACCTGGCACCACCCCATATGCCTGTGCCTCCCTTATTTGGATGGTGATGGTAATATCTACTTGAGCATCTTTCCACATGAAAAGAGTGGGGTGGGAAGAAAGTGTGACGAGAGCAGTGAAGAGGCAACCCTTTAGGGTTGTGCTTTCTTAGCTAGATTGATCACAAAATGCACCCTCTCTTCCAGACCAAGAGAAAAAGTTACCAAGATGGAAGCATGGCACAGCCACCATCAATGCTCAGCATCTGGCTGAACACCACCCATTGCAAGCGCAGCACCTTACAAAACTCAAACATATTCATCTGCCTCTGGTTGGGAGGACTGAAACTACAGAATGAGTGGTATGCTGCCGCTTATATTGTATGGACTTCCTATAGACAAGTGCTCCTAGGGGACAAAACCTGCACATTGTTGGCAATGTGGAAATGACTAGGATTACTGCTCAGACTGGCTGGCAGACAGGCTGCAGAAAATAGTTTACTCCACTGTATCTAGTGTTAAAAGGAGTATATCTTAACTAAAATACAATAAATAAAATTATCTCAACTAAAAGCTAATTTGAGCTGGAAAGCTGAGGTGCTGGTGCTGTTTTTAAGTGGTTTTTTTCCTCATTTGATGGCTGCAATTATCACATTAGTCTGATTGTCTGAAATTTTCTACCACATTAGCTTTTTCCAGCATAGCATAACATACCTGTCAATGCAGAGAGAAACCCAAAGTAATGAGCTTATCAGATCATTAAGAGGTTATTAATAGATCATCTAAACCCAACCTAAGCTGTGTTTGCATAGAAAGAGGGGCTACAACATAGGAAATACCAAGCCAGACCACTGATCTATCTAGCTCAGTATTGTCTATACTGATTGGCAGTGGCTCTCCAGGGTTTCAAACAAGAGTCTTGCCCAGTCCTACCTGGACCTTTTGCATGAAAAGCATGTGCTCCACCACTGAGCTACAGTCCTTCCGCAAAAACAAAACTATGTGGGGTTTTTTTAAAAAAAACTTCTTACATGTTTGCAGCATAGTGAGATCGAGAGGGGAGCACATATTAACAGACATGTTTGTATCAGTACAGAAACATCATTGGCTGCTTCTGTAGGACAAAACCATCCCCACAATCCTTTGTGTAAATCCATCATTTAATTTGTCAGAATGCTGTGGGTTAGGCAAGAGCTTTAAAAGAAACAAACAAATTGCTCATCTCCTACTATTCATAAGCATGTGGGAGATAGAGATACAGATCTCAGACTGCTGATTTTGAGCCTATTTGCTGGAGCTGTCCTATAATTAAGATTTTTTAGAGATAGGTGTGCAACATATTTTTGTTGATGGTACATCTGACTATACTCTAGATTCCCTGACAATTTTGTTAGGTTATTTTATGCAGCTGCTTTAGATAAAAAGACACCAAATTTGGAATTTATTCACTGCTGCAAAAATTCTGGTAGTTCAAAAATGGAGAAGTGCTTGCATGATCTCACTTACAGAATGGTTACTGAAAGCTTGGGAAATTGCAGAGACAACAAAACTCACAGAGTATATAAGGTTGAGATAGAAAACAAAAGATAAAACCACACAAACACACACACACAGATATTGGTATTATATACCATTTAATACTGGTCTTCATTAAGTTTTTTCTTTTATGTAACTAAGGTTTTATATTGATAAGAGTTTTTGTCTGTTGTAAGTATTGCAATATCTTGTTTCAACACTTAAAATTTTGGTAGTTCCATAAATGTTGATATATTTATTTATATATTTATTATACATTTTACATTTTTGACTGATTGTTGTATATAACTTAAATTTATCATATGTATTGTGTATCATCTTGCTCTTTTTTTAAAAAAAAGTTAGCAATAAAAATAAAAGAAATACATTTCTGGGGAAATACCCTCTCTTTCTGTTACTAACCAGCCCCCAACAAATAATATGGTACTAACAACAATATGAGTTGTTATATAAAGCGTAGTTGTTATAAACTCATATAACAATATGAGTTTGTTATAGACAAATCATAGAGTTGTCCAACTGAAAAGAGATGCCAAAATCTTTCTGCAGAGGCCCAGGCCCATGTAACTTACCTTCTTTAATTGCATGAGGTTTAATAACACAACAGGTGCAATGTGTATATTTTGCAGTGTTTGCAGGTCCACGGCCTCCACTGGAGGGAAAGAACATCTCCAGCTCCTGAAAATAATTGGAATTAAAATTTAATACTGTTCAACTGGGTAGCTCATAGTCATAGCACAACAATTATGTTTGTGGTGGTCACAACTGTAAAAAATCTGATGCTTGAGTTTCCCCAAAAACAATATTGAAACTTAACGTTATCCCCTTCATTCATTTTCTGCCTTTCTAGCCATTCGCTTTCTTTCAAAATGCTGTGCGACACTTTTCTCTGATGGTAAGATTTTGATCCTATTTACCCTTACATTCTATCACATCCCATAAATGGATGGTATTCCATTAAGCTTCCCAAGTACATGAACATAAGTAATGTTCAAATGTGCTCATGCTGCTATTTATGTAGAGGGTTTATTTTACTCACAACTAAGACAATATCAATCTATCATAGGCTGAATTTTCAGGGTTACTTTTTCAAAACCACTTCTTGTCTTTGTCACCTCCATCTTTTATTTGCCCATCAGTGCTGGTGCTAATGAAACCTACTGCTTTGCCAACGTCAAGAGCAGCCCTGGATCTGCCTTATCAGATCCTATATATTGATACACTGACAATCACAGGCTCTTTTCAAGTTTCTTTGTGTTGGGACTTGAAAAAGATACTAGGAGAGGATATATTGTGGAGTAATATCCTTTCTATCTCACGTTAGTGAGATCAGCAGAGTAGAGTCCCTTTCCAGCTTAAAAGAAGCTTAGATTTGGCTAGTGTTAGCCAGTTAGCATTTGGTAATCCAGGATGCTTTAAGGCAGACTGGATTTCCTTGGTTTTGCCCCCTTTTCTCTCCCTCAGAACAATAATCAGAGACACAGTCTTGTAAAAGTTAAAAGTAACATTTACTCACTCAGATTATGCAGTTTCATTCAGGCAGGCTTAAAAGCGTTTCTTACAGTTGGTTACAAGTTCATTTGGAAATACTTGGGGTCTGAACTTGTGGAGTTCAGACCAGCAACTCTAGCTACATGCTGCTACAAGGACCACATGGAGACAACAACCTGGTGGTGCCAAGCTCGCTAGAGTCTGAACAGAAAGAGGAAGGAAGCTGGGAGCAACGCCCACTTCCTGTTCAGGCTGTTAATAATTCACTGAGTACCTTCTAGGAAAACCACCCTAGAAGGTATCAGTGATCTTAACCATTTCACCCAGTTACCTGGTGAAACATTAGCCATAGGTTTTGACTGCAATTTTAATTATCCAACACACCCCTTCTCAGGCAAAACAACACACGTTCATTCACAATTTTATTAATCCACCCACAGTCCCATCTTGACTCGAAGATGCTGGAAACTGTCTCTTGGTAGAGGCTTGGTTAGGATGTCAGCAGTCATTTCCTTAATATGACAGTATGTCAAGTCTACAAGTCCATCTTGGACAACCTCACGCACATAATGATACTTCACCCCGATGTGCTTCGTTCTGGCATGGAACTTATCACTCTGGGACAGTCTCAGGCAACTCTGGTTGTCTTCCATCAAGCAAACAGGCTCCTTTCGCACCAACCCAAAGTCTTTGATCAATTGATCCAGCCAGGCCACCTCTCTGCAGGCTTCTGTGGCAGCTATGTATTCAGATTCTGTAGAAGACAAAGCTATACAGTTCTGTTTATAACTGCCCCATGCAATTGGACCATTTGCATACATGAACACATACCCGCCAGTGGATTTGTAGTCCTCTGAATCGCCAGCCCAATCAGCGTCCGTGTACCCCATTAGTTTTGGGTTGCTGTCAGCTGGTAACTTTAGCTTACAGTTCATGGTTCCTTTAAGATAGCGAACCACCCTCTTTACACCAACCCAGTCAGATGCAGTGGGATTACTCACTTTCCTGCTGAGAATCCCCACTGCACTCGCAATGTCTGGCCTACAGGTGGTGGTCAAGTAGAGAAGCTTTCCTATTGCTGACCTGTACTTGTTGTTGTCAGGCAAAGGCTTTAACTCTTCCTGGTTCTTTAGAAAATCAGAGTCCATGGGTGTGGCGACTGGATGTGCTTCTTGCATCTCCAGGCTGTTAATTAGTTCAGCAACCTTCTGCTTCTGACTTAGTAGAAAAGAACCATCTTCTTCTCTCTCTATTTGGATTCCAAGGTAGTAGTGTACTTTTCCTAGTTCTTTGACTCCTACATCCTTGCTTAAATGTTTCACAACCTCTGTGTAGTCTCTGTCATTTGCTGTTGCAATGATCAAATCATCAACAAATGCAAGAACGTAAGAGAGTTGTCCATCATTGCATTTGGTGTACAAACACTTATCTGCATTCCCTTATTTGTACCCTAGTTGTGTCAGCATCTTGTGTAACTTTATATTCCAGGCCCTGGCAGCCTGCTTGAGTCCATACAAGCCCTTCTGGAGCTTGCACACCAAATGGGCTTCCTGTGGTTTGACAAAACCCTTTGGCTGTTTCATGTAAATCTCCTCTGAGATTTCACCGTACAAAAATGCTGTCTTTATGTCAATGTGCCTCACCTCCATCTGCTTTGAAGCCGCTATGCTCAAAAGCGTTCTCACTGTGCTGCATCTCACAGTGGGGGCAAATGTGGCATCATAATCTTCTCCATATTGCTGGCTGAAGCCTTGAGCTACAAGTCTTGCTTTGTAGCGCTGCACTTCCCCTTCTGCCCCTTGCTTAATTTTAAAAATCCACTTACTTCCTATGGCCTTCTTTCCAGGAGGTAGGTCAGTAAGCGTCCATGTCTTGTTCTGATGCAGTGCATCCATCTCCTCCTGCGCAGCCTTCCTCCAGAGACGGGCTTCTGTGTCTGGCATCTCCTTTATCTCCTCCCATGTAGAAGGTTCTTGGGGTAGCGCCGACCCTGCAGAGTAGGACAGCTGGAGTGGTGGAACATCTCTGTTGGACCTAGATGACCGTCTGACCTGTGGTTCTGGAACCGCATCAGCTTCATCGTCCTCCTCCAGTGCAGGCATGTCCTCATCACTCTGCTCCTCTTCATCTCTGCTGCTGCTTTCAGGGGTTGGGTACTGTGGGGCTTTACCTCCTCTTGCCAGCTCCTTGCGCTGCAGTTCCTTTATTGTGCTTGTGTCTCTATGTCCAAGTCTTCTGCGCCAAAGCTCCAGATCAGCCTCATCCTTCTTCTTTGGGCACGCCACTTTAGCAGACTGAGATTCTGAAACAATAACCTCATACACGCCATTGATCAGACTAGCTTCAACAAATACTTTACCATTTTTGGACACTTTACACTTGTCATCTTCAAATAGTACTCTGAAGCCTTTCTTTGCTAAAGTGGAGACACTGAGCATGTTGCAACTTAATTTTGGAACATAGAGAACTCTGTCTACACAGTTCTTTCTGGTTTCACCACCAACCTTGCAGTGTAGAACTCCTGAGCCTGCACCTTGTGCCTTTATCACATTGCCATCTGCAATCTGGATATCCTCACTTTGTGATTCTTCAATCTCATTGATTTCTTTGAAGAATCCTCTCTCGTGTGAGAAATAGCTCGATGCACCCGAATCTATGACCCATTTGTTTGACTTACTTTTGTAACAGTTAGCTGCTAAACTCTTCTGTTGCATCAGTAAGCTATTCTCATCAATCCCCTTCTTTTCCTTTTGCTGCCTAAAACATGGGGGCTTCTTTGTCTTTGGGGCCTTACAGAACTTGGCAATATGTCCCTCTTTGCTGCAATTAAAGCAGACAATTCTCTTGGATGTGCCTTTCCCATTCCCTTGGGACAAGTAATTTGAGTCACTTTGCTTAGAATGCCTGATTGGAGATTCTTCCCTTCTCTCAACACATTCTTCTCTCAAATGACCAATTAAATCTTTTAGGGTTAAATTTGGGACACTGTCCATTCTGGATATAAAAATCTCAAACTTATATCCCAGTGACCCCAGGAAGTAGCAGACCTCCTGATCTTCATTCATCACGTATTCTGCCAGTCTTAACTTTTCAATAATAGTTAAAAACTCTTCCACATGACTTCCACAATCTTTCTTGCACTCAAGTTTCAAATGAAACATATCTCTCACTAGGGGTCTGTGAGACCGCTTGCTTGTAAACCCAAATGCCTTTTCTAGATTATGGAGCACTTCTCTGGCTGTTTCCCCTTCTCCAGCATGGATCATTTGGCAATCAGTTAAATTTTCTATGATAACAGATATTGCTATCTTGTTTTGCTTTTCCCATTCTTTGGCTGCTGCTCTGGCCTCTTCACCAGCACCACTGGGCTTATCTTCCTTAATACAGCCCAGGACCTCAAGTCTGTCCAAAATCACTTTCAATCGCCTATTCCATTGTATGAAATTTGCTTCAGTTAATTTGGGCAGCCTGGAGAAGCTCTCTCCTCTTGAGTTTGCTCCGCTCATCTTCAGGGATCAAAAATCAAGAAAAATGCCCAAAAATTCAAAATTGGGAAAAAATGCCAAACTCAAAAGTGGAAAAATGTGCAAAACTCAAACTGAAAATGCTCAAAACTCAAAAACCTTCACTGCCTTACTACTGCCTTCTGAGGAAAGGGGGTTTCTCTTTCACAAGGAGACAATGGAGTCACCATGTGCTCACTAGGGAACAAAGAAAAATATGGCCGCTTTGAATTCCTCTTCTCCCTGAAGAGAATCCAGTGGCATCCACCAAAATGCTACCAAAACAATCTATTCTGGGCCCATAACCCGTGTTGGGACTTGAAAAAGATACTAGGAGAGGATATATTGTGGAGTAATATCCTTTCTATCTCACGTTAGTGAGATCAGCAGAGTAGAGTCCCTTTCCAGCTTAAAAGAAGCTTAGACTTGGCTAGTGTTAGCCAGTTAGCATTTGGTAATCCAGGATGCTTTAAGGCAGACTGGATTTCCCTGGTTTTGCCCCCTTTTCTCTCCTTCAGAACAATAATCAGACACAGTCTTGTAAAAGTTAAAAGTAACATTTACTCACTCAGATTATGCAATTTCATTCAGGCAGGCTTAAAAGCGTTTCTTACAGTTGGTTACAAGTTCATTTGGAAATACTTGGGGTCTGAACTTGTGGAGTTCAGACCAGCAACTCTGGCTACATGCTGCTACAAGGACCACGTGGAGACAACAACCTGGTGGTGCCAAGCTCACTAGAGTCTGAACAGAAAGAGGAAGGAAGCTGGGAGCAACGCCCACTTCCTGTTCAGGCTGTTAATAATTCACTGAGTACCTTCTAGGAAAACCACCCTAGAAGGTATTAGTGATCTTAAGCATTTCACCCAGTTACCTGGTGAAACATTAGCCATAGCTTTTGACTGCAATTTTAATTATCCAACACTTGTGCTAGCTGCTGTTTTATTTTATATTGTGCTGATTTGTTATTGTAGAATCAAGATCTCTTTGGTGTAAGAGAAGAGTTAAGTTGCTTACAAATTCACTCATGCACCAAAAAGCATGGAAACTGTAACCTTCACTTTCATGCCATGTAAGCAGTCTCACATATTCTTCTGCTTACTTATAACTTAACATCTACTCACCCATGCTTTCCCTTGGCCTTTCAACCACAGTCCTCTTTTTCTGCATGCAAATATGCATCAGAGGACATCAGACATGAACACATGCAGCAGCATGTCACGTGCAAACATGCACAACAGTATGCTATAATGCAAACAGATGCAGCAGCTCCACTTTCCCTTTCTACAAATACACAGTACTGAAACCTGCTCACACTAGAGTAAATATCTTTCCTTTTGGAAGGCAGGTTCCATTAGGGAAGCTTCAAGCTGCTAAACCGATATAAGTTGTACTACTTGCCTTAGTTAATTTAAGGTGAGCACAAAATCCAGTTGCAAACATAAGACAACTCCCCTTCAATACAACATTTAAAAATTACTGTAACTCAGCCATTCTTCATGAGAAAGTTCTGAAATATGGTCAGATTATGCCCCCTTCACAAGATAGGTTTTCCTTGCAAGATTTCAAATATGACAAATATTGATTAACAGAATCAATGCTTTACAATGCTTTACAATGCTGATGAAGCCACTTGCCTTAGCTATAGAGCTCATCTATTATTATGTGTGTGGAGATTTGTAAGCCACTTTAGGGGTTTTGGTTGGGAAGCAGAGAATGGGAAAAGGTTTTAACAAAATTCTTTTTTCAGAACATTTTCCAAGCCATATAGTGCATCCAGAAGAGCTCAACAACCACTAGCAAGGTTTGCAGTAAAAATGTATTCATGAGCTATAAAAAAAGAAACTGGCAATTTTCTAAGTTTAGGATTCAATGCCCCTTAGACCATCATCCAATTTCTCTCTCTTCCTAATGGTTCAAGCAAATGGATCAGATAAGATAGGATTAGGCTTTCTTGCCCCATAGTTTCCCCATGACCTTCAATTTATACCTGTCAGAGGATAACGAAAATGAAATCCAACAGCAAGAAGAGTAGTTGTATTTACATTTGCTGTGGAAGAGACTTTGAGACACTGCATGGCAAATCTCAAAAACCTGTTGCCTCAAAACAGTGGCTTTTAAATGGTGTTCTGGAAAACCCTGGGGGTCCATGGAAGGCTATCAGGGTGTTTTCAGGAAGAGAGGTCAGTAATAGTTGACAAACTTCTCTGAAAGTCAACTCTTCTTCACTACTGCTCCCTGTAATGTGCAGCCACAGTGGGCTGTTCTAGAGCACATCCTCATTTCATGTGGGACACTACTGAGGTCCAAGAGGACACAGCACCCCACATAAGCAAAGTGGCTACAACATTTCCCAGAATTCTCTGCAATGTGCATTGGTTCCTTGACAGACAAATTGATGTGGAAATAGTTCCCTAAAAAATAGAAAATTTGAAAACTACAGCCTTAAAATATGAACATGTATACCAATTGTTGGGAGCAGCACAGTTAGTCACTCTCCCCCATGGCTATAGCATCCAGGGGGTTTGCCCAAAAGTAAACTTGACTGGGTTGAGATGGGCTAGTACACACAATGCTGAGGCCTATCTCAACCCAGCCAAATGCAGCTCTCCTAAATGGTTCTATCTCAGAGGATGTAATGGGGAAATACACTTTTATTGATCATTTAGGAGCCATCGTGGTGGACTATTTGGCAGTTACACCTGCATTGCTCGAAGTAATCTTGCTCTTTCAAGTGGACTCCTATCCAACTTGCAACCATCAGCCAATTGTCCTCTTGGTAGCTGCCCTCGGGAGATTAAGTCTACCCAAGTTCCTGCATATCCAGCCTCTATTCCAGATGATTTTAAATATCAAATCAAATGGGCTAATGTGAACCCAGAAGCCTTAGATTTTTTGCTGTATTCTGAACAACTTTCTACACTGAAAAATAATTTATTAAACCCCAATAACATCAATGAGGCGCTTGACAGTTATTCCCAGATAATCTCGGCGCTCCAACCCTTCTTATTCCAAGAAGCCCGACAGAGGACCTAAGGAATTCCAATCCCTGGTTTGACTTGGAATGTAGACAGCTCAAAAGGAAGTTACAAAGACAGCCCCAAACCTTTAAGAACCTTAATGTTGTCCCTCTCCCATGCCAATTTTTAGAATTACGGAATTCGTATAAAAAACTGATTCAAAGGAAAAAATATGTGTATTTTCCAACACAATGGCTAGAGCTAGAACATGCTCTTGGGTGTAAGGACAGGACTAAATTCTGGCATGTTATAGACACTAGAAGACGAATCGGAGACCCTTGTAACAATAATGCCATCTCAACGTATGAATGGGAGAAGTATTTTTGCTCCTCCTTTTACGACGAAGCTGCTGGCCTCTTGCTAACACCAGAGGCTGATTTGGACCTTCCAGATTGGCCCCCAGTCTCATGCGATGAAATTGCAACACCACTTAAGAAACTTAAAAGGGGGAAGGCTCCTGGGATCAATGGGATTCCACCTGATCTCTTGATGGATCAAGCAGATTGGCGGATACCAGCTTTGGCTGCCTCATTTACACTCATTGATAAAACTGGGTACTATCCTGACAACTGGTCATTGGCAATAGTGGTCCCTATTCACAAGAAAGGCCCCAGATCTGACCCAAAGAACTACCATCCAATAAATCTCCTGGATGTAATTAGAAAAGTTTATGCGAGGCACCTTCTAAAGTTGGATTCCTGCGTGTCTTCCAAAAATCTTCTGGCTGAAGAACAAGCTGGATTTCGACAGGGCAGATCAATGGTTGACCATTGTTTCTTCCGAAATCACCTAAGGGAAAAGTATACGTGACCTCCTCATCACTCCCTTTTTTCAGCCTTTGTCGGTCTGAGGGCTGCTTTTGATTCTATATCCCAGCCCCGTTTATGGCATAAGTTGACTCTTATGAATATGGACCATAGGCTCTTGAGAAGAATTCAGGGGTTCTATGAGAACTCTCGACTACGTGTCAGAGTTACAACAAGGGGTGGCCTCTCAGAACCCATTCCAGTGAACAAAGGTGTACGGCAAGGGTGCTTGCTGGCTCCCCTTCTATTCACCCTATGCTTACATGACACAGTCCGCTTTTTAAAAGGTCTGGAGTTCTTCCCCCCTAGCTAGGAGGTAAACATATTTCCATTTTATTATATGCTGATGATGCCATCCTTTTTTCATATGCACAGGTAGGGCTGCGTAGGCTCTTGAGAGCCCTGGGGGCATATTGCCTGAAGGGATTTTTGGCAGTGAACTACTCAAAAACAAAAATAGTGGTATTTGGTAGGAGAAGACAGAGGTTCTCATGGCAGCTGGATAACCAATAGCTGGAACAAATCACTACCTATAATACCTAGGGGTGACATTTAAGAACACTGCGTCCTGGATCCCCCATCTGAAAACTGCCGCATTAACAGTAGGGGTAACGACTAATGCCATTATCCGCTATGCAGCTGGCCTAGGTGAGAGGCCAGTGCTGCCCCTCCTCAAGCTGTATAAAACCAAATTATTGCCACAGTTATTGTATGGGGCTGCCATATGGGCATATTCTGACACTTCAGTGCTGGACTCGGTACGGCAGAAATTCCTAACAAGAGTCTTGCGAGTTCCCAGATCAACTCCCAAGGTGAGAGTACAAATGGAGTCAGTCTGTTGTTCAGTTAGAATTTTAGCCCTGAAAATAGCTATTCATTACTGGCTTAAGATTATTTTTCCGCTCCCCCCCCCCCCGTTTTAATGGCATACGAGGAAATAGATCAAGATTCCTGGGCCATCCTGGGCCATCGCAACCGGTAAGCTTATATCAGAACTGGGCCTTTCAGTGGGCTATTTGGTTGCTTGGGGTTACAATGGTGCTCGGTGGGAAGTTGCAAGGCGGTTAGCTGAAGCTGACTTTCAAACTAGCTCCTTGCTGGTGCTTAACTGCCGCTCTAATATACTGTATAAAAACTTCTCAGCCTCGCCGGGGAAGTTGCCAGCATATTTGACCTTCGAGTGTCCGTACGATCTCAAAGGCCTCTTAACTAAATGTAGACTGAATGCTGTACAGCTAATGGAAGTCAAGGGACGGTATGATGGGCTTCCTAATGTAGAAAGACAATTCCCCCATAGTTGCAAGGCTAATAGAGGATTTGCACCATTTTTTCTTAGAATGCCCCCAGTATACAGATTTGAGAGGTCAATATCTTCTTCCTCTTATTGGTGTTTTAAAAGATGCTTCTCCTTTTAAGTAAAATTGTCTTTCAGTTAGCTGGGACAGATTACTACATATCTTATCGAACTGCAAAGTATATTAAATTGGCCTTGGCAAAGAGAAATAAGCCTTTGTAAATTTGTTTATTAGCTTAGACATTTTAATTATTAATAATAATTTTAAATAATAATAAACTTTTAAAGATAGTGTACTTATTTGGTTTCATTTTAATGTGTGTTTTTTCAATTATACGCATTGAATGTTTCTTTTAACAATTTGTTTCTTCTAATTATGTGTATTGTTTGTTTTATGGGGGTGTGTAATAGCCTGGTTGGCTAATGCATAAATAAACTTGAACTTGAATGTGAGTTGCTAGAGTTGTTCTTTAGGGTTAAATCCATCCCCGGTAAAGTTAAATCTCTGGGGACGGATGCATCTTCTCTCTCTCTCTCTCTCTCTCTCTCTCTATTGCGCAAACATGTAAATGTACACATATGAACAGTGATGTGTCATCTAGTCTACAGCCTGACATGCCACATGCTGCGGAGGCTAATTTTGCACTCCTTATTAGGTCATAGGGTAATTATGTTTTTCGAGTGTAACCTAAAGCACAAACATCCTCCTGGTGCTTAAATCAGCGGAAGACAGTTGACAGCAGGGGAAATAAACACAGCATGCAAAAGGTAAAATAGAGCTGTCACCAAATGTAACAGTAGGAGAAGGGGCTTTTATGAGAGGAGAGGGAGTCTCTGTATGAGGAGGACAGGTTGCTTACCTGTAACTGTAGTTCTCTGAGTGGTCATCTGTGCAGTCATACATATGGGCTCTGCACCTGCACTGAGCTTACTTCGAAAATTCTTTAGCTGAGGTGAAATAGGCGGAAGACCCTCCCCCTCATGCATCGATTGGTGAGCTTCGATGTTGAGTACGTTCGACATCGAGTGACGGGCTTCGGCGCCGAGGGCAGTCAGTGTCAGCTGAGTCTCGGTGCCGTGGACATCACTGATTGGGCTTCGATGAAGACAGTCGGTATCGGGCAGACGCCTTCAATGTCGAGAGTCCTGTCCCAAATCGGAAGAGCTTTCTCGGTGTCAATCTGGAGATTTGTAATACACTCTGTAAAGTGGAGATTGATATCGAGTGGAACGGTCGTATTGGCCTCGATGGGCATAATCCTCTCGAGATCGGTATGAACACCTGGAAGACGATTCCGCTCGAGACCGACTCTGGCAACGGCGTGGAGATTTAGAAACAGCTGAGGATCTTTCGCTGCACCTGGAATCACTTTTATTGGAAGATGGAGTCGTTTGTAATGGCTGCACAGCTTTAATAGGGGAATCCAGGATCTCCCCTTTGGAGATCGAAGTCACAAGCGCTATAGTCGGCACCAGCTCCTCGATCCTCAGTGTCGAAGGGTCCTTCTTATCCGACACCGAGCGCTTGGTCTGTGTGGCTGATCCCGAAGCCTCGGCACTCATCACCGATTGGGGTGGAGTGATGGGCTTAGTCAGAGACTTCTGAAGTTTAGAATTCTTTTTAAGTTTTGTCTCCTTTTGCTTCTGACCCTCATGTTTATGGGTCTTTTTCTTTTTAGGCAGTATTTCCTCTGGCAGTGTCTCCTTAACCACTGTGTGTGTAGGAGAGGATTTTCGTTTAGTCGTTGTGGCACGCAGTATGGCTGGGCCGGCTGCCGAAAGAGTTTGCTGCCACAGGGCTGTTTTTAATTTCAGTGCCCGTTGTTTTCTTGTCACTTTGGTAAAGGTTTGACAATGGTGGCAGGTTTTGACAATATGCTCCTGCCCCAAGCATAAGAGGCACAAAGAGTGCCCATCTGCTGGGGGTAACTCAGCCCCACAGCGCACACATTTTCTGAATGGGGCCTTTAAGGTCATAGTTCCTCGATAGGAAAGATGAGAGGGGGAAAAGAGAATTTAAGTTTGTTTTTTTTTTAGATAGTTAAAGAGAGAAGGAGGAAGTTTTTGAAGAAATAGTATTCAATAAGATGATCTACTCAGCCGATTTAGTTGATAAGAGTTGGAGAACCTCCGAAAGCTACTAGTCGCAATAGCGGTCGAAGAGGAACTGAGGGAATGAGTGGGAGCCGCACTGAGGAGCAGGCGGGAGGGGGAGGGGCTCCTGCCCATTTCACCTCAGCTAAAGATTTTCCGAAGTAAGCTCAGCGCAGGCGCAGAGCCCATATGTGTGATGCACAGAGACCACGAAGAAGAATTGGGGTGTTAAGTGTCCCTGTTTTCATCTGTGAAGTATTGGAGAGCACACATATTTTCAATCCATTCCCTCAATTATGTAATCTTAATACATGCTCCAAGATACTAAACTCCATTTCACTTCCCAAACTCTGCCTCCTTTTCCAGACCCAAATATTTGCCCTGCTGCTTTACCATGTGCAGGCCATGTAGTCCATATACACAACTGTAATTCCACTGCTCAAATAGGACACTGGACTACAGTGTCAAGCTTGCAAGGGCCCCTGCTATTGCTCCCAGATCAGATGTACAGATCAGATGCAGTCTTGGCAGGTGTTTTGGCACATCAGCAAAAGGATGAACAATGCCCATTGCCTAGCAGTACAATGACCTCTAGGGCTGTGAACCATTGTCTTGGGTTGTAACCTCCATCTAGTTACTTCCATTTCTCTATTTGAAGTTAGCAAAATAAGGAGGAAGCTAGTGGAAGAAGGGAACAGAATAGGGAGTAAAGATCAGAAACAAGGGTAAGAAGTTTCTTCTAGATCAGTTAGAGAAGGAGAAAATACATTCATGTACCAAGGGTTAACTCAGCTTTCTTCTGCCATCATATTTTGCAGTCCCTTAATCACATACAGCTTAATGTTTTACAGTTCTATGAATTTGTATTTAATATAACAAATCTTAACTCTTTGATTCCCCTGCCCCCCGCTTTATCCATAATCCTGTACCAAAAAGAACTGAAGGGAAGCCATAGGAAGGAAGCCATAACATAGGGAACCTGAAAAATATCAGCGTTCCCAGTACACTACTATTCCACAAGGAACAAATAAGTGAGTACAGTAATTAAGATGCTGTGAGCAACACTATTCTTAGGTCCTCCTGACAGCCATAAGAAACATGTTTCCATGGAAAGAAGAACTGGCATCAAAAAGGAAAATGCAGAGGTATACTTTTATCCAGCCTGTTTTCTTATCGTTAGGCCTTCAGCTGAGTCTCAGTTTCAATAAAAACCCTGAACTATAAATTGTTTAAGCCACCACAATAGGTTATTAAAACTATTTCTAAGTATGAATGTTTATCAATATGCAGCTTTAACTCTCACAAGATATGGCGGGGAAATGAGCTCTAGCATTACAATTCATTTTATTATTTGAACATTTATATACAGTAATACCTTGGATTGAGAGCATAATTCATTCTGGAACAGTGCGTGTAATCCAAAACACTCTTATATGCCGACGAGAACATATTATGCCAGTGCTTTCTCATCTGCACTGGCTGTCAGTCTGTTTCCGGGCCCGATTCAAAGTGCTGGTGCTAACATTTAAAGCCCTAAATGGCTTGGGGCCAGGGTATCTGAAGGATCGTCCCCTCCCATATGTACCTGCCCAGACACTAAGATCTGCATCAGCAGTCCTTCTCCGAGAGCCCCTGCCAAAGGAAGTGAGGCAGGTGGCTACCAGGAGGAGGGCCTTTTCTGCTGTGGCACCCTGGTTATGGAATGAGCTCCCCAAAGAGGTTCGCCTGGCGCCTACTTTGTATTCTTTCCGGCGCCAGGTGAAGATCTTTCTGTTCTCCCAGGCATTTTAATCATCTTACCGTAATCATTTTAATCTTATAATTGTTTTTAATTCCGTTATTGTAACTGCTGCTGCTAGCTCTGCTGTTTGTTTTAAATTTTATATTTTATATTGTATTTTATTATTTTAGCTGTTGTAAACCACCCAGAGAGCTTCGGCTATTGGGTGGTATAAAAATGTATTAAATAAATAAATAAATAAATAAATATCAAAGTGAGTCTCTGGCGGGTGTGAGAGGGGCCAATTCTGGCCCGCTACGCCCACTCGAGGCGAGCGGTTACATCCCTACCTTGTATTGCAAGACGTCGCTTGTTTATCAAGTCAAAATTTATTTTAAAAAATTGCTTGTCTTGCAAAACGCTCTCAGACCAAGTTACTTGCAATCCAAGGTATTACTGTACTGCTTTTCAGGTAAACTACATCCCAAACCACCCCACGCATTAAAAGAATGGAGGGATCACAGAGTTAGCCCCATTCCTCTGGAAGACACTCCCAGGGGGCACACACTGGCCCTCCAGGCATTTAGAATGTGTCAGAAATGGCTGCAAATCTGTACAGTTATCCACTATCTCCCCTTCGGAGACAGAAATCGCCTCCACACAGGCGCAGAGCCCTTATGTGTGATGCAGAGAGCATGAAGAAGACATTGTTCTCATTGGAATACATGTTAAATTGTGAGAACAATCAGTACAGGGTAGTAGAGAGGTACGTCAGGATCAGGAATACGTTCCTCTTCCTTGAGACTGCACATGCTTGCACTGACAGTGCTGTGTCTTTAGTATATAATCTGGAAGAGCTGCACAAACAAAAATTGCCCCAGAACAGCCTCGTTGGATCAGAGGGAGGGTTGCCTCAGCCCCAAAACTTGGACTGACATCACACTTTGGCTCAGATCTGAAGCAGTGCCTCGCCTCATTGTCCGAAACCTTGGATGACTTCCCCGTTAACTATAATGGAAAAATCAAAAACGTCTATAATGTTTTAATATTTTGGCAGAATTGAATGTAATTTTCAGGCATAGTTAACCCCTTCTGAGGGGATGTAGCTTGCCAAATATCAGACAAATAAGCACAGGGGATTCTGTGCTACTTGCTTTTAGATTCAGAGGCTTTTTTAAAAAGGAAAAATCAAGGAATACTTTAAAAAAAAACTTTGACAGAATTGCACAATCTTTTTAGCTCCTTTTGAGGGGAGAAACCCTACCAAATTTCAGATTAATCGGTGCAGGGTTTAGGGGGTTACAAATAAATACAGATTATCTGGTGCAGTGCTTCCTGTCAGTCAAGTGATGGCAAGCACCTTTTCTTCTAAGTCACTGGTCTTCAGCTGATGAGTTGGGAGCCACTACTGGGTTACCAGCATGAGCTAAGGTGGGTTCCAACACAAATATTCACTATCAAGGGAAAATTTGATTTTAGGGCTGTTTCTTTACTTTAAAAAAACTGCAAAAATTTTGTGGACAACCTTTAATTCCAAGTATGTGAGAGTGATGCCCCCAAAATGCAGAGTATGTGGTCGCTAAGGGATTGCCACAAAACTCATTTTCTAGGCACTTTTCCCCCCAGTTTGTCTCACAATCTATCATAATAATGCCAATTCACATAACTTTCTCAATTATTAAAGGAAACATAATTTGTAACCTCCATTTACAACTTGCCATTATTCCAAAAGCCATCAGAAAGCCATCAGAAAACCTCTTCGTTTAGGACATGGGTACACAACCTTTTTGGTCCCGAGGGCCACATCGGTGTTTGCTGGGGTCGCAGGGGCCACACAAGTGTGCACACATGCACGTGCACACACATTCACATACAACTCACATCACAATCAAGACCCTACCCCTTCCCACTGCAGAAGGGTCAGTGGTGAGCACAAGTTTGGGCTGGCTACCAAGGCTAACTTGTGGGCCCATGCCAGAAATAGCAAACAAATTACATCTAATTCCTCTCCAAGGAAATTAGAGCAAAGTCTAAGAGCTCTGAATAGCCTCCCAAGACTTATCTACACACATTCAGAATAATCATGTGGTATAGCCCTTTTGAGAATATACCACTTTAGACTGCAAGTGGGATCTACATTTTTCAATGCTTCCTCACATTAACCTCCCTCAGTGGCCCAGCTTGCCTGCCCCCCTCACACAACTAGGACTCCCTGCATATAGAAAACTAGCACATCAGGAAAGGACTAGACTAGAACTTTCTCCCCAACATTCTACTTTTTGTTTTTAAGTGTAGGGAGTGTTTTTTGTTTTGTTTTGTGTTTACTAATGTTGGAAGCAGTTATATGATAAAGTTATATTTTTATATAACTGTGTGGCATAGTGGTGAGAGAGTTGGACTGAGACTCAGGAGATCCGGGTTCTAGTCCCCGCTCCATCATGAAACTCACTGGGTGACTTTGGGCCAGTCACTGACTCTCAGCCTAACCTACCTCACAGGGTTGTTGAGAGGATAAAATGGAGAGGAGGAGGAGGAGGACTATGTAAGCCGCCTTGGGTTCCTTGCAGGAAAAACGGCAGGGTATAAATATAATAAATAAATAATAATCAGCATATGTACTAACATACTACCAATGCTAAGGGAGAATATAAAACCAGTATGGTTTAACAACTACTACTGTTGAGATGTAATGTTCATTCCTAGAGCATCTGCAGAGCGTCCTAAGAAGCAGGCAGGAAACTTCAAGGCTTCTATGAACAAGGCTTCTATGTTCTAGGAACAAGGCTTCTATGGCAGGAAACATTCAGCCATTCCTAGAGCATAATTTTCCTGTCTTTTTTTCCCCTTCTTTTTTCAGCAGCAGCAGGTGCTGGGGGGCTCAGGAGATTATAGTGTATTGAAGAGCAATTTAGTGTGCATTGTATGGTACTGTCAAACGTGTAATTTTAGAGGTCGTGAGGGTACAGTGAAGAGTAATGTAAGAGATATTGTGAGGTAAACTACAATGTATGTATGGACAATTTCAGAGGTCTTGAAGGTATAGTGAAATACAAACATGCAATTTGAGATATATTATGGCTCCAATAAAAAAATAAGATTTCAAACTGAAGAGAAACAAATGTGCAACCAGAAATGTTTTGTGGGCTAAACTGCAATGAAATGGACCAACATACAATATAACACACAACTGTAATCAAGACATAATACAGGAGTACAAATACAAGAAATATTGAGAGTATCAAATCTGTGCTTAGCCCAGGAGGAGAGGGGGGAAAACACACAACCAGAAAATGCAAAAACGGCCAGACACGCCCCCAACATCCCTGGAACCACCAGTGACAACCAATCAGGGACTGTGTCGATGCTGCCAACACACAGAGGGAGTAAATGAAATCAAGATAATAAGGACACGCCTCCAGCACAGCCCACATCAACACACAAATCACTAAACGCCTTCCTGAAAATCAATAGTTCTGACACTAATGCTAAAATCGTACAGGCTGGAGCCAAAGCAATGTCTCTGGGAAACAGAGTTCATAAAACAGGGGTCACTACTGAGAAGGCCTGACTAACCACACTGATCTATCTTCTTTAATAGAGTAGATTCTCAGCAGGTTTGTCTGATTTGACCTTAGCTGAAATGAAAGCTAAGGTATGCTGGGGCTAGCCTGCAGAGAACTTTATAGGTCACAAGCAATACTTTGAACTGGGTGCAGATACTAATCTTACCTGTATATCAGGATGCAGAACCTCTTTCAGCCTGAGGGCCAAGTTCAATTTTAGAGAAGTTCTCAGGGGCTGCATTCCAGTAGCGGGTGGAGGGAAAGGGGGCAGGGCTGAAGGCAAAATGGGAGGGACAAAAAATACCAGAATACTGTAGTGTAAAGCTCTTGCTGCCAGTAACTAAGCCTTAGGAGCAGCATGTCAACCTTTTAGAACAGGGAAAAAATTGCACAAAAGTCGGGAAACCACCAAATGATTAGTGGTTGGGGCAAAGGGGGGGCAGGGGAAGTGAGCGTGGCCATCTGGGGAACCCTAGAGGGCTGGATTGGGACCTCAGGCCTGAGGCTCCCCACCTGTGTTGTATATGAACAGATATGCCTAGGTACCGTTGCTATGTGTCATTTGGCTAAAAAAAAGCATTTAGGGTGCAATCCTATGCATGTTTAGACAGAGAAAAGTCCTACAACTCCAAGCATTCCCCGCAGTCTGGGTAATTCTGGGAGTTGATGGACTTTTTCCTGTCTAAACATGCATAGGATTGTACCTTAAGTCTACAAACATATCACTGGGACACTCTTAAATCAAAAGTATCAGAATACAATTTCTATGATATTCATACCAATGGAAACCCAGTCAGCTGAATGCAGAAAGACTCGACCTATCAAATACATATTTTGAAAAACTTACTCTGGCTGCAGAAGCAAAGGAATCAGGGCCATGAGCCACATTTCTTATGCCATCGGTTCCAAAATATGCTCTAACGCTGTTTGGAGCATCAGTTCGGGCCACAGCAGAGTTTGCAGGTCCTAATAAATTTTTCCATCTACATATGGCATCATCCCCCAAGATCTCCATAGCAACAACGGGGCCACTTGTTATAAACTCAAGAAGCTCACTGCAAATGGAATATAGAGCAGTCAGAATTCATAGTGAACTAGGAGATTGAACAGGATTCTGCTCTCCTAAATACAACCAAGCCAACAACGCCAACCTAAGATGGCCAGAGAGAATATACATATAGCAATTATATTTTTTAAAATAAGAATCTGGTAAAAGTTTCACATGGGGTCTCAAAAAAAAGTATAGTTTGTTCATTCTGCTACCTTGAGGCAACAACATCTGAAATCTTTTCAATCTCTAAAAAAAGAGTAAGCACTGAAACAAGCAGAAAATAGACTCACTAGACACCCAAGAGTTCTTATGTTACTATAGTTTCATTTCAGATTAAGCAGTTACATAGGTACGAGGCTCCTGGTTCCTCATCAATAGGCAGCAAAATCTATCTGGCCAGCCTAGCCAACCTCCCCCCTCTGTAACTCTCCACTCACTGTTACTGCTCTTATACAGACAACCATGTTCAATCACAAGTGGTGCCCACTAACAAAAAAGAAAAAGACCAAACTCAAACACAAGAGGGTTTTGCACAGCTTGGGTGGGGAGAGGTCAGTACTTGGCAATATGCTGCCACCAGGAGCAGTGGCTGCCTGACTAATGGATAGAAAGTCAGGGATGAGGATAAGCCACTGTTGCCCTCCACCCAAATACATTTTGAAGAGAGCAGTCTCTCTACTAATAGGAGCCAGAACAGAGGTAACTGGAGAAGCCTGCAGGACTTGTTTATCCTGTTTTCTCATAGAAAGGAGGAGTGGATTGTTCTTATCTGTTGCAGCACCTAGCTTTTTAAAAAAGCAGCAGCACATCATTTACTCTGGCAGCAGTCACAAAAGAAGCTGCCTTATACCAAGTCAGACTATTGCCCATCTAGCCCAAAACTGTCTACATGGACTGACAGTGGTTCTCTAGGACTTCAGGCACAAGTCTTTCACATTGCCTACTACTTCCTAATCCTTTTTACTAGAGATGACAGGGATTGAATCTGGGACCTTCTGCATGCAAACCATGTGTTCTACCTTCCCCATGGGCCTCATAGTAAAAGGTCAACATCAACTTCCAAATAATTTATTCACATTTATTTAAAAAAATGTATATGCTGCCTTTATATGCTCCCTTGGCAACTTACAAAATTATTAACAAGCTATGGTGGCTTGTTAACTCCACTGTGCATGCCAGTCACCTTTGCATGGCTTGGCAGTATGGCTTGTCATATTGTGTGAGCCTGCCACCCAGTGGGTGAGAACTTGAGAATGCAATAGTCTGACTTGGTATAAGGCAGTTTATAACCTACCTCACAGGGTTGTTGTGAAGATAGAATGGAGAGGAGGAGGATTATGTAAGCCACCTTGGCTTCCTTGCAGGAAAAAAGGTGGGGTATAAATATAATAAATTAATTAATTAACTAAAAACAACATTTTAAAAAAGGTAGTAATACATATAGAACAATCCTGTTCCAAAGTACAAAGAGCGTTTAAAATCCAGTACACAATGGCCCAGTTCACATGATCAGCATGTTCACATGGTGGCTTGTTAACTACACTGTGTGTGCCAGTCATATGCCAGGGGGATTTGCATAATTACCCTCAGCAGCGCAACCTATTGTATCATGCGAACCCAGCCAGGGTGGCTTGTTGCCATGAATAACAAGACTTCAGGAATCCATGGGTAGGGTTCTGGGTGCCTTGTCACCCACTGGGTGGCAGGTTCACACAATATGACAAGCCATACTGCCAAGCCATGCAAAGGTGACTGGCATGCGCAGTGGAGTTAACAAGCCACCATAGCTTGTTAACTGCCTGCTGGTCGTTTGAACCCAGTCACTGCCTTAAAAAACTGTAGATTCAAACAAATATTTTTAAGGTCTGTTTAAAACACATAGATAGGGCCATGCATACCTTTTGCAAGAGAGCTCCAAAGATGTGGGCCTACCACTGAAATGCCCAGTCTCTAAGTACCTGTCAATCTGATGTACCCTGATGACTGTCCTGTGAGTCATCTGAGGCTGATCTTAAGGCCAGCACAGGTTTCATTAGGGTGCAGGCAGTCTTTCAAATAACCTGGTCTCAAACTGTTTAGGGCATTCAAGGTCAAATGACCAAGGTACTGATACTTTTAAGAAGCTTATTGCTGCTATCACTGCCATCATAAACAAGCATGGGTCAGTGTGTGGCAGCTACTCCTACTCCTGCTGCTGCTCCTCATCCTCAGGACTGTGGGGAGAAACCATGAGGTATGCAAATCCTGCAAGACTCTTCAGTATTGGTGTACATATCTTATAATCAATAAGGTAAAAATCAAAATCAATCGAATAACGTTTAAAATCTCAAAGAGTGCAATGTATAAGTCAAACCATCCTATACACTGAAACATATACAGTACCTACTTGTAATAAGGCTTAGCTAGGTGCTCTGCATGGAAATCCATTGCTTCTCCTCTACAAAAGATTAAAAAAAAAACTTCCATCAATGTTTCTGTGAAAAAAGTATTTCATCATTAACAACGTCTTGGATCCACAGAACCACAAGCAGAGTTCTGCTTTTGCCATGGGATTTCCCTGCCCTTTGTAGGACCACAGGAAGCTGTCTTATACCAAGTCTGATCATCTAACTCAGAATCGTTGATACTGACTGGCAAGGGCTCTCCAGGGTTTCAGGCTCGAGTCTTTCCCAGCCCTACCTAAAGATACCAGGTACTGAACCTAGGACCTTCTGCATGCAAACAGGTGCTCAACCACTGAGCTACAGCCCTCTTCATACTGCAACCCCTTGCACTACCAACAGCATGTGACGCAGCATGGGGATTTCAACTGGGTTGGGAGGAAATCAATCACACAACCATTATTGAGCAGAAGAGCCTTCTGCTCATGTAAAGGGTTCTTCGGATGTACACCAGTGTGTTTTGAATGAAGTAAATAAATAGTACATCGCCCAAGATTTGGTGGCTTATTTCAAAGCAGGTGTGAATTTCAGCCTGACTCACTTCTGGTAGCTCCCTGCATCCCCCATCTCTGCATATTCTCTCCCAGCTTTCCTTTGGCCCTCAAGCTCCTATCTCTTCCCTTTTCCTATTTTCCTTCATTCTCCTGGAATTCTCATTCTCATTTCCCTTATTCTCTTCATTTTTTTTTGCCTGCTTTTTTATCCCCTCCTTAACTAGGATCTTCTGCTGGCCATGCCTCCGTCTAGGAACAGAACTATTCAGCCAATTTTGTACACACATGTTTACTTTAGTAGTACATGGAAATGAACTTAAGAAGTGCTGTTGCTGAATCAGATCAGAGGTCCATCTAGTCCAGCATTCTGTTTCCCACAGTGGCCAACCAGATGCCTCTGGGAAGCCCACAAGCAAGACATGAGGGTAACAGCCTCTCTCCTGCTGTTGTTCCCCAGCAACTGATGTCTTCATGGACATAAGTTTTTTTGGAAATGTATACAAACTTCAGAGCCTACATGGAATTTTGAAACAAAGACCTCCGTTTTCTAAAAGGGAAATGTAATCGTTGCTTACATAGAAGTTGTCTATAGAAAAAAGATAACATTTTTGAGTAATCTGAAATAAATACATTGTTAAGAGCTGACAGTGCTCGCTCACTATCCATTTGGCACAGCAGAAATGTTTCCCAATCAGGAAATACATCCCCTACTGTATCAGGAACCAAGTACACAGAAAAGGCACATTAGCCATGCTCCCAAGGCTGCACCTCTGCACTCGGTGCAGTTCCCAATAATGGATTGGCAAGGGGATGAGCAGCGCCAAATAGTGCTGTCAGTTTCAGCAGCACTGATAATCTATTAGGGCCTGCAACTGAAGCTTCCCATTTCTCCAAAGAGGTGATCAGCACGACCTCGTGCTGCGCAACTATAGACATACACATTTGCATATGCAACAGCACATTGGCTGCTGCCCCATGTCTGTCTGGCCCATTTCTACTGCACTTCATCTGCCTGGATCATGACCTAGATCATTAGGGGCAAAAACTGCACATCACCTTAAATGCATGGCTGCTGCTACCCCACATCTCCTCCGTGAATCTTTTTGTAATATTTAGGTAAAACATGTGTATGACATCGCATTATATCACATCACTGCACTCAGTATTTCTCTTCTCCCCTTCAATTCAGAGGCAGGAAAATGCTGAGCAGGATGGTTTCACACATATGCTTTAACTAGACATTAACCAGACGACAAGGGGAGGAGATGTAGGTTGGTAACAGACACACACCTAAAGTAAGCACAGTTTCTCTCTAGGATAGAATTTTATTTGTGAACCAGTAAATGGGATTTGAAATTATAACATGTGTTTAAATACCCTTGTAAAACTCTATAATTAGAATCTTACCTTGTAAGTTTCATCATTTTGGCCTTAGTTATTGTAAAACCAGCATTAATAATCATATCAATGACTTCCCCAAGTTTGAGTGCTGTGTCAGGTTTCAATAAAGCCAAAGTTCTAGGAGAGAAAACAACAAAAATGCAACCAGATAGAAATAAGGCATCAAAATGCAAGCTTAAGTAAATCTCTACCCTCACAAATATCAGTGTAAAAAAACATTTCCATATCAATTAAAGTCATTCACATCCTTCACATGAGCGTTTGGATCAGATTTGAATAATACAAATGGGACTTGCAACAACAAAAAAATTGCATGGGGGGCAGTAGTGGGCTGGGTGTATGCGTGTGTGGTGGTTGCTGCCTTGTTGCTTTACCTTCTACAGGTCCTGGTTAGATAGCTATATTGGGGGAGGGGCAGTGACCAGGGTGATGCATGCTGGGCAAATGAGGATCCCCTCCTTTTTGTGCAATTCCAGTGCAATTTGCGCAATATCAACACATTGCGGATGGTGAACAGTATGGCTGAAAGATACTCTGTCCACATTACAAGAGCAGGCTGAGACAAAGTGATTTATGACAACCCTACAATGTCATTCACTGTTAATATTCTCATAGTGCAGGGTGGAGGGGGTGCTTATGTTGAGACACACTGGATTCCGACAACCTGTAATGTAATCCAGATTACGGTAAATTTTGTAATACTGCCCCCCTCACCATGCCCACTTAACACCAACACTTAGGGTTCTTTCTCTTCTCTCAGAAATCAAAGGGTAACTAAAATGTAGCAGAAACGGAAAGCCTTCTTCCAGACAAGGCTTTTATGGTGCCATCGCCCTGCTTCATTCATGGGATCTTACAGGAGGTCCAGATGATGTAGTCTTCAACTCATAATCCTCCCATTTTCCCACCACTTCTTCTGTCTTTTCTCTTACTGCACATAATCCATTAAGATAGCTGCCAGATGCCTTCTGAGTGGTAGTGCTAGGAGCACTCTGTCTGGAACCACCCCTAAGTCTTAAGAGGAGGCTGAGAGAGAGAGAGTTTGCTGAGGAGTGTGTGCTGCCCTTTAACTGCTTTAGCATCTGGATGATGGACTTCTAGAAAGGCTGTGGCCATGATGGGCAGGGAGGGGAAGGGAGAGGAGGAAATGTCCCTGATTAGTAAGCAATCCCTATGGGAAGGCAGCAGCGAGCACACACCCTGTTCTCTTCGCAGTTTTGAGCTCCCTCTTCCTGATGCAGCCAGCTGGCCCAGGCACCATGGTCATCTCAACACACTCAAGTACACACTTGTTCCAGTAATTTTCCTGTGGGGTTAGCTAGAAATGTTGTGGGGGGGGGGTAGTGCTCATGCTCTCTAGATTCTCAGAGCAAGGTTGGTGGGCTTGGTGGGGAGGGAGGGAAGGCAGCCATGTGCTGAGCTCCACATGAGGTTCAGGTAACAGCTACGGTATGTGGGCTGTGTGTGGTTTCATTCAGTGATCATTTCTCCTCCCTTTTCTTCACACAAGAGAACACATGCACAGAATCTAGTTTTTCCCCCATTTGGGGGAAGGGGTTGCCTCCTTTAAAAAAATGTATGTACTTTTATAAATCTTGGCATTCCCCTGAACCCAGAGTTAAGTCTCTCTTGTTCATAGGTACGGCCATTTTGGCTACAAAGCCATTAGCACACCCCAGTCGGATTCAGTATTGGAGAAAGTAATGATTCTAGTAATGATACAGTTATTCAGTAACTGCATGAGATTCCAGTCACGATGCCCCACCAGATACTGTAGCAGTTCTAGACATGATAGTATCTCAAAGAAGTCTCACGGTCGTCTCAACAGTGATACTCCATGGCATTAGTTATCAAATGGTGAGCCATGCGTGTCTCATTTGTATTTCACAAGTTCATGACACCACCACAACATTCAAGAGAAAAGTTTGTAACGCCACTGTGAAACTTTCGCTGTTGCTGGACCTGCATAAGTACCCAAATGTGAGAAGGCACAGAAACCACTGCACCTTCCCAGCTTTATTCCTTTCTAAAAGTGATGAAGAAACTAGGCTGCAATTTCATAATGTAGCACTGCTTTCAAAGGGGCATATACATGTCTGTAAAAGTATCTTTTACGTCACTGGGGAGGACTGTATGAATGAAGATGAGTTACTAGACAATCACTACAAGACTGTCTGCCGATCACAATTCAGTAGCTGATAGGTGAGGATTAGAATAGGTGAGGGTTGCTTCTATGGACTGGCATCTTAAACATCAGCCAACCACGAGTTCATCCACAGCTCTTTCTACCCACACCCTCTGGAGGAAAGGACCTGGAACTTGGACAGTAATCACCAACCACTGGGGACCAGAAGGGACTACCATAATTACCTCCATGTATCTCTAATACAGTCATGCCTTGGATTGAGAGCATAATTTGTTCCAGGAAACGTGCTTGTAATCCAAAACACTCTTATATCAAAATAAAATTCCCCCAAAAAATTTGTACAGAGATTTTTAATTTAAGCCATACTACAGTACTTGTATTGTAAGACGTCGCTTGTATATCAAGTCAATTTTTAAAAATAAATATTTAAAAATTTGCTTGTCTTGCAAAATGCTCTCAAACCAAGTTACTTGCAATCCAAGGTATTACTGTATATAGTATCTCTTAGAGCATTTAATTGTAAGACATTTGGGAGACAATCTTGGCTGAAAAGCAGGGCATAAATATAAAGTTGCTCGTATCCGTGCCAATTTAGGCACCAGTTTTAGGCACAGAATCATAGATGGATGTGACCAGAACAGTTTAGTCATACTATCATGGATAACTTTTAGCTTGCAGAGCCTTTCATAGATTTCATAGATCATAGAGTTGGAAGGAGCCTACAAGGCTATCGAGTCCAACCCTCTGCTCAATGCAGGAAACTAGAGGAGGGGTCTCCCATCCAAGTAATAACCAGGCCTGACCCTGCTTAGCTTTCCACACCCAGAGCAGCTGAGCCAGCGTATAGAAAAACTTCTTGGAAGATTGAGGCCCACTACTTCCTCTCTGGACCTTTGTCCATCCTGGCTTGTGAAATTATCCAGGACTGGGCTGGGTATTTGGACCTCAGAGGTTATAATGCCTCCTTTAGAGGAAGGGGTGGTTTCCGCTAGTTTAAAGGAAGCAGTGTTGAGGCCACTATTTAGTTTAGATCTATTGGTTTCTGTAATTAAGATCCAGTGTCAAATCTATGATTTTTAGGCAAGATGTTGGAGCATGTGGTAGCTTTTCAACTCCACATAGTTTTGGATGACGTTGATTATTTGGACTCATTCAAATCCAGGTTCAGGACTGGTTTTGGGACAGAAACAGCCTTGATTGCCCTAGCAGATGACATGGCCAGAATCGGGGGGGATGCAATCCTATTGGTTCTCCTAGACTTCTCAGCAGCTTTCGATACCACCAACCATGGTATCCTTTTTGGATCATTTATCTGGGTTGTGCATAGGAGGCACAGTGTTACAGTGGCTCCAGTCCTTCCTGAATGAACAGTCTCAGGAGGTGGTGCTGGGGGACTTCCACTCTATCTCATGGCCATTGGCTTATAGAGTGCCACAAGATTCCACCTTGTCCCCTATACATTTCAACATCTACATGCAACTGCTGGGGGAAGTCATTCGGAGATTTGGGCTGAAGTGTCACCAATATGGAAATGATACTCAGCTCTACCTCTCATTTCCATCTAATGATCCTAGGGAGGCTGTTGAGCTCCTGAACCAGTGTCTGGAAGCGGTTTTGGGATGGATGAGGGCAAACAAGCTGAGACTTAATCCGGACAAGACTGAGGTACTGTGGTTAGGAAAAGTGACAAATCTGGATAGAGGAATACACCTGGTCTTAGATGGGAGTTGCACTCCCCCTGAAGAACTAATTGCGCACTTGGGAGTGCTCCTGGACTTGGCGCTAACTGGGGAAGTTGGTGGCAGAGGCCAGGAGTACTTTTTACCAGCTTAGGCTGGTATGCTAGCTGCAACCTTATCTGAAGGATGATCTTGCCTCAGTTATTCATGCTCTGGTGACATCCAGGGTGTCAACTGTCATGCATGCTACGTGGCACTGCTTTGAAGATGTTCAGAAACTTCAGCTAATGCAAAATAGCCACCCAGATACTGGTAAGGGCTGGATGAGCTGCTCATGTAACACCAGTACTGTGCCAGCTCCGCTGGCTGCCAGTGCATTTCCACACTCAATTTAAAGTGTTGGTTTAACTTTTAAATCCTTAAATGGTTTCAGTTGGGGTTACTTGAAGAACTGCCTTTTCCTATATCAGCCTGCCCACATCCTGAGGTCAGCAGCAGAGGCCTTTCTTACCTGCCCACCACCAAAGGTGGTTAGACTGGTGAGTACAGGGGAGAGGGCCTTTTCTGTTGTGGCCCTACACCTCTGGAATTGGCTTCCATCAGTGGTTCTTCATCAGGCCCTCAGGAAGGCTCTGAAGACCCACCTATTTTCACTGGCCTTTCCATAGTCTGTGGGCTGCAGGTTTTATTGGTGATAGCCGGTGTAGTGGTTACAGTGTTGGACTGGGACTCAAGAGATGCTATCACGAGATAGCTGAAGATTTTTTTTCCCAGCGCACTTGGAAAAACTTTTGGCCCCTGACAAAGGTAAATACCGAAACGCGTTGGGCAATAAAATATTTCAGTTGGCACCAGATACTTCTTTCTCTTTTGTTCTTTTTACACATTGGCGCCTTCTCCTCTTGTTTTGTTCTAGTCCCCACTCGGCCATGAAGCTCACTGAGTAACTTTGGGTCAGTCACTGACTCTCAGACTGACCTACCTCACAGAGTTGATGTGAGGATAACATGGAGAGGAAAAGGATTATGTAAGCCGCCTTGGCTTCCTTGCAGGAAAATAGGTGGGATATAAATATAATAATAAATGAATAATCTGTTTTTATGGGAGTTTTATAGAATTTTAAAATAGAATTTTATTTTTTTATTAACAAAATTACTGGATTTTTTGCATTGTTTTATACTGTTTTTAAGCGGCCTTAAAATAATTTTAAATAAATAAACAAACAAACCTCTTCCATTTCCTGCTTCCATGACTCTACTTTTATCTGGGAATAACTTAATCCAACACCCTTCCCACTTTTTTCTTTTCTTGTTAATCCATTGGGGAAAATGGTAAATTTCAACTCCCCCTTACGTAATGAAGTAAAGAGGCTCTCTAATGAAAGAAAAATAGTATCAATATACTGGCCAAAACAATTTATAAATAAACTTGAAAATATCTAAAGAGGTTCAAAGACTACATCTTCTCACCTTTCTTTGCAACTGCCCAACATGCGGGAGGTATATTGATCTCCATAGTCAACCAAATTGAGGTGGCGTGAGAAGATAGTAATTCTGTTGCCCACAAACAGATCTTTAAATTGTAGATCTTCATACTTGGTACGATTCAGGAATCTGCAGTGGTTCTTCATGTCATACTGCAGAGTAAAAGAAACTGAGTCATCTACATGCAGACCTAAAATACATGTATTTTAAAAAAAAAAACAGTGTAAAATTATAATAAAATAAAATCAACTCTTAGGGTGAAGAACATCCATCCCACCTGTGCATATAGGGGGAAAGACCAATGGGGATGGTAGGACAGAAGATGGGAGAGAATTCCAACCCCACCCAACCCTTTTTCTATTTTCTGTCTTCTCCGGCAAATTTTCTTCTATTTTCTTCTTCTACCTAAAGCTGTTGGATTTCACATAATATGCCATTACTTCAAACTCTGAATTTCTAGAGACTGAATAGACGGAACCTATACCAAATGGCTTGGAGCACAGAAGAGACTGGCTAGGTTCACACAACATGCTA
Source organism: Shinisaurus crocodilurus (assembly GCA_021292165.1). Taxonomy (NCBI): domain Eukaryota; kingdom Metazoa; phylum Chordata; class Lepidosauria; order Squamata; family Shinisauridae; genus Shinisaurus; species Shinisaurus crocodilurus. Next base: position 242,799,197 of record CM037878.1, on the reverse strand, counting down.
AGCCATGGTGGCTAGCCACCACAGCTTAGCGTGCTGTGCAAACCCAGTCAGTGTTTCTTAGCTTCGAAGCCACCCTTTGAAGCCATGGCTTGTTCTAGGGTTTACTGTAGCCGCCGTGGCTTGGCATGTTGTGCGACCCCAGTCATAGAGGTAGCTTCATGAACTGAACAAAATGATCTCCTTTAATTGGAATTTAACAGGCAAAACCAATGCTGTTTATAGTTAACAGTTACTTCCTAATACAATTCTTATTATAGAGTACATTCATTACAAAAAGTAAATCTGATAAATTACAGCTATGGAGAGAATTATCTCTAAATTAAGTCATTCTTTGTCCAAACCAAAATGACAGATTCATGGTAAACAAACACATATTTACATATTCAATGTGTGACACTCCGTATGTTTTTGTTATCTTAATATATAAGCAATAAGTAATGGTTTTGTCTTACAAATGTCTCCAATAAACCAGTAGTTCCACAGAAAGTAGGATAACCTTGCAGAGAGAAGCTTTCAGATAGAAATGAAACTTTCTACCTCTTGAGGTTTTTCACAAAACATTTGGAAAGACACTAGAATTAAACTTATAGAGCACAAAGGCAAAGCATTAAAAATCCCTGAAGTCTCAACCAGGCCCTTCACCTTTTTCTAGAACAGGATGGGGAACCTCCAGCCTAGTCAGGCCGGCAGAGGTTCCCCATCTGGCCCCACCCCCTCTGCAAGGGAGGGGAAAGCACTTATCTTTGATCAGCTGCTGATCAGATAAGAGCTTTTCCCTGCAGGGCAGAGGGGGCGGGGCCAAGGGAGTGATTCAGTCCTGCTTCCTTCTGAGCCTTGTCCTGCTTACCTTTGAGTAGTTCCTGAAGAGGTTTGCCTTCTTTCTTTTGAATAGACATGATGCACATGCTTACTTTTGAATAGAAATGCTATTTGAAAGTGCTGCTGAGTGATTCAGTCCTGCTTACTTCTGAGCCTTGTCCTGCAGGGGCTTGTCCTGCATACTTGCGAGCAGGCAAAAGTGCAGAAAAGGGCAACTAAAATGATCAAGGGGCTGAAGCAACTCCCCTATGAAGAAACCAGCTGGGATTGTTTAGCTTAGAAAAAAGGAGAGTAAGGGGAAACATGATAGAAGTGTACAAAATTATGCATGGTGTGGAGAAAGTGGACAGGGAGACATTTTTCTCCCTCTCTCATAATACTAGAACCCAGGATCATCCCATGAAGCTGACTGGTGGGAGATTCAGAATAGATAAAAGGAAGTACTTCTTCACGCAGCACATAGTTAAAATTATGGAATTCACTTCCACAAGATGTAGAATTGGCCACCAATTTGGATAGTTTTAAAGGGAGATTGGACAAATTCATGGAGAGATTATCAATGGTTGCTAATCCTGATTGGCTATATGCTTCCTCCACTATCAGAGGCAATATGCCTATGTACTCCAGTTGCTGGGGAACATGGGCGGGAAGGTGCTGTTGCTCTCATGTCCTGCTTGTGGAATCCCATGGGCAGCTGGCTGGCCACTGTGTGAACAGAATGCTGGACTATATGGACCCTTGGTCTGATCCAGCATGGCTCTTATGTTCTTAGGCATGCTGTTCGTGCTTACTTCTGAGTAGTCATGCATAGGCTTGATATTTGGGACGCTACTTGAAAGTGTGGCTGAGTGATTCTTTCCTGCTTACTTCTGAATAGATTTGCAGAGGCTTGTCCTGCCTCTTTCTAAACAGACATGCTGTTCATGCTTACTTCTGAGTAGATATTCATTTAAAGTATTTTTATCCCATTCCACAGCAACAACAAAAAAAAAAGGCTCCCAGAGCAGCTTCCAATCAATCAGCAAAAAAAACAGTTCCTACCCACAGGCGAAAAATCTAAGACAACATGACACATGAGGAAAAAGGGATGGGGAAGAGGAAAAAATTAAGTAAACTGCTAGCACAGTTGGTGAAATGGCCCTGCTTCCCTGCTCATCTCCTGGGTGGGGAGGCAATCGAACTACAGCAGGCTTTTGCTGCACCCTCACTCCTGCTGTTACACATGGCAGTTGAAGTCAGTTATCCATGGGGGGAGGGGAGGGGAATCCAACTCAAGCAGCCCCTGATGTTTCCATTGCCTGTTCCTGTCTCTCTCACACCTTCTTTCCCACAGGACCGTTGAAATCAGTTAGCCCTGTGGGGGTAGGGGGCAGTCAGCTGATTGTTCCTAATATAAATTGATAACAATGGAATGGGGCGGATCAGTCCTACCCAATTTGCTTTTAGCCCCACCCACCACAGGAATGTGGCCCCCAAGAGCTTCTCCGAAATGGAATCCCGCCTTTGAGCCCCAAAATGCAGCTGGATCCTACACGTATGTTTATTCGGAAATAAGCCCAATGTGTTCAAACAGGCCTACTCGCAGATAAGTATACAGAGGATTACAGCCTTAGGATCTGACACAGATTAGCTGATACAGTTACTGACACTACAGGAATGTCTGCAGACTCTTGCTTTGTCTTACTATTTCTTCTTATACTGACCACCGATATTCCGCTTTTCATCCTTGAGTTGGGAATAAAGTAACTGCTTTGGGAGATGGCAGTCAGACATTCGAATAATATGACCAGTCCATTGAAGTTGGCGTCGAAGCGAAGGATCATTTTTCAATGCTAGTAGTCTTTGCTTCTTCCAGTATACTGACATTTGTTCGCCTATCTTCCCAAGTAATTTGCAGGATTTTCTGGAGGCAACGTTGATTAAATCTTTCAAGGAGATGGAAATGACGTTTATAGATAGTCCATGTTTCGCAGGCATACACTAAAGTTGGTAATACAATGGCTTCATAAACCAGCATTTTGGTCTCCCTACAGATATCCCGATCCTCTAACACTCTACGCTTCATTCGAGAAAATGCGGCACTTGCGGAGCTCAAACGATGCTGGATTTCAGAGGTTTAAAGATGTTCTTAAGGCTAATCTAAAAAAATGCAATATACCATAAACATCGAGAACTGGGAAGCTCTGGTCCATGAATGATCTAACTGGAGGTTGGCCTTTCACAAAGGTTCTATGGACTTTGAAGAAGCCCGAGTGCAAGGTGAAAGGGAGAAACGTGCTAAGCAAAAAGCACGTCAAACAAATCCTTTACAGCAGTGTTCTCCAACCTTGGGTCCCTAGATGTTTTTGGCCTACAACTCCCAGCATGCCCCAGCCAGCATAGCTGGCTGGGGCATGCTGGGAGTTGTAGGCCAAAAACATCTGGGGACCCAAGGTTGGAGAACACTGCTTTACAGGACCATCTTCCATCTGGTAACCTGTGTCCTCACTGTGGGAAGCTGTGTGGATCTAGAATTGGCCTCCACAGTCACTTACGGACCCATCGCTAGAGTCTACACAATTTTTTTAGAATTTCCTCCTTTTATAATTTTCTTTTTGTAATTTTATCCTGGAAGACAATCTTACTCGGTCACCTACTACTATTCCTTAGTTTCAAAAGTAACTTTTTAGATGTTCCTCAGAACGACTGTAGACAATTTCTTTTTTTTCATTTCAAGTTCTTTAGCCAAAGCTGCAGAAGCCACTCATGACAGTTTACTCTGGAAAGATTTCCATCCCAATTCGACATACTTGAAATGAGAAAGTACTTCCACCAGTCATGCCAAGTCACAGGGAATTGTAGGGAGAGAAAGGTGAACCAAAATTCTTGAATATCAAGTACAGTATCTGCTAGCAGTACTGAGCATGAACCATCTCTTTACTGTAGTATACTAAGTATCCAGGGTTTTCTGCTATAGTCAAATTGAGTAGGAAAGGGTGGGGGTATGGCGGGCCAGCCAGCCCCCCCTTCCTCCACATGGTGGCAGCGCTGGGATTCGAAGCTGAACCACAGAGTGTGTGCACAGTGGGCAAATGAGAGAAATTAGAGAGACGTTAGTGCATGAATAGAGAGTTTGTTATTTTTTAGAGATTTAAGTGTGAGATTGAGCCTTAGGGAAAAACGTTCAAATTGCTGAAAGGGGCTGCCCCAGTCGGTGGAAGCCTAGCGCCAGCGGGGAGCGTTGAAGGCAGGAAATCTTGATGTCTGTAGACTGGTGGAAAAAAGCTGCCATGCTAGACAACTGGATGGAGTTGTACCAGCAGAAAAGGCAGGGCGAGTTCCCTTTTCCAGGCGTGGAGAGGCCAAGGGGACAAGCAAAAGAAACTACCCATCGAGTACAACAGAGGCTGGGAGTAGCAGTTGCCAGTGAGTAAGCAGAGCCAGATCCTACCATCCCCATCGCGTGCAAGAAGTCTGCGGGTGAGCAGATGGCGGCTGCGTGATCCCAAAGTTTGGGGGGCTGGAGGAGCCCGGGAAGAGAGGAAGAGGTGGTGTGTGCGCATGCGCGTGTGTTCCAGGAGGAGAGAGACCACCAGAAAACCTCTCCTAAGAGAATGGTGAGCAAAACTGTTGAGTTTTGGGACAGCGTTTGATGGGTGATTTTAGTTGTGCTGTGTGCCCCAGAGAAATTGTCGAGACTTTGGGGAGGGAGGGCACAGTCCTGCCCTACATCTCTCCCACGGGAGAAGGACTCAGATTTTGAACTTAAGAAGACTGTCCATTTGCTCTTGGGGGGGGGCATGGTGAATGGACAGGCTGGGCAGCAGCAAGCAGGGGGGGCGGACATCAGAAAACACCCCCCCCCGAGGAAAAGAGACTTTGTCCCTGTGCTGCTGAAGTGGAGGGCTGAAAGAAGCAGAAACGGAAAAAGGATTTCCCCCCCAGGCGTTTTCTGCTGCCACCTGAAGACAACGGACTGAGATTAAGTGGTTGTTTGATTAGAACCAACACATGTTGCTGACTTGTTCCTCGGAGGGGGAGGGGGGACAGGTGATTCAAGTTGTCTTTGTGTTGTCTTGTTGCTGGGCGGGCGATCCCAGTGTGGGCGGTGGAGAGCTGAAGAGAGCAGAGAGAGAAGGGGATTTCCCTCCTAGCTGACAGAGAAGCCCAGACAGAAGAATTTCTCCTTCAAGTGTCTCCAGCGAGAAGAAAAGAAGACTGAGATTGGTGGTTGATGATTAAAGCCAATAAAAGTTGCTAACTTGTTCCTCGAAGGGAGGGGGGGGTGATCCAAGTGTATTTGTGTTATCTGGATTGTTGCTGGGGGGGCCCGGGGGACGGGTGATCCCAGGTAAGAAGTTGAACCATTGTTGTTTTGTCCCCAAATGAAAAAATTAGTCCAGACTGGATCAGGTCAATTTGAAATTTGAATGTAATGCTAACGTAAAGCCAGAAACCTGTAAGTTTTCAAAGGGGCCTCAGGGGGGCAAGGAACAGTTGCCAGAGAAAAAATCAGTCAAAGGCCAAAGAACAAAGAAGTTAGAGGCAGAGAAAGCCCTCTAGCGGCTAAAGGGAAGATTGCCAGGCTGTGTGTTCTGGAAGGGGCCTTTGGAAACTGAATAGAGCCTCCAAAGCTAAGCATTCAATTCTGAGAGAAACAGTCATCCCGTGCAAGTTTGGGTGGTGGGCTAAAAGAGCCAAGCCCAAAGGGCTGGAAGATTGCAAGGCTGTGTGTTCTAGAAGGTGCCTTTGGGAAAAGAGGGGTGGGGGGAAGCCATCCCATTAAAGTCATTGTGTAGCAAGTGCCAAATGCGAACCTTGGGAAAAGGGAGTAGGCATTCATGTCGTTGGGTGGTGGGAAGCCATCCCAGCGGGTCTTTGGAGGGAGGGGTGATGGTATTCACGTCGTTGGGTGCAGGGTGGCAGAAGCAAGCCTGTAAAAGCAAACAAAAGCGAATTGAAGAGTCACATTTCAGTCTGCGATTTGCCCCCTGCAGGCTGTGTGGGAAACAGCAACCCTAAAAAGTTTTCTTTAGGTTGGGGTTACCATATGATGTTTCTGTGTATGCAAAACTGTGTAATGCAAACCTGTAAACTTCTGATTGATGGTTATTGATTGTGTTTTGCTGTTTTGATGTTTAAAGAGCTTTAGCAAACCTGTAAACTTCTGATTGATAGTTATTAATTGTTGTTTTGCTGTTTTGATGTTTGAAGAGATTTAAGCTTTGAGATGTTTAGGACTATGGTTGGGGTGTTTGATGTTTTGATGCTTTTGGTGTTGTTCTGTTTTTGCGTGTGTGTGAAAGTGAAGAAAGGTGCACTAGTGGCAGAATGCTAGCCAAGCTCTTTTCTTTGTTTTGTTTTGTTTTTTAGTTAGTATAGATGAAAGGAGAGGGTTAACCCCCTCTTTTCATCTTTTCCCAAGGGAAAGGGTGTGAAGAAAAGAGCCTTTGGGGGGGTACACACACACACACACACGCCTCCTCATGTGTAAGCCAAGTGGGGCCAGTTGAGGGGGCTGGGAGGAAAAGAAAGCCTCGGATAGGGCTTTCATATGTAAATAGTTCAAGCCATGAGGCATGACTCATGAGCCTCCCTCATCCTGACTGGCCAGGTGAAGTTCAATCTAATTGGCTGAGAGGCAGCAGAGTTACAAGGAGGAAGGGAGGGGGGGAAAGGTATATTTCCCAAAGCGTGGGTTTTGGTCTTTGTTCTACCCGGCTGTGGTAATGGCGGTAAGCCAAGGACCCCAGGCAGCTCCTGGTGAAATTAGCTGGATTGAGGGCTCTGGTAAAGGCAAGCCTTGTGGGAGTTTTACCCATCTCGGACCTTCGGGTAGGTGTGGTAATCTCCCTCGGGCAGCGAGGCTGTGCTGGATTTAACCCTTGAAGAGAACACCCTCAGGTAACAGGTGTGTGCCTGAGAGATCTTAAGGAGTCAGGTTTTATTGTTTTGCAGCTTTACTGTGTACTAACGTGTCTCTCTCTTTATTTTGTGTGCTTCTCTCATTTCCCTAATCTTGTTGTAAAATGCTACCAGAATAAACCTTGTCCTGGTTTTACCCCACATGGGTTTTGTAGTACTCTGTGGCTTCAGTATCTAAATCCAGGTTACAGAATTAAAGGCGAGTCCCTCAACAGAAATCCAAGTAGGATTGCAGACAGCTGAGGCTGGCAATCTGGTACCTTGAGATCTCTGGGGGTCTTGGTTCCTTTGGAGTAGGAAAGGGTGGGGGTGTGGCGGGCCAGCCAGCCCCCCCTTCCTCCACAATAAAGTAATCATATTCTCCTATGGGGCTTTCCCGAGTAATCTTCCAAACATTGCCTGATTACTTTCTAGTTCATTTCAATAATATTTGACAATTATTCTGATATTTACTGAAAACGTTCCAATTTCTTCTCAATCACTACCAAGTAGAGTGACAAATTTTACATTTAAAACCCCCCAACTCCCCTGAAGATTTTATGTGCGTTGTATAACAAGTTATTTATAAATCTGATTAAAGCAAAGAGACAGGTTCACAATAGTGTGGGTAAACAACAGTAAAATCAACAGCTTATTTGGTAAATACAGCTTGCAGATTTATTCCTCTCCATCTTGCACTTGCACCCTTTAATAACAAAAGGAAGTGAAGCATGCTGGCTTGGAACCAGAGAACTCATCAGTCACATGCATGTACTTCCGCAGGCACACTGGAATGCTTTTTCAGATAGCAGCTCCCCATGTTGCATCTTCCAAAGTCTCCCTGAGTTTCGGCACCAGCCTCGAAGCCTTCAACTGTGAACATGGGAGCTAGCCCTACGTGGCCCTTTGAGTCCCAGATACTACATATAAACCAGAAAGCATCAAGAATTGTGTTCTAAGAAGCCAGTTAGGATTCTTTAATGTTATTGTGAAGCTCTGTGGGCTGGATGGGGGGGAGGGGTTAAACAAAAAGGTAATAAAATGACTGGCTGTTATATATGAGCTGCCTTTCATTCATTTGTTGTCTTCCTTAAAAGCTTGGCAAAGATAGGTGTCGCCATGCTGGCTTCAGAGAATGAGAGATAGTAAGTGCTATGCACTGTTTATTTTTATTTATTTATTTATTTACTGTTGAACCAACTTCTGTTTGCAAAGGAAAAATTAGTTTCAGATTATCCAGAATTAACATACCCCTTTACCAATGAATCAAATATTTACCGTATTTATTTATTTTTGGCATGAAATGCATTTGAGAGAAAAATTTCTCTTGGAGATTATTAGTATTCCAACTCATTGTTTCCATTTTTTATTCTGACTCCCGACATAAATGCAGTAATCACCAGTTTCACTGGTAGAGAATGTGAAGGAGAGCCTAGAGTCCAAAGGAAAAGCAACTCTATCCACTCTCTAGATTGCCTGGTCAAGGCTGTGCATAACCAGCCACCATCTTGGCACCCATCCCCACTAACCCTGGAGATGTCTCAAGTCAGTGCTCCTGCTTCCTTCACCCATCCCTCCAGTTATGAGCCACTTCAGGGTGCAGGAGAAGAGGCTGAGGAATTGTTGCCAGAACTATGCTGCTTTTTAAAAACTGCCTTTAAACTCCCAAGAGCATTTGCACTCAGTCCAAGTCTGTAGAGTGTTTTAATCTGCATTTTTTCCTTAACTGCCACCACCAAGGATTTATCATTCTCCCATTAACACCAGTCGTGGGGAGGTACTGCTTTTGGGTTTCCCTTGCTAATCTGAGCATGAAGTCCTTTTCCAAAAGGCATTTCACCAAGCAATCTAACCAGGTTCTTTCATTAAATGGGAGTGCAAAACTAATACCCCTCCTTTTGGGCAGCACTCTTATGAAATAAAGGTAGTTTATTGTACAGGAGGAGACCAACATAACATAAAAAAGTAAACAAATAATTACTTAAATGGGTGCCTTTCTTCACTACCTGGCTAAGGTAGGATTACCAAGCAGAAGCCCAAGACCAAGGGTTATCTATTTATTACATGTCTATACCGCCAATAGCTGTAGCCATATTTTTGGAAGAGTTTTTGTTTCAGGTCATTTCACAAAATCCAACATGGCTCCACCTGTATGGTCTCTATGTCCTCCAAGCTCTGGAGCAGCTCATCTGTCTTCTATGCAGCCATCAGGTAGAATACCCATAAAGAGAGAAAAGGTTACCAATTCCACCTCTTTTGAAAACCTTTATAGTACCACTTTGGTAACAAGATCAGACCTTCACACCTCTGGATCCCTGAAACAATTAGAGCTGGGAAAGTCAAGAATGACATCATACCAGAGCTGAGTAATCATAGTTCTGTGCTGGGACAAACTCATCAGGATTTAAAATTGAGGAAAAAACCCTGATAGGCAAAAAGGCAGAATCCACATACTCATCCTATATGACAATAGGTTGGATTTAACATAGGAAATTCAACATTAACACATGTCCAAGAAATGCTGGCTGCTTTGCAGTTTCCTAAAATTGAGTTTTAGGGTGGGTTCACATGACACAGAGCGGCTTATAAGCCACCTTACCACCAATGCGCCCGACAGATGATTGGGCGAATCATGGGTAGGGTGCAACCTGCCTCCCCCTTCTCCCCCCTCAGTCCTCCCAGAAGTATCCCATGGAACACTGCGGGAGCTCCAAGGTTTCCCCCCTCCATACTGCCACTTGTCAGCGGGGGCGGAAAGGGGGGGGAGCAGGGATCATTGATAGCCCTCACCCTTACTCACAAGTAGAGCTCATGAGCCGAGATGAGGGCTGTAAGCACTGCTGCCAATCTTGGCAGAGGCAGCTTACTCTGAGCAAGCCACCTCTGCCAAGATTGGCAGCAATGCTGTCCCGCCATGCAGAACGCAGCTCCTCCCGTCTAGCGCCACCAGATGGGGGAGCTGAGCTGCACTCCACTCAGCCTACTCCCGAGTAGCACAGAGCACAGCTCCCCCCCACTCGGCATCAGCTCCAGACCGTGGGGGGGGGGGAGGGCACCTGCGCAGCATTCTGCTCAGCTTACTCGGGAGTAGGCCAAGCAGAATGTGCCCCCTATCTGGTGCTGCTGCCAAATGGCAGCAGTGCCAGATGAGGGGCGCTGAGCCATGCTCTACTCCTGAGTAGGTCAAGCAGAGCGCGCGTCAGTGCCAGATGGAGGTTGGGGAGGGGGATGAGTCACACTCTGCTAGGCCTACTCGGGAATAGGCTGAGCAGAGCACCAAGCAGTGGCAGCACCAGACAGGGGAGCACCCCCCCACACTCCTGCCCATGAGGAGTCCTCATGAGTGGGAATGACGGCTGGCAGCAGCACTGCTCCTGCTAGTCATCACTGTGTGCGGCAGTGACTAACAGGAGTGCCCTAAACCGCTCACGAGAAGTCCTTGTGAGCAGGAGCAATGGCTGGAGGTGCTGTGGTCTCCACTGTGCACCACTATTCAAGGCCCAAACAGGGCTTGAGGCGGCAGCACATGGCAGAGATCGGGGAAGCCGGTGACTGCCGCTGCAAGTGCAGCTTGGACACTTTGGGGCGGCTGTCATTGGCACTCGCCTGGAGCCACTTGGCAAGAGCGGCAAGGGGATTTTGCTGCTCTTGCCAAGCGTCTCTGTAGCTGTTTGGATCACCCCCGGGGGGAGGGGGGCTTGTCGGGTCGTTCAGGTTTATTTATTTATTTATTTATTTATATTTATACCCCGCCTTTTTTCCTGCAAGGAACCCAAGGCGGCTTACATAATCTTCCTCTCCATTTTATCCTCACAACAACCCTGTGAGGTAGGTTAGGCTACGAGTCAGTGACTGGCCCAAAGTCACCCAGTGAGTTTCAAGGCCAAGTGGGGAATAGAACTCAGATCTCCCGAGTCCCAGTCCAACACTCTCACCACTACGCCACACTGGCAAGCCCAGGGGGGCTACTATACCCTACAACAAGCCTCCCCCCCCACTTATAAGCCAGGGGGGCTTGTCGTGTCGTGTGAACCCAGTCTTAAAACCCAGTTTCTTTTAAAACAGAACCAGTAAGGTCAAGGTGGCCAAACCTTAGAAACCGTGGCACATATAGGTCTAGTTTATGAGAAAGTTTTCTCCCATCCCTATGATAAACAGTCGTCCATACAATAGGTGAAGCCTGGGAAAGGGAGCAGAATCAGAGATACTCAACTGCTGGGTACCAACCAGTACCCAAGGTAAATCTTCCATCTATTCAGTGGATGGGCCAGCTCCAAGCAGAGCTGCTCAATCAGTCCTAATTTGATGGTAACCTTCATCCCCACAACCACTGTGCTTTATGGCATCATCAGGCGGCCCTAGAAAAGCTCTCTCTTGCTTCTCCCTACAAAAAGAAATGTCCAAATTCTTACATGGGTTTGTGGAAAGAGGAGATAATGCCCTATTTTCCTCTAGAACTATGTATCTCTTAAGAAAGAAAAGCAATACTTATGTTTTTGCATTCCTGTGATATGAAACCCATAATACCAAAGGTAGCTTATTTTGCTCTCAAGCAAAGCAATTTGCAAGGTATCCTTATAACAACAACAGAGTCTTACCATCTCCACCGACCCATCCTTGGGATAATACAACAGCTCATAACGTCGAAAAAGTGAAGCATTTGTATCATACCACTCAGCAATGAAGGCAAATCTTTCGTCCTGGCTCTGAGAAAAGAGAGAGAGAAATGTATATAAGTAGACAGCATTAGTGATCCAGATTATTTTTTTTGCAGTGCAGTCTACAAGTCTGAGAATCACACTTTCTTCATGCCAGTAAAAAGTATGATTCTATCCCATGCACAATTAAAGTGTAGGTGCCACTAAATACCCTGGAGTGTTAGTGGATAAATGCAGTAAGAAAGCACACTGTATAAAGATATATTTTATTTACAGACCAATTCACCTCTAGTTGTTTAAAGGTCTCTAAGAAAACTGTACAAGGTACTTCAACAAGCACTGTTTTTCAAAACAAAATGTTAGATTTTCAGAGTCTTAAAACTCCTGACAAGACACAAATAACCCAACTCCCAACACACACACACAACTCCACTCCACTACTCCCAATACACTCTAACCACCTAAACTCCCCCTCTACTAACTTCAACACTCAACTAACTCTGACATCACTCAAACACTCCTTATATACTCCTCCCCCCACCCTTTCCAAGACATCACAAACACCCACTCAGTTCAACATTCTATACTCACTAAATATACTAAAGCAGACATACACCAGGGAACTGAATTGTGGGGTTACGCCACAATAACTACTACTACTACTACTGACTACATTACAGGGTAGTTGTAAGGATTATAGAGATACTTTCTGAATATTTGAAAAGAGTGATATAGTAAATGCCATGTATTACTACTATTATTACAGCCTTGTAAATAAGCCCCTAAAGGTTACTAGCCCACAAAATCATTTACGTATATACTCAAGTATAAGTCGAGTTTTTCAGCACATTTTTTGTGCTGAAAAATGCCCCCTCGACTTATACTTGGGTCAGCGCCCCCCCCAGGACCCCCGCCGCCACCGCAAGGCACCGCCCTCCACCCCCAGGACCCCTGCCGCCACCCCCAGACACCCCACCCCCACCCCCATACCTGCACCCGCCGCCGCCGAAGCCCCTCTCCTGCCGAAGCCCCGCCGCGCCGAAGCCCCCCAGACACCCCCATGCCACCCCCAGACACCCCCACGCCACCCCAGACACCCCCCCACGCCACCCTACCTGCACCCGCCACCGAAGCCCCGTTGCCGCGGAAAAGCCTCCCTGCCGCCGAAGCCTTGCTGCCGCCGAAGCCCCTACCCCGCCGCGAAGCCGCGACGCAGCTTCCCCAGACACCCCCACGCCACCCCAGACACCCCCACGCCACCCCAGACACCCCCACGCCACCCTACCTGCACCCGCCATCGAAGCCCCGCTGCCACCGAAAAGCCCTCGCTGCCGCCGAGCCCCTCCCCCGCCGAAGCCGCGACGTAACGCAGCTTCCCAACACCCCCACGCCACCCCCAAACACCCCCCACGCCACCCCCAAACACCCCCACGCCACCCCAGACAACCCACCCCCCACCCCCGTACCTGCACCCGCCGCCGCCGAAGCCCCTCCCCCGCCGAAGCCGCGCCGCGCCACAGCCCCCCCAGACACCACCCATGCCACCCCACGCCACCCCAGACACCCCCCACACCACCCTACCTGCACCCGCCATCGAAGCCCCGCTGCCACCGTAAAGCCTCGCTGTCGCCGAAGCCCCTCCCCCGCCGAAGCCGCGCCACGCCACAGCCCCCCCAGACACCCCCACGCCACCCCAGACACCCCCCCATCACCGTACCTGCTCCCGCCGCCGAAGCCCCACTGCTGCCAACTTCCGCCGCTGAAGCCCCGGCGTGGCTTCGGCAGCAGCGGGTGCAGGTACGGGGGTGGGGGTGTGGGGGTGTCTGGGGGTGGCGGCGGGGGTCCTGGGGGGGCTTTGGCAGTGGCGGGGCTTCGGCGGCAGCGGGTGCAGGTACGGGGGTGGGGGGTGTCTGAGGGTGTCTGGGGGTGGCGGCGGGGGTCCGGGGGGGGCTTTGGCAGTGGCGGGGCTTCGGCGACAGGGAGGCTTTTCGGTGGCAGCGGCTTTTATAAGTTCTAACACCATTACGCTGCCTTGTTCATGGAATTTTACAGGGGGCGTCTTCTAGTCATAGCCCTCCCATGTTTTCCCACCACTTCCGTGTTTTTCCTTGCCAGAAAAAAATCTACCGGTAATAAGGTGGAAAAGGTGGAATTGCTGCACAATGCCTTCTAATTGGTAGCACTAGGAGTCCTCCGCCTGGAAGCACCCTGCATAGTATACATTAATGTTTATGTATTTATTATATTTATAGCCTATGTTCTTTGCCAAAGAACCCAAAGTGGTTTACATAATCTCCATTTTTTCCTCACAACAACCCTGTGAGGTAGGTTAGGCTGAGAGTCAGTGACTGGCCAAAGTTACCCAGTGAGCTTTGTGGCCGAGCGGGGACTAGAATCCGTATCTCCCAAGCACCAGTCCAACACTCTAACCACTACGCCACACTGGCTCTCATTAGAAATTGATTTAAAACGAAGCCAGTCTAAGTCTCATAAGTGAAAACCACTTTTGGGGTGAAAACCACTTTTGGGGTCCTGGGGGGGCTTTGGCAGTGGCGGGGCTTCGGCGGCGGCGGGTGCAGGTACGGTGGCGGGGGGTGTCTGGGGGTGGCGGCGGGAGTCTCCCCTCGTACATTTCCCACCCTAGACTTATACTGGGGGCAATAAGTTTTCCCAGTTTTTTGGGGTGAAATTAGGGGCCACGACTTATATTAGGGCCGACCTATACTTGAGTATATACGGTACTAACTTGCTAAGAGCCTAGTAACCTACATTTCCATTCTGGCCACAGAAGAGAAAAGCCCTCTCCTCCACAGCCAGTACACTAGCCTCTTAGGCTAATAAACGAAATTTTATCAAGCTGGCTGGCAGAGAATGGATGGATCATTCCCTCTCCCCTCTGCCAGCCTGTTGAGTTTCTGTGCTGGTCATGGAGGACAGGACATTCCCCCACAGTCAAGACAGAAACCAAGTGGGTTTGCATAGGAAGAATGGAGTGATGCATCCCTCCTCCACCAGCCTATTCATACACCTGCATAGAATTCCATGCACTCACCTGCATGGAATTTCTAGTCACCTATGGCAACCAGGCAACTTATTAAACAAAAGGTATTATCATCATCATTATTATTATCATCATCATCATCTTCTGCCTTAAGCTATTTTAAAAAGAAGCCAATTCCTCTTACTTAGGTGACACCACCTCACCCACCCAAACACATCCTCCCAGTGAGGCCTCTCACGTTCCAGCTTTAACTCTACCCACTATTCACATCAAGTTCCTGCCCAGGCCATAGTCTTTCATATGGGCAGGGCTTGCCACAAAAATCACTAGTCACATTATGGCAAATCTACTTTCCTACAGCAACCCTCTCCCACACACCGTTGCACAATAGCCCTAAGCAAAAAAGGCAGCCTTGATATGAAAAATGAAAAAAGCCACAGATGCACATCAGGAGATTTGTGTGCACAGCTGAACTTGGTATTTTCTCTTCTGAACAGAAACCCTTCCTCTCCCCTTTCACAAGATACTTTTTAATCTCATCAAGTGCTTGCCCCAGGTAGGATTTCATACCAAAAAGGGCTATATTCTGGTACTGTCAAACTCTGGAATTTGAGACTAATTTCATTCTCCCTGACCAAACCCTGGAAGTAAACACTGCCAACCTCTGCAGTTAAATGAGCATTGTACTATTGTTTAAACACTTCTTTAGAGCCAATAGTAGTACATACTGTACACTCATAGGTCCCTCCCTAGTCAGTAGGGCTTACAACATACAGGGCAAAAAAAACAACAACAAAAAACAAGGACCAGGTCTCAGGGTGGGGACTTCTCAGAGCAGAGTACATATTTGTAGTGTTAATATAAGTGCTTCCCGGTTCCCCAAGCAGTGAGAAGTTCTAGGGTTTAGTTTCCTTTGGTGTAAAGAATGCACCACTGTAATATTTGCCTTATTTAGAGATTTCACAGATTTCACAGATCATAGAGTTGGAAGGAGCCTACAAGGCCATCGAGTCCAACCCCCTGCTCAATGCGGAAAACTAGAGGAGGGGTCTCCCATCCAAGTAATAACCAGGCTTGACCCTGCTTAGCTTTCCACGTTCAGACAAGCTGAGCCAGCATAAGCCGATCTGCAAGCAGGGCACAATGGAGACAAATACACTCCTATAACCAGAGAAAGCATAGATAATCCTGTATCAGACTCCCAGAGAGTAGCTCTTGCAGCCAGTGCCAAAGCTGCACCTCACTTTAGCAAACTGCACCTAAGTTCAAACCGCCAAGATTCCCTGTTTCTCACACTCACACAACAAATGGGTCCCAGAGACCACCACTTTTCTCAGGGAAGGGTGTTCCCTTCCAAAGGCTGGATTCCTGGCCATCACTAGAACATCCCCAGCCCTGGCAGAAATATTAATTAATTTATTTTATTTATTTATTATATTATACCCCGCCTTTTTCCCCACAAGGAACCCAAGGCGGCTTACATAATCCTCCTCCTCCTCTCCATTTTATCCTCACAACAACCCTGTGAGGTAGGTTAAGCTGAGAGTCAGTGACTGGCCCAAAGTCACCCAGTGAGTTTCATGGCTGAGCGGGGACTAGAACCCGGATCTCCCAAGTCCCAGTCCAACACTCTCACGCTACGCCACACTGGCTCTCAATTAAGACACTTTTGTTAAAATCCCTGGCCCTCATCAACCGCTCATTCAGTTTTTTTGCTGCTGCATTTCCCAGAACCAACACTGATTTGCATACCTTGAGCTTCCCCCCCCTCAATAAATTTTAAGGTTGGAGATTAGTCAAAGAACCTGCCATTTAAAATCACCAGCATTACAAAACAGCTGATGGCATTCAAAGAAAGCAATCGTGAGCAAGCCAGTCATTGCCCAGTGCCTCAGAAGAATGCAGTTGCAGCACCATTTGTGACTCATTTATATCTGCTGGGAAAGTTTCCCTGACTCAAAATTACTTCTACAGTAGTCTTTTCCAGTTCTGCAAAAGAGGCAACAAGTCATTGCCACCAGATATTGCAGAAGTATACGGTACATGAAAGATGTTAGAGAATGGAAAATTCGCTGTCTAGCTCTATCGCAATCAGACCAAGGCATAATGGCAACCCAGTAAGATGCTGCTCTGTTTGTCAACATTCTATCTTCTAGGGAAGGTCATTTCCTTTCAATTTCTGTAACTGCCAATCCTTCACCTGTTCTGCCCTTGGCTTCCTCTTAAAGTTGTATCCTATATCCTTTGTGCCACGTACTTGTCTCTTAAAGAATTCAGGCATCTATATATGCAATTTTTTCTAAGTAGGATTCCCACACACACACACCTCGAAGGCTGCTACTTCCTGTAGAAGTCACAGAGACCTTTATCTGCATCATGAATTTTCCTTTTCAAAATAAAGTGTGCCATGATGAGAATTAATTTAAAAATCTGAGAGTACTGTAATGCAGCCAGCATTGTCAGCCTTAGTTTCCCTTATGTACTGGAATGGTTTCTAAGACAAGGAAAAGAATAACTTCTCGAAAAGAAAACATTCTTAATTTCGGTTAAGAGAAAGGCCAAGGTGCTCAAATAATGTCAATGCAAATAGAGAAATAATAAAGTAATTAGTGGAAGACCGACAACCTGGTCTTCTGTGCGGGTTCAATGCTAAGGGGGTAGCGAATCCTGGGGCGGGCCTTCTCCGAGGTCCCCAGCGCCTCACCCTTAGCCCAGAACGAAGGGATAACTTATAGCCACAAAAGTATCTTTTAGAAAACAGGTTTATTTACAAAATTACGGTACCTTTCCAATCCCAGACCCACGCCAGCAATACAGCTTATCAGTACGGTACAAAGTAACAAGCAAGAAGTCTCAAGGACACCGTGAGTTCAGGGCTCTCAGCTAGTTAGTTCAGCTCGGGCCCCGGCAGAGGCCCGGTCAACCGCACGCGGCTAGCTGGGTTCCCGGTGGAGGCCCGGTCTACCCAAGCGGCTAACTGGGTTCCCGGCAGGGGCCTGGTCTACCCAAGCGGCTTGTGAGTGATTTCAGCTTGGTTTCCCGGGGGTCCGGTCAACCCAAGCGGCCAGTGATTTCAGCTTGGTTTGCCGGGGGTCCGGTCAACCCAAGCGGCCAGTGATTTCAGCTTGGTTTCCCGGGGGTCCGGTCAACGCAAGCGGCCAGTGATTTCAGCTAGCTGGAGCGCGCCGGGTGCGGCTACCTGGGGTTGCCGATCTTTCATTCCCTTACCCCAGGCATGGGTAAGATTGCTGAACAACAACCAGTTCCCTTGCGCAGGGTGTTTTATACCTTGGTGTTTCAGGTAGCCCTTCCCTCCGTGATCAGGTGGGTTGACACCCTCCCTGAGGGGCGGCCTTTTGGGTCAGGTGGGGTGACGCCCTCCCCCCGTGGGATGTGGTCCCTTTGAAGCCACTTGTTTAATGGTCCCATCCTATGGTGTTGAGTGGCCATTTCCTAGGGGTGCGGAAGTGTCTGCTCTGGAGAGGTATTCAAGTCTTATGTAGATGGGGCTGTCTTATGTAGATGGGGCTGATATGCGAGAGCATTGACAAACCTGTCTGCTCTGGAGAGGTATTCAAGTCTTATGTAGATGGGGCTGATATGCGAGAGCATTGACAAACCTGCCTTCCCCCCTGGGGTGATTCTATGCAGATGTTGTTTGTCCCCTTTGGCATCTGTGGAGACTGGCTGTCTCCCCCCCCTGGGTCTCCTTCCCCCCTCCTTGGTGAGTGTGTGTGTGTCAGGCAGGGGGCTTAGGTTGGCTTTCTCCACATAATTAACTAGCCAAAATATTTACCTTTGTACTGGCCATGGTTTATTTTGTAAATATGGTTACTACAATACTCATTGTACATAATAAACATAATCCTTTAGGTCAGCCTTCCCCAACATGGTGCCCTCCAGATATTTGGACTACAACTCCCGGCATGCCTGACCATTAGCCATACTGGCTGGTGTTAATAGGAGTTTAAGTTCAAAACATCTGAGGGGCAACAGGCTGTGGAAGACTGCTTTAGGCCAGTAAAACTGAAGAGAGAGCAAACTAAGTAACTTGGTTCGTTGCTTAGCAACTAGTGCTTAAGGCTACTACCTCAACCAAAGGCACAAGAAGGCCACTGCATATGTTAATTCATTTAAATATAGGCTAATGCTAAATTGCCAATTTGTATAAATAAGGCTGTCACACCCCTCCCCTCATAGGGCCTCAAGCTTACCCTCCTTTTTGGAGCTATGCGTGTGCTTATAAGGTTGGGGGTTTCTCTTTCTCTAACCCTTACACCGCTCACACTGACCTTGGGATTTCTAATATCCCTACCTTTTACTCCTTCGCCAAATATAAAGCACAGCTTCCCACACAGGTTGCTTCAATGAACAAAGTTAAGTTTTGTGGCGGACCGAACCTGGTCCTTTGCACAGGTTCGGCACTTTAAAGGTTAACCGGCTCCAAAATCGTGCCCTGTACACGGCTGTCAAAACCTTTACTTTTAGCCGTGAGTGATATTGACAAGGAATCCCCTCAGACACACAGGGAAGCCGCAAGCTAGTCAGTTTCAAAAGAGTTTAATGGAGCGGAAATAATAAACTACAGGAATCTCACAGTATAAACATAGCAGTCACTAAAGATAGGGAAACGGAAGTATAGTAATACCTTGGATTGCAAGTAACTTGGTTTGAGAGCGTTTTGCAAGACAAGAAAATTTTTAAATATTTTTTTAATTTTTTTTACTTGATATACAAGCGACGTCTTGCAATACAAGTACTGTAGTACAGCTTAAATTAAAAATCTCTGTACAAATTTTTTTGGGGGGGATTTTGTTTTGATTTAAGAGTGTTTTGGATTACAAGCACATTTCCGGAACGAATTATGCTCTCAATCCAAGGCATGACTGTATTCAATTTGCTTTCTAGGTAGACTTTGCTCGAATGCAGAGAATTACCTGACACCAGAGACTCTGACTCTGGATTCTAGCATAGCGGTTTGCTTTGCCGATTGCCCTGCCCGGGGTTGGAAGTTGCTTGGCCCTAGCCGGAGCTAGCAACCTGACCCGTGCACGCCTGCACTGTGTTCCCAACAACGCTTGGTCCTTTGGCACTTATCTTTTCTACCCCCTTTCGCCCCCTCCCCGCCCCCGATGACCAGGAGGGCTGGGTCCACCCCACGGGGCGGTGGCGTCTCTTGGTGTTGATGCCTCCTGGGTGCCTTGAGGTACTTTGGGGTACTTTGAAGCTCTTTGAGACTGCGCCCCCACCCTCTCCGGAATGTTATGTGCTCTATTGTGCAAATGTGGATTGTGCCTCCGTCTGCCCAGAACTGTGTCTCCTATGCCCCGGGTGGAGATTATGCAGCCAGATGGCGAGTGGAATGAGAAAAACAAGTCAGGGTTCAATGTGTGCTCAGGCTTTCTCTCCACATAAATATTGGTAAAGCAGAATCACATTAACTTAGGGTAGTTACACAAATAGAGCTGTAAGATTACAAAAAGCCAGTATAAGGGAAATAAAAGGAAAAATAATGCAAGGTTCTCTAACCTAGCTACACTGTCACCTATAAGCTTAGTAGAGATTCCTTTCCCCAGCCTTTCTCCTAGCTGTTCTGCAGTTCTTTAGTGATAGTCAGACTCTCTTCTCTGTCTGCTTCTCTCTCTCTCCAACATCGCTCTCCCAGTCTGCCACACCCTGCAGCTCCAGATCCACTCTATATATACACTCCCGCCCCCAAGACCTAGAAGCCAGTGTGGCGTAGTGGTTAGAGTGTTGGACTGGGACTCAGGAGATCTGGGTTCTAGTCCCCGCTCGGCCATGAAACTCACTGGGTGACTTTGGGCCAGTCATTGACTCTCAGCCTAACCTACCTCACAGGGTTGTTGTGAGGATAAAATGGAGAGGAGGAGGATTATGTAAGCCGCCTTGGGTTCCTTGCAGGAAAAAAGGTGGGGTATAAATATAATAAATAAAATAAAATAAAAATCGTGTGACCTCAAACTGGGGAAATGAAACTTCTCTCAATGAAAAGGAAACTTAACTCCATGAGGGGAAAATGAAACTCTCAAACTCAGGAGACGTTTGGGCCTACAGGCTTCAAACTAACTCAAGCCTGTGTAGGCCTCAATCCTTCACAGAGGCAACGACGCTCTTTGGGGCCAGGGGCTCACTCTCCCATACTCTGTCCAACATCTGAGGTCCTGCTCCATGGTCCCCTGCCAACTGAAGTACAGCAGATGGCCATATGACAGGGTGTTTTCACTGATGGCACCAACACTCTGGAATGCCCTACTACAGGAAGTCAGGCTTATTTTCCTGGTAAAAACTTCACCTTTTAGATGGGCCTTGGCAGTGGCTGATGATTAGTTTGTGATGTTCCCAGCTTCCCTGCTGCTGTGAACAGGTTTTTATTGACTGATTTTTATCTGTTATATCATTTGTAATTTTGTCCGTGCTGCTTCCTGATGCTCTTATTCCTTTATTAGTTTTATTGTTTTGATGTTCTTGGGTTGTTTTAATGCTTTACCGATAGCTGCCTTGATTTCCCACCAGCACCCCCAAAAAATACAGGATATAATTTTTCAATATGATCATACATACATACATACATACAACATATATATAAACACAACTAGGATGAAGTCCCATCTTTCAACTCACCATTCACTACAACAGTGGCTTTCAATGTTGAAAAAGTAGTAGAGCTATGGCTGCAGCACCATATGCTGAAAAATTGCCGTCCCCACCCCTTCAGATAATTACATTAAAAGCAAAACACAGCTATCATCATACTGGAGAAGTGTTACTCCCTGGCATTATAATAGTATTGAACAATACTGTTTAGGATGCCGAAGAAGTAACAGTGACTACCAGGCTTAGGTAGTAGAACCATGGCAACAGCACAATCCTATGTATGTTTACTCAGATGTTAGTCTGTTAAATGGGGCTTATTCCTTAGTCTGTGTTTTTAGTACTGCAGCCTTATGATGCAATCCTATACATATCTACTCAGAACTAAGTTCCATTGAGTTCTCTGGGACTCACTCCCAAGGATTGCTGCTTAAGTATTGCGCTTAAAAACTAAATACTGGATGACTATCAATATCACATGATTATTTAGATTAATATTTAGACTGCTCTTTAACCACAAAGGTCCTCAAAAGGAGATTACAATAAAATAATCATGAAACATCCATCTTTATAAAACAAAGTACACAAAACACTGGCCCAGTCCACCCCTTATTAAACCAGAACCAATCCTACTTCTCATAAAGACCTTTTTTATTCAGCCAGATTGAGATCTCCTAAATATCACAATACAGTGGGGCCTGTTGAATATTCCTGAGCTGGGAACTCCACAAAGCAGTACCACTGTCAACCCCCAAACCCCATCTCTATTTCTAGTAGTGTTACCCTGAGGTGTCAGTAACACCTGAAGCACCAGCTCTCCTGCAGATTTCAACTCACAAAGGATGGGAATTATATATGGGAGATGGTACTCCCTTAAATATTAAGCTAAGCAGGATCAAGCCTAGTTATTACTTGGATGGGAGACCCCCTCCTCTAGTTTCCTGCACTGAGCAGGGGGTTAGACTCGATAGCCTTGTAGGCTCCTTCCAACTCTATGATCTATGAAATCTATAAGCCCTCCCCCTTCGTTTCTACTGCCGGGGTTACCAGAAGTGGAAGTTGCTTGTGTTGATGAAGCTCGGCCAGTGCAAGTTCAATTCGGACATCAGGTCCTGTAGGAAGGAAAAAGAGTCTGCTTGAAAATGGGACTCTGGAGATCCAGGTTCTAGGCCCCACTCGGCTATGAAACTCACTGGGTGACTTTGGGTCAGTCACTGACTCTCAGCCTAACCTACCTCACAGGGTTGTTGTGAGGATAAAATGGAGGAGGATTATGTAAGCCGCCTTGGGTTCCTTGCAGGAAAAAAGGCGGGGTATAAATATAATAAATAAATAAATATTAATTTATGTAAATTTATTAAATTACTTTATTTATATCCCACTTTCCTACAATAAAACTGCACTCAAAGTGTCATGCAATCAGAACAATAACAAACTAAAATATCCCAGACCAGGACACCTATGGCTTTATAGGTTAAAACCAGCCCTTTGAATTTAGCCTAGAAACAAACTGGTTACAGCTACAGTTGACAGAGGATGGGTGTTATGTTATCTCTCTCCAGCTAGCATCAGTGAAAAAGTGTGGACCAGCTAATACTTCTGGACTATCTTAAAGGCCAGTGAAGGGCATTACAGTCAAGCTGAGGGGCTACCAGTGCATGCATGAGTGACCAAGCCCTTTTTTCTCCAAAAACAGATATACGGTAGCTAACATACTATCCAAAGCCGGGAAAAGGTACTCTTGGCCACAAATGACACGTAGCCAACTAGAAGTAACACTAGGGGTCCAGGAGCACTCCCAAACAGTGAACTTGATTCCTAAGGGGGAATGTAACACCATTCAAAACAGAAATATTACACACACACACACACACCCAGGCTGAGAGCCCCACCACCACTATCGGTATCACCATCATGCCTGGATTGCATTTTCATTCATTCTTATCCAGTTAATTACTGGTCTCAAGCTGGCATTCATACGGGATGCTAACACAACTGGTGCTAAAGGACTGGGGAAATAGACCTGGGTGTCATCAGCACATCAATGCTTTCCACAAATGACCTAGCAGTTTCATGGAAGTGTTAAAAAGCATGGAAGACAAGAAGGAACCCTGCTATAAAGTTCTCACAAGGAAAACTAGTAATCTTCCAGCACTCCCTCCTGACATCTACTAGTGAGGCAGGAGCAGAACCACTGTAAAACAGTGCCCTCCACTCACACCCTACACATTTGGTCCAGAAGGATGCCACAATGGTAGTACAGGTCATCCACCGGAGCAAGCGGGGAAACTTCAATCCCAAACCAAATTGGAATAAATTTAAACACCATCCATTTCATTCAAGAGTTCCTGGAGCTCATAAGCTGCCCACGTGACCACCTTGGCTAAAAGAAAAAAAGTCTACAATATTCCAGCAGAAGGGGATCAAGGGAAAGTTTTTCAACAGTGGTCTTACTATTTCTTCTTTTAAGAAGGAATACAGCACTTCTTCCATCAAAGATGTATTATTGATAATTAGCTATAACCAATTGAGTAATTTCCTGCAGCACCTCTTCATCAGTCCTAATGGCCAATCGTAACAAGTGCTTTGTCCACACCCCTAAATAACTGAAACTCATCCCACACACTAGGACAAAACAGGTTATGTAGGCTTTTACTAAAGACACTGCATCGACTGTGGAATCTAAGTTGGAATGGATGCAAGCTACTTAATCCAAATTACATTGCAGATCTGTCACATCATACTTCCATAGGTCCCCAACAATCCAATGGGAACTAGATTAAAGCAGTTGTCTCAACATTCGGAAAAGCTCCACATCACAGATTAGACCTTCAAATGAACTTTGTGCCATAATTGATAATATTCATAACACATTTTTCTCCGCTTGTGCTCCATCCATTTTTCCAGGTGCCTCATTTTTCACAGCTCCCTAGTATTCCAGGGAGCAGTTTAAGCTCTAAGTAGCAGGAGAATGCATCTAGCAGGTAGCATGTCAACTTGTCAAGTGATCCTCCTATACCTATAGGTGCCCATAAAGATTTTCACAAAGTATATGACAGAACTAAACACTTCCATATAGCCATCTCAATCCCTCAGTCTGCAGGGGCAGACCATCCTAACAGATCTCCAAATATTAGCAGATGCTGTAAGTCCAACCTTAATCAGTTAGTGATCTATACATGACAAACTGGTTGCTGTAGGTTCCCCCAACCTCTGATGATTAACAGGTCAGTCATCCAAATGCCAAAGAGATACAATCCTTCCCAACAGAGGTGCAGCAGCAACCCACAGAATGGAATCCCATACAGCTCAACAAAACGGGGAGGGCAGAGAAATATAATTCAATTGAGCCCAATGGGAATCCCGCCCTGTGTGCAGGAGCTACCACCCTGCGGGAAGGATCATGTCCCAAATTATAAAATTTCAGGGAAGAAAAGAACATCATTTTTTAAATTTTATAGATATATATTCAGAAGACAAAATAGCATTTATGCAAACAAAACAAAGGAAACAGACTGTCAATTTAAGCCACTTTAGTAAATGCTAAAGCACGGCACAGAATTATGCCTTCATTTGCTACACCATAATAAGTGTTTAGAACTAAAAGAAAGAAAAAGAACTGCATTAGGCTTCTTCTGCATTCCTTCAGTTGTTAAGCAAAAGAAACAATGAAAGACAGCAGAAAGCAAGGCAAAACTTCAGTACTCCCAAGTTCTGCTCCCACCTTTGTACTTAACATGCTGTGTAATTGTGGACAAAATAGCTCAACCACCTACATGCCTCAAAAAAAACCCAAATTAAAGTGATGGAATTGTATTTACCAGAAAGGTCTAGGACAAAGACAATGTATATATAATGCAGTAAAGTGGAACCCTTGGGGGTGTGATCCCCTTCAGTGCCAGTTCATTTAGTGACTATAAAAGCAGCAGCTTTGAAGGCAAATTGAGAATTTACGTAAATAAAAAAACCTCTGAGCCCTCTGTTGACAATCTAACCTGCAGTGTTTAGAAAAGATATGAATTTAAGATAGTGATCTATAAATAACAAGAAGCTGGAAAATTTTGGAAGCAGACAGATTTTGCCAAAATTCAATCTTGGAAACAGTTCTAGTAAAACTTTGCTTTTTCACCCACACACAGAAGAGGAGCAGACTACTTATTTCATTTATTAATTTCATTTGATTTATATTACACCCTTCATTTAAAAAAAAACCCAGGACAGATAACAATATTAAAACAATACCATACAATTATTAAAACAATACAATATATCTAATAAAACTGGTTTCAGCTATTGGGCAGTATGGAAATGTAATAAAGAAATAAAAATCAGCAGAGAGAAGCAAATACACAACAGAGATCCAATCATATTCATTGACCACTAATAAATGCCCAAGCAAACAGATAGGCCTTAGCTTGGCATCAAAATGCCAGTAAAGTTGTGCCAGCCATACCTCTTGGGAGAGGGCATTCCAGAGTCGTGTCACCAACCAATGTACATCCTAGTGGTGGGATGAGACTTTCTGTAGCTATCCCCATGTACTTAAGATGAAACCCTGATGATGTTGATGCCTATTTTAGCATCAAACTTGAAGCTCCAGGTGATACTGCAAAATTTTATGAGCTGTTGTTCACTAGGTACTGAGCAACTTGGTTGCTGCAAGTGGAGTCCAAACATCATTTTTTGAGTCCAGTACAAATTTGTCATACAAAACCCCTCCAACACATACACTACAATCCCATCTCATACATAAAACTGCATGAAAGAAATGTTCCTATGCTAATTCTATGTAGACAACACTGAGCTAGATGGAACAATGGTTTGATTCAGTATAATCAAGTACCCCATGTTCCCCTCAAGCCAATATTTGGCCAGAAAGCTTGTGGAACTGGTATCATCTTGGAAACAGTTTTGCACACATTCTCCCATGCTGTGTCTCTGACTGAGTTGAAATGTACCCCAAAGAACAAATAAAGGATGCCAACCTACACAGGCATAAACAATTATATGAGGTGTGAAAATGGAACCACTGTGCTTCGCAAGGCCATATTCCTTCACAAATTGTGCCTACCCGGTAGTCAAATCAAAGAGCACTGCAAGGACTGCAGAAGACAAATGCCATAAATGTGTTTGAGAATCATACAATGTTGTAATGAATGAAAGCCAAATAGGTAGTGCTAAAATTGGCCCCTCTGCTCTCACTGCATATAGAACAAGTTCTAATTATTGCCTTTATTAAGTACAGAGTGAGCATGAATACAGCAGTACACAGCACTTTTAATAATCAGAACTCTGTAGGGAGCAAAAATTAAAAACTGCTACTAATGGGAGGCTGCAATGACACGCAGGCAGGCAAAATGATGCGTCCACACAGGGACAGCACTCACATCAGAGCAACTGTGCACACACACCTTTTGTTGTAATAGTACACATAAACAGTTTTGAAAAGTTGGTTGATTCTGTTTCTTCCCACCAGGAAGAAACAGAATCAACCATTTCAACGGGGCTGGTGTTGGAAATAATGATGCCTTAAGATCCAGGCAAAATGTCAAAATGGCATCCTCAAACCTGCAATGGATTCTGGAGTTCCAGGATGTGTCAGCCTCTCCTCAGTCATCCTACCTAACCTTGTGAGCACCAGCAAGGCTTTCTTCATCACCAACAACTCTTTATCTGTATTAACCAGTTTCCTTGCCTCCCCTCCTCTCAGTGAGCTATAGCTCTCAAATCAAACAGTCTGATGCTTACCTATAAACACCTCACATCCCACTGTGGCTTCACTTCTCTCACGCACCATTAGCATCCACACCGTCATAGGAAGCCCTCATTTGCCTGTTAGCCCCCACTTGCATCCCTCTAGCACAGGGATGGAGAACTACAGGCCACCCAGCCCTCTTCTAAAATATGCTGGTATTTTTTGTATTTTTGGCCCCACCCCTTTTGCCTTTGGCCCTGCCCACCACCGGAATGCAGCCCCCAAGAGCTTCTGCAAAATGGAATTTGGTCCCTGGGCTGAAACAGGTTCTGCAGCCCTGCTCTAGCATCAGCTTCCTTTCTTCATGGTTAGCTGTACCTCAACAGCCGAGATGAACGGAGAAAGATGGCCCCACAAAACTAAAGCTCCTTTTCACCTTTCCTACTGACAAAGCTGAGCCAAATTTTCAGCAATATCCATTGCTGCTGTTCTTCTATGAGCAGTACCCTCACCAAATTTCTCCCCTCACCAGCTTCCACTCTATTCCCTTTGTCCACTGTAACAGTAATATTATTTAGGCAGCAATCCTATACCTACTTACCTGGAAGCAAGCCCTTCTGAATTCAATAGGACTTACTTCTGAGTAGACATGTATAGGACTGTGCTGTTAAGACACATTGATGTCATTTTTCATAAGCAGAAAATAGGTGTTTTCTGTGTCCTTTTAAAAAAAACACCTATTTTTGCTCCAGCTTGCATTAAGGATTTAACAGTCAAAGCCTAACATGGCAGTACTGGCACTCTGCCAAATATGAAAACTTTGGCTTCATAGGCCAACACATTGGCTCAAAGTCAGTGGAAACAAAAAATGGAAACCAGCACCAAAAAGCATTTAAAAAATTAAATATGAGGTGGTGGTGTCAACCAGAGCTAGAAAATGGTGCACTGAAATGAGCCCAAACACTTGCTGAGAGCCCCCCACCTAGTTTGGTCCTTACAAGTGTTTGGAACCAAAAGTTACAATTAAACTTTCATTTATTTATGAAGATTTGAGCACCAGGTCTTTGAAAGGAAATGTTCACAAATCACTCACTGTAACACTGAACACCACGACCTGGTTCCCACGTGTTCGTCACTTCTGCTTTCAATTGACAACTCAGGACCCACCCACCCCCATTGTGGTTACTGTGACATTCGAATGCAGAAACTCTGGGTTGTGTAGGCATTAAACAACCCCGAGTTAACCCAACAACAAACCATGGGTTAACCATGGGTTTTTTAACCCCTAAACTACCCAGAATTTCTCAGTTCGGACCTCACGATAACAACCCAGGAATTGGGTTGATAATTGAAAGCAGAAGTGACAAGCACATGGCAGGCAGTGTGCTTGCTTGCTGCTGCTCAGCCCTGACAACCCATTGTTTGAACAACCCATGGGTTGTTGTTACGTGCGAACTGAGCCCACTCCTCCTATCCTTAACTTTTGCCCCTCTTCAAATCTCATTTCAACACAGAATTATGAATTATATTCCCAAATGTATTTATTTATTTCAATTTTTTAATGCCACCTTCCAGGGAAGAAAAGCCCTCTTAAGGCAGCTCAAACAAATAACATAAAAAACAGTGTTAAAATATAAAACACATATATAAAACAATAAACTAAAACAGCAGCATAAAAGAACCCAGACCCAGACCAGCAATCCACACACACAAAAACATAATCATTCCAGCAGGCTGAGAAGAGGGAGATGAGAGAGAGCGCAGGGCCATTCCACCAGCCCTGCCAGGAGTATTCATTAATATTCCCCCTTCTTCCCTCCCCATTCCTTTTTCCTTGTGTGTCGTGTCTTTTTAGATTGTAAGCCTGCGGGCAGGGACTGTCTTGTTAATTGCTGTAAACTGCCCAGAGAGCTTCGGGTATTGAGCGGTATAAAAATGAAATAAATAATAAGTAAATAAATAAATAAATTAGCAATGGCAGTTCAAAAATCCAGCCCAACATCATTAATTAAAAGCAGATTGGAACAAAAAGGTCCTTAACACCCATCTAAAAACAGCTAGTCGAGTGAACTTAGGGCGACGTACATGGAGAATACATGAACAGGGACTTGAACTCAGGTGTCCAAGTTGAGCAATCTGGCCACTATGCCAGAATGGTTTCCCCATCTAATCCTTTTCTGAGCAGTTCACACACACATGGACTCTCCCCCAGAACTGCAGTGAAGGTGAAGAGTGACCTTCAGCCAGCTGATACCGGTGTGCGTTAGCACCAAATAGTTTGAAAGGCGGTTCCAAAGAGCACACGTTTGGCATTTACCTTGAACATTCTGAGAATATTGTGGCCTATTAAAAATTTATTGCCTTGCTACATAGAAGGCAAAGAGCTCGACCAATCCCTTTCTCCTTCAGGACTGGGAACATTTTGAGCCGGCATTCATTGTGTACTACAGTTTAACCAAATAGTCTCCTGCCAAGTCTGTCATTAAAGTTAAAGCACTTCTTTTTACCTCGTGTTGTGTAAAATATTAACTCTTGGGCAATTCAGCTGAATACAGATTTCAGTCAGCATAAACTATGTTCAATGGCATACTCATAAATCCTCTATCATAAAGACAGATATCAAGTTAATATTGAACAGAGGTGTGCTGTGGTTTGGGGGCGTGTGTCTTTTTTAAAAAATAAAAAAACCCTTTTCTACTCTCTTTAATAATGGGTAATATAATGAATAATAGAGATGGGGGGGAGAACTAACAAGTCAAAATGACAGGCACAATATAAATTCTAGAAATAAATGCATACATATGAAAGCACAATCAAGGTGGCAATCATAGGTTACTGGGACACCTTCCCAGGGGCCATGGGATATGTCAGATTTCCTCAGAGGGTGGAAACACAGGTCCGCCCTCAGAGGGGAAGCTTCACCTTCAGAACCCTCTCCCAGCTGCTGTGGAAACCTCCACAGCTGGTGCTTCTGTGACATCAAAAGTGAGGAAAGGAGGCTTTCGGGGCTGTTCCAAGAGAGGCAGTGGATCCACAGGATCCAAAGCCCTCCCAGTCCCAAAACATGCTCCCAAACCAGCAGCATATCTACGCCAGCCTTGAAGTTGGTATAGATTAATTCCCTCCAATCAAAACCAATATAAGGATTTTAAATAATAGACAGAAAGGGAGGGGGAGACAGCAAAAACGCCACTCCTCTCTCCCTTCTGCCAGGAGCCTGGCAGGATTTTGGGTGTGGTGGTTCATCCATCCTCAAATCTTCCCACCAGCAGCGGTAAGATTGCTCTGTTCAGCTACAACAATAAACACACTTTCCTGGGAGTAAGTCCCATTGAACTCAACAGGACAAACTTTTGAGTAGACACATATAGGATTACAATATAAACCTTGCTAATTCAGATCAGTAATAAAATTAGCCTCGCTAATGTTCCCTTTGAAAGTTATATAAATTTACTTTTCTGCCAAAACCTAAGATGCCATTCTGAATTGTTTATGTCACAATAGCTGCCTCGGGTCATAGCAAGAACAATTTTTTATTTGTTTTCAGTGACATTACATATGATCTTGGATAATTAATTCATTATTATCTTAGATATTCAAAGCAATCAGCCACAGTAAACAAAAGCAGATGTTTAGACATTGTACTGCAATATATTTGCCTAAACAGGAATAAAACTGCAAAGAGGTTGCAATCCTGCACAGGTTTAGGCTGCTTAAGTCCCACTGGCAGGGACATATGCAAGATATTAGGCATAGTCAGTGCTTAGAGAGCAATCCTAAACTCTAATTATTGTCTACCATTCTGATTAACAGTGGCTCGCCAGGGTGACTTTCCCATTGTCAGATACCTGATCCTTATAACTTGAGATATTAGGGATTGAATCTGGGAGATAATGCATACAAAGCACGTAGTCTACCACTGAACTATGGCCTGTCCCATTCTACTGGGATTACAGTGGAATCACAACAATTACAGCAAGCACAGAGAGAAATCTAATCACCTAGACTTCTTCACATCACAGTTTTCCACAAGCACATCAGCTACCTTAATTTTCAACATAGCTTAGGGCTCTAAGGACGGAGGTAAGTACAAATGGTTCAAGTATTGTTTGTCTGAAGAAACCATAAGGCGCAGCTGGCAAACACCCACTCTTTAAATGACACCTTCCCTTCAAGTCCAGACACATCTTTGTCAGCTAAACTGCTCCACCTGGTGTTTTAAACATGTCATATCATTTCAAGACTCAAACTGAAGAAATTGCATTACCGGTATTTGTTCATCATTCTTTTTTAAACAATGGGCAGGGTGTGTACAGGAATATTATAGTACCGGTAATCTATATAAAAGATAAATGAAAAATTCCCAGGCAAATAATCTGTCAAATGAATATTTAAGCAAAAACACATAATTAAAACATTTGAGGCACAAATGCAGAGATGCACTTGAGATATGGAAGGCCTGGGCTTATTAAAAATGGCCAGATACATTGCAACGCACGTGGCACATCAGCAGCATGCCCAGCACAATGCTGTCATAGCCAGGGGAATCCAGGACTCTGCAAGTTTATTCAGAAATAAATAAGTCCTATTATGTTCAGCAGGACTTTCAACTATGTAAATATACATGGAATTGCAGCCTAAAACTTGAACCCACAACTTTCAGTTAACTACTAATCTAGAAGTGGGCAACTTCCAGGAGTCAGGGGGCTGCATCCCCTGCCCGCCACTGCCACGCTCCCGAATTTGCTACAACATGGCAAAAAAAGAACCCAAAAACCCCTGCATGATTTTGCTTTAAAACAAAGTGTGCAGGGAGTGAAAATCATGTTTTTGAGGAGGCTAAGCCATATCATTTTCAATCTTAGGGTGCAATCCTATGGCCACTTGAGCTTGCCTGGGGGGCCATAGGATAGGTCAGAGTCCCCACTGCAAATCTCTTCCAAGATCACAGCTGGGACTCCGCCTGCAGAGCACATTCCCCTCCCACAGCCAGCATGATTCTTTCCGCGCTGGCTGGGATCCAAAGGTGGAAGGACATCTTCAGTTCCGGGGGGGCGCATTCCCAGGGGTGGGGAGGGAAGGAGTGAGGCACTGCCATCTTCCTCTAAATCCAGGTGGTGCCTCAGCCTCTCCTCCTTGCGAGGAGGGGGAAAACATTTAGATGGCTGAAATCGTCCATCTAAATGTTTTGGAGGGCAGGGAGAGCATGGAGGCAATCCTAGTCACCACGCTCCTCCTGCCTTCCATTGGATGCCCATAATCCTCCGAGTTCGGAAGGTTACAGGCACCCACATTGGATGGGGCCGCCCAGAATTTATTTAAGTATCAAATGTTAAAGGCTGGAAAAATACCAGAAGGAACTTCCTAGAATTTCCTACAGCCTCTCTATGTCTTCAACTGAAACAATCCAAGTGAGAAGAAAGAAAATAAATTGAATTCTAAATGCAGAGGATAATGACATGCCCCCAAAGAAATAGCTGAGCAGATATGACAGCATATTATTACAGGAAAGGACTGCATTGTACTGTCTCAGCTTGCCTGCTTGCCTAAAGAGAAGTTATCAGCAGTTCCGCCACCAATGGATACCCTTTTAATCTTATTTTTATCTAGACAACTTCTTTGCAGTCAAACCTAATTCTGCTCTTGCTGAGTTAGAGACCATTCCCAAGGCTGCTTACATCAAGGAAATTCAACCAGAGAACATGGCTTTCAATCCCATCAGCTGTAATTAAAGAGCCATCTTTTAGGGAGAGGAGAAAACTTAAAAGAACAATCACTGCCCACTTGCACACACAAATTCATTTTAAGCTCGATGGAAGTGTAAATTGCACACCAAGGAGCTTGGAGGTGGAGCTATTAAAAAAAGCCCACAAAGGACCAAGGATAAGGAGAGATGCTAGCTTTAAACTGGCCAGCCAGCAGTCCTCTTTGCACTGCTGCTAAATAGTGCTAAAACTAATATTTCTATTACATAGCAGCTCTGGAACAGTATAATGCTGAAACTTCTTTCAAGATTCACCAAATGTGACAAAAATAACTCCTAAAAATAACTCTGAAGATGTACCTCATATGTCTAACCACACTTGTGTGCAATAACATGCAACTGTGATGCCTGTTTTTAAAATAGTAAACAAGTGAGTAAATAGTGTACGCTACTCCTTGTTCTTTTAATAGACTCACAAAAGAACTCTACAACAGATGCAATGTATACCGTTGAGACCCTGTCCAAGTGCCTGGAGTCAGTGGCTGGCTGGATGGGAAGGAACATGCTGAAACTGAACCCCGACAAGACCGAGGTACTTCTGGTGGGAGACAAGGGAAGATTAGGGGATGTTGACCTGGTGCTGAATGGGGTACATCTCCCCCTGAAGGACCAGGTCCGCAGCTTGGGGGTCATTCTAGACTCCCAGCTGTCCATGGAGGCTCAGGTGTCAGCTGTGAGCCGGGCGGCGCTGTATCAACTCCATCTGATTCGGCAGCTGCGCCCCTACCTTCCTAATCACCTGCTCCCATCAGTGGTTCATGCCTTGGTCTCCGCTCGCCTAGACTACTGTAATGCGCTCTACGTGGGGTTACCCTTGAAGACGGTTCGGAAGCTTCAGCTGGTACAGAACGCGGCGGCTCGCCTGATTAAGGGCGGCCGCCGGCGTGATCATATCACACCAGTACTTAATGAGTTGCACTGCCTACCAGTTGCTTGCTGAGCCGAATTCAAGGTGTTGGTTTTGACCTTTAAAACCCTACACGGCTCCGGCCCAGTTTATTTCAAGGAGCGCCTCCAGCAACATCAAGTAGGCCGCTCAACAAGATCTGCCACGGACGGCCTTCTCCTTATCCCATCAGCCAGAGCAGCCAGGCTGGTGGGGACTAGGAAGAGGGCCTTCTCTGTGGTGGCCACCACATTATGGAACTCCCTCCCTAGTGACCTTCGCCATGCCCCCTCCGTGATGAGCTTCCGCCGTGCATTAAAAACATGGCTGTTCAGGCGGGAATATGGGGTGGGTTAGGTTTTTAAAAGAACTTTTTATATTGTTTTAATTATTATTATATTTTATTGTATTGTTTTATTGTATTTTAATTGTACATCGCCCAGGGTGGCCGGGTGACCAGCCAGCTGGGCGATTAATAAATATAAGAAATAAATAAGAAATAAATATACTCCAGTAAAATCTCTAAAGTTAATCCATTTATTTTCTAGATGCCAGAGCCAATGTTTCAAACACATATGTTCTACTCAGTGAGGTCTAGCTGGCACTCTAGTTTAAAAAATGAAGTGAAATGGGCACAAAATTGCCCTCTTGCACAAGGCTGCATAACTTTGAAGTAACACTGAATACCTTTGGGGGGGGGGAGGCTCCATCTATGGTTCATTCCCTTAACTTTCCTGAAAGGGTTACAGAGCACTGCCTGAGATGAATTTACAAGTTAAATGTTTGCAATATCAAATTAACCACAACACCTAGAAATATGCAGACTCTACTTTTGCTGGATTCTCTAACAGAGGCCAGGGCTTCTTAGGAAGAACGCTGACATATCAGGACAAAAAACCATCTAGTCTAGTATCTTGTTTCACACAAAAAGGCCCAGTCTGCATTTATGTACATCTCTACGGAGGGAGGGGAAGCAAGAGAGAATCAGGTTCCAGGCCTTCCACCATTTGTTTAGTCTTGATTAGGCTCTGATCCTATCTTACAGGTTCAGAAATTCAGCATCCCAACTATTACACATCAGACTGACATAAGCAATAAATAATCATAGCTGCCATTGCTTCCTGTTTACAGTTTGACCAAAGGACTCCAATTAATTTGAGGTTTCCTAAATAGACTTTGCAGGGGTGGGGACATAACAACTCATAATTCAATTGTTACATATTTACTCAAAGTAGCATTTCTGTTGCAGATCATTTCATTGGTGTTCTGTCTGCCGTTTGTTTAGTTTTCCATTTAGGTCTTTGGAAGTTATGTTTCTGTCCTTTTCACTGTTGGAGCATACATCTTTCCTGAAGTCTTTTCTTTTAAGATGTTAAAAGGCTAATCTCACTTCCCCTTCTATTAACTGAGGAAAGGTTAGACAGCCACTGGTTCCAGATTCCGACTAGTGCTACTACAACGCTAAGAAAAATGTTTTAAGATTCCAGGTAAAACGGATGGGCAAAAGATAAAGGAAGAGGGAGCTTTTGTCACTGTGCAGCAGGAAAACACTCTTATCTCTTGATTAGCTGCAAATCAATGATAAGAGCTTTTCTGTTAGAGAGAGGAAACAAGGCCTGGGGAAGAAGATGCCGAGTGATTCAGTTCTGCTTACTTTTGAGTAGACATGCTGCTCATACTTATACTTCTGAATAGACATACAGAAGTTTGGTACTTGGGATACTATTTGGAAGTGCCACTTAGTGATTCAGTCCTGCTTACATATGAGTAGATATGCAGAAGTGTTGCCTGGTTAACTCTGAGTAGGCTCAAAATTGGTAATTATCACATTTGTGCTGCAATCCTACACCCAATCACCTGGAAGAAAGACCCATTTAATTCAATGGGACTTACGTAGATGTGCATAGAATTGTACTGTTGGTTTCCTTCTGATGAGACACCAATGAAAGCTACTTCAACATCATAAGCCTTTCCCCCACCCCTACCTGCTTGCTGTTACACCTTGCCTGATGAAGAGATCCAGAGATCTCAAAAACTTATGCATTTTTTGTGACCTTTGAGTAGGCCTAATAAAGGTAGTGGTATTTTATTACATGAATTTGGAATTTTTCTTATGGCCAACAGTGCTAACTTTGCTTTTTTTCTGAAAGCTTATATTATTTTTGTAGTATTTACTGATTTACAAAATATACAAGCAGAGCAGAAACAAGCAAACATTCAGTCACCAATCGCCGAAGAACAACATATACAACGTCTGCCAGGCTGTGTGCATGCTTACAATACAAGCACACAGATTCCAGCTAGGAAACTCTCTCAGCTCTGGCTCGCTGCCCCTCCTCTGCTATCTTTTGCCATCTCTCTTCCCCCTCCGCAGTGGGAGGGTGGATACATTTCTTGATGATAGGTTATCTTCTTCCAAAACCTGGAGAGTGTGTCTCAGGAGAGCCAGAAAGGTGTAAAAAATTAGAGGAGCCTTCCCAACATGGGTCCCCCCATGCCAGCACCAAATGTTTTAGCCTATAACTCAATTGTGTGGGTGGGTGCTTAATTGTAATGCGTATGTTCATGTTTCTATAATACTGTAAGCTGCCTTGTGAGAGCAGTGCGCCCTGAAAGGCAGGTTAATTTTTAAATAAATCTGTTTTAAACTTCTAAAGGTTTTTATATTACATTTTATTAAATTGCCATACTTTATGGTTTTAAATGTTGTGAACTGTCCAGAGAGCTCCAGGAATTGGGCAGTATAGAAATGTAATTATTATTTTTATTAATATTTTTATTAATGTAATTATTATTTTTATTAATATTAATATTATAATGATAATAAACTCCCATTGACATGCTGGTTGGGGATTATGGGAGTTGTAGCCCAAAATATCTGGAATATCACATTAGAGAAAAAGATCAGACTAGGTAGAGCCAGGTTCATATCGCCACTAAGCCATAAATCACACTGCCTATCCTACCTCACAGGGTTGTTGTGAAGATAAAAGGTACAGGAGAGAACAATGTACACCACCTTGAGATCCTTGGAGCCAGCATGGCGCAGTGGGTTAGTGTTGGACTGGGGCTCTGGAGATCCGGGTTCTACTCCCCGCTCGGCCATGAAGTTCACAGGGCGGCTTTGGGCCAGTCACTGACTCTCAGCTTAATCTACCTCACAAGGTTGTTGTGAGGATAAAAGGATAGGGGGAGGCTCTAATAAAAGCCAACTTGGGTTCAATGGAGGAGGAAAGGCGGGATATAGATGTTATTAATAGATATATTGGAAGAAAGGCGGGATACAAATATAATTACTACCTAACTAAAGCTCTAATTCCTCCCGTTGATAAATATCAGCCAGCATCCCTAGCCACCCATCAGCCTGAGGGAATTAGGGGACGTTGCTTTTCTAGAGTCCCAGCAAGGCAGCGGCCAAGGGCCTTCCTTCACTCAGGATG
Organism: Shinisaurus crocodilurus; assembly: GCA_021292165.1. Lineage (NCBI taxonomy): Eukaryota > Metazoa > Chordata > Lepidosauria > Squamata > Shinisauridae > Shinisaurus > Shinisaurus crocodilurus. The sequence continues at coordinate 242,762,439 of CM037878.1, read as the reverse complement.
CGTAGGAAGGGGATCTCCCTTCGTCGACTCACTCTCTGCGAAATAGGGACGCCGCCAACGCCCCGGGCCCTCTCCCCTCACTCACCATGGTACAGCCACCTCCGCCCCCGGCTTCCCGCGCGCTACGTCGCCAAGCAGTAGCTGCTCGCTCGAACAATACAAATAAAACAGAACAGACCAACTGAACGCGCCGCCACCAAGCCGCTTCTTAGCAACCGAAGCCACGCCCCCTGTCGCTCACGCGTAGAGAAAGGGGGAAAGATTTTTGTTCGAGCGACACTCTGCCTGAACTTCCGGTAAGACGCCAATGGCATTGGTTCTCTATTGGCTCAGCGTTGCGTCACTCTCTAGTACTTTACGGTAGAAAGACCCAGTCTAACTTTTCATTGGAAACTGAGACCGGAAATGCCGGTGCTTGCACGAGAGCGAGAGAGAATGCAGCACAGGTGGGACGTCATCATTATGGCGTTGGACTTGGACGAAGCATAGGGATAGAAAAGTAAGAGTATTCCCCCACTAATCTGAAGATGAAACTTCCTAGTTCCTTTTGAAGTTTTCTCCTCCCGTTCCACCCCACCCCGGCTTGGATGCAAGTGAGAGCTGCCCATAGAAAACAATTGAGAAATACGGGATTTTAGGAGCAAGGTTAGGAGGATGTCATGCCCTTTCTAACTCAGGACTTGTTTAATAGGGGGAGAAAGGAGCTGCGGGAGATTCTAAATATTTAAAATTACCCTGCCAATGCAAATGCAACCCATCGTTATTATTGCAGATTGAGGTTGGTGGCTATGACTGAAGGAGAATGGCTTACTTACAACAGCCCTGCAGTGTATTCCACTGATAATATTACAGTTAGAGGTGGGGCTGCAGCAAAGGCCAATCTCAGGAGTGGGCACTTGTGGCCCTCCAGATGTTTTGACCTCCAACCCCCATCAGCTCTAGCCGGCACATTGTGAGGGATCTAGGGAGTTGTAGGCCAAAACATTATTTATTTGATTATATTTATACCCCGCCTTTTTTCCTGCAAGGAACCCAAGGCGGCTTACATAATCATCATCCTTCTCCTCTCCATTTTATCCTCACAACAACCCTGTGAGGTAGGTTAGGCTGAGAGTCAGTGACTGGCCCAAAGTCACCCAGCAAGTTTCATGGCTGAGCGGGGACTAGAACCCGGATCTCCCGAGTCCCAGTCCTACACTCTCACCACTATACATCTGGAGGACCAGAAGTTACCAGTCCCTGACTTAAATGGTTCCACCCTTGAGCCAGTCCTGTTGCCAGGGCTGGCATCAAGGGTAGGCATGGTTGGGCACCTGCCAAGGGCCCACACCCCAGCAGGGGTCACTGATAAGAGCCTGCTGGAGTTGCTCCTCTTCTTCACCATTGCACTCTGCTTGTTCTCCCGCCTCTTGTCTGGCCCAGACAACGGTGGTGGTGGTCAGGAGGAGCAGTAAATGCCCCTGCCTCCTTGCTTACTGGCTCTCTGCCTGTCGACCAGCAAGTGGGAGCAATGATGAGAAAGAGGAGGAGGAAGGAAGAGCAAGAACAGCCAGTGGCAATGGGTGTGAGAAAGTAGACTCACTGAGGCAGGGGGCCCATGGAGGGTGTCTTGCCCAACCGCCAAAGCCTTTTGCTCCAGTGACTGGAATGCAGATTCGTTGCACTTGCAATGCTTTAAAAACCCAAGTAGCATTTTCCACGAGAAATAAGAAAAGTTAGAAAAAGTACAAACTCTTGCCTGTGCGGCTATATTTTGTTGGGGGAGGGGAGCGGTGCGGGGGTACACTAAGGTTGCAATCCTATACACACTTATCTAGGAGTAAGTCCCATTGAACTCGATGGGACTTACTTCTGAGCAGACAGGGATAGGATTGCAGTGCAAAACTTCTGAACTTCTCCGTGAATTTGTAAGGATAGCTCTCACAGCCCAAGGGGAAGAAAAGGTTCAAAATCCACCCAGAAGGGAAGCTCTATGTGTGAGTCTATAGCTATACTTCTACATACGGAAGTAAGTAGATCGGAAGTTACTTCTTCGAGAAGGCAGAAGAATGAGGGGTGGGAAGAGAGTAAGGAATAAGGAGCTGCTCGTGTGGACGGAGTGAGACGGGCTGCTGGTAAGTGGGGTGAGGTACTTTTTTTTTGAGAAGTATCCAGCTGTATATCTAAAAACGTTTTTATTGAGAAGCAGATCCCGTTGAAATCCTACCGTGGAAGATAGATGCAGTTCAGATCAGCTTGTCAGAATCGACTTTTCTCGTGGCGGATAGTGGCCCGGTGCCACTGTATGCCAGCCTTCCCCATCCTGGTGCCCTCCAGGTGTTTGGGACTTCAACTCCCATCAGCCCCAGCTAGCATGGCTAATGGTCAGAAATGCTGGGCGTTGTAGCCCAAAACATCTGGAGGGCACCAGGTTGGGGAAGGCTGCCCTGTAGCCCAGTCTAGGGATGTTTACTCTGCAGTAAGTAGCAGTGAATTGAGGCCTACGTACTCCCAGGTAAATTTGCAGAAATGTGCTTAGGACGAGAGGGGGCGGAAAGGCTCGATGTAACTGCATGGGTACTTAACGAAATAGGACACTCAATCTATGAATTGGTGGTGACGCCCCAATCCATTCAATAACATACAAGGATTGCCACTTTGCAGATTGTTTTGTGTCTAACTAACACAAAGCACTACAACTTGGTTTCTGACTGTTTGCTGCACCAGTTTAGCTTCTGATGCATTGGGCTTGTCAATGGTAAAGAAAGTTTAAAAGTGCAAATCTCTACAGAACAGCTTCAAGGGTCGGTTCCCTGGTGGGTGAAATATGGAAATATCAGGGCTGGACTGAGATATCATGTTGCCTAAGGCACAGCAGCAAATAGAGATCCCCTCCGAACCAAGGTGTGTAGTACCCAGGACCAGCTAAGTTATTTTGGTACCTGAGGCACACAATCCCACACACACCTCTCCCCTTCCCTGGCAGTAAAAAATACAATAATAATAAATTAACTATTTGTTGCCTTTCCATGACACGCAAAATCGTCTGCTTGAGGTGGCTATATCACCCTGCCTAATGGTAGGGCTAGCCCCTGAAACTGATGTGGTAAAGAGGTGGGTGACTGAACTCTGAAGAAACCAGAAGTAACCTGATAGCCCTTGCATGTTAATTCCAGTTAAGTCCCACTGAGTTCAGTTGGAGTTACTGCCTACATATTAATAGGATTGCAGCCTTAGTCAACTTCCTATTTCAAAATAACCCTCTGCCTGTATTCTTCAGCTTTTGCATCTCACAAAGCACTGATGCCGGGGGTGGGGGGGTGTCAGTTTATTGCTGATGGCATGATGTATGAACGTAAACTGTGTCTGGTGCTTTTCACCAAACTATATGGGGCCATGTGTTGTCTTGATGTTGGGTCATTCCATGTAATGTGGTCTAATTTTTGGAAAGTGCCCCACGTGGCCATCATGGATTTTAATGAAATTTTGTGTGCAGAGTGCCACATGTCTCAAATGAACTTTGGAAAAGTTTTAGGTTCGCCAGTAGAATAGGTACTTGTGGAGATACAGCCGTTTGTTTGCCCACATACCGTGACCATGTACAGTATGACTGAGAGATTTTGGCAACTTTGAGACATAATATCTCCCTTAGCTGTTTTTTCAAAACAAATGAAACTTAGCTACCTTATACTACTTTTTGCGCTCTATTTAGTGGAACTAATAATAATTTTTGCTGAGCGCATCCAGAGTGAGTAAATTGCAGCAAAGTTGGCTGAAAAAGCCTAGTGCTCCAAAAAAATTCAAAGTTTAACATTGTATAGCTCCCGCAATAATTAAGTAATAAATGTGAAACTTAGCGCATAATATCTCAATATAACTTTGTTTTTGAATTTATAATTTCAACCTCCTAGCTCTTTCCATTAGTTTACAAATTAAGTGTAAAGTTGATGATTTTGTTAAAAGGCCAAAAATAGGGTATTTTCAACCTGCTTTTACAAAAAAGTACCCTCTAGAAACACTTTCAGACCAATCTCATTAGAAAGAGCATGTTTCAAACTCCCCAGAAAAGTGGGTTTGATTTTCCAACAGTTTGTCTCCCAGCAAGTGTAGCTACCAAAAATGAACATTGTAGCACTTTGCAAAACCCACTTGCAAGCGCTAAAAAAAAGGGGGTATAGGAAAGACACTTAGCAGCAGAATTTCGGGGGGGTTGGGGTGCCTATGGGCTGCCCTCACTTTTCCAAGTGTGGATAACCCCAGGGCACATGGGGTACTCCCCCAAAACCCGAACATCATGTGGAAAAGGGTGTTTTGGGGGCCACCCCTTCAATTGCCCCCCCTTTCCAGCAGGATCCAGGTTTTGGGGTGATCACAAGTCCCAAATGTCCCCTTGGTTTTGCCCTTGACCCCGAGTTGCTAGCACTTTGCGGAGCGGCAAAACTTGGCAGGATTCCCAGTGCCAGGGGTACATGAGTTTAACATTACTTTGGCACATGTCAAACTGAGCCCTCCCTCCTGTCAGTTGGAATCCCCTCCAGTTTTGAAGGTTCCCCTGATGCTAGAAGCTGGGGGGGGGGACACTTGCAAACTGGGGGGCCACTAGGGGCACCTGATCTCCCCCAGAGAAACGAGAGGATCACGCTGCAAAAGGGGGGGGGGAAAGAGCCCCTTTCCGCAAACCGCGATCTCCTGGGGCTTTGCAAGGAGCTAACAGGTCCGGACCTATCTAACCTGTCAGCTCCTTGCAAAGGGGGAAATACTTACCTGCAGACCTGGGTAGGTACTGTACAGAGTGAGGGCCTGCTGGATTTAGCCAGCAGGCACCCACCCTGGCTAGTACCTAGCCTAGGGATCCCCTTGCACTAACCTGCCCTGCCCGATTTGCGCACATTATTGAGTTTTTAAAAATGAGGGCAATTACCTGTGCACATTATCGGTACAAAAAAAAAATTCTTTAAAGGGGGGGGGCTGACCATAGACAGCCCCTGCAAAGTACCATGGGCAGTCTTTGGAGGAGCAACTCATGGATGACCCCATGGGAATTGCGACAGCCAGCTTTAGCGATATCCCTCCCCCTCCCCAAAAAAATGGTTAAAAAAGAAAAGTCAAGCTGCAGCAAGCCTGAAATCGCTTGTGGTTGGGAGTGAGGGAAGCCTTTGCCAGCTGCCTCAAAGTGCTGCTCGAACAGTTTTGGGGTGGCTGGCAGTGGTGATCGCCCGCTAGCCGCTTGGCAAGAACAGCAAGGGGTTTTGCTGCTCCTGCCAAGCGGCTCACTTGTAGTCGGGGTTAACCCACGATGGGTCATGTTATCTGGGTTCAGATGACACAACAACCCATTGTGGCTCAAACAGACCCTACTACAAGCTATGGCTTGTCAGGGTGGCTTATAACCCAAAAATAAGCCACTCTGACAAACCCGTCCCAGGTTCAGATGACACGACAACCCACTTGTGTCGTGTGAACCCAGTCTCAGTTCACACGACACAAGTGTGAAGCTCATATTGAAGCTCCTATCTTGACACACACAAAAACAACCTTTCAGTATTTGTGTAGTTTTAAACCATTTAATAAAACCATTATTTAATGTAATGTAACCTATGAATTCTTTTAACTTCAGGTTATTTTTTAATGATGGTCAGGGAAATTGACAAAAGTTGGTTAGGGAAAGTCAGGGAAATGGAAAATGAAATTTTAGTGGCAACCCTGAAAGGGGGGACCGTGTTTGCTGAAACTTCTGTTTCTTGCCATATTTCAAGTGCATATATTCAGATTTCACCAATATGACTATTCTTCATATTTTCTAGTTGGTATCTTAAAACTGGAAGTTTGGGGCACTGCTATTTTCAGCTGATATTACTTTAGAATCAGTTAGTTCCAAATCATTTCATGTTTTTGGGATTGAATAACCCAACAACACCCTAGGTACAGTGTATGCAAGAATTCATCCAGTGGAATAAAGTACCTCCTCATGTTCTTACAAGTTTTATTGTTTAATTTGCTTTTGTTGAACTGTGGTGTGATTTTTTTTTCACTATACTCTGCTTTGAATATATTTTTAGAAATGCAGTAGAAAAATATTTTAAATAACCAGCCAGCTGGTGGCCCTGAATGGGATGTATATCCACATCAGTAGATGCATCTAGGCACTTCAGACATCTGCATCTTTGTCAGATGTATATGTGGGAGGCTGCTTGCATGTGGGGATCTTCTTTTCTGGGTTGGGTCAGTGTAGTGCAGTCAGTTATGAACTATTGGTTCTGCATGCTATTCAAGAGAATTAGCATCTATAACATGTAACTGATTTTGATGCCTTTTTTTTTTAAGGTTTAGTGTTTGTTGTGTGCAGCACCATCAACAAAATGACAACTCTACCGAATACAGAAAACAGTAAGTGCTCATCCTTTTTCAAAACTAAAAACAGCATTGTGAGAGATATTCTGCAGATATTTGTAAATGGATTTGTTACAAACTTCGGTTAAAAAAAATCTCCTAGAAGACGAAGTAGTAGTTTTGTCAGGGATGCTGGGTGTTATTTGCCTACAGATAGTTGTTTAGGTTCTATTTACATGTTTTCTGCTGGTGCTATTTAAATATGAGTGCTTTTAATCTCATTTAGTAAACATTACTTCAATTGGCATTATGTCTAGTTCTGCAATAGGCATTCTTTTTGGATTCCTGATTTGATTACCCCTTCCACACTTGCATGGCACTTTTTTTCCCCAGGGAGAAACATGATAGATTGCTTCTAATGGTTCCTTTTCCTCCAGAGAAAGGGAAACTTCAGATGCAACCCAATGACAACAACTTTTTTCATTCAAGTATGTTTTGAATGTTAACCTTTCTCCTTTGTGTCTCCAAGCTTCAGTGGAATATGCCACCTCACCCATCCGTGGACCTGGCGATGGCATGGAAATGGAGCAGCCGCCAAAATCTGCTGAAGTAGTCCACACCACAGCCAGCCAAGCCCATAGAAGCCCACACAAGAAAGCACTTCCTTCCCTGAGTCCTGGAGTTCTTCAGCTAGGGAAGATATATGGTGACAAGGCAGTTGAGATTGAAGCTGTACGAATACTGGTTCCCAAAGCTGCTATAAACCATGTGGTTCCTGCCAAAAATGCAAAGGCATCGAGGTCCATAGGACACCAAAGAGAGACCTTCACTCTATCAGAGGGAAATTCAGATAATAAGAAAGAGCTGTTGGAGTTACAAAGTGAAATAGGAAAGCTCAAGAACTCAGAAAGAAGACTGCTACAGGATAAGGAAGGCCTTTCCAATCAACTTCATGTACAAACAGAGGTAGGAAACATAAGAAGTAAGCTTGATACATTATACCTTTTCTGTTTAAGTATAAAGTGTTGGTTATTACCTTTAAAGCCCTACATGGTTTGGGTCCAGGCTACCTACGGGATCGCCTTCTCCCGTACAATCCACCCCGCACACTTAGGTCCTCTGGGAAGAATCTGCTTCAGTCAGCCAAAACTAGGCTGACTAGCATTACCCAGAGGACCTTCTCTTCTGCTGCTCCCAGATTATGGAATGGCCTGCCGGAGGAGATACGTCAACTTGTCAGTCTTTTGGACTTTAAAAAAGCCATAAAGACTGAACTCTTCCGGCAGGCCTATCCGGCGGAATTTTAGGATGTTTTTAAGATGTTTTAAAGATGTTTTAAGATGTTTTTAGGATGTTTTAAGATGTTTAATAGTATATATAGTGTTGTTTTAGTTTAGGTATTTTATATTTTCTGTTGTTCCCCGCCTCGATCTAGATGGAGAGGCGGGTAATAAATAAAATATTATTATTATTATTATTATTATTATTATTAAATACCACCCTATACCATGGGTTTGGAGCAGGTATGACAATGGCAATAGCTCAGCCTTTTATAACTAAACAGGCGACTTACTGTACCTCGAAAAAATCTGTATTGTCCTGACAGTTTAGTTCCAATGCTTAATGGCAAGATGCAAGAAATCCCCTTTCAATAATTTCGTCTTCTATTCTTAGTACGATCCTATGCATATTTACTCAGAAGTTTAGTTGTGCCCTATGAGGCTTTCTTCCAAATAGGTGTGTTTAGGATTGTAGCCAAGTCATTAGATTATACTATGTATGAAACATGAGCATTTAATGCAAAACAAAGGGGCTGACCAAATCCGGCTCCACGCATCCAGTGCTTTGTTTAAAAGATTCTTACCCCATGCATCAGGAACAGTTGTGTGTATGCTGGAATGCAGGTGCTGCAAGCAGATGGGTTGGTACACTGATTAAAATCTTTTAAATATACTAGCTATGTAGAATACCTATGCAGGTAATGGCTTTTAGATAGTGCTGTAAGCTGACAGTCACATCTAAACTGGCCCTAAATGTGTAATTGTCGTGGTCATGTTAATCATATGGAATGAGTGGATGGGATGGTTTTTAAGAGGCAAGTTTCTGTCAAAGTAATTTTGAGTGGTGAATTATGCACATGAGAGATGGTGTGTGCTAGTGGATATTATGGGCCAATACTGCCATATAGCTGTGCAGTACCTAAGTCTTTTTATTTCTCCTACCCCCCATGAAAAAATGAATGAGAAGAGTACAACATTTCAGGTAGTTCAAATGCACAGCATTTAAGTCTGAATGAGATGAAAATGAGATCCATGATGAGGATTGACCATGTTTATTTTTAAAATTTAATGGCAGCCTTATGGGGATAGAGAAGCTGTTTGTCCTGTGGGGGAAAAGCATGCAGGGACCATAGGGTAGCTAGTGCATTTGAGCATGTTGATTATTCCACATAAATTTGCTCCTTCAGGGCTATGAGACATATAGCTTTTAAAGTTATCGGTGCATACTAGAGGCATGGATATTGGATAGATCAGTAAGCTCACTTACCAGCAGGTATGGGGGAAATCTGAAGGTGGAGGAACTGCCTTATTCAAAGCCTGGCAAGGTGGGAGGGAAAAGGAGCATTTTTCCTTCCCCCACCCTTCCGATGTGTGTTTTTCTTAAAACAGACCTAGTTGATTCTAATGGGAGGGAAATTACCTACACCAGCTCCAAGGCCCCCCACTTCCAAAGGCTTTTCAGAAGCATGGGAGAGTGTTGGATCCTGTGGATCCACAGCCTCTCCTAGCACACCCAGGGAACATCCCTGAAATGCCTTCTTTTTATGCTCTCCAATGTTAAGAGTTCCAACTTTGGAGTAGCACTGGCTGCAGACCTTTCTGCAGCCTGCAGAAGAGATTTGCAAGGTCAGGTCAAGGACGGACCTTTCTCTCCATCCACCCTCAGAGGGAGACATAAAAAAATCTGATGGCTCTGCGACATCCTTCTATGGACCATACAGTTGCAGCCCTAATTGGCTATGCCATTTTAAATGCACTTTGTGGAGAATGGGAATATGAACACTATTCTTGGCTCCTTGAAGCTGCAAATGATTATGTTATATGCAGTTCTAAACCTTTGATTTTTAAAAATTTGTTCTGGGGCAAATTATGTCTAAGTGAATATTTGTTAATATATGCAGCCATACTACAGTAATATAAAATAGTTTGGGCATGTCCGCATGCTTGTTTGGGTATCTGTGCATATTTCATACTGCAGAGTTGTCTATTCTTGATGTGTCCTATAAATATTTACTATGAATGTTATTTTATATCCTGCCTTTCCATCAAATGGTATTCAAGGTTGCCAACAACAATAACGTACAAGATAAAATTATAATAAACATACAAATCAGTTAAAAAATGGCCATCATTGAACAGGGGCCTCCTGGCACCTTTCTCAATACTGAATAACTGCAATTCTAGCCTGGAATATTGTCTTGTCTTAGGTCAATCGAGAGTTGAAGAAGTTACTTGTTGCTTCTGTTGGGGATGACTTGCAATATCACTTTGAACGCATGGCACGTGAAAAAAATCAGCTGATCCTTGAAAATGAGGCCCTGGGGCGGAACGTGTCTCAGCTATCTGAACAGTTAGAGCGGATGTCTATACAATGCGATGTTTGGCGGAGCAAATTCCTAGCAAGCAGGTATTGTGCATCAATACTTCTTAATCTTGAGAAAGATCTTTATCTTTGAGGCTATCTTGAAAAATGTTTGTGCATCTACATAAGGTGTAAGTGGCCACATATACAGAAATACCTTTGTTTAATATTTCCCCAAAATCAGGATATCAATTAGTCTAGTGTCCAAGCAATTTACTATAGGTAGTGTAGCAGTATATTTGGAGATGCCACTGGTGGGGTGAAAATTGGCTGGGTGGGGTAGGCTTGTGGAAGACTGCTGCTCACGTTGCTGTTGCCAGAGTGCGGCCTCAAACATATAGTAAGGGACCTTATAAAGCTGAGTTGCTCACCACTCAGTTTGTTGACCTCAGCTGCTTCCCCCTTCAGCTTGCTTATGAGGCTGAACAGGGAGCAGGGATCCTGTTGAACTGAACAAGGACCACTACACCACATTGGCTCTCTCATTAGGTTCAAATCCCAGCTCAGCAAAAAAAGCTGAATGATTGGCCCCAGGCTGCCATCTCTTAGCCTACCTTACAGGGTTATTAAGTGTAAAATGAAAACTTCATATATGTTGCCCTGAGCTCCTTCTGTGGAGAAAAGTTGGATAATTGTCATAACATAGTATACTTAGGATTAAGGTTTGTCAAATTTGGGGTGTAAAATAAGCTGGTTTCCCCCTTAATTTGCTTGCCGAGCCGAATTCAAGGTGTTGGTTTTGACCTTTAAAACCCTATACGGCTCCGGTCCAGTCTATCTCAAGGAGTGTCTCCAGCAACACCAAGTGGGCCACTCAACAAGATCTGCCACGGACGGCCTTCTCCTTGTCCCTTCAGCCAGAGCAGCTAGACTGGTGAGGACAAGGAAGAGGGCCTTTTCTGTGGCGGCCCCCGTACTGTGGAACTCTCTCCCGAGTGACCTCCACCATGCCCCCTCTCTGCTGAGCTTCCGCCGCTCATTAAAAACCTGGCTGTTCCGGCGGGAATATGGGGTGGGTTAAGATTTTAAAATTTTTATACTGTTTTAAATGTATTTTATTGTTTTTATTCTATGTACATCGCCCAGGTGGCCGGTTGCTGGCCAGATGGGCGATTAATAAATGTAAATAATAATAATAATAAATTTCCAATCAACTGATCAGTTCAGGGTGCAGCCTGTAAGTATAAACAGTAAGTTGTCTGCTAATGTACTGTATAAACTAGAATTTTAAGTTGATGGATATACATGACCTGCCTGAGACATCTGGAATTTTTTCTACAGAGTCATGACTGATGAGTTGACTAACTCCAGAGCAATTCTCCAGCGTCAAACCAGAGATGCACAAAGTGCAATTCAGGATCTGTTACGTGAACGTGACCAGTTTCGCCAAGAAATGATTGCTGCACAAAAGTATGAACATGTGTTTCCAGGCTCTGATAGTTCCTACTAAAATTCTACCGTATCAATTTCCATTACCACTTGTGGATCATTAATTTAAAAACAACAACAACAGCAGAGCCCTGTACCACCTTAAGATTTATTGTTGCATAAGCTTTTATGGAGCCCACTTGGCAGATCCCATATAATATATATCTGCCTATATACAGTGGAACCAAATGGCTGTGAAGTGCAAGAGGTAACATCAATATATACAAGGCAAGCACAGGGGTCATTCACAGCAGAAATAGTAGGTGAAAACACAGTCACCCTAACTTTGCTCCTGCCTATCACTCTCTATGGAGAACAGTAAATGGCCACAAATTTGACACAGGAAATGGCAACACTCAGAAACATGTGGGAGAAAATTTCCATTTCCCATGACACTATGCTGCTGACCTACAAGTTGCTGTTCTTCAACAAAGGAACTTCAAAGGGAGGCTACAGCATAAAATTGCTGAATTAGAGTGTATCAGGAAGTTTGATTCCATTCATTTAGACCTAAATCAAGGCATTGGGTTGGATCCAGACTTAGTCCCACTTTGATCCCATTGAAATCAATGTGAAAAGTCATGACTACGTAATTTAAGCTCCATTGATTTCAATGAGAACTAAGTGTAAAAAACTTAGTCTGGATCCAACCCAATGGTTTCTTCTCCCACTAATTAACATTGCAAAATTAGGATGATTTTATTCCCTGCTGTTGTGAATTGTCACTGTTCTTAGATACATTTGAGGTTTGCATACAATATCACACTGTACCTCTTGCATTTCATAGTCATTTAGCCCCTTTATTTATTTATTTATTCATTCATTCATTTTCTTCTTATTTTCCTGCGTGTTTAATATCTGTGAACTAAAGATAGCACTTCATAAATTTGAAGAGTGCTTGTCCTGGAAAGCTTACACCACAATGCATCTGTTTATCTTTGAGGTGCCAGAAGATGTTGTTTGAACAGACTATAATGTGGCTACCCCTCTGGAACTAGTTTTTAAGTTATTGCACAATTTTAGTTTCTGTAGACAGCCATATTATCTGGTTATTAGCATTGCCTGGTAAGCCTAACTTTTCATAGCCCGTGCCCATGTATCTTCTGTTTAATCATCAGAGTTAACCAAAATATGAAAACTTTCCCCATGTGGATAAGAGGAATTGAAAAGGGATGGCAGGTCTGCACATGTTCAGAGGTTTCTGTCTAGTTGCTTGATGTGGGTTGGGGCCACATACACAAAGAGAGAGGCGTGTCGCCATCTGCATTCACTTTCAATCAGTTGACCCCTTTTGGAAATAACCATGGTTAGATTGGAACTTTAACCTGGCCCTGGCCCTTCTGTAATGGCCTTTCAGTCAAGGGTTGCAGAGTCTGTAGGTCACACCAGAAGTTTTCTTCACACCATATTTCCTATCCAAAACTGGGGCCAGAAACAACAAAAAGCTGACTTCTTGCATCAGCCACAAGATTGTAACCTATGGTTGCTGCACTTGGATGCTGACTGCCACATTCCATCCCCCTCCTCTCCCTGTAGGACTGCTCATAGCTGCCATCTTCTCACTGCGGTCTAGAATGTTCATCATTAAAATCAATTTTCTTATTTCCTATACAGGTTGCTGGAGGAGCTGCTGGTTTCTCTACAATGGGGAAGACAGCAAACTTACTATCCTAGTGCACAGCCTCATAGTACAGCAGAACTAGCAGCTGTAAATCATAAACTTGCTAGAGCAGTGACCTCACACCTTCTTGGAAACAGTGAAAGCACTAAGAGTCCAAAAAAGGGCTCTTCACCCACAGAACTCTGCAACACTCCTGCTGAGAAAATGGCTGAAATGGTAAAAATCCTTAGTTAAAACATCTCATGTTACCCTTCTCTTGAGCATTAAGAGGATGCTGTTTCAAGCTCACATTCCAGAAACACAAAGCAGCAACTTCTTATTGGATCATAACTAATGCTGAATAGTGAGCTTTTAACTCTGGTCCAACAGCACACTCATACTCTGAATACAAGAATGTATATTGACAAACTTAAGAAATCCCAGTTTAGCAGGACTGTCCATTCACTGAAAGATGGGATAGTTGTCCTAGCCCTGAACAGGCAATTAATGAGAAAGTGAGTGCAGCATGATCCTCAGCCTAGAGAGATGGTAGAAATGGTTTTTTGTAGTCCACATCCTCCATGAGAGCAGTTATTGTCCTCACTCAAGCACTTCTACTCTCTCAAACACGTATTATTCTGCCTTTACTCCAAACTAATGTTATTAGTAAGGAGACATGTTGAACTTGGATTTACTTCCTCAATCTAACAAACTTTTCCTTTTTTATCCTTTCCATTTCATGACTTTCCAAAGATTTATTCCATCATACATTAGGCTGGAATTCAACATGGCAGAGCATAAGCCTTCTCTCCTCCCTATGCAAAAGCAGCTGCAGCCTCTGAGGGGGTTAGGGCTGGCTGGAACAGTTCTAGTGCCAGGGGTGAACAATGATCTCTGGAGCTGCCCTACCTATCACTGAACCTATAACAATTCTCCCCCAGCTCAGAAATAAGCCACTGCCTCTGTTGCTTACAGGATAGGCAAGGGGTTTGCTAATGGCAAGAACTGAGGGAGCTCTTCATGTAAATGCACTGTTCCCAGATTTTCACCATTATGGTTATTTTCTTCCAGGTATTAAGAATGCTGGATCCTGGCACCTGTACAGAAGCAGCACCAGAACTTCCTTTTGCTGAGCCTTCAGCATCCTCTTTCCTTTCCCCAAAGAAGAATATTGGACGATTCCACCCCTACACTAGATACGAGAATATAACTTTCAACTGCTGCAATCACTGCCAGGGAGAACTGATAGCTCTTTAAAAATGATTCTCTGCCTAAAAGCAGCTGCTGCTGTTTCTGAAAATGCTTACTTTCTCAGTGATCTCTATTCACTTTTCTATGCTTTTTTTTCAGATGGGATGGGTTTGTTGTATTAGAAAAATATTTCTCATACAGATTTGACCTCTTAAGAATTCTGCTGTCAAAGTCTGTTTTTTAGCAGGCTGGGATCACAATGCAATAAGAGCAACACAAGTTGCTCTCCAAGACAAATAAGAAAATGTTAGAATACACTCTATAGTGTACATAGGCCTTTAAATAGAATTCACACACTATTTTTTCTTCAAGGAAAGGCTGAATAAGTATAGAATCCATGTGAGCATTAGACCTTTGGATTTTACTTCCTTTAAGAGATTCAGATACCTAGTTCTGTCAACTGAAGTAGTTATTTTCATTTAGAATGATGGTGAGTGTAGTGCTTAACTATTTTTACAAACTGTTTCCAGTATTGTTTTCTAGCAATTGTTACAGGGGCAGGTGCAAATATATACTTTGAGGAAAGCTTAAATGCCTATTCACATAACTTATTCTTAAAGAGCTTGAATGAATTTGGGTAATGACTGGGGTTAAATTAATTCCAGAGCGCATTATATGTATAAAGTTCACATAAAATTGAAGCCAAAGAGTAGTGACAGGTTTGAAGTGCAAACTATTGCAGAGGTGATTCTCAATGGATTACGTACCTCTACAAGACAGGCTTTAACAGCCCTTGAACAAGTGTGTCTGATGGACCTTGTATTTGGACATCTTTTACTGGTGCTATTAAATATGGTTGGACTGATCTTCTACCTGTACCTCTAGAGAATGGGACTTGTAGGTTTCTTTTCTCATCTTTTAATTTGGAAATAAGTAGCCTGCTGCCAGATTAAAACAAAAAGTTTCTTCCTATATAAGTCTGTTTCTGGAACAATCGTTGAAATATCTCAAGCAGAGGCAGTGTGTGCGCACACATGTAACTGTCTGTTTTGTTTAATTGAGTGTATGGATTGAGATGTGCTACAATTTAGGATTAATCTGCTCTACTCATTGACAGTTTTACAATAAATGTTAGTTGTGTACCTCTTCCAGAACTGCTATGCTTGTAAATCCTTTACTAAGTAACTTATTGTATACTGATTTCTAAGTTAAATGTTCTATTCCTGAAGAAGCGTGCTGCAATAGCAAAGTATTCATGTTCATCTTAAGAATACCTATTGTATTTGTGGGTGTGAACATTACAAAAAACAAATATCAGGGTCCCTCAGTTTACTGCTTGGATTCTAGTAAACTTGAGCAGGAGAACTAGTGCCTTTCCTTTCTGTTCCCTCTGAGTAAACAGGATTTTGAAGACCTACACTGGCTATCTGTTCCTTGAGACACAGATGTGTACACAAAAATACAAAGAAAGCGTGAAAGCAGCAGCTTTTGCTAGCCACCATCTCTTCCCTAATACTTACCTACTTTCACCAGTGCATTGCATTAGCACTTTGACTCTACAGTCTGTACGTCTGTTTCCACTGCTTGTGCACTGAGATATAATACAAAATCATGGCTTCTAGTAACTACCCAAAAATGGGCAGAAAATACTTCTTGAAAAATGGTGAATACACTGAATTTCATTGATAGCGGAGTTTGTGATGCAGTCTTCACTGTATCCTCTTCTCCACTCATAAAGCAAGAGAAATACATAGGGGGCTCTGAGACAGAAATTTGAAGCAGCATAGCAATGCCTATGAGGGGACACCAGACTAGAAGTTGATAGAAAGTCATTAATGCGATCTCTTAGTGCCTAGGCATCAGCTGTGACACTGTTTAAGTGTAGCTTTTACACAAAATTCTCACTTGAAGATGACTGGTTTAAAGTTATTTAAGAATAATTTACACTGCAATTGCCATGGGGCATTTATTCTGTTTTATGCTTTATAGAACTAAGAACACCATCCCAACCCATTCACAAATAGAGACTTATTCCAAGTTTTTAAGAGGGGGAAAAGATAAGTAGTCTGAGAAAATTAAGCCATTATTGAAGGACTATGAAACATACCAGAAGAGAAGCTGCTTCCAAGAGGCAGCCACTCAACCTATACAAGGTACTGTGAGGGACATATTTTAGGCACCTGGTGACTCTAAACTTCAGCTGTATTGGTCTGTGAAGCGAAGAGTTCTTGGTTCAGATATTGAACAAAGAATGTTCTCTATTTGTTTTGCTCTTCTGGCTTCCTGCCTGAACTGCCTTGATCGTTCTTTGGCAGCTAGTTGCTCTTCTCGCTTCTCCTGCCTCTTCCTCCTTAGCCATCTGCAGAGAAATGAAATAATTTAAAAAACTGATCAAGTGGTCCAAATTTCATTTGAATTACCACTTCCAAAAGTGGTGGAAGCAGGTAATCTACTTTATCCTTAGCAAAAAAATATACATTCTGGAACAGAGACGTAACTAATTTGACTAGGTGGGTCACTAGTGGTTCTGGCTACAGTTAATGTTGAGGCTAATATGCATTTTTGAAGTTTCTGGTATGAGTGACCCCATTACTCACTACTAAAGGGAGCTCTTTATCAAGCCGTGGAACATTGTGCTATAACTTACAAATAAATATACCAGGTAGAAGAGGGTCTTGACAAAAGATTAAACCCTTGAATCAAGACATTTCCCTCTGCTGGAGTTATTCCTGCTAAGGCATCTGGAAGGAAGACCTGGTTGTGCTTCATGCTTGCTGGCCAATATAAAAGTGTCACAGCCTCTGACACTGCTTAATCCAAAGTGGACAATTCCTGAGCCAAGCTTCCAACCAATTTGAATGGCTTTTCTTTGGTTTTGAACCAAAGTCCTCTGCCCTTCCTCCACTTTAAAGCAGATTGATTTAAAACAGCCAACTGTTTGAGCATTCTTAATCTAGCAACTCAGTTCACCTTCTCTTGCTCCTGTCCTAGACGTGAACCAGTTTCCATTCATTCTATGAAAAGGAATGCATAGACCAGAGATCGAGAGTCTTAAGTTTTCTTTAAAATTTGATCTGACAGTTCTGTATTACCCTCACTCCACGTTGCACCACTACTTCCTGCAGTATGATACTTCTTTCACAGACATACGGAGAAAAGGTGAGGAAAATCTTAGGTGGGAGGGGGAAAACAGAGGAGGTCAGCCTCTTCCTGGTGGGAGCAAAAGCCTTGATCATCTGCTTCCTGGGAAAATATTACAAATTGTTGCTAAACAATGAAATGGAATAGCTCTTTTTAGGAAGTACAAGGGAAAGATCACCCCCCCCCCCCCCAAATCTTACTGTTTATAAGCCTTGTCATTTTCCACGGTTCTTGGAAGGAAGAACATGCACTCTTCCTGCTGGTTTCAGGTTTTGCATCTCTTTTTCTTTTGTCTGTTCTTGCTGCTTTCTTTTAAGCCATGACCTGTAGGCTTCTTTCTGGATTTCTACTCTCCTGCTATTTAAAAGAAAAAGCACAAATCTACTCCCATTTTCAAAATCAGGAAAACATACAATATTGACATTAATGCAAATGAATTAATAACCGGGAAAACCCACAGGTTTGAAACAAAAGACTGGGTGTGAAGTGGAACTACTGCACTGAAGGAAGAAAAGCTCCCTCTGATGGACCCATACAGCCATGGGAAATGGAAATTTTGAAACTGTTGCTTAAGTCAACCTTGGAACTATATTAAAATTACGGGTGGTATCCCACAATTGCCACAAAAGGACACTGTAAGACACAGATGACTGAGAGCATGGCAAATCAGGGTCTAAATAGCTGATAATTGTATTGCCCGTAGGCAATTGATCCTAAATCTGTCGTGGTCACACAACTGCTTGCAGCTACAGTTCTGGAAATAAAAGGCTGTGTGCATCCTTTTCAAGGAAATGAGGGTAATCATAGTTTTCACTTTTTAGAACTAAACAGCATGACAAGTACGGAAACTTCAACTTACTCTGTCGGTTCAAGTCTTCCAGCTCTTTTGCATGGCGAATCGTTTCTCTTCCTGCATTTGTCCCTTTTTCTTCTGCAACCAAGCTTTGAAGACCATGTCATTCTCTCTCCTTTTCTGCTCCTCCAGTATTCTTTCCGTATTTCTCCTTACATTAAAAATGTTAACAAATAATTAGAATTTTTTCAACCATCTCATTCAAAATTCACAAAGGTTTATAAAATTTAAACATGGAAGTAGTAAAAGTTGTTTGAAAACACTAGTCTATTCTGTAAAGAACCAGAGTGATAATATCATCAGTGTGAAATTGCTGAAATCACTTCCCTTCCTATCCACTGAAGGAAGGCTCTGCCAGATCAAAGAGCCAGAAAAAGTGGTAGAATTTCAAGGTTAGTGACAGTTGTAGTGAAGCTCTATGTTACTTGATACCTCTTTACCCCTTCCCTCCACATTTCTGATCTCATGCTACAAACCAAAAACCATAAGGGAAACTGTCATCTGGACACAGCCTTAATTGTAAAGGATGATGATATAAAGAAAGGCTATAAAGATGGACAGGAACATGTTAAATTTAAGATAGGCAAGATATGAATATGCAAGACAGCGTATCTACTTAAGGTTTCTCTTGAAGTCATATACATCTTTACTACAAGAATTTTTGAAAAGCCAATTTGATTTCATTGATAGATTTCTACCCCACCCCTCCTTGCAGTTGAAGAGCTTCCAGAATTTAAAAATACAAATAATTACAAAAAACAAGAACACTGTACAACATATAGTACAGTTGAATCCAGACCCAGACCTG